>CM022297.1:194430525-195630525 GCA_011799875.1 Thinopyrum elongatum | reverse complement strand
TTTTATACATGTAATTGTAGGTCGGACGTCTCGCACTAGAGATCTTGAACTTCACCGGGAGGAGCACGTGAACTTCTTGCAACAAACCTTTTAAGCTTTTTGTTTTCTATTCTTATATATTCTTACCTGAAACGCATTCCGTGTAGTAGTTGGACTTCCCACTGTTTTCACCTTGAACTTCTGTCACGTATTTTTTGTTCAACCTCTCTCACAAGAATTTTTGAACTTTCTCAGGTCGAGCACTTGAACTTCTAACAACAAAACTTTTAGCCTTTGCTTTTTCATTCTTTTTTTAATACAAAATGCACACCGTGTAGTATGTGAACTTCTGGCAGCTATCAATCTAAACTTCTCTCGGTCACGTGAAAATATTTGAGTTTTTTATAGACATTGAACCGCTCTACCTATTTTAATTTGAACTTCTTGGTTTTATTATTTGAAGCAGGGAAAATCTGTTATTTTCATAAAGATTGAAGTACTCCATTATTTTTAATTTGAACTTCTTGGTTTTATTTTTGGACACAAAAAAATTGGAAATATTTATTAAGATCAAACTACTTTGTTAGTTTAATTAAACTTCTTGAGTTCTTTTTAGAAACAGGAAAATCTGGAAAAAATACGTTTCTAAAGATCCATTTTTTTTTGTCACGATCGATCTACTCTTTATTTAAATTCGAACTTCTCGATTTCTCAACTATGACCTCTCTTGATGCTTGTACATGAACCTCTCCGAAGTTTCCATTGAATCTTGTGCTTTTTTACCTTGAATTTTTTGTTCAACTACTCATTTTTATCCACAATGATTGGATTATCGACACCATATACTTTATCATCGAGTCATATATAGTCATGAATCTTTTTTGTTCCTCACTACAAATCACACGAAGTAATCATGAATGTTTGAAAAATCAAACTTCTTGTATATAATGCTCAACCAGTGAAAGACAACTTAAAAAACCGTACTTGCTTTGACTTTTTATAATATACCTTGTCCTTTTTCTCAATGGGATGATGTACTCGCCCAGAACCAAAGATAGACTTTTTAACAAAGATTCATGAACTTAGAGAGTTTCAAACTCAAAATTATGCTTCTCATTCCAACTTCACTGAAGATATTTTTTTACTGTACATGTTACATGTCTTCAGAGGTTCTATTTTGAAGATTTTAGTGCTTTTGACCTCCCCTGCTTTTTCACAATAAACTTCATCTTTTTTATTTATATTTTGTAGTGTCCTGATTTTTTCGAATTTCCATATTTCATGTCTCCAAACTATTGTTTTTTTAAATGTCCTTTGAACTATGTTTTTCGTAAATGCGTGAAATTTGTAATCTCTTTTTGTGACTAGTTGGGTTTGGTAGTAACTCTCGTAAAATCAACACACATCAGCCCAAAAACTTTAACTAAACTATTCAAAAGGAAACTTTAACTAGTACACTGTTCTCGTAAAATCAACACACACCAGTTAAAAAACTTTAATACAAGTAGCACTAGAAGTACCACGTATGTTCTTTTCAAACAAATACAATATTCTTTTTATACACAAAGCTGTACTTGTTTTTACACCACACATTTTGGTCCTTATCTCTCCATCTTACCTCCTAGAACTAACCACAACCACACGTTTATTTTTTGTTCTCTCTCTCTCTCCTCAATGTAACTTGTCTCTGTTCATGCATATTTAAAATTTTGAACTTCTATGTTATTTAAATTTGAACTTCTCCAATTTTTTAGTAAAATGTAGAAACACCATTTTTTATAAACTTTTCGAACTGCTCCATTTTTTATTTTTGAACTTCTTGGTTTATTTTATAATAACGAGGAAAATTACAGGTTTGTAATAAACATTGAACCGCCCTATTATCTAAATTTGAACTTCAAAGAATTTTTTAGAAATGGTTAAACTTACAAAACAAAATTATGGGTTTTTCCACTTTCTACAAACTTACTGTGTTATATCTTGTGAAGTTTTTTTGTCTCGCGACATTTTTAGGCATTTTTTGCTGTCGGTGAAATGGCCTAGGCGGTCCTTTTTTTCATTGATGAATTTCTTCTGTATGTGATACACATGAACTTAGCAATTTCTGAAACATGAACTTCACATGCTATTGAAATTCAAGAAAATTACACACAACAATGCACATACACTTCGTGTGCTACATGCACAACCAATACATCATCAAGCTTGGTACCAACATACATAAGTAGTGTCACACTAACTTTATATTGTTTTTGTTCTAATCATTCAGAATGTTGAAGCTTCCAAGAGGATGGAGAATGATATATCTACAGGAAGACCATATGTAGAAAGCAACATCATTATCTTTTAACCATGGACAACAGCAAGTTCAAACACAAAAACCAAGGACAATAGCAGCTAAATCTCACAGAAATCCCTCTCTAGCATTCTAGTTGAACATCTGAACTCCTATGTCATGACAGCGGTGAGGAGATGGAGCCAGGCGAAGGGGAGCTGCACCTCTTCTAGGGCCACTTGGAGGATTTGTGTCAACATTACGTGGCAATCATGTGACTTCATGTGTGCCAACTTCATTTTACCTGAGCTCACATCCACGAAACTTCTGATGTTTGCCGAGTAGGAAGAGGGTGTCTTAACTGACAACAAATAGTCAAAGACCTCTTTTGCTTCTTTTGTAACTCTGGCGAGTGTAAAGGTTTTTGTTATCATCTTCAACTTCATTCTTGCCTTTTGATTGATCACCAAGCATATCGAATCGTGCACCGTCACCATCCTTTGTTTTACCTTTAATCTTGAGCAGAGTACCAAGGATGCTTTCACATACGTTCTTCTCTACGTGCATGACATCGATGCAGTGATGTACATGTAGAATCTCCCAGTAAGGTAATTCCTAGAACACCGATTTATTCTTAAACACTTGATCCCTGGGTGTTTGTTGCACCGTCAAAGCGTGGTTCTTGCCAATCACAACTTTAATTTGTTTAGCCATCCTATGGACCAACTTCCCAGGATAAGTTCTTGGGCCCAAACCTACCTCTGCCGTGCCATCGAATTCAACTTTCATCTTTTAGTATGGGTGATCTTTCCGTAAGAAGCTACGATGACGCAAATACGCGGTTTTGTGCGAGTTGGGAAGAAATCTGCTGGCTGTCCTATCCATGCATGTGACACACCCTACATCTCCCCTTTTTTTGCCCTGATGTGTTGCCGAATGCCAGCATATCTTGAATGGTGTGCAGCAGCATCGCATGTAGATCGAAAAACTCCCTTTTGTAAGCATCATAACATTTCACAGCAGGCTCTTTTACCCACAATGTCAGCAGTTCTTCTACCAGTAGCTGGAAGTAAATGTCGATGTCATTTCCAGGTTGCTTAGGGCCTTGGATAATGATTGGCAACATGATGTATTTTTTCTTCATACACAACCAAGTTGCAAGGATATATATGCACAAAAGCATCGGCCATGTGTTGTGTTTGGTGCTCATATCGCCAAAAGGATTCATCCGTCAGTACACTCCCCAAGCCTTATAATTCTAGGATCCTTGGCAAAGTCTTCATACTTGCTGTTGATTAATTCCCACTGAGCCCCATCTTTCAGGTGCCTCGTATATTTATCCGCAGTTCGCTCATCATGATGCCACTGCAACCTCTTTGCCTCTTTAGCATTTGCAAACAAACGCCTCAACCTTGGAATTAAAGGCAAGTACCAAACAACCTTGAACGGGATTCCTATCTTGATCTCTTCGTCCAATTTGTACATGTTCTTTGGTCTCCTGCACTTGTATCGTGGATGCTTGCATATGCGACATGCACGCAAATTTTTGTAGTCACCACGGTACAACATACAATCATTCACACAAGCGTGTATCTTCTATACTTCAAGTTCAATGGGCAAATAATTTTCTTTGCTTCATTTGTGCTTTTGGGGAGTACATTATCTTCTGGAAGAATTTCTTTCAAAAGACCTAACAACTCTGTGAAGCCCTTGTTTGATAGACCATTTGCTGCTTTAAATCTGAGAAGCGCCAGTGTGGCACTCAACTTGGAATATTTCTTTTTGCAACCTGGATACAAATCTTTCTTGAAGTCCGCATCAATGGATGGCAGATCTTTGTACCCAACTGTATCTTTTTCTGGGCCCTGTAAATCTGCAATCATAGCAGCAAAATCTAGAATATCAAGGTCATCGTCTGCGTCGTCGTCTTGGTTTTTCAGTAGGGTTTTTGGCTTGTGTGTGTTCTGTTGGTAGCTTGATGCCCCAGCCCTAATGTTAGATTCAACATCCTTGTGACTCTGATCGGGGTTTGGCATCTCGCAACCCTAGGTACATTCATCCATGACTGGCTCTTCACCGTGTCTAGTCCAACGTGTATATCCATCCATGAATCCCCATGTGAATAAGTGGTACTCGAGGTCTATAACTTCATGTGACTCTATATTGGCACAATGACTGCATGGACACCAGATGTAATCGTCATTACGAACTCTCTTCTTTGTCCTTTGAGCCAAATTGATGAACTCTGTCATGCCACTGATAAAATTTGAGCTTCTTTGATCCTTCATCCATTCAGATCATTCCATCTGCACCACACGAGGGGTAATTCAAAACACAAAACCATTAATACATGGATAAACTAATGCCCAAAGATGCATGCATAAATCACAAGATTTTATTTTCATAATTACTGAGGGCACTCCATATTGTTATCCAGCCGTGCGATGACAAAAATTAATGGCCAGTCAATTATGAATTTACATGCAGAGTACTACAGTACTACCCTTATGAATTGAATACCTTAATGAAGCCACTCAATGAAAAGAATACCTTAATTAATTAGCCGCACGGCGACCTCCACCCAGCTGACAGAGAAGCACGATGTGGCGGCTTGCCGAGACAGCATGGTCGAGGAGTAAAGCTTAGTGGGGCAACCGCCTGAAGTTCGACCTCCACTATCCCGCCATCGACTACGATGGATGTGCTCCAATCACACCGACACCCGCCTCGAGGATTGAGATCCTTCTATCTCCCACCGCAGACCAAGGATTAACCTCCTATCATGCCGCCACTTTCGACCGACCAAGGATTGACCTCCTATTCGGTAGCCGCTACCATGGTCGTGCCACCATCTCTATCTGCAGAGCAGCTATTTTTAGTTTTTCATGGGTATCCACAGAGCGGCTGCTTACCCTAAGTATTAACTCAATTATTGCATCCCCATATGTACAGGGTATTATACATCACTTACGGTTATGTCACGGCAACCGTGTCTCACCTATGTTGTCTTCTCACATAGTTTGGTGCGGAAATTGTGTGTGAAGTTGTGATACCTATCTGTCAGAATCAGGGCTCCGCAGACCCAAGAAGGTTCGAACTCTGGGGCGTGAACGAAGGATCTCGCTTCACAACGACGCTCAGCTCGCCATACCCAGGGCTTCATCTCATCGAGTACGCGGGATCGTAAAGAAGGGATGAACACAGAGATTTACCCATGTTCGGGCCACCTTGCGCTGTAAAACCCTACTCCTGCTTTTGGTGGATTGGCCTCACGAGGGGGTTGAGGATGAACTAATACAGTGGATGAGCAGCCTCGAGAGGGCCCGGGTGGTGAGGATGGATCAGTCCCGGGATCGGATCCCTTCTACGGTGGTGGCTAGCCCATATTTATAGTGGCCTTGGTCCTCCTCCCTCATAGCTTAGGTGGGAAGGGATCCCACAGTGGCCAATTTTGAAAGGGGACAGGAAGTACATCTTATCCTGAAGAAAGGTGCTCTTCACCTGCAAAGCTTCTGGCTATGATGCAGCGGTGGGCTCGCGATGACATCTGTCCTTCCGAGCTCATGGTCTTGGTCTTGTTGCACCGGAATGGAAAGCTTTGGGGCCTTCCTTGGGAACCCACGCCTGTCCTTGCTCCCTTAGCACCGAAGAGGAAATTGCCCCCTCTGCGCCCGCTGGCGCCCACCTAGCCTTGGTCGTCATGGCTCATGTCATCGCGCGCCTCGTTAGGCGGGAGGCCTGCATAGAAATCTCTGATCCTCAGGAGGCGGCCTGGGGAGGCCGCTCCTCTGGAGGTCTTGGTGTCGTTCGCCTCGCGAGGCCGGGGTCCTCGCAAGGGTCTTGACCTGGGGGTCTTGTAACTAGGTCAGACGAGGCCGTCGATGAGCCCGCGTGCTAGGCCGCAGGCAGGCAAGTCTGGGTACCCCCGATCCCAGAACTCCGACAGTAGCCCCGGGCCCAAGGCACGGTCGGGCTGGCTTCGAGGCGAAGACAAGGAGCGAAGGGTGAAGCGCCGCGGGCCAGGCTCAACGCGTGGCGCATGACGGGGCGCGGGCGGCTCCACTTCCCCACGTCACCTTGGCAACCGCCAAGGCTGACAGACTACCGGCCCGCCGGACGGCCATCATTGCCCCGAATGCAAGGGGACGCCGGTCGGCATCCTCCGATCGTCTATATAAGGGCGAGGGGATCGGAGCCCCCAGCCCATCTTCACCTTCTCGTTCCTTCATCCCAAACCCTGTCCCAAAGCCATGGCGCCAGTCAGGAGGTTCTCCGCCGCTGAAAAGGGGAAAGCCCCCTAGGAGGGACCGGTGTCGCCGCCGCCCAAGAGGGGGCGCGGCCGCCCCTGCAAGTCCATCGCGACGCCGGCGGTGGTTCCCCAGGGGCGTGAGCGCGCTCCCCTGGGGGTCCGCATTGGATTTGGCACCCGTGGGAAGGGTTCTTCCCGCGGAAGCGGCCACGGAGGCCGGGGCGGCCAAGGTCGAGGGGGAAAGTGTGCGGTGGCATCTCGGCCGCCTCACCCGCGATCTCACTCGGCCGACATGGCCCGAGAGCTTGTGGTGTGGGTGGAGAGGCTGGCGAGCACCTGGATCCAGCTCCAACGCTTCTTCACAGAGGAGCTGCCGGCCGGAGGACCCGCTGGCCTATGGCTGCAGCCCAACGGCTGCTGCAACAAGGCCTCATGGGTGGAGGTCGAGGTTACCCCTGTGGGATATGAGTTCCTGAACCGCGGGTGGCAGACGTTCACCCGTGCCTGTGGCTTGCAGGGGAGGCGTACCCTCCACTTCAAGTACGATGGGGCGGCGACGCTCTTCGTCAAGGTCTTCGAGGAAGACGACAGGATCTTGGGGTGCTACCTAGAGGGTGACAGCAGCGACAGTGACCTCCTCTCCAACGACGACGGCCATCGCGGCGGCGGCGTCCTCGGCAGTGAACTTGCCCTTGGTGACGGCCGTGACACCTCCGACAGCAGCGGCGCCTCCCTCGAGGGAAGCTCGAGCGACGACGACTACGACGAGCCGCCACATAGCCGTGCCCGGACCAAGGAGGATGGCGAGCCACCACGGCGTCGTGCCCCCGTCAAGGAGGAGGAGGACTCCGACTGAGCGTGGGCGGCGCCGGAGCTGGGCTTCAGGAACAGCGGCCCTTGGGAGCCCGCTCCTTTTGTTTTTTTTGTTTCCTGCATCAAGAGTCATGAAGAGCCCCACGAGGGAGTGTAATGAACTGCGGCGCTTGCGCCTTTATATCAGTGTCTCCCACTCATATTCTAGCATTTATGTTGTTACTGATTGAAAGGTTCCTTCCTGGCGCCATTAGGATAACTTAGCCTGGTGCGCTCGTGGCTCTTGGCGGGTTCCTGCGTCGTGGGGGCACGCTCCTCCGGAGCCTTGATCCTAAGTACATGGACCAGATCGCTCCGGGGTCTCGATGGGCTCATGGCTCGCGAGGCCTCTGGGGGACTCGCGAGGGTTCAGGGCCACCGGAGACGCCTCCACCAGAAATCGGACCTCGCGGAGATGTAAAAAGCACTTGACGTAGGATTCCTTAATAATGAGCCGGACTGTGGCTGGTTTTCCTACAACCAGCCTTCCTTGGCGCCCGTCTTGCGTCTAGAGCCCCCGAGCGAGGGTCAATCGTCGCTGGTATGCCGAGGCGCGATGCCCGACAAGGCCAGGAGATGAGCACTCCCGAGGCCATGGGCCGAAGGCGATACGTGCCTGTTGGCTCGCTCGAGAGTGTCGCTCGAGGATTCAGACGCCGAGGACATGGCGAGGTGTGCATGCAGGTGGATCTGTGGCCATTGTGGCCTGGGCCTTTCAATGCCGCCAGGGCTGGCCCGAGCGTAAACACCGTGCCCAGCCCCCGCTCGCGTGACGCGCGGGAGGGAGCAACGAGCAACCGCCCCTTCCTTTAAAAACGAGATTCAAGAAGGAAAACACTGCAAGGAGAAAAAATCCCCACCCCTTTTAAAATAAAGGTGCAAGAACTTCAAACTTCATTCCAAGAAGTGGCAAATTGGTTACAAGAGCGAGCGAAAGAAAAAGCAGCGTCCGGTGCCTATTCTAGTCTTCCAACTAGCGCGGAGCATGGGGCCTCCACTTGGCGCGGGCATAGTCGCTGTTCGACCATGTCGTCTGCCAGCGCAGAGCATGGGGCTTCCACTTGGGCATGGGCGGGAGCTCCCATGAGGCCGTGGGGCGGCGCACCGGGAGACTCCGGGGCATGTACAGCCCCACACATTATTACATGAGAGGTCACGGGTAGAACTTCCGGAGATGCTGGATGTTCCAAGCATTCTGGATGGGGACCCCGTCCTCCGTCTCCAGGCGTGCGGCGCCGGGTCTGGAGACGCGGGCGACCATGAACGGGCCCTCCCACATGGGCGAGAGCTTGTGGAGGCCCTCCTTGGAGAATACCTGCCTCAGGACGAGGTCTCCGACTTCGAGAGTCCGGGGTGGATGTTGCGACAGTGTTAGCGCCGCAACGCCTGCTGGTACCTCACGGCGCAGAGCGAGGCTTGGCGATGGGCCTCCTCCCCGAGCACGAGATATGTTCCCTGCGAGGCATCCTGATGCACCTCGTCGAATGCCAAGACTCGCGAGGAGCGATGCTTGACCTCGTGCAAGAGGACAGCCTCAGCCCCGTAGACGAGGAAGAATGGGGTCTCGCCGGTGGGCTTAGTCGCAGTGGTGCGGATGGACCACAACACGGACTGAAGCTCACCGAGCCAACCCCTGCTGCAGACCTCGAGCTTCTTCTTGAAGCTCCTTGTCTTGAGGCCCCTCAGGACCTCCGCGTTGGCATGCTCAGCCTGGCCATTGCTCTGCGGGAGCACCACCGAAGCATAGCATATCTGCGTTCCAAGGTTAGCACAATATATCCTGAAAAGATTGCTTGTGAATTGGGAGCCATTGTCAGTAATGATACGGTTGGGGACACCGAACCAGCTCATGAGGCCCTTGATGAACTTGATTGCAGAGCTGGCGGGGATGGTGCGCACGGGCTCCACCTTCGCCCACTTGGTGAACTTGTCGATGGCGACGTAGAGGTAGCGGTAACCGCCGGCCGCCCGAGGAAAAGGGACCAGGATATCCAGCCCCCAGACCGCGAAGGGCCACGAGAGTGGAATGGTTTGGAGACCTTGCGCAGGCTGATGAGTCTACTTGGCATGGAATTGGCAGGCCTCGCAGGATCGCACCAGCTCGGTGGCGTCGTGGAGCGCCGTAGGCCAGTAGAAACTGATGCGGAACACCTTTCCCATGAGGGTGCGCGACGAGGAGTGGTGTCCGCAATCTCCAGCGTGGATGTCGGCCAACAGCTCGTGCCCCTGCTCCTCGGATATGCACCGCAGTGAGACGTTGTTGGGGCGTTTGGGGCATAGCTCGCTGTCCTGTAAGCAATAAGAAGTGGCCGACGAGCCACGCGCTCTGTGTCCTCCTCCTTCTGCGGTAAAGCGCCGCGGAGCAAGTATGCCTTGAACTCCTCGGTCCAGCAGCCTGCCTGAGGTTCCAATGCCAGGAGTAGGCGAGCTCCCGAGGTCGAACCACGGGCTAGGGCACCCGAGGACGGGGCCGGTGGTGGCTCTTCCCAGAGCAACGTCGGGCCTGTGGCCGGGGCCGCCGCCGACAGCTTGAAGAGTTTCTCCTAGAAGACGCCAGGCTTCTGAGGCTCGCGACAAGATGCCCTCTTGGCGATGTCGTCTGCTTCCTTGTTCGTGCCATGCAGGATGTGCTGCAATTCCAAGCCTAGGAAACGCTTTTCAATTTTACGTACCTCTTCCAGGTATGCCTCCATGTGCTCGTCCTTTGGTTTGTACTCCTTGTTGGAAAAGTTGACGAGGAGCTGGGAATCACCCTTCATAGTGAGGTGCATGACCCCCAGAGCGGCCGCGGCCCTAAGGCCGGTGATCAATCCCTCGTATTTCACGATGTTATTGGAGACCTTCTTGCCATGCCGGAAGTAAAGCTGCACGACATAGTAGAGCTTGTCCTTGGTCGGTGAGATGAGCACGACTCCAGCCCCCGCGCCCTGCCGCGCAAAGGCACCATTGAAGTGCATTACCCAGCCATCGGGTGCCTCGTTGCCAGGCGCGAGGGACTGGCCCTCGCCCAACCCCAGGTCGGGAATGTCCATCCATTCCACCATGAAATCGGTGAGGGCCGCACCCTTGATGACCCTGGTCATACTGAACTCCACCTGGAAGGCTTGCATCTCGATGTTCCACTCTGCAACCCTCCCAGCAGCGTTGGGGCTGCAGAGCACCTTCTCCAGGTGGTATGCAGAGACGACTTTGATGGGGTGGCCTTGGAAATAATGGCGCAGCTTCCTTAAGGCGATGAGGAGTGCGAGCAGGAGCTTCTACTACATAGGGTAGCGTGCGCGCGCATCCCGCAGCACGGTGCTGACGAAGTACACCGGGTGCTCGCCGAGGGGCGAGGTGTCGACGGTGCCCTTCCTCGCGTGGGGCGCGAGGGACTCGGGAGCCCCGTTGGCTGTTGAGGTAACGAGGGCCTCATGGGCACTGTCCTGAGGTGGCGAACGTTGTGCGACCCCTCGTGGGTCGCCTTGCCTCACGCCCGCGCCGGCACGCTCCTCCCGGACCGCCACGAGCGCTGCACTGGCTGAGTGGGGGGTGGCCGCCAAGTAGAGCACTAGGGGCTCACGAGGACGAGGCGCCACCATAACAGGTGGGCTTGTGAGGTATCTCTTGAGGTCCTCGAAGGCCGCCTCTGCCTCCGGAGTCCACTCAAAATGGCCCTTCCTCTTCATCAGCTTGAAGAAAGGAAGGGCGCGCTTGCCGAGATTGGAGATGAAGCACCCCAGTGAGGTCACACATCCCATGAGCTTTTGCATCTCTTTGAGGGTCCGAGGCGGGCGCATCTTTTCAATTGCCTTGATCTTTTCAGGGTTAGCCTCGATCCCTCGATGTGACACAAGGAAGCCCAGCAGCTTGCCGGACTGGACACTGAACACGCACTTTTTTGGGTTGAGCCTCAGGTTCACTTGGCGCAGGTTGGCGAACGTCTCCTCCAGGTCCTTGATTAGGGTCCTTGCCTCCCGTATCTTGACCGCGATGTCGTCGACATAAGCCTTCACATTTCTCCCCAGCTGCGGCCCTAGCGCGATGCACATCAGCCACTGGAAGGTTGCTCCGGCGTTCCACAGCCCGAAAGGCATGCACATGTAGCAGTATACGCCGCATGGGGAAATGAAGGCCATCTTCTCGACGACCTCTGTTGCCATCTTGATTTGGTGATAACCCGAGAATGCATCCAAAAAGCACAACAGGTCGCACTCGGCGGTGGAGTCCATGATCTGGTCAATGCGCGGGAGCAGAAAGGGGTCCTGAGGGCAAGCCTTGTTAAGGCTCGTGAAGTCGACGCACATGCGCTCCTTCCCCCCCCCCCCTTCTTGGGGACAACCACCAGGTTGGCAAGCCAATCCGGATGCCATACCTCTCGAATAACATCGGTTTCTTGCAACTTGCGTACCTCTTGGACGATGAACGTTTGCTTCTCCTATGCTTGACGTCACACCTTTTGCTTCACCGGGCGCGCACTGGGCAATACCACCAAGTGGTGCTCGATCACCTCCCTCGGGACACCAACCAAGTCGGACGCCTCCCACGCAAATACATCCTTGTTTGCCCGAAGGAAGCCAACCAGCGCCTCCTCCTGCTCTGGGGGAAGGCCGACGCCTATGGTGAAGGTAGGGCCCGAGCCCCCGCCGTCGACAGGCACCTGCTTCCTCTTGGCCCGGTCCTGAGAGAACAGCTGCTTTTTCTTTGTGGGCGCGGCCTCCAGAGCCTCCGGGGTGCCCCCGACGTCGGGGCGTGAGGCCGTCGCGGCCTTGTAGATGAGCTTGAGGGCCCGGATCGCATCCTTTGTGTCTTCCGCCACCGTGATGACGCCGCTGCTGCCTGGCATCTTGATGACGCTGTAGCCAGGAGGGGTCGCCGCCATGAATTTGGCCAGGGCCGGGTACCCCAGGATGGCAATCTACGGGAGGCCGATGCGGGCCACATCGAGGTCGACCAGCTCGGTGTGGTAATTATCGCGCTTGCTGAAGGTGACGGGAAGGCGCACCTGACGCAAGCGGGTGGCGGAGACTTTGGTCACCCCCGAGAAAGGCTTGGTGGGCGCGAGCTGGTCGTAAGGCACCTGGAGCATGTCGAAAGCTTCTATGGAGAGGACGTTGAGGCTGGCGCCACCATCGATGAGGGTCTTAGTGACCGTGACATTGCTGATGGTGGGTGTGCATAGCATGGGGAGCGCACCAGCAGCGACCGCAGTCCTGGGATGATCCCTGAAGTTGAAGGTGATGCCGATCTCCGGCTTTGCGTGGCCCCACAAGGCCTCAGGCTGCGGCCGAGTAGTGCATGCCCGACGGAAGAACTGCTTGACGTGGTGGCCAGAGGCATGCGCCTGTGACACGCCGATGATGCAAGCGACTGCATGGGGCACCGGTGCCACGAAGCGTGCAATGAACCAGCCACGGAGCTCCTCCCAAGAGGAGATCGAGGTGTTCGGGAGGCCACGAAGCCAAGATCGAGGGGCCTCCGTGAGGGCCATGGGGAGCCAGTTCGCCATGGCCTTGTCATCGCCACCCGCCGCTAGGATGGCCTGTGCATACAGCTGGAGGAACTCCTCGGGGTCCTCGGCGCCGTCATATCACGGGGGCAGCGCTGGCCTGAACTTCACTAGCCATCGCACCCGTCGCAGGCCGGTGGTGAAGGCCGGGCAGCCCGCGGCGCTCCCATAGGCTTTAGGCGGCCAAGCCTGCGAGACGGCGTCCGCCATGGTAACAACGAAGTGAGGGCAGAGCATGGTCGGTGAAGAGGCGAAGCTTCGACACGCCCCTACCTGGCAGGCCAAATGTCAGAATCAGGGCTCTGCAGACCCAAGAAGGTTCGAACTCTAGGGCATGTACGAAGGATCTCGCTTCACAATGATGCTCAGCTCGCCATACCCAGGGCTTGATCCCACCGAGTGCGTGGGATCGAAAGAAGGGATGAACACAGAGATTTACCTAGGTTCGGGCCACCTTGCGGTGTAAAACCCTACTCCTGCTTTTGATGGATTGGCCTCACAAGGAGGTTGAAGATGAACTAGTACAGTGGATGAGCAGCCTCATGAGGGCTCGGGTGGTGAGGATGGATTGGTCCCGGGATCAGATCCCTTCTACGATGGTGGCTAGCCCATATTTATAGTGGCCTTGGTTCTCTTCCCTCATAGCTTAGGCGGGAAGGGATCCCATGGTGGCCAATTTTGAAAGGGGACAGGAAGTACATCTTATCCCGACGAAAGATGGTCTTCGCCTGCAAAGCTTCTGGCTATGAAGCAGCGGTGGGCTCGGCGATGACATCCATCCTGCCGAGCTTGTGGTCTTGGTCTCGTTGCACCGGAATGGAAAGCTTTGGGGCCTTCCTTGGGAACCCACGCCTGTCCTTGCTACCTTAGCACCAAAGAGGAAACTGCCCCCTCTGCGCCCGCTGGCACCCGCCTGGCCTTGGTCGTCATGGCTCACGTCATCACGCGCCTCACGAGGTGGGAGGCCTGCATAGAAATCTCCTCTCCTCGGGAGGCGGCCTGGGGAGGCCGCTCCTCTGGAGGTCTTGGTGTCGTTCGCCTCGCGAGGCCGGAGCCTCGCGAGGGTATTGTCCTCGGGGTCTTGTAACTGGGCCGTACCAGGCCGTCGATGAGCCCGCGTGCTGGGCCGCAGGCAGCCAAGTCTGGGTACCCCCGATCCCATAAGGCCGACACTATCACAAACGACACGTATAAACCGTGTGTCGTATACAACAGAGTGCGATAAGTAGTTCCCGACCGTTAGCAGATCCCCATAGTTTCCCCATTTCCCCCAAACCCATAGATAGCCTCCAAATCCCTAGCCCCTAAATTCCCTCACATGTCGCTGACATTAGGGGAATGCAGATGAGTGGTGCTGATGGTTTCGGTGCGGCTGCTGCTGCTCATATCGCCGCTCTCGGCAGCGCCGCCAAGATAGCGATCACCGCTGAGCACTTGCCTAAGGTCATTAGAAGGCAGGTGTACTACGGATCCGAATCGTCTTGTCAGGTTCCAATCTATCCTGATCTTTTTAGCATTTCCAAAGTAGCTCCCTAGTCAATCCGTCCTGAATGACCCCCCTCCCAGGAAAGCAATCAACCGCCGGATCCGAAGTATGACTCCAGACTCCCACAACATGAGTTCGACTCCGAGTTTTGCGCCACCGAGAGGTACCAAAAGTTGAGTTGTGTGTAGGGACACACTCCCGTTCAATGTGTATGCACGGAGGGATTTGACATTGGCACACGGTTTCTCAGTTGCCCCTTAGAGGTTAGTGCTAAGTTCATCATTTTAGTTGAGTTAATGCCACCGCTCATCCTGAATACTATCTAACATTGGCAGGGATATGAGGCTTGTGCCTTTGTTAATTGGCTGGATGAAGAATGGCATGGCAGGGCTCGGAGTGTTATCACCAAGCTCGCAGAAGATATTGTAAAGCTGAATAAGAAACTGACTAATCTGGAGTGTACAGTCAGTACGATGAACCAAGAAAGAAACAATCACAGGCAACAGATGAAGGCAAGAGACAAGAAAGAACTAGCATGTGTAGTTGTGGTTGTTGCATTAGCCATCTTCTATGCACTGTTTGCAATGATGATTAGGGGATTTGTTTGATTATTACTGACTTCATCAATAAGAAGAGCTCAATGTATTGCTTGCTAACTGTCCTACTCCCTTCATACCAGTGCATAAGTCACATTACGAAAACCAAATAATCCCAAAACCCTTTCACTGTTTTTTGTCCTAAAAAAAGAAATCAGCCAATAAGAGTCGTGGGTTGTGTATGCATTCAGTGACTTCAGACTACTTAGCATAACATGCATTGGTCAATTCTCTGCATGCAATGGTATTGATTAGCAAATAAACATCAAGTTCTCTTGTTTTTCCCCCACCTTGGTCACGAGTACGGATGGAGTATGAAAAATACTTGTTTCACATTTGGACGCTCCAACCCGTGTGCGTAATTATCACATTGAGAACTGCGTAACTGCGGGTATTTGGAGCGACTGGGTACTAATAATTGCGGATGATTATATCAGTATTCTAACCGCCTGCCAACGCGGTTAGATAATCTGTCAATCCCCCGCTTCAATTGACATTCCTCTTCTCTGCACACCCCGCTTCAGTGTCCACCGTCTTCATCATCTCGACCGGCCGCGCTACACACTTGCACACACTCTGCAATCTTGCTTTCTCATGGTTTGGTGATAACACTCTGCAAGCCAATGGTCAGCAACGACAACGGCAGCGGCTGCGGCGATGAAAAGCCAATGGTTAGCGGCAAGAATCAGCCTCGCCAAGATGATGTCGCAGCGCCATCCAACAACAACAAGAAGAAGAAGGATTGTATATATCTATGTTGTTCACTCATATTAATTCGCTATCTCTATTTCCCCTGTCAATCTCATCGCAGACAGTTAGCTATACGTATTCAACAGAGATCTTTTACATTATCGCCCACAGGTTGGTTTCTTAAATCGTGTGCCCTCTCGAGCACACAATTCACAAAAAAAGTACGTGATGTCTATAATGATCACACACAATTCTGATTACCGACCTGTTTGCCAGGTTTCACACACATCTTGTTACACCGAATCGTTTATGTTCTTGTCGATCATCGCAAACAGTTCATCTGAGTGAACTGTATGTCGTATATCGCACACACCTTGATATAGCTGCCCATTTCTGTTGTTCTAGCTCATCGCAAATAGTTCGTATGGATCAACCGTATGCCATGCATTGCACACGTAACTATAATTTGAATTGTGTTTGATGTCTCCGCCATCGCAAATGTTTCGTATCATTTTTTACGGTTTTATTACATCACTGTTTGTGATTAATGCATCGCACACAATTTCGTCGAAGGGTCTCTGATTGCAGTGTCGCGTTAGCGGCATCCTGCAGTAGTTAGTGTTGTGTAGTTTCCCACACTTATATTCTATCTATGCTACTTTGTCTTAAATAGATATTATTTGAACTGTGTCTCTATCTTGATTCAGCAACATAAACTAGAATGATATAGACAATACATTGACCATAGTACATAGATATATGTTTGTTTCATGATGTTATCCTATCAACCTTACTACTGAACCGGTTTACCAAAATGAGTTTCATATACTACATGCTAAACTTGTGATGTGTCTGCTTGTTTCTCTTGTAGAATGTCGACAGAATATTGGAGAAGAGCACCCCTTTATGCAATGGTAAAGAAACTAATGCAGATAAGGTTCAAGGTAGTGAGACAACCATGTTGGTCTCTGTTGGGGATATAACCCCGTGGTGTGACCCGCCCAGGAGGGCCCGGGTTACACCGTTGGCGACTCAATAAGGGAAAGCCTAAGTAAGCCCAAGAAGGAGACATGAAAACTGGGGACGGCTCACGAGGCGGGCCTGTTGGAGGCCCAAGACCAGGCGAATGGTGCTACAACCCAGAGATGTGAGCCGCCCGATGGCGTCTTGCCTGGCAAGGCATGGCGACTTACAACCCGAGTTGGACACATTGTGTGATCTGGCTTGGACTCTTGTAAAGCCCAGGGCCTTGATCTGTGTATATAAAGGTGAGACCCTACGGCGGGTTAACTCAAGTGACAATCAATCAAGAGCTAGGTTTAGCGATTCCGCTACCTTGTAATCGATACTCAGTCAACACAACACAAAGTAGGACGTAGGCTTTTAACTCATTGGTGAGGGGCCGAACTTGGGTAAACTCGTGTCTCTCGTCCCAATCAACCCCTTCAAGCTAACCTACATTACGATGGCTCCACACCTAAGTCCCTTTACCAGGGCATCTTCCATGACAAATCCACGACAGTTGGCACCCACCGTGGGGCCAGCGCATGGTGGTTTCCAGTTCTTGAAAGGCTCTTTCCCAAGGATCGAGGGATACGCCATTGGCAGGATGACTAAGAGTCGCGACGGCAAGCTCTACATTGACGACGCTAGCTGGGGCCCTGAGGCTGACTCAATCGAGTACGGGTACCGGGTCCCCTTCGGCGGGATTCACGTCTTCATCGGCAAGACTGGCGGATCAGAGCCTGAGCCGGACATCTGCACCGACATCGTCGAGCCGGCTGGGTGTGCGCGACCCGCTAGGGTTCAACCTGGCTGGAAGCGTGTCTTCGTTGGATTTGCGCATGGCACGGTCCTTGCGAAGGATTCTGTGTCCGGAGGAGAGACTCTCATCTACTCAGGTGATGAGTCCTCGACTGGAGAGATGGAGTCAATCTACCAGCTTCAAGACGACGGGCTTGGGGGCTATTCCGATGGTGACAGTATTCCGGATCCCTACTAGCCGCCGTCTCGGGCTGCTATTTTTATGGCTGGTACAGGACCGGCTCTCGACTCATCAACGGCGGCGGCTATGACGTCTGGATCGACTGCTGCTATGATAGCTAGGGCTAGCGGATCAGCTCAACCGCCGGCTCAAGTTTTGTTTGAACTTTTGGGCACTTTGACGACCCTGTTGGCAACAGAGGTCACTACGGCGAATCAAGCACAACATAATGCAGAGGTTGCAAAGGTGCGAGATGAGGTAGCCAAGGCTCAGGAGGAGCTTAATGCAGAGAACGCCAGGTTGGCAACAGAACAAGCTCTGGTGGATGCCGAGTCACAGCGTATAAGGGCGGAGGTTTTTCACCAGAGTCTGGATCAGAATGTGTCCAATGTTGTTATTCGAAGGAGGTACCAAACCCACCTGCCTTTGTAGTACGAGGCGCGGAACCTTTTTAACACACCTGGGGCAGGGCCAAGTAACCTGCCGGGTATAGCCAGGGCGGTTGAAGTCCGAGGGAGCGGGCGGCGGCTCAGCCTCAATTACCAGACCCGCCCCACAGGGATCAGACTCCGCCTCGACGTTTTTCAACACCATCTGGCCATTATTCTAACCCGGTGGATAACATGATAGCGGCGGCTACCCGGCTCAATGCAATCCCTATTATGGATGAGACGCCTTTCGCAGCTGAGGCGTGGAACGCAATTGAGATCTTATAGACAGCGGGCGCACAGCAAGAGAAATATTCAAACAGTCGTGAGCGGGTGCACTCGACCCCCCTCCCAAGCCGCAGTTATAGCCAGCACATTGAGTCTCCGGCGGTTTCTAGTAGCGAACGACGTCGTCGAATGAATCAGGATGACCCGCCCCATGATAATAACGTGCCCCTTATTCATGCTCAGGCGATTGTGGACGATGCCAGAGCTCGCCCAGAGGCGGAGGCCGCAGCGGCGGCTCAACTGGGGGCTTATCAGTAGCCTCCAGTGACCCCTTCGGCGTCAGTAGGGGCTAGTGTGATTTCCAGGTTGGTTAGGGTACCTTGTTTAGTACCAGCTTTACATAATGAACATCTGCCTAAGGATTTTAAGGGTCCTCGCAAGGTGGCTAACTAAATAGCTGACCTCCCCCCTGAGGCTTGGATTGAGAGTTATGAATTAGCCATGGAGATGCTGGATGTCAATGATGTTGTATGTGCTAAGTACTTTACGATGATGTTGGATGGACCAGCCCGAACCTGGTTAAAGGGATTGCCTGCTAATTCCATCAATTCGTGGGCAGAGTTGAAATCGCGGTTCATTCAGAACTTTAAAGGAACGTGTAAGCAGCCTCTAACGATCATCGATGTTGATAACTACGTGAGGATGAGTCAGCCCATCACTGGGTCTGGCGGGTCTCTACTATTATTCACTCTTCAAACAATATTGCGGCGGGTCAGGTGGTTCTTGTTTTGGAGAAGAACTGTCACTTTACCACCCTTAAGCAGAAGCTTGGGTGGCTTAAACATCATTGTAATGACATGGGTGAGCTTATGGCGGCTCTCATTAAATACGCGGACTCTGACACCACCAAGGCCCTGGATCTGATGATGAGAAATCCAACAAGGGCAAGAAGGGTGGTAATGGTAAGGGTCAGCAGCAGAATGTGGCATGAGGCAATGGAAACAACCAAGGCAATGGTGGTAAGTGAAGACACCCGGATGGCAGGTCAGATCTAGTAGCTAATACCAACGTCGGGTCTAAAAACCAGCGCCGTAATGGTAATGGTAAGCCATCCTTCAGAGGGAAAAACTTCAATATCAAAGCAATGATGAACGAACCTTGTCTGAAACACAGTCTGCCTAATAAGCCGGCCACTAATGCTTGGAAAGATTGCTTTATCATGCAAGAATATAGAAATTACAGCTTTAATCAGAATCACAGTAATAACAATGGGCCGCCTGGCGGGTCAGGATCTGGTCCCCAAGGGTCCGGCTTTGGGGGCGGCGGCTCAAGTTCTGGTTATCAAAGTCAGGGTAATCATGGTGGGTACAATCAGCAGTTTGGTCAGAATAACCAGCAGCAGAATAATCAATCAGGGTATCAGAGTAACCCAAAACAGCTCAATGGTGGCCAGTACCATGTTTTCACCACAAGTCTTTGTAAATGAGACCAGAAGGTTCATAAGCGCGCGGTCAATACTATTGAGCCGGCGGTGCCTCAATACTTGCGGTGGTCAGAACATCCAATCACGTGGAGTAGGGAGAATCACCCGCCCTGGGTTGAGAATCCGTGTCATCTGGCATTAGTTGTAGCCCCTCAGGTCGGGGGTTATAAATTCACTAAAGTGCTTATGGATGGTGGCAGCAGTATCAACATCTTGTATTATGACACCTTTCGCCGGATGAACTTAACTGACAAAGATCTTAAGCCGTCCTCTACACTCTTCCATGGTGTAGTGCCTGGTAAGTTGGTGTGTCCTGTGGGAAAGATTGCTTTGGAAGTTGCTTTTGGAGATGATTATGACTACAGAGCTGAGACGCTGTGGTTTGAGGTGGTTAAAATCAAAAGTCTGTATCATGCCCTGTTCGGACGGCTGGCTTATGCCAAGTTCATGGCTCGCCCTTGCTATGTTTATTTACATCTTAAGATGCCAGGGTGGAAGGGCACAATTACAGTCCACGGTGACCGAAAAATCGCTCTGGAGTGTGAGGAAGGAGACGCGGCTTATGCAGAGTCAGCTTGTGCTACTGAGGAGCTTACATTTTACAAGGATAATGTTGACCCGGCTGATATGACCCCTTTGAAGAAACCCACCACTAAATAAGACCTTTTATTGAAGTTTAAGTCGGCTGATGATACCAAGCAGGTTGATTTTATCCCTGGCGACTCATCTCAGCAGTTCATAGTGGGGGCTAATATGTATCCTAAATAGGAAAGCGCGCTCATCGAGTTCATCCGTGAGAATTGGGAAATCTTTGCATGGAAACCTTCTGACATGTCGGGTTTACCAAGAGAATTTGCTGAGCACACTCTTAATGTGGATCCTAAGTTTAAGCCGGTTAAGCAATTCCTTCGTCGTTTCAATGAAGAGCGGCATAAAGCTATTGGAGAGGAGGTAGCCCAGCTCTTAGAAGCTGGGTTTATTGTGGAAGTCTTTCACCCTGAGTGGTTGGCTAATCCTGTGCTTGTACTCAAGAAGAATGGCACATGGCGTATGTGTGTTGACTACACAGATCTCAACAAGGATTGTCCAGCTGATCCGTTTGCTCTCCCTCGTATCGACCAGATCATTGATGAAATGGCGGGTTGTGAGAGTTTATGTTTCCTGGACGCTTATTCTGGTTATCATCAAATCAAGATGGTGGGTAAAGACCAAAAGAAGACGGCTTTCATCACACCTTTTGGGGCTTTCTGCTATGTTTCTATGCCTTTTGGGCTCAAAAGTGCTCAGGCGACTTATCAGCGCTGTGTTCAGAATTGTTTTCATAGTCAGATTGGGCGCAATGTGCATGCTTATGTGGATTATATTGTGGTCAAGTCTAGAAAGAAGGAGACTCTCTTGGATGATCTGAAGGAGACTTTTGACAATCTCCGGGTCTATAAAATGATGCTTAACCCGGCCAAGTGTGTTTTTGCTGTGCCTGTAGGTAAACTATTGGGTTTTCTGGTTTCAGAAAGGGGAATCGAAGCTAACCCGGAGAAGATCAAGGACATCACCTCCCTTTCTAAGTCGGTGTGTGTCAATGACGTCCAGCGTTTGGCGAGCCTTATTGCAGCTTTGAGCCATTTCATAAGTCATCTGGGAGAGAAGGCAATACCCTTATATCAGATGATGAAGAAGACGGATCATTTTGTCTGGAGTGATGCTACTAATGAGGTGTTTGAGGCACTCAAGAAATAGTTACCTGAGCCGCCTGTCCTTGCTGCTCCTATTGAGAAAGAGCCTTTGCTCCTGTACGTGGTGGTGAATAGTAAGGCTGTTAGTGTGGCAGTTGTTGTGGAGCGCAAGGAGGCGGGTAAGGAGTACCCGGTTTAGTGGCCAGCTTATTATGTCAGTGAGGTGTTAATTGAGTCAAAACAATGATATCCACATTGGCAGAAACTGGTGTATGGGGTGTTCATGGCCAGTCGAAAGCTGGAGCATTATTTCTTGGCCATCCTATTACTGTGGTCAGTTCTGCTGCTTTAGGAGATATTATTCAAAACAGAGAAGCCACATGCTGGGTTCCTAAGTGGGAAATTGAACTTGCACCTCATAATTTGAAGTATGTGCCAAGAAGAGCCATCAAGTCTCAGGCTCTGGTGGATTTCATAAATGATTGGACAGAGTTGCAGACACCTGAGGAAAAACCTGACAACACATATTGGACAATTCATTTTGATGGATCCAGGCAGTTGGAAGGCTCGGGGGCTGGAGTTATTTTGACTTCCCCAAGAGGTGACAAATTTTGCTATGTAATAATGCAGCTGAATATGAGGCTTTACTCCATGGCCTTCGTATGGCCAAAGAGATGAATTTAAGTCAGGTCAGGTGTCTGGGCGACTCAGACCTTGTGGCTCAGCAAGTCTCCGGCAAGTGGGTCTCTAAAGACCCGCTCATGGCAGCTTATCGCCGGGCGGTTGACAATATTGCTGGTCACTTCAAGGATTATCAGGTGGATCTCCTTGATCAACGGAAGAACGAGGCGGCTGATGCCTTAAGCCGGCTTGGCTCTCAGCGTAAGCCAGTGGCTCCTAATGTGTTCCTTGATGTCTTACACAATCCTTCTGTCAAATTACCATCTGAAGAAGACCTTGCTGTCCCTAACCCGGAGGCGCAGCTAGTGGCGGCTCTTCATGCTATTCTAGATTGGACTTTGCCTTATTTGGCTTATATGACCCGGGGCGAGTTACCCGTGGATGAAACTTGGGCTAGGCAAATAACCAGGAGGTCTAAGTCTATGACTATCATCAACGGCGAGTTACACCGATGCAGTGTGACGGGCGTGTTCCAACATTGTGTTTCTCCTGAGGAGGGCCGTGAAATCTTACGAGAGATTCATGAAGGTGATTGTGGTCATCATGTCGGCTCTAAGTCTTTGGTGGCTAAAGCTTTTCGTCATGGGTTTTATTGGTTGACGGCTCATGCTGATGCAGAGGACATTGTTAGCAAGTGTGATGGATCTCAAAAGTTTGCAAGGCAAGCTCATGTGCCGGCTCAGGAATTGCGAATGATCCCAATAACTTGGCCGTTTGCAGTATGGGGGCTTGATATGGTTGGACCATTCAAGAGGTCTAAAGATAAGAAGACCCACCTTTTGGTGGCAGTTGATAAGTTCACTAAGTGGGTTGAAGCAGAGCCCGTTAGCAATTGTGAAGCAGCAACTGTAGTACAGTTTGTGAAAAAGCTGATCTTTCGCTTTTGTTATCCTCATAGTATCATCATTGATAATGGTACTAATCTCTCTAAGGGTGCCATGAAGGAATTCTGCAATAGAGAGCATATTCGTCTTGATGTTTCCTCAGTGGCTCATCCACAGTCTAATGGTCAAGCAGAACAAGCTAACCAGGAGATTTTGAGAGGTATCAGACCCCGGCTTATGGTTCCCTTGAAGTGAACACCGGGTTGTTGGGTTGAGGAGCTACCGTCAGTGCTTTGGAGTATCAATACAACCCCCAACAGGTCAACAGGCTATACGCCTTTCTTCATGGTCAATGGGGCCGAGGCGGTTCTCCCAAGTGACATCCGTCATGACTCGCCTAGAGTGGCGGCTTATGTTGAAGCTGATAATGAGACGGCACGTCAGAATGCACTTGATGCTCTAGATGAAGAGCGTGACCTTGCGGCGGCGCGTTCGACAATATATCAGCATGATCTATGTCGCTATCATAGCCGTAGAGTTCGAAGCCGGACCTTTCAGGAAGGCGACTTAGTGCTCCGTTTGATTCAAGATCAGACAGGGATGCATAAGCTTTCGCATTCTTGGGAAGGAACCTTTGTGATCAGCAAAAATCTCAATAACGGGTCTTACTATCTCATTGACATACGAGAGAACAAAGAATCCCACACATCTGAGAAGGAGACCAATCAGCCGTGGAACATTGCTCACCTTCGGCCTTATTACACCTGAGCCACTGGCTCTTATCATTGTACATACTTATGTCGTTGTATATATCTTTTTATGATCAATATAATAAAGCCGGCATCCCTGAAAAAATTCAGGGCCTCTGTCGTTTCATTTCTGTGTATCTGAGTCTTTATTAGTTGATCACAAGGTCACTTCGGGGCTTCCAACCCACTGGGTTTACCTTTCATACCCTCTTGTCTAGCCTGAGTTGCCACATTATAAGTTACACCTGCCTGTTTGCAACTTGCTACTCCGCCAGGTAACCCGCCGAACTCTTAACAGTCAATCTTTTTTAAGACCCTGAACTTGTTAAGGTTAAAATGATGGCTTGTGTCATGGGAGAGCCGGCTTACAATGAGCTAGGATAAACTCAACAGCTATGTGGCCTTGAAAGCAAATATGCGGCCTGTGAGCCAACTTTTCCAGTCGTGTTTAAAAAGCCAGCTTAACAAATACTTGAGATTGGCCTTTTTCTGCTCTGATTTCTTTTGATGTTTTTATGCTATCGATGTTTTTGCTTTTATGCAAATTTTGACTACCCGGGTTGTGGGGCTCCGGATTATGTTACTCATGTTTGAGTATTTCGGGTTGTCACCCGCCATGGCTTTTGACTTTAAGTCACCGGTATATTTTGGCTTGAACAACCGTGTTTATGATTTTTTCAATAGCTGTATAAGGCTACAAATCTTTGGGTTGTCACCTGCCCTGGTTTTTTGACTTTAAGTCGCCAGTATATATGTTGATTTGTCTTCTACAAAATATACAAGGCTTCAAGTGAAAACAAGAGTCGTGGTACGGCTCATATGTCTGATTCAATCAAGCATGCAATAAAGTTCGTCAGCCAGATCAAACAGGTCACATAAACATGCATGAATGCATGACAGGGTGGATCATTGTTTTAAGCTACCCTATTACAAGGCTTCCAATTGAGCCCAAAAGATTTGAAGTCAATTGTTTTTTGGAACTGCACTCCTGTAACCCGGCCTCACAGCCGTCCGACTTATAATCACCAGGCTCAGTTCTCTTCTTGACGCCTTGAAGGTTCCGGATCATCCTGCGTTGGCTCTTTGTTGTCGGCCATCTGAAGGTCAGCCGATGTCTAGTCGATGCCGGTTAAAGCCTTGAATGTGGCTTCATCATTAAGAATAATGGAAGGGTCAAGGTTAGGGGCGAAGATATGCTTATGCCTGGGTGGTATGAGATCTACAACGTCATGAGCTGGCGGCTTAATCTTATTATTGTTATCGTCGTAAGCCGGCGTGTACTTGTTCAAGTTCAGCTCCTCTATCAGCCTGCATGCCACGGGCCGCATCTGTCTGACGCATTGGTTGAAGTCTTTTTCTTCATAGATTGAGCCATCATCCTTGAACTCTGGGCATCCGGTGACTATTTCGTCCAAGTCAAGCTCTGATTGCCACGCCTTGGCCCGGCCTAGAGCAACAATGGCTCTGGCACGGGCGGCTGATAGTCTGATCTCCTCAATTTGAGCCGGCACTATCGAGAGATGATCCAGCACCGTCTTGATTTGAGTTGGAGAGTCGCCTGGGGCCTGTTCAATTTTTCACACGAGATTCACCAGACTGGTAAAAAATTATATGTTATGAATTACCAGACGGGTTTAAAAATATATGATGAGTTGCATGTTAAACTTACCAAAGATGGCAGCTGACATTTGAGAAATATGTTCTTTTAAGCCGGCTAACTCTTTAGTTACCGGTTTAAGTTCAGCTTCAGCGCCCTCTGCTCTTTTTAGTAGCGCAGCCTTATCAGTCTCCCAGGTGGTTCTCTCAGCAGCAAAATCTGCCTTGATCTTCTCAATTTCTTCCAGTGAAGATTTCAGCTTTGACTTGGCCTTGGAAGATTCAGCTTGTTACAGCTCAATATTCTTCTTTAAGTCGCCAAGCTGCAACTCTTTCATGTTCAACTCCTCCTGAAATACAATATTGAAGCAGTGGTTACCACACAAGGAGTAAGTTTTAGTGATACAATTATATTAAGTCCCAGGCACATTGCAAGCAATATACTTGGCACTTGGGGGCTAATGTAGGTCATTTCAATTTCTGATTAAGACCTGGCTCATCTTACCAGTTTAAGCCGGCCCATGGGGGCTACATATTTGATTCTATCAAGGTCATTAAGACCCGGCTCATCTTATCAGTTTAAGCCGGCCCTTGGGGGCTACATATTCGGTTCTATGAAGACAATAAAAGACCTGGCTCATCTTTTCAAAGATAAGCCGACCCTTGGGGGCTGCACTTCGGAAATTTCACAAGTCTAAAGCATAGTCGACATATTTCCTATACTTTAGACTTGGGGGCTAGTATGGTCATATGTATATGCACAATGCTAAAGAGGGGTTGGATATTTTCATACCTCATATTTCTGCTTCATCAACTGGACTAACCCATCCTCCATATCCCAGCTTGTGTTAAGGCGGCTCAAATAGCCCGTGTACACATCACCTGCACTATAAGATGAGTAATCTACCAAGTCAATTTAGCTTTGCCTTTCTCCAGTGAAGGCGTTTCTTCCTTGGCTGAATGCTTGGCTAGGACTCTAGAGACCTCGGGCAGCTTAAAAGCTGACCCGGTAACAGTGATGTCATCAACATCAGTAGTGGCAGGGCTTTTGTTAGTAGACTTGGCAGGACTGGGTGGCTTAGGACTTGGCGGGTCTTGATGGGCAGCCGGGTTGATCTTAGTATGCATCGCCTCAAAGACGGCGATATCAGCTTGCGGTGGCGGGTCATTGACAAGGTCTTCGGGATTTCGAATTGAAGCCTCTGGGGCCTCTGGCACCTGCCTTTCCGGCTCAGCATTTTTGGGGTCCTTTGAAGAGCCGCCCACCTTCTGTGTCTTGCCTGCCTTTGCTACACCTTTGTGACAAGAATACATGGGTTCATGAGTATGTCACTACAAGTTATTTATGAACAAATGGAAATACTTACCCATGAGCGATCTTGAAAGCAGGCATTTGAGTTCCGGTAGAATCGCCGGAGGACGGAGGTGTCCCCTGATAATTTGAATCGGAAAGATTAGGAGGTTGACGAAGGAGACAAGCCTTTTGAATGGAAAGAGTCGGGTTATGAGCTACCTCATTTCGACATTTGCAAGGGACAGGCATGTTGGGTAAGCCGTCGATGAGATCTTGAGTGCTGTCACTCCAGGTCATATGCCTTGAATCATGCTGCTCTTTCTTCAAAAGAAAGATGGGGTCCAAATGAGCAAGAGGGTGTGAAAATCTTACTTTTCGGATGACCCGCCTTGTTTTCTTTCTTGGCAAAGGTTCTGAGCCGGAGGAAACTATAGTTACCTCTGCTGCATCGGCATGGCTGGTCTCCACCTCTTCCCGAGAGGAGTCAGCGTCAATAAGTTGCATAAAGAAAAGACCAAGGGAGTCAAGTTCTACCTCTGACTCCTCATCAAGTGTGAGCAGTTCTTCGGCTGTTTGCTTCCTATGGTGAGCAGGAGCGCGAGACTTTCCTTTAGCCTTCTTAATTGGCACGACGGCTTGTAATTTCTTCTTTCAGAAAGAAGAGTCAGCCTGTATACAGGTACATATGTGCAATAAGCTAAGGATATAAAACGCAAAACATGGATATATAAGGTGAAGGGTTCATTTAAGATACTTACAGTTGGAGCAGGGTTAAGCGTGCAAAAAGGGTTCAATCCCACTTTACGGCAATTCTCCAAAGGCTCTCCAAGAAATGTTTTAACCGAATCAGTGATCTCCTTATCGGTCAAGGATGTCTGGTTATAGCGCTAAGGATCCTTCTAATCACCTGTGTATTTACACATTAAGCCACTGCGCCGGCTCAATGGCAAAATTATCCAAGAGACCCAACAGCTGACCAGATCAACTCCAGTTAAGCCATTAGCTACCAGAGCCCTTATCTTTGAAAACATGGATGAATGTTTAGCCCGTTCTGCAGCAGTAATACGATCTGGAAGTTTGTGGCTAGGGCTGAGCCGGAAAGGGCGAAAACCCAGCATGGGATTCTCACCATCTGGAGAAGTGTCTTGGCAGTAGAACCAAGTATAGTTCCAATCTTTGTGGTGACTAGGTAGTACGGTTGCAGGGAAAATGACGTCTCTTCACCTCTGAATGGAAATTCCACCGAGCTCAAGACTAGGCCCATCTGTCATCTCAGTTTGGCGGTTGAGATAAAAATATTCTCTGAATAGATCAACCTCAGGTTCTTGTTGAAGGTACACTTCGCAAAAAACTTGAAAGTTGCATATGTCGGAGACAGAATTGGGGCCAATGTGTTGAGTATGAAGGTTAAAAAAGTGCAAAACGTCCCGAAGGAACTTTGAGCCAGGCGGTGAAAAGCCACAGAGTAGGTGATCCGTGAAAATCACAACTTCACCTTCTTGGGGCGGAGGGGGGCATTCGGAACCTAGAACCCGCCAGTGGATGGCCTCCTTGGCGGGTAAAACCCCCATGGTCACATAGTCGTTGAGTGAGCCTTCTGTGACTTTGGAACAACCCAGTCACAGGAGGTGGGTGCTTTAGTCATGATGAGCCAATAACAAATTGTGACCAAGGATATGGCGTGTTAAAATTACCATGGAAGGTGCTTAAATGATTATGCAACAATTCAGCAAGGACGAGCTAGTTGTAGCTAAAAGGCTATATATTATGGTTAAGAGTCGCCCTAGCTGTGGAATGGAGCAATCATCAGGTTATGAGAGTATGGCGGGTCAAGCTATAAAAAGTATGAGCCGGCAAGGTATCCCTAGAATTCTTGGTGGCTTACAAATTTATTATTAAGCCGCCTGAATGATGGAAGGACGGGACAACTATTTACAGATCCAAGTTTGTGGAGAATTTTGCCAAGTGTGGAACAAACAGAGTTCACGGGATGCAGCTATATTTATGGATCTACGGCAACTCAAAAAGATGAAAAATTATTAAACCTAACAGGCGGCAGTGGAAGAACTAGAGATAATGTGCTAATTCTGAAGGAAAGGGGATCTATCCAAGATACCAAACAGGAGCTAAAATAGCTACCGTTATGATTTGCTCCATTTTCAGATTGATATACGTCTTCTAAGCAAGAGATGGATGAACTCGGACGCACTTGGATGAACACTGGCGAACTCTACGAACTAGGGCGACCTAATGCAGATCTGAAGCGAAGGAGGAATACCTGGCGGTGCTAAAGAATAGCGGGGGTGCGCCGCAGCTTTCTGGTCCAGTCAGGTTGACGCAGCGGCCTTGTTGGGGTTGTTGGTGAAGAACAGCAGCGGCGGCGGAGCTCCGGTCACAGAGGATGTCGTAAGGAGGAAGAAGAAGAGGAGGCGACGGGGGTAAAAGTGAAAAAGAGGACCCCTCGTGCCTATTTATAAGGAAAAGTCGGTGAACAGTAAAATGGCATGCGCGGAAATCGAGGGGGCATCATGATTATATTAACAAAGCAGATGCCTCGATTCTTGGACAACTAGCTAATGCAAAACGATCCGTTGTGATGTCATAGGTTTTTCTGAATTTATTTTACATGACATCATGGCGGGTTATGGTGATCTGTTCAAGATTAAATGTTGGGAGGAATTAAAGAAGACTCGCCAACCAGAAGCAGTGAAGATTGACATGAACAAGTTCAAATCAATCTGGGGCCTAATGTTGGGGATATAACCCCGCGGTGTGACCCGCCTAGGAGGGGCCGGGTTACACCGTTGGCGACTCAATAAGGGAAAGCCTAAGTAAACCCAATAAGGAGACATGAATACTGGGGACGGCTCACGAGGCAGGCTTGTTGAAGGCCCAAGACCAGGCGAACGGTGCTACAACCCGGAGATGTGAGCCGCCCGATGGCAGCTTGCCTGGCAAGGCAAGGCGACTTAGAACCCGAGTTGGACACGTTCTATGATCCGTCATGGACTATTGTAAAGCCTAGGGCCTCGACCTGTGTATATAAAGGTGAGACTCTGCGGTGGGTTAACTCAAGTGACAATCAATCGAGAGCTAGGTTAAGCGATTCCACTCCCTTGTAATCGATACTCAGTCAATACAACACAAAGCAGGACATAGGCTTTTACCTCATTGGTGAGGGGTCGAACGTGGGTAAACTCGTGTCTCTCGTCCCAATCAACCCCTTCAAGCTAACCTACATTGCGATGGCTCCATACCTAAGTCCTTTTACCAGGGCATCTCCCATGACAAATCCACGGCAGTCTCCAAGAAATATGATAAAAACTATCTTGAAGACAGTGAGACAACCCCAAAGTCTTGCCTTGATGTAGTGTTCGAGTTACTGGCCACTACCGCTGGCAAAGGCTCTTCAACCCGCTGCCTGAATCAGTTCGACTTCTTGAGTCTCAGCTACAAGCTGAAAGACACCAGTCAGCTGTGCTGCGACAAGAAGCCGAAGGACTGAGGAAGTCCCTGCAGAATTCAGGTGCATACTTTCTGGTGCAACAGCAAGCATTGGAGGATTTTAGCGCCAAACAAGAGAAAGCTAATAAGCTTGCTAAGCTTCTTGCTAGCATGGTGGGTACCCAGGAAATCATTTCTGGAGCTCTTTTGAAGTGGTTTCAGTTCTGGATTTGTTTTGCTGCTACATTATTTGCACTGGTGGCCAATCTAGATGCCCAGTGTACGTAATATCCTGCTTTGTTCACTATATTTGCACTGGTGGCCAACTTTGATGCCCAGTGGATGTAATATTTGTAATAGCCATAATAGCCTAGCATAAGTTGCTTGTTATTTATTTCCTTATTGTCTTGTTTATTTGTTTGCTTGTAATTGTCGGCGTTCTGGGATCGGGGGTACCCAGATCTGCCTGCCTGCGGCCCAGTACGCAGACTCATCGACGGCCCTATACGGCCCAGCTACAACCCCGCCCCCAAGACGAGACCCTCGCAAGGACCCAGGCTTCGCGAGGCGAACAACACCAAGACCTCCAGAGGAGCGGCCTCCCCAGGCTGCCTCCCAAGGAGCGGAGATCTCTATGCAAGCTTCCCGCCTCGTGAGGCTGTGATGACGTGAGCCATGACGACCAAGGCCAGGCGAGTGCCAACGGGTGCAGAGGGGACATTTTCCTCTTTGGTGATAAGGGAGTAAGGGCAGGCGCAGGTTCCCGAGGAAGGCCCCAAAGCTTTCCAATCTGGTGCAACGAGACCAAGATCACGAGCTCGGCAGAACGGATGTCATCGCCGAGCCCACCGCTGCGTCATGGCCAGAAGCTTTGCAGGCGAAGACCACCTTTAGTCAGGATAAGATGTACTCCTTGTACCCCTTCAAAATTGGCCGTTGTGGAATCCCTTCTCGCCTGAGCTATGAAGGAAGAGGACCAAGGCCACTATAAATATGGGCTTGCCATCACCGTAGAAGGGATCCCCAGATCGGAACCCTGACCAATCCATCCTCACCACTTGAGCCCTTGCGAGGCTGCTCATCCATTTTACTAGTTCATCCTCTAACTCCTCGTGAGGCAAATCCACCAAAAGCAGGAGTAGGGTTTTACACTGCAAGGTGGCCCGAACCTGGGTAAACCTCGTGTCCATCTTCTTCCCTGCTCGTACGAACTCGACGGGATCACGCCATGGGTATGGCGAGCTAGCATTGTTGTGAAGCGAGATCCTTCGTTAACACCCCTGAGTTCAAACCTTCTTGGGTCTGCGGAGCCCTGAATCCGACATTTGGCACGCCAGGTAGGGGGCGTGTCGAAGCTCCGCCTCCAACCATGCTCCGGCCTCGCCCCGCCGCGTTCATGGTGAAAGCTCGCCGGGCTCGCGCTGAGCGTTGGGCCTCTCGTGTCGCCCAGGCGGTGCCCCTCAGCCGTGGTACTCCTCGCCGCACCGTTCCCTCCTTGGCTAATGTGGTCAGTGGTGCTGCCGCTCGTTGGCGGCGGAACCCATCAACACCACTCTTCGCGCTGCGCAGCGGCCGCATCGGCACACCCTCCTTTGGCCACACAGCGGCATCAATCCCTCGCACCCATCGTGGGCTGACAGACGCGTAGGTCACGCTCCTTGTGGCACGTGAGTTGTTGCGCTACCGTCCTGCCGGTGGTGACTATGACGCTTGGCTCAACAGGGTCGCTGAGCTCCTAGGCACCGCTTGTGGGGGCTTGGAACCTTTTCGCCCCTTGCCTGTCACAGCCCCCGCCTCGTGTCCGCGCTTGCCCCTGTTGCATCTGCTCGTCTTTCCGAGGAGGACCTAGGGAGCTCCGCAGCGGCGAGGTTGCAGGCGGGATGCCCCCTCTGGTCCGAGAGACGCTCCCCCGGGGTTCTGTCGGGGTAAGTGGCCCTCCGCAGGATGCACCACGGCGGGCCATCTCCTGGCCGTAATGATCTGGCGGCGGCAATGATCGTCGACAAGGCGAAGGAGCCCGGCGGCTGATTTCAGCCACGGGCGCATGGGCAAGGAAGCAGGTGATATCACGGGCAGGCATGGCACCACTGCTACATGTGTGCATCCAATGAACGAGTTCGCCAAGTGGGCAGATGTAAGGCCCGCGCGCGCCGTCCCCGCTGGCTCGGTCATCAAGATCGCCAAGCCCTCGCGAACCAATGTAGCGCCGCCAACCGCATCATTAGCAGCGACAAACCCCAGTTACAAGCCGTCTCTCCAGAACATATTGTGTTAACCTTGGAAGGCAGGTGGATCACACTTCGATGGCGCACCCATGGAGCAACGGCCAGACCAAGCGCACCAGCGCGGAGGTCCTGAGGGGCCTCATGCCAAGGAACTTCAAGAGGAGGCTGGAGGCCTGCGGTAGGGGTCGGCCTAGTGTGCTTCAGTCCGTGCTATCGTTCGTCCGCACCATTGTGAGTAAGCCCACCCGCGAGACCCCATTCTTCCTCATCTACAGGGCTGAGGCAATCCTCCCGCGCGAGGTCAAACATCGTTCCCCGCGAGCCTTGGCATTTGACGAGGCGCGTCAGGGTGCCCCGCCGGCCCAAGTTCTACCCGTGAAACTCTCACGTAATAATGAGTGGGGCTGTACACACCCCGGATCCCTGAGGGCTGCCCCCGGCCTCACGAGGGCTCCCACCCACGCCCAAGTGGAAGCCTCATGCTCCGCCCTGGCGGACGACACGGTCGAACAGCGACTATGCCCACGCCCAAGTGGAAGACCCATGCTCCGCGCTGGCGGATGACACGGTCGAACAATGACTATGCCCACGCCAAGTGGAGGCCCCATGCTCCGCGCTGGTGGGAAGACTAGCATAGGCACCGGATGCAGCTTTTTCTTTCGCTCACTCTTGTAACCAGTTTGCCACTTCTCGGAATGAAATTTGAGGTTTTTGCTTCTTTATTTGAAAGGGATTGGGGTTTTTCTGTGTTTTTTCTGTTCCTCAAGCTTTTTTAGAAGCAGCAACGGCTGCCTGACGCCCGCCTCCCGATCGTCCCGTGAGCGGGGGCTGGGCCGGTGCTTGCATTTAAGTCAGCCCGAGCACGGCCGCTCAGCCACGGGCCTGCCTCCACGCACACCTCACCAAGGCCTTGGTGCCTGAGTCCTTGCACGACGCTCTCAAGCGAGCCATCAGGCGCGCATTGCCAGGGGTCCCTGGCGAACATCCATCTCCTGGCCTCAGCCAGGCACCGCGGCCCGACGTAACGTCAACGATCCATCCCTGCTTAGAGGCTGTGGGCACGTAATAAGTGAAGGGAAGACGGCTCAAGGGAGTATATCATTACTTCATACATGCATCACAAAGGGATTTCTCCCAAAAAACTTTTACATGCCCGCGGGGTCATATTCATAATCCTGACAGGAGAACAGGAAAGAGACAACCTAGGGAGACATGTGATTGCCATCGCTGATGTCGACATTGCTGCTATCGCCATCGCTGCCATTAGCCTCGCGCCCCTTGACCTCAGGCTGGCCTCCGACACCTGCGGGAGTGAACTCCGTGATCAGGTCATCCACATGGTCCTCCACCCAGTCTCCCAAGGCACCCTGAATCACCTTGGGCACGGGGGCTGTCACGGCCTCGAAGTCAAAGTCGGGGTCGAAGCGAAGAAGATGGCTGAAGACGCGCGAAGACGATCGCGCGAGAAGATTGCGGATTTTCTCTTCGACGAGCTGGCGTACTTTCTCAGCCCCACCTTCAAGACGCTCCACGACCCTGGTGAAGAAGCCGAGGTAGCCGGCGTCGTTAGCAACGAGCGGGCTTGAGACGCCCTTGTCGCAGATGCTGCTCAGGGCCCGACCAGCCCTCTGCTCAAGGGCCTGGAACATCTGGGAGCGCGTGTGTTGTAGTCCCCGGGCTCGCTTCGCCTCATCCGACGTCTGCTCCACGAGGGAGGTGACATCTGCCACCTGCTCGTAGAGGGAAGACAGCTCCGCTTCGGATGCGGCTTGGGCGTCCAGCGCGGCTTTCTCACGCTGCTCCACTTCGGCCAACTTCTTCTTGAGCCCGTCGGCCTCGCCCTTTAGCTCGTCGTGCCATTTGCAGAAACGAGACTCCTGAAGCTTCAACTTCACGTGATAATCCTAGGAAAGGGCCCGACAGACTCCCACGACCCTCTCGCTGGCCTCCTCCTGGACCCTCGCGTCCTGGGACGCCGGAGCGGCCTCGGCGTTCATCACTTGGCGCTCCATCATCTCCAACCGATCGCGCTCCAGGTCCTGCTCCGACGCCACTAGCTCCACAGCCTCCCCCAGGGCGTGGAGTTCCACTTTGTGGCTCGGCGACCCTTTCGTAGGGACGAGTGCAGTGACCCCACACTCTCAATCCTGCCGCTCCAGGGCCGCGATGGAGGCCGGGAGCTCCTTCTCGCGCCTGTCGGCGGCCTCACGCCGCCGATCCATGGCCTCGGCCTCCTCGAAGGCGCGGGCGCAGACTTCTTCAGCCGCGGCGGTGGACGCCTCGTCCTTCACTTGAGCAGCTTTGTGCTGGAGGTAGTTGAAGTTCACAACCATTTCGAGCCGGTGCCACTTGCGCGCCAAGCGCTGATCTTCGGCCTTGAGGTGGGCGTCGACCTCGCCAAGCTCGACCTCAAGCCGGTCAAGCGCGCCACTCGCGCCCAGAAGAAGGTCGTGCCGAACAGCACCGCGCCCGAGCGCGAGCTGCAACGCTCGGTGAGGAATCTGCTCTACGCCCCCGGCCGCAACAGGGGCTCCGAAAGGTCCGGCAGCATCGAACAGGAACCCAGGATTTGCCGGCTCGGTGCCCGCCCTCGTGGCTCGAGCCATGGCCCCGTGTGAGATCGACATCGGGCCGCCCGCCGCCTTGTGGGAACCCCAAAGGTCGCCAGCCAACATCGGGATGAGCGGCAGCGCCACCCACGTCAATTTGACGCCGCCCTCGTCGGAGGCCGCCTGGGCCTCAGGGCTGCGGGCCGCCAGGGGTCACCTCGGGAGGACTGTGACCCCTCCAGAGGGCGCAAGCTCGGCCGCGGGGTACTCCGGTGTTCTGGAGAATGGTGACGGGAGCTCCTACGCCCCTCCGCCCAACAAAAACCTGAGGAATGAGGCCTCAGGAGGGCTTGATGAGCAGAGATGAAGGAAAGCAGGAGACTTACTCATCCGTGGCAATCCACTTCCTCTTCTTCAAGGCCCGTGGGTCCGGGCTGGCGCGGCCACCATGCCTCCTCCTCCTCTAGGGAGCCCGGAGGACCAAGGTCAGCGCGACGGAGTTCAGGGCGCGATCCCCCGCACCTGGTGCAATGGACGCGCCCTCAGGAGAAGGGCCTTCGTCGCCGTCCAGAACCGCGCAGATGGACCGCTGCGTAGTAGGCGCCCCGACATGCCCCTTCGTGGTCACTCCGGGGGCTTCAGCCTCAGGACCCTCGGTGCCAGGTGCCACCAGGAGGGGGTTGTCGCGAGGCCCCGCGTGGCCTTTGGGGAGCAGCCCCCACTCCTTGAAGCGTGGCATCGCTTTGGCATAGGCTCCCCCGTTCGGGTAATTGTACAGGGGGAGCCCTTCCTGAGGGAGCGCGGCAACCTCTCCACCAGTCAGGAGGCGGAGTATCCCGTGCAGGGCACTGGAGGGAAGAGTTGCCTCTTGAAGCCTCATGGGGTCCTCATGGCTGGTGAAGGCCCACATTGGGCGGGAATGGCGCTAGAGGGGAGTGATTCGCTGTCGGACGAACTCCCTAACCACCATCGCCATCGTCATGCCTGCCTTACTCAGGTCAGCCAGCCTAGCCATAACTCGTGCAAGCCGCGGGTCGATAAGCTTCGCATGCACCCAACCGGAGCTCGGCTTCGTGGGGGCCGTCGGAGTCTGGAGCAGGGGGCTGTAAATGGCGGCGTCGACGTACACCCACTGCCTCCGGAAGCCCTCCGCTTTCGGATGAAGCTCAACGTCGACACCCGCGCCCGCCGTCGCGTCCATCACTCGGAGCGACACGCACCCCGAGAACCGCTCGCCGGCGATCATTTGAAGGAAGAAGAAGTGGCGGAGCAAGGCCACGGATGGAGCGATGCCCACAAATGCCTCACACAAGAACAGGAAGGCGGAAAGGATGACAATGGGCTCGGGGTTGAGATGCAATACATGGACCTGGTAATGCGTGAGCACGGCATTGAACAAATCCGAGAACAGCGGCAGTAGGCCGGCGAAGATGGCATGAAGATGAAGGGAGATGTCGGTGACCTCCAGGTTGACTGCAGACCTCGAGGCGGGCCAGATCTTTGTCGCCTTCCACTCGTCATAATCGGCGGCGATCACCTGTCGGACCTTGTCTAGCCCCTCCAGATTGAGCACGGTGGACTTGCCCAGCGCGGGTTACAGCCCCACCAGGCGACTCGTCGCCGGCGAGGACTCGCCCCCCTTTCTCTCGGGGGCCATGACGGCACGGCGGGACGAAGCAGGCGCAAGATCTGGCTGGCGAAGCGCGGGCTTGCGGTAGAAGGGGGAAGAAAAAGTCTGTCGCGCTGCAGGGCAATGATGGCCCTGTGGCACGCGCCAGGCTTTTTGTCAGCCCGGGCGGTTGCCGAGGAGACATGGGGAAGTGGAGGCGTCTGCGTCCCGTGATGCGCCACGCGTCGGGCCTGGCCTGCAGACGATTGGGGCCGTGGCGCTTTGCCCTTGCTCCCTGCCTTCGCTTCGAAGCTAGGCTGGGCACGCCTTGGGCCCGGGGGCTACTGCCGGCGTTCTAGGATCGGGGGTACCCAGATCTCCCTGCCTGCGGCCCAGGATGCAGACTCATCGATGGCCCTGTATGGCCCAGCTACAACCCCCCCCCCCCTTCCAAGACAAGATCCTCGCGAGGACCCAGGCCTCGCGAGGCAAACGACACCAAGACCTCCAGAGGAGCGGCCTCCCCAGGCTGCCTCCCGAGTAGCGGAGATCTCTGTGCAAGCTTCCCGCCTCATGAGGCTGTGATGATGTGAGCCATGACAACCAAGGCCAGGCGGGCACCAACGGGTGCAGAGGGGACAATTTCCTCTTTGGTGCTAAGGGAGCAAGGGCAGGCGCAGGTTCCCGAGGAAGGCCCCAAAGCTTTCCATTCTGGTGCAACGAGACCAAGACCACTAGCTCGGCAGGACGGATGTCATCGCCGAGCCCACCACTACGTCATGGCCAGAAGCTTTGCAAGCGAAGACCACCTTTCTTCAGTATAAGATGTACTCCTTGTCCTCCTTCAAAATTGGCCATTGTGGAATCCCTTCCCGCCTGAGCTATGAGGGAAGAGGACCAAGGCCACTATAAATATGGGCTGGCCATCACCGTAGAAGGGATCCCCTGATCGGACCCCTGACCAATCCATCCTCACCACTTGATCCCTCGCGACGCTGCTCATCCACTGTACTACTTCATCCTCTACCTCCTCGTGTGGCCAATCCACCAAAAGCAGGAGTAAGGTTTTACACCGCAAGGTGGCCCGAACCTGGGTAAATCTTCGTGTCCATCTTCTTCCCCACTCGCACAAACTCGATGGGATCAGGCCATGGGTATGGCGAGCTAGCGTCATTGTGAAGCGAGATCCTTCGTTCACGCCCCTGAGTTCGAACCTTCTTGGGTCTGCGGAGCCCTGAATCCGACAGTAATCACTACAGTTCTTTTTCCGTGGTTTGCTAGTAACCATGGTCCTGCTACCTGCTGTACTGACCATTGGCCTCATACAGGCCGTCGAATTCATGGGCCTTCTACGGGCCATCGAATTCATGGGCCTTCTATGGGTCATATGATCGATAGGCCAAACATGGGTTGTACTATTCGTGGACCAATAATGGACCGCAATATGGGCCGTAAATGGCCTAAAATGGGAGTCATCCGTTTATGGGCACGGCCATAACGGGCCGTTAACTGGCCGGTATGTATGATGGGCTTAATTCTATCGACAGGCATAATGGGTCGTTAATGGACTCGAATAGATGACGCTTGGTTTAACGGGCCGCAAAAGGGTTGACTGTAGCCATAGGGTGAATTTGACCCATTAGCACAACAGGCCAGTAACGGACCGCAAGTAAACGAGGACTGGAAATGAGCCTAAGAATAAATGGACCCTTAGAAGGCTGAAAGATAACACGGGCTTGAAACGGCCCAACTAAAAATGGGCCGTTAATGGGTATAAAGTGATGTACTGTTCATTATGGGCCAGTTTCACCACGCGTCGTTAAAGGGCCAAGAGTAACAAAGGGCCTCATACTGTCCGAAAGACGTCATGGGCCATGCATGGGCCATAAATTACAACGGGCTAGAATTATATTGGACGGCCAACATGAGCTGCTGGGTCGATTTCGGAAAGGCCAGAACGGGCCGTGAGTTAGCGAGCTATAAATGGGCTATATGCGAACAGGCCGTTAACAGGCTTTCCATGGGCCGACCCGCTAGATTTTGACCAAGTCAAATGAGCCAGTGTTTTTAACCTAAATGGGCCACTGTTGGGCCGTGCCACGTGTTGACGTATTATAGGCGCCTCCTGTCCATTAGACGGTTGACATCTGTCCCAACACGGAGCTGACACGTGGTTCCTTCAGCCAGTGAGAATTTTACACATGGAAAATCCCCATTGGTTGTAGCTGTTTGTCGTGGGTGGACACGATCACCTATGGGGCCATGAGCCCCTTGTGGTTTGGCATGGGGGAGATCATGTTGCACAAAGAGCAGAAGCCATGAGGCAACATGACGACGAGGACTCTGGTCATTTTTACACAGGTTCGGGCTGCTGAGAAGCGTAAAACCGTACTCCTGCTTTGGTGGATTGGATGGAGGAAAACACAACAGCACACAACGCTCAAGCCCGGCAAGGTGGCCTCGGGGAGAGCTGCTACGCGCGTACAAGTATGAGGGGGTATGAATCCCTCTCTAGGTTGCCTTGGGCCTCCTTTTATAGCTCAAGGGGTAACCACAGTGGCAAAACAGTCATTATCTTGTGATTAGATAGCTAATAGTGCTATCATACCTAACTCTGGCAGTTAGGACAAAGTGCATTAAATGCACTGCTAGGTGTCATGCTGAGGGTGAAACCCGGCAAGCCTGCCGTGCCGCTTTATCATGTTCTGCTTATTATCTTGACACGCCTCTGGACGGGTGTCAAATGGCTGTGATCTGTCTTCTAACAAGTTGCCACGTGCTTAGTGGAAGCCACTTAACCACGTGCGGGCTCGACACCGCACCGATAAGTGACTTGCGTCGTTGTGCGGTGGAGCGGTGGTGCCATGGCGGGATTCTTGGTCTTGGCGACCCTGGCAGGCCTGCCAGGGTTATCATAGATTTGCTTTCGGGGCAGTCTCGACCTGGCCGAGCTCTCTTGCTTGGCAAGGGAGGCCTCCCCAAGGTGACGTATTGCTGTCTTGTCGTTCTTAATGCGCTCCTTGATCTCACGAAGAGCGGCTTCTCTGGTCTGGGTTTGTGTTACCCACTGGGTGCTGGATATGTGACCATCAGCACGCCTGTGCATGGGTCTGGTCAACAACTGCGAATGTTTGTTGTACCGAAAGGAGCCCCCGGGCCTGGCTCATATGTGCTACCGGGCATCGTTGGGGTAGGCCCTAACAAATGCACGGGCGAACACTTCGGCCGTACCACCATGGGATCCACGTCTTCCTTGATATTTTCCTAGCTTCTTCATTAACCTGTGACTGGATCAATTTCCGGTTTCCCCATGAGTCGTTCTGAACGATGTGGGGCTACCCACGTAATGGTTCATGGTCGCCCACGTTCACGGGGAGGTAACTGCCATTTTACACACCCCACTACTGTTGCCGTTTCCGCCATGTATGCTGCATGCATTCCGTAGGGTTGGTGGCGGATGTCGGTGTTTTGGGAACCAGGGTACCCAGACTTGCCTGCCTGCGGCCCATGGCATGGCCCCCTCGACGGCCTGGTATGGCCCAGCAGCAAGGACTCCAAGACAAGACCCTCACGAGGGCCCCCTGGCCTCGCGAGGCGGACGACACCAAGACCTCTAGAGGGAGCGGCCTCCCCAGGCTGCCTCCCGAGGAGCGGAGATTTCTATGCAGGTACCCAGCCTCCCGAGGCGGTGATGACGTGAGCCATGACGACCAAGGCCAGGCGGGCATGAGCGGGCGTAGAGGAGGCAGTTTCCCTTTCGGTGCTAAGGGAGCAAGGACAGGCGTGGGTTCCCAAGGAGCCCTCCAAAGGTTTCCATTCCGGTGCAATCATACCAAGACCACGAGCTCGGTAGGACGGATGTCATCGCCGAGCCCACCGCAGCGTCACGACCAGAAGCTTTGCAGGCGAAGACCACCTTTCATCAGGATAAGATGTACTACTTGTCCCCTTTAGAATTGGCCACTTTGGGATCCCTTCCCGCCTAAGTTTTGGGGAATAGGACCAAGGCCACTATAAATATAGGTTAGCCACCATCGTAGAAGAGGTCGACCCATTCTCACTCGCTGAGCCCTCGCGAGGCAGCTCATCCACGGTTCTAGTTCATCCTCAAACCACCTCGTGACGCCAATCCACCACAAAGAAAGAGTAGGGTTTTACACCGCAAGGTGGCCCGAACCTGGGTAAACTGCCGTGTCCATCTCCTTCCCCGCTCAAGCGTGTATCCGGCAAGGCTAGGCTGTAGGGCGACAAGCTTGGGACTTGCGCCGAGTGCCGGGCCGCTCGTGTCGCCCAGACGGCACCCGTGGGCAGCGGCACTCCTCGCCGCTCTGCCTCCCCCGTGACCAACGCTGCCACTAACCCTGCTGCTTGTGAGTAGCAGGACTCGTCACTGCCACTCTCCGTGCGGTGCAATGGCCGCACCGCTACTTCGTCGCCCAATTCCGCCATGACGTCGTCCTCCCACGCTCACCACGGGTCGGCGAACACGCAGGCTGCGCTGCTCATGGCACATGAGCTGCTGCGCTACCGTCCTGCCGATGACCGCTACTACGACTGGCTTGGCCGCATCACCGAGCTTGTCAGCGCCGCCGGTAAGGCCCCTGCACCGTCCCGCTCGCTCCGTCCCCCGCCATCTCAGGCGGGCGACGTGGCCCATGGCGGTCCTCCTCCTCCGTGCTGCACCGACCATGAGCCCAGGCGTGAAGCGCCACCGCGCGACCCGCCGCGTGGGGCGCTGGCGCGTGATGAAGCAAGCTGCCAGGTGGTGCAGCAACCGCAAGGTGGTGCGCGCGCGATCCCAGCGCCACCACGCCAGCATCAAGACCACGCCCCGCTTGAGGGTGCGGCGCGTGGGTGTCAAGACCAAGCTCTGCCTGTGTGGGCTACTCCCGTGAGTGCAGCGGGCTGCCGCGCCTTCACTCCAGAGCCGTGCCGCATCGTCTGGCCCGGCAAGTTCAAGCCGGATCTGCCTCCACGCTATGACGGCACCCCCGACCCCATGGAGTTCCTCCAGCTCTACTCTTTGAGCATCGAGGCGGCAACAGTGACATCAAGGTCATGAGGAACTAGTTCCCCATGGCTCTCAAGGACGGCGCGCGCTCCTGGCTCCTGTACCTCCCGAAGGGGTCAATCTTCTCTTGGGACGAACTTCGCGAGTGTTTCATCGCCAACTTCCAGGGCACCCGTGATCCCGGAGGGGTCAATCTCCTCCTGCGGCGCATGAAGCAGCAGCCAGGCTACCTTGCACAAGTACATACAATGCTTCACCAACATTCGCCTCAAGATCCCGAAGGCATCGGACGAGGCCATCATCTCAGCGTTCACCGATGGCGTCCGGCACGTCAAGATGAAAGAGGAGCTCACCATCCATGAGGACATGTGCTCGGCCCTGGAGATGTTCAACCTGGCGAACAAGTGCGCCAGGGCCGAGGAAGGCCGCCTCTCCCTCATTGAGCTTCCGGAGGCCGATCCTGAAGACAAGAAGGCCAAGGCTAAGGAGGCAAAGCGCAAGGACCCTGTTGTGCTCACGGCCGAGCCTGAGATGAAGCGGGGCCGTGACCACGTCGAGTCTCCAAGGGGCAACCGCCCGTTCTGCATCTTCCACAACGTTCACAGCCACAACACCAACGACTGCCAGGAGCTCAGGGCACTTCGCGATGGACGTCTCGGCCACCGCCCCGAGCGTGGTGACCATGGCTACGGCCGTGGAGGAGGCCACAGTGGAGGCCGCTGGGACAGCCGTGACCCTCGCCAGGTCTGGTGCGACTGTCAGGGGGATGAACCCCAGGCAGGCAACGGAACCCGGATCCTTTTCAAAAAAACATCGAGGCCAACATCTCCCCTCAATCCGGCTTGTCCTTGGCCGGGTTCCTCAACCCGGCAAAGTCCCGCAACCCAGCCAGGCCCGCTGGCGCATGCCGGCCAACCCCGCCAAAGCCAAGACTTCTCCAACAAGCAAGCGCCACCACGGCGCACCCCTCAACCTGGCCACGGGTCAGCTCCTGTCCCATCCGGGGTGTACGACGGAACAAGTCCCCGTAAAAGGGATGAGCATGGCTAAAGTGGCCCACCAACCCCGCTGACCGACAGGAGCGTGGCAACAGTGGCCCACCTACTCCGCTGACCAGGGCCGGCATGGCTACAGTGCATCCCTCGTCCAGCTGACGCAAGCCGATGGTGACCAGGCGATGCGTCACTATAGCCGAGCCGGCTCATACACTCCGTGACGCACGACAAGGTGGAGAATAGTGCCCCTGGCGTACGAGGCCCGCGCCTGGAGAACCCGGCGTATCCTGGTACCAGGCGGGCCCCAGCACCGGCTTCCCAGACGCTGACATCCCGGCCCCGCGCCCATGTAACTTTACCATTTTAACCCTAGGGGGTTGACCTATAAAACCCCCCAGGAGGCCTCCATGCACGGGGGCGAGCAGATCCATCAGTAGAATACACACGTACGTAAGGAGAAGGAGCAGCCTGAGCCCTGGCCTGCCTTCCTTCCTCCCCAAAATAGCTGTAGGAGCAAGCTTGTAACATCCACACATAAACCACACTCGGCAGGACTAAGGGTGTTATCTCTCCGGAGAGCCCCGAACCTGGGTATGTCTTGCGTCCCTCGCTCGCTCATGCCGACCTTGCCTCTGGAGCCCACCGGTGCCCTCGAGCCTGTCCCTCTCTTTAGCCATCCTTTGGCATCTGTCGTGCGCCCACCATGACAGTTGGCGCCCACGGTGGGGCAGCTCGAGGTCCCAACCGGAGACATGTTCCAGACGGGATCCTTCATCGATTACGGTGAGCACATCGGACGCTGCGCATCCCCCGCGCCCGTCGTGCTGATGGCCGACGTCATCAACGCGCTCACCGCCTCCTTCACCGCGCTGCGCATCTCTGATGCGCCTGTGGCTGATGAGTACCCCAGCGGGGCGCTCGACGTCTCCGACTCGCCCGTCCCCCTCGACGACGACATCTCCGCCAGGGCGGCGGATCTCTGTGTCCGGGTGGAGGTATTCGCCACCGACTCCGGCTCCTCTTCGTCTAGCAAGAATGCCGCCGCTGCCAGGGCCAGAGCGGAGCGCACCAGCATGCCCGACCTGCTGCGTGCCATGATGCAGAACCTCAGTGTCCCCATCGGCACCGATGCAAACGTCACCAATGACGCAGAGGCCCTAGCCGAGCTCGAGGAGGGCCGCAAGCGCCTGCTGGACGAGTCCGGGACGCTCGCTGCCATGCAACGCCAGTTGGAGTCCGCCCAGCGGGAGCACGCCGCTGCGTACGGCTTCACGCTGGCCACCGCTGAGCCCAGCCGGGTTGCCGAGGTGCGGGCTCGTGGCGGCGCCATCGGTCGCGCGCTGCGCGCGGTCACGTCCGTCTACGACACCCCCGTCAAGAACATGTGTGCCGCACAGGCGGCCGCCGTCAGCATTGAACGGCTGCAAGGCGAGGAGCTGCAGGAGTGCCTGCAGCGCGTGAACGAGCTTCTCGACGCTGCGAACACGCAACAAGACCGCCTCAACCACTCCGCGGGATCCGACTCGCGCCGCACCAAGGACCCCGAGCGGCAGAACACGGCATCCTCACCACCACCCACCGAAGCTCATTCCGGCCGCACTCAAACCCGGCGCAACCGCGCCCCGACAACTGGCGACGGCTTGGGCGACAAGCCGGCCCCGGAGGATCAGCGCCGGCAAGATCCCCCCCCCTAATACGGCCGACGCGCCTGTCCGGCTTCGGTTGACCCAGCCCCCCGTGGCCCGGTCACAAGCCAACTAGGCCCGTGTGCTATCGACGACACCGATGCTCGCCATCGCCTCGACCAGCTCGCCCTCTCCTTCAAGCTGGAGGAAGACAACGCCGTCGGGCTGGCTTGTTTCGGCCCGCGCATCCGGGATGAGCCCTTCCACAATGGGTTCACGCTGCCCCGCGACACCCCCAATTACAACGGCACCGTCAGGCCGGAGGACTGGCTCATCGACTTCACCACCGCAATCGGCATCACGGGCGGCAACCGCCGCCTTACCGTGCGCTACGCCCCGCTCATGCTCCTGGGTTCGGCCCGGACGTGGCTCAACAGTCTGCCAGCCGGGAGCATCAATGCGTGGGTCGACTTTGAGCAGGCCTTTGTGCGCAACTTCACCGGCACCTACAAGCGTCCCGGCCATCCTAGCCAGCTCGCCATGTGCGTGCAGGGGAAGCTAAAACCGGCCGCGAGTACCTCGCACGCTGGACCGAGCTCCAGAACAGCTGCGAGGGTGTCCATGAGGTCCAAGCCATTCAGTACTTCATGAGCGGCTGCCGGGATGGCACCCTCCTCAAGCACAAGCTCCTGTGCTTCGAGCCAACCACCATGGCCACGCTCATGGTCATCGCGGAGAAGTACGCCAGCGCCGACTCCGCCTTGAAGATCCAGGTGGTGCTGGATGAAGCCGGCAAGGCGACACCGGCACCACCCCCCAAGCCGGCTGGCAAGAGCAGCCGCCAGCAAAAACAATCAGCAGAGCAACAAGCGCAAGGCCGATCAGCAGGCCCCGCGCTGCGACACCAGCCTTGTTGCGGCCGCCGAGCAGGCGCCCGTGGCCGAGCCAGCCGGCAAGCGCTGGCAAACTGGCAAGACGGCATGGCAACCCGCCATGAGCTTCGAGGAGATGCTCGACGCTCCCTGCAAGCACCACAGCGGCGCGAGGCCATCCACGCACACGCTCCGGCAGTGCGCCATCACCAAGCGCATCATGAGGGGTGACATCCCGCCGCCTCCCGCTCCGGCTCCAGGTGCGGGGCAGCCGCCTCCTCCCCTGCCCTCGACCAACAGCGCGATGCGCGACGAAGTCTACCCCAACCAAAATGCGAGCTACGTCATCTTCACCAGCCTTGGCGATGACAAGCGTAGCGAGCGCCTGCTCCGGCAGGAGGTGAACACCGTCGTCCCAGCCGTGCCGGAGTATATGCACTAGTTGGAGCGTCCGATCAGCTGGACCCGGGAGGACCACCCGGCTGTCATGCCGAACCTGGGTGGCTACGCCCTTGTCCACGACCCCACCATAGTTGCAGCCTGACGCACCTAGAAGTTCTCGCGAGTCCTCATTGACGGCGGTAGCAGCATCAACATCCTGTACCACGACACCATGACCAAGCTCGGCCTCGAGGCCAAGGACCTGGAGCCGGCCCGGACGGTGTTCCACGGCATCGTGCCGGGTCTGTCCTGCTCCCCCATCGGCCGGATTTGGCTCGACGTCCTGTTCGGCACGAGCGATCATTTCCGGCGCGAGCCGATCTGGTTCAAGGTGGTGGACCTGTCCAACGCGTACCATGCGCTACTGGGCCGGCCTGCGCTCGCCAAGTTCATGGCGGTTCCCCACTACGCCTACCTGAAGATCTAGCTGCCGGGTCCTGAGGGCCTCATCACCGTCGTCGATGACTACCAAAAGTCGTTGGAATGCGCTCAAGCGGGCGCCAGATTGGCCGAGTCACTGGTCATAGCCGAGGAGCGGCGCCAGCTCGACCGGATCGTTGCGCTAGCCAACAAGATGCCGGCCGTGCCGGCTTCAACCAAGGAGTCGGCCGGCGAGCCCTCGTTCCAGCCGTCCAAGGAGACCAAGAGGGTCAAGCTGAACCCAGAAGACCCCAGCTGTAGCAAGTACGTCGTTGTGGGCACCCGCCTTGATAGCAAATAGGAAGGTGAGCTTGTTGATTTCCTCCATGAGAATTGGGATATCTTTGCATGGACCCCAAAGGACATGCCGGGAATTCCAAGGAAGTACACCGAGCACAAACTACACGTTCGCAAGGACGCCAAGCCTGTCCATCAACCCTTACGTCACTTTTCAGAAGAGAAGAGAAGAACCACCTTCCAGCGCTGCATGCAGAAATGCTTGCTGAAGCAACTCAACCGCAACATTCACGTCTACGTCGACGACATCGTGGTGAAGACCAAGCAGTACGTCATGCTCCTTGACAACCTGAAGAAGGCCTTTGCCACTCTGCGCGAGTACCAGATCAAGCTCAACCCGGAGAAGTGTGTCTTCGGTGTGCTGGCCGGGAAGCTGCTCAGCTTCCTCGTCTCGGAGCGCAGCATTGAGGCGAACCCGGAAAAGATCAAGGCCATCGAGCGCATGCGCAAGCCAACCTGGCTGCAAGATGTCCAGAAGTTCACCGGCTTCTTGGCCTCGGTCAGCCGGTTTCTCAGCCGACTGGGCGAGAGGGTCTTACCCCTATATCAGCTGATGAAGAAGACGTCGCCATTCGAGTGGAACGACCAGGCGGATGAAGCATTCCGGGATCTCAAGCGCATGCTCTCTACCGCACCCATCCTGGCCGCGCCCGCTGACAAGGAGCCGCTGTTGCTATACATTACTGCCACCTCGCGGTAGGTCAGCACGGTACTGGTGGTTGAGCGACCAGAGAAGGGCAAGATCCAGTCTGTCCAGCGCCCGGTCGACTACCTGAGCAAGGTGCTTTCTGTTGGGGAACGTGCAATTTCACAAAAAATCCTACTCTCACGCAAGATCTATCTAGGAGATGCATAGCAACGAGAGGGGGAGAGTGTGTCCACATACCCTCGTAGAACGAAAGCGGAAGCGTTAGCTTAACGTGATTGATGTAGTCGAACGTCTTCGCGATCCAACCGATCAAGCACCGAACGTACGGCACCTCCGAGTTCAGCACACGTTCAGCTCGATGACGTCCCTCGAACTCTTGATCCAGCAGAAGGTCGAGCGAGAGTTTCATCAGCACGACGGCGTGGCGACGGTGTTGGTGATGTGATCCGCGCAGGGCTTCGCCTAAGCACTACGATGCTATGACCAGAGGAGTAAACTGTGGAGAGGGGCACCGCACACGGCTAAGAGAATATCTGATGTGCTCTAGGGTGCCCCCTGCCCCCGTATATAAAGGAGGAGAGGGTAGAGGGCCGGCCTAGGCGCGCCCCCAAGGGGGAGGAGTCCTACTTGGACTCCATGTCCAATTCGCCCCCCCCTTCCTTTTTCCGGAGTGGGAAAGGGGAAAGGGAGAGAGAAGAGGAGAAGGAAAGGGGGGCGCGCCCCCTCCCCTAGTCCAATTCGGACTTCCCATGGGAGGGGGCGCAGCCACCCCTTGTGGGCTGCCTCCCCTCTTCCCTATGGCCCATGTAGGCCCAATAATTCCCCGGGGGGTTCCGGTAACCCCTTGGTACTCCGAAAAATACCAGAACCACTCCGGAACCATTCCGGTGTCCGAATATAACCTTCCAATCTATCAATCTTTACCTCTCGATCATTTCAAGACTCCTCGTCATGTCCGTGATCTCATCCGGGACTCCGAACAAACTTCGGTCACCCAAACACATAACTCATAATACAAATCGTCATCGAACGTTAAGCGTGCGGACCCTACGGGTTCGAGAACTATGTAGACATGACCGAGACACATCTCCGGTCAATAACCAAAAGTAGAACCTGGATGCTCATATCGGCTCCTACATATTCTACGAAGATCTTTATCGGTCAAACCGCATAACAACATACGTCATTCCCTTTGTCATCGCTATGTTACTTGCCCGAGATTCGATCGTCGGTATCATCATACCTAGTTCAATCTCGTTACCGGCAAGTCTCTTTACTTGTTCCGTAATGTATCATCCCGTAACTAACTCATTAGTCACATTGCTTGCAAGGCTTCATATGATGTGCATTACCTAGAGGGCCCAGAGATACCTCTCCGATACTCGGAGTGACAAATCCTAATCTCAATCTATGCCAACCCAACAAACACCTTCGGAGACACCTGTAGAGCATCTTTATAATCACCCAGTTACGTTGTGACGTTTGATAGCACACAAGGTGTTCCTCCGGTATTCGGGAGTTGCATAATCTCATAGTCAGAGGAATGTGTATAAGTCATGAAGAAAGCAATAGCAATAAAACTTAACGATCATTATGCTAAGCTAACGGATGGGTCTTGTCCATCACATCATTCTCCTAATGATGTGATCCCGTTCATCAAATGACATCACATGTCTATGGTTAGGAAACTTAACCATGTTTGATAAATGAGCTAGTCTTGTAGAGGCTTACTAGGGACTCGGTGTTTTGTCTATGTATTCACACATGTATCAAGTTTCCGGTTAATACAATTCTAGCATGAATAATAAACATTTATCATGATATAAGGAAATATAAATAACAACTTTATTATTGCCTCTAGGGCATATTTCCTTCAGTCTCCCACTTGCACTAGAGTCAATAATCTAGTTCACATAGCCATGTGATTAACACGAATAGTTCACATCACCATGTGATTAACACCCATAGTTCACATCGCCATGTGGCCAACACCCAAAGGGTCTGTCACATTCAGATCCGAATACATCATCATGTTTTGCTTGTGAGAGAAGTTTAGTCAATGGGTCTGTCACATTCAGATCCGTATGTATATTTGCAAATTTCTATGTCTACAATGCTCTGCATGGAGCTACTCTAGCCAATTTGCTCCCATATTCAATATGTATCCAGATTGAGACTTAGAGTCGTCTGGATTAGTGTCAAAGCTTGCATCGACGTAACCCTTTACGACGAAATCTTTATGACCTCCATTACCGAGAAACATTTCCTTAGTCTTCTAAGGATAATTTTGACCGATGTCTAGTGATCTACTCCTGGATCACTATTGGTACCTCCCTGCCAGACTTATGGCAAGGTACACAATAGGTTTGGTACACAGCATGGCATACTTTATAGAACCTATGACTAAGGCATAGGGAATGACTTTCATTCTCTCTCTATCTTCTGCCGTGGTCGGGCTTTGAGTCTTACTCAACTTCACACCTTGCAACACAGGCAAGAACCCTTTCTTTGACTGATCCATTTTGAACTTCTTCAAAATCTTGTCAAGGTATATGCTTTGTGAAAGTCCTATTAAGCGTCTCGATCTATCCCTATAGATCTTGATGCTCAATACTTAAGCAGTTTCATCGAGGTCTTTATTTGAAAAACTCCTTTCAAACACTCCTTTATGCTCTCCAGAAAATTCTACATCATTTCCGATCAACAATATGTCATTCACATATACTTATCAGAAAGGCTATAGTGCTCCCACTCACTTTCTTGTAAATACAGGCTTCACCGCAAGTCTGTATAAAACTATATGCTTTGATCAACTCATCAAAGCGTATATTCCAACTCTGAGATGCTTGCACCAGTCCATAGATGGATCGCCGGAGTTTGCACACTTTGTCAGCACGTTTAGGATCGACAAAACCTTCTGGTTGCATCATATACAACTCTTCTTTAAGAAATCCATTAAGGAATGCAGTTTTGACATCCATTTGCCAGATTTCATAAATGTGGCAATTGCTAACATGATTCGGACAGACTTAAGCATCGCTACGAGTGAGAAAATCTCATTGTAGTCAACACCTTGAACTTGTCGAAAAACTTTTTGTGACAAGTCGAGCTTTGTAGATAGTAACACTACCATCAGCGTCCGTCTTCCTCTTGAAAATCCATTTATTCTTAATGGCTTGCCAATCATCGGGCAAGTCCACCAAAGTCCACACTTTGTTCTCATACATGGATCCTATCTCAGATTTCATGGCCTCAAGCCATTTCGTGGAATCTGGGCTCATCATCGCTTCCTCATAGTTCGTAGGTTTGTCATGGTCTAGTAACATGACTTCCAGAACAGGATTACCGTACCACTCTGGTGCAGAACATACTCTGGTTGACCTACGAGGTTCGGTAGTAACTTGATCTGAAGTTTTATGATCATCATCATTAACTTCCTCACTAATTGGCGTAGGCATCACTGGAACTGATTTCTGTGATGAACTACTTTCAAATTCAAGAGAAGGTACAATTGCCTCATCAAGTTCTACTTTCCTCCCATTCACTTCTTTCGAGAGAAACTCCTTCTCTAGAAAGGATCCATTCTTTGCAACAAAGATCTTGCCTTCGGATCTATGATAGAAGGTGTACCCAACAGTTTCTTTTGGGTATCCTATGAAGATGCACTTCTCCGATTTGGGTTCGAGCTTATCAGGTTGAAGCTTTTTCACATAAGCATCGCAACCCCAAACTTTAAGAAACGGCAGCTTAGGTTTCTTGTCAAACCATAGTTCATACGGTGTCGTCTCAACGGATTTAGATGGTGCCCTATTTAACGTGAATGCAGCTGTCTCTAATGCATAACCCCAAAACGATAGTGGTAAATCGGTAAGAGACATCATAGATCGTACCATATCTCATAAAGTACGGTTACAACGTTCGGACACACCATTATGCTATGGTGTTCCAGGTGGCGTGAGTTGTGAAACTATTCCACATTGTTTTTAAATGAAGGCCAAACTCGTAACTCAAATATTCGCCTCCGCGATCAGATCGTAGAAACTTTATTTTCTTGTTACAATGATTTTCTACTTCACTCTGAAATTCTTTGAACTTTTCAAATGTTTCAGACTTATGTTTCATCAAGTAGATATACCCATATCTGCTCAAATCATCTGTGAAGGTCAGAAAATAACGATACCCGCCGTGAGCCTCAACACTCATCGGATCGCATACATCGGTATGTATTATTTCCAATAAGTCATTGGCTCGCTCCATTGTTCTAGAGAACGGAGTTTTAGTCATCTTGCTCATGAGGCATGGTTCACAAGTATCAAGTGATTCATAATCAAGTGATTCCAAAAGCCCATCAGCATGGAGTTTCTTCATGCGCTTTACACCAATATGACCTAAACGGCAGTGCCACAAATAAGTTGCAATATCATTATTAACTTTGCATCTTTTGGCTTCAATATTATGAATATGTGTATCACTTCAATCGAGATTCAATAAACCATTTACATTGAGTGTATGACCATAGAAGGTTTTATTCATGTAAACAGAACAACAATTATTCTCTGACTTAAATGAATAACCGTATCGCAATAAACATGATCCAATCATATTCATGCTCAACGCAAACACCAAATAACATTTATTTAGGTCCCACACTAATCCCGAAGGTAGAGGGAGTGTGCGATGGTGATCTTATCAACCTTGGAATCACTTCCAACACACCTCGTCACCTCGTCATTAACTAGTCTCTATTGATTTTGCAACTCCTGTTTCGAGTTACTAATCTTAGCAACTGAACCGGTATCAAATACCCAGGGGCTACTATGAAGACTAGTAAAATACACATCAATAACATGTATATCAAATATACCTGTGTTCACTTTGCCATCCTTCTTATCCGCCAAGTATTTGGGGTAGTTCCGCTTCCAGTGACCATTCCCTTTGCAGTAGAAGCACTCAGTTTCAGGCTTAGGTCCAAACTTGGGCTTCTTCCCGGGAGTGACAACTTGCTTGCCATTCTTCTTGAAGTTCTCTTTCTTTCCCTTGCCCTTTTACTTGAAACTAGTGGTCTTGTCAACCATCTACACTTGATGCTATTTCTTGATTTCTACCTTCGCCGATTTCAGCATCGCGAAGAGCTTGGGAATCGTTTTCGTCATCCCTTGCATATTATAGTTCATCACGAAGTTCTAGTAACTTGGTGATAGTGACTAGAGAACTCTGTCAATCACTATCTTATCTAGAAGATTAACTCCCACTTGATTCAAGCGATTGTAGTACCCAGACATTCTGAGCACATGCTCACTAGCTGAGCTATTCTCCTCCATCTTGTAGGCAAAGTACTTGTCAGAGGTCTCATACCTCTCGACATGGGCATGAGTTTGAAATACCAATTTCATCTCTTTGGAACATCTCATATGCTCTGTGGTGTTCAAAACATTTTTGAAGTCCCAGTTCTAAGTCGTAAAGTATGGTGCACTAAACTATCAAGTAGTCATCATATTGAGCTTTGCCAAATGTTCATAATGTCTGCATCTGCTCCTGCAATAGGTCTGTCACCTAGCGGTGCGTCAAGGACATAATTCTTCTGTGCAGCAGTGAGGATAATCCTCAGATCACGAATCAAGTCCGCATCATTGCTACTATCATCTTTCAACTTAGTTTTCTCTAGGAACATATCAAAATAAAACAGGGGAGCTATACGCGAGCTATTGATCTACAACATAGATATGCAAAAACTATCAGGACTAAGTTCATGATAAATTAAAGTTTAATTAATCATATTACTTAAGAACTCCCACTTAGATAGACATCCCTCTAGTCATCTAAATGATCACGTGATCCATATCAACTAAACCATGTCCGATCATCACGTGAGATGGAGTAGTTTTCAATGGTGAACATCTCTATGTTGATCATATCTACTATATGATTAACGTTCGACCTTTCGATCTCAGTGTTCCGAGGCCATATCTGCATATGCTAGGCTCGTCAAGTTTAACCCGAGTATTCCGCACGTGCAAAACTGTCTTGCACCCGTTGTATGTGAACGTAGAGCTTATCACACCCGATCATCACGTGGTGTCTCAGCACAACGAACTATCGCAACGGTGCATACTCAGGGAGAACACTTATACCTTGAAATTTAGTGAGGGATCATCTTATAATGCTACCGCCGTACTAATCAAAATAAGATGCATAAAAGATAAACATCACATGCAATCAAAATATGTGACATGATATGGCCATCATCATCTTGTGCCTTTGATCTCCATCTCCAAAGCACCGTCATGATCTCCATCGTCACTGGCTTGACACCTTGATCTCCATCGTAGCGTCGTTGCCGTCTCGCCAACTATTGCTTCTACGACTATCGCTACCGCATAGTGATAAAGTAAAGCAATAACATGGCGATTGCATTTCATACAATAAAGTGACAACCATAAGGCTCCTGCCAGTTGCCGATAACTTTTACAAAACATGATCATCTCATACAATAACGTATATCACATCATGTCTTGACCATATCACATCACAACATGCCCTGCAAAAACAAGTTAGACGTCCTCTACTTTGTTGTTGCAAGTTTTACGTGGCTGCTACGGGCTTCTAGCAAGAACCGTTCTTACCTACGCATCAAAACCACAACGATTTTTTGTCAAGTGTGTTGTTTTAACCTTCAACAAGGACCGGTCGTAGTCAAACTCGATTCAACTAAAGTTGGAGAAACATACACCCGCCAGCCACCTGTGTGCAAAGCACGTTGGTAGAACCAGTCTCATGAATGCGGTCATGTAATGTCGGTCCGGGCCGCTTCATCCAACAATACCGCCGAATCAAAGTAAGACGTTGGTGGTAAGCAGTATGACTATTATCGCCCACAACTCTTTGTGTTCTACTCGTGCATATCGTCTACGCATAGACCTGGCTCGGATGCCACTGTTGGGGAACATGCAATTTCAAAAAAATTCCTACGCTCATGCAAGATCTATCTAGGAGATGCATAGCAACGAGAGGGGGAGAGTGTGTCCACGTACCCTCGTAGACCGAAAGCGGAAGCGTTAGCTTAACGCGGTTGATGTAGTCGAACGTCTTCATGATCCAACCGATCAAGCACCGAACGTACGGCACCTCTGAGTTCAGCACACATTCAGCTCGATGACGTCCCTCGAACTCTTGATCCAGCAGAAGGTCGAGGGAGAGTTTCGTCAGCACGACGGCGTGGCGATGGTGTTGGTGATGTGATCCGCGCAGGGCTTCGCCTAAGCACTACGACGCTATGACCGAAGGAGTAAACTGTGGAGGGGGGCACCGCACACGGCTAAGAGAATATCTGATGTGCTCTAGGGTGCCCCCCTGCCCCCGTATATAAAGAAGGAGAGGGGAGAGGGCCGGCCTAGGGGCGCCCCCAAGGGGGAGGAGTCCTACTTGGACTCCATGTCCAATTCGGCCCCCCTTCCTTTTTCCGGAGTGGGAAAGGGGAAAGGGAGAGAGAAGAGGAGAAGGAAAGGGGGGCGCGCCCCCTCCCCTAGTCCATTTCGGACTTCCCATGGGAGGGGGGCGCAGCCACCCCTTGTGGGCTACCTCCCCTCTTCCCTATAGCCCATGTAGGCCCAATAATTCCCCTGGGGGTTTCGGTAACCCCTCGGTACTCCAAAAATACCCGAACCACTCCGGAACCATTCCGGTGTCCGAATATAACTTTCCAATATATCAATCTTTACCTCTCGACCATTTCGAGACTCCTCGTCATGTCCGTGATCTCATCCGGGACTCCGAACAAACTTTGGTTACAAAAACACATAACTCATAATACAAATCGTCATCGAACGTTAAGCATGCGGACCCTACGGGTTCGAGAACTATGTAGACATGACCGAGACCCATCTCCGGTCAATAACCAATAGCGGAACCTGGATGCTCATATTGGCTCCTACATATTCGACGAAGATCTTTATCGGTCAAACCGCATAACAGCATACGTCATTCCCTTTGTCATCGGTATGTTACTTGCCCGAGATTCGATCGTCGGTATCATCATACCAGGTTCAATCTCATTACCGGCAAGTCTCTTTACTTGTTCCGTAATGTATCATCCCGTAACTAACTCATTAGTCACATTGCTTGCAAGGCTTCATATGATGTGCATTACCGAGAGGGCCCAGAGGTACCTCTCCGATACTCAGAGTGACAAATCCTAATCTCGATCTATGCCAACCCAACAAACACCTTCGGAGACACCTGTAGAGCATCTTTATAATCACCCAGTTACGTTGTGATGTTTGATAGCACACAAGGTGTTCCTCCGGTATTCGGGAGTTGCATAATCTCATAGTCAGAGGAATATGTATAAGTCATGAAGAAAGCAATAGCAATAAAACTTAACGATCATTACGCTAAGCTAACGGATGGGTCTTGTCCATCACATCATTCTCCTAATGATGTGATCACGTTCATCAAATGACATCACATGTCTATTGTTAGGAAACTTAACCATCTTTGATTAACGAGCTAGTCTAGTAGAGGCTTACTAGGGACTCAGTGTTTTGTCTATGTATTCACACATGTATCAAGTTTCTAGTTAATACAATTCTAGCATGAATAATAAACATTTATCATGATATAAGGAAATATAAATAACAACTTTATTATTGCCTCTAGGGCATATTTCCTTCACTTTCCGCCTCCAGCAAAACTACCTGCACTACCAGAAGATGTGTTACGGCGTGTACTTTACCGCCAAGAAGCTGAAGCAGAACTTCCAAGAGCATGTCATCACCCGTGGTCGGCACGGCCCCCATCGGCGAAATCATGGGCTGCCGGGATGCCTCTGGCCGGCTTGCCAAATGGGCCATCGAGCTGGCCGGCCACACCATCCTCTAGGAGCCCCGCACCACGATCAAGTCCCAGGCCTTGGCCGACTTCCTCATCGACTAGACGGAAACCCAGTACCTGCTGCCGCTGCCGGACTCAACGCATTGGCGCATGCACTTTGACGGCTCCAAGATGCGCTCCGTCTTGGGAGCCGGCATCGTGCTGTCTTCCCCGAAGGGCGACCGGCTGTTGGCTGGCAAGTACGAAGCCCTTGTGCACGGCCTCCAGCTTGCCAAGGAACTCAGTGTCCGGCGCGTTCTATGCTACGGCAACTCGGACCTGGTGGTGTAGTAGTGTTCTGGCGAATGGGACGCCCGGGATGCCAACATTGCCAGCTACCGTTTCCTGGTCCAGCAGCTCTCCGGCACCTTCGACTGCTGCGAGTTCCTCCATGTCCCGCGCGCAGAAAACGAAGCCACCGACACGCTAGCCAAGATTGGCTCATCCCGGCAGGCCATACCATCCGGCGTCTCCCTCGAGCACCTATGCAAGCCGTCCGTCAAGCTGTCTCCGGATTCCGAGTCCATCTTCATCCCGGACGACCCTGCGGCGCCCCTCCCCAACCCGGACCCGGGGACTTCCGGTCCAAGCTAGCTGCCGTCCCGAACCTGGTCCCAGGGGCTACGGAACCCGGCCTGGGGACTGCCGAATCCGGCCCAGGGACTGCTGATCTCGGCCCGGGGGCTGCCGAGCCCGGCCCCGGTGTCGCCGTGCCCAACCTGGTCGCCGTTGTTCCCAACCCGGGGGCTGCTACCTCCGGCTCGGGGGCTGCCGCCCCAAAACCCGTCTTGGTGGCCGTCTTCACCGTGGTGACGGCTCCGTCATGGGACTAGCCAATCTTAGCATTCCTGGAGAGCGGAGTACTCCCCATGGACGAGACCGAGGCTCGACAAGTGCAACGTCGGGCGTCCGCCTACAACATCATCAACAACGAGCTCGTCAAGCGCAGCGCGACAGGCATGTTCCAGCGCTGCATTGAGCAAGACAAGGGCATAGAGATCCTCCTCGACATACATCAGGGCGAGTGCGGGCACCACGCCGCCTCCAGGTCCCTGGTGGCTAAGGCTTTTTGACATGGTTTCTACTGGCCCACGGCCCTCAAAGACGCCGAGTTGCTCGTCCTCAAGTGCGAGGGTTGCCAACGCATCAGCAAGCACAGCCACCAGCGGCTTCGGCCCTACAAACCATCGCAATCACCTGGCCCTTTGCGGTCTGGGGGATCGACATGGCAGGCCCCTTCAAGACCACTCGGGGCGGCATGACGCATCTGCTGGTGGCCATCGACAAGTTCACCAAGTGGATCGAGGCGCGGCCGATCAAGAAGCTAGACGGGCCAACAGCCGTCCGGTTCGTCAAAGACATCGCGGTGCGCTACGGCGTCCCGCACAACATCATCACGGACAACGGCACCAACTTTGCCAAGGGCGCTCTGGCGCAATACTGCTCCATCTCCGGCATCCGGCTTGACCTAGCCTCCATGGCTCATCCTCAATCCAATGGCCAGGTTGAGCGGGCCAACAGCCTCATCCTATCTGGCATCAAGCCACGGCTCGTCGAGCCCCTCATCCGTTCACCCGGCAGCTGGCTTGATGAGCTGTCGGCCGTCCTCTGGAGTCTCCGGACAATGCCAAACTGGTTGAACGGGTTCACCCCGTTCTTCCTCGTCTATGGAGCGGAAGCCATCATCCCAACCGACATCGAGTTCGACTTGCCGCAAGTCGCTAGGTACACAGAAGCCCAAGCCAAGGAAGCCCACGAAGATGGTGTTGATCTACTCGAAGAAGCACGCCTTTTGGCCCTTAGCCGATCCACCATCTATCAGCAAGGCCTGAGGCATTACCACAGCAAAAAGATCAAGCCCCTCGCGTTCCACAAGGGAGACCTTGTCCTCCCGCTTGTCTAGCGGCAAGCCGGCCAGCACCAGTTGGCCTCCCCATGGGGCCCCTTCATCGTCAGCAAAGCCCTGTGTGACTGCAACGCCTACTACCTCATCGACGCCCGCAAGCCGAACAAGCGCAAGAGAGATACCGTCGGCGAAGAGACAAGCCGGCCCTGGAACGTAGAGCTCCTCCGCCCGTTTTATAGTTAGCTGTATGCACGTATGTATCGCTGCCTTTTGTAATTCTATGAAAGACAATGGGACCCCCAAACGAGACTCGGGGGCTACCTTTTCCTGCCAAGTTATTGTGTTTTACACATCCTTGTAAATTTTCTTAAACCTCCACCGCCGGGTTGGTACGACCAAACCAGGGGCTCGGGGGCTGGCCGGCCTGGCCACAACCCGCCGTCCTCCTTAGCACATCCCGGCGTGTTCGGGTAGCCTAGGCCCTCCACTTCGCCCTACGCCACAGTCCGGCTTCGGCTGTTGGCTGGCAAGAACTATGGGCCAAAGCTCCTACACGTCGTGAAATATTAAGTTGGATCTGCCGGATTGGCCAACCCGGCCTCACCGCACTAAATTGCCGCCAGCCGGCCTAGTGGGTGTTTGGCTCGCGCTCAACATTCGAAGGGCCTAAGTACTACGCACTCTTTCCAAGGACCGAACTCCTTGTCATAGACCGAAAACCGGCTGTTCGACTCGCGAGGGAGGGGGGAGGCCCAAAGAAGGAGGAAGCAAGAAAAAAGCTTAGAGAACAAAGAGCAAAGGCGCAAACATTCGTGAAAATATTTACATTACAGCAAATGGGCCCAAGGCCAGAGTTCATTACATTCACCAAATACACCCCAGTGGGTGGGTGGACCTGCTACTTGGCAAAAGTACAAAAAAGATAAACAGGGCGACTTCAGACGGCTCCCGTGTCGGGTTGCGCAACTGTCGGCTCCTCCTCAATGGCCTCCGGGTTCATCGAGGTGCCGGTATCGGCCAACCCGACATCTTCGTCTGCATAGGGGCCCGATTCCTCAGAGCTGCCCAACGGGTCGTCCAGCAGCAAGCCGAAGTCGTCAGGCAGCACCACCCCACCGTCTTCAGCCAGCTCTACCTGGAACTCATCATGCGACACAAACGAGGCCAGGTAACTGGCCCGGGCGGCGATCTGGCCTGCCTCCGCCTGCAGCTGGGGCTCCGCACCAGCTCGCTGAGCTGCCTGCCGGTCCAGCGCCAGGTCCGGGTACAAGGACATGACTTACCTCAGCGCCACGTCGGCGCCGGCATGGGCAGCAGAGACGCGCCACGCGTGAAGCCATGCCGGCCCTGCCTCCAGCCACTGCGCCAGCCGCATGAATCTGTTGGGTGAAATGGCGCTGGGACAGAGGGCCGTCATTACCCCATGTTGGCTTCAGATACCCGCGCCATCTGCTCACCCAAGATCTGTAGGCGGGCCTCGGCAGCCTGCATGATCTCCGAGAAGCTCCAGGTGACGTTCGGGTCAAGCCCAGCGCCCGGGTTCCCATGGGACAACCGTTGAACATGAACGGCCTCCTCCACCATCCCTTGCGTCTCTGGGAAGTGCCCTGTCAAGAAGAAAAGCAAGACGGTTAGCAACAAAAAAGCAAAGCCGGCTCCACTACTCGACGAAGTCAACAAAGAAGCACTTACTGGCGAAGGTCTCGTCCAGGTGCTGCGCTTTGAGGAATGTACCGTGCCACTCCAAGTCCCCGGCACGGTTGCGTGCTTCGAGCGCCTTCTCCAGCTCAGCGCGCTTGTTGACGGCCGCCTTCAGCTCGGCGTCCTTAGCGGCGGCCGCCTTATCGTGCTCCTTCTTGAGGCGAAGGAGCTCCGCCTAGTGGGTGCCTGCCGCCTTGATGGCCTCCGCCTTCAGGCGCTCCACCTCGGCCTGGAGCTGGCCCTTGTCGTCGGCCAGCTGATCATGCTGCTGACCGGCTTCGGCGAGCACCCGCTGGGCCTCCGCCACCTTGGCCGCCTCTGCCTCGAGGCACTCTACTTCGGCCTGCAGCCGGCTCTTGTCGCCAGCTAGCTGCTCGCGCTGCTGGCCGACTTCAGCAAGCGCCTGCTGGGCCTCCGCCACCTTGGCGGCTTCCGCCCTCAGCTGCTCCACCTCGACCCGGAGCTGGCCGGCATCGGCAGCCGCCTGGTCACGTTGTTGACCGGCTTCGACCAGCCCAGTTAGTAGGTCTGGCACCTCAGATGCGATGGCTGCACGGCAAAGATTCAAAGTCAAGACCACGAAAGAAAGGACGAGAACACTTTAAGAATCGACCCAACTACGTCAAGGGGGACACCTAAGCATCGCGACTCAGGGGTCTCGCTAGTCACGTAGCCCCTCGCCCCTTGGTGTCGTCCTGGCGATCCGGACACCCCAACGGCGGTCGAGGTATGCACGGGGCTGGGCCCTGCCGACACAGAGCGCAAAATGTCACACCCTGATTTTTGGCCCTTTCTTTTTCTTTTGATTTTCTGAGTATTTTGCTTGAGTTTTCTTCTTCTGTGGCTATGTGGTCTGGAAACTGGAGAAGATGATCTCTTCTTCCATTCCAGAGTGGCTAGTCATCCTCATATCCTTCCCAAGAGCTTGCCATATTCATCTTGGCCCAACCTCAATATCCTCTTTGTTGGGAACATTCCTTTTTTTCTATTAAAGGAATAATCCGTTTTGCCCTAGGTTGTGAAGCAACCTATATTTCTGTCACTCCCAAAATTCCCAAATAATTATCATAAATTGTTTGGGTCATATCTTGCTCAAATATGTCAAAATCTTTCCTTGGCATCATCAAAGATAATTCACAAATATTCCTTTTCTTATTCTGCCCTAAGTGGCTTTTTGAGAAGGAAGTGTCATTTATCTTTGCACATTTGACCCCAAACTTTTTGGACACCTTTTCATGTCCATATCATTGCCTCATGCCAAAAATCAACTTAATTTTCCTAGTGAATATTAAGCAATTTTTCAAAATTCCTGTCTGAGGGAACTCTTTGTGAAGGAAGTACTAGCTAGGATAACCCAAATGAGTTGAAATCTTGCATGGTAATTCATATGATCAAATCATCACTCTCCTCAAGATTTGAGCTCATGCAATGCAACCATGTGAGCTCAGCATCAATTCTTTGTTTCTGATAGAGGCGAGGGTGTCCCGATCTTTCGATGAGATGGTAACTATCGATTTGGTGGAGCCGACTTTGACGATCCGACTACAAACGTGCACGACGTTGCGCCTTAGCAATCGCTAAACCAATCTCCTGAGGTTACTGACGATGCTGGAAGCACGATCAGCCTGACCACGAAGGTCTATTCCTGCACACAATCGAAGAACAAGCAAGAATATGATAAAGCAATCTGAATATTGCGAATATAGATGAAGTATTGATAATGGTGGGGATCCGAAAGCGGTCTTGGTCTGGTCGTTGGACACAAACGAAGTACACGAAGTTGCAATGGCTAACTTTTAATCTAAACAAAACCCCAGCAAAAAGCTAGTAGATGGATCTACTTATATAGGAGCAAGGGGTGGCGGCCAAGGAGGTGGGAGGACGTCCCAAGGCAGCCTAAAACTAACCCTAGGTCGTACAAGGCCAATGGGCCCAAGTGGAGGTGATGCAACACCTTTGGACTTGTAGTTTGACTCGGATTCTGCTACAGCGTCAGATTGTTTCGACGACAACTCAACGCTCCGGATGAATTTGAAGGTGAAACCAATTGGGTTAGAAAGAGAACGAAATCTACTTTCCAACAAAAAAAGAATCACCCAATTCGGAGTCCGTATGAAATAGTTCTTGGTGTTTTGAGTCAGGTATGTCTGTGCAGTCCGAATCTGAATCCAGAATGTGAGAGACTTGGACTCTATCTTCTCTTGGCCCAAAAGTGACGTGATATGACTTTTTGAACAGCACATAAACTTCTCTTTTTCCCTTATCTTCATATGTGGATTGTACAAATCTCCCATACACCTGCAATTAGACATGGCACAAAAGTTTGTGAAGTATTTTTGTCTTGGATGACATAAATAAATTATTACATAGTTTGCATTAGAAATCACCTCACAAATATACATGTATGCAATATTTTTGGTCGTATCCAAGGTAGTCATGTCCTCATCAGTTTCTGTCCAAATTTTCAGTTAGTGAAGCAAGTATATTTTATCTTGCTCCATTATGGCTGAAAATTTTCCTAAACCTTCTCCTATCCATATAACGTATCCCCACAAGATTTTGGCTCATTTCATTCAGCCATTTTCCCTCAGGATTTTTCCCAAGATTCTGTCCAAAGAGGTGCTTTATGAAGGAAGTACCATTTTGGCTTGGCCAAATGGCATGAAAGTTTTATGGCACTCTCATATGCCCAAATAATCCTGCCATGCCCATTTTCAGCCCAGGTCATCACTCCTAGTGAGTGCTACTTCATCATTTTGTTTCTGGACCAGTTTATGCATTTGCAAAGCAAGTGTATTAAATACTTGTCCTACTCACCTCAAAATTAACAGGACCGTAGTCCTTCCTATCCTAAACCCCCCTGACATCAAGTTTTTCACTTAACCTCAGTAAGTTGATCACAAGAGTGCGGTCAAGTTTGCTACAGCAAACTTGTGAAGCTTGTTTCTTTCTACTCTCAGTGCCTGTGATCGTTTCATTGCTTCAGGGCTGCTCTATCTTGGAGGTACTTCACCATAGACAACGTGTACCTGCCTCTCGGGCCCTCTCCGTGCCAGTCTGCGCGGTGACCACCGCTTTGGCATGCCATGGACGCGAGCTGCGTATCGTTTGCTTTGAGCCCCTCCTCTGCTCGTCGTTTTTGCAAGCCCCACCATGTCCAACAGCTCCCCCGTGCCGCCTCCGTCCCCTGGACCCCTCTCCCCCTCTTGTAGCTCGCACGCTGGCACTCGTCGCTGCGCGCCCACGGGTGCACAGTGGCCGGTTGGCTCTGTGCATGCCCTGACCGCTTCCTCCCGTGCCCCCTTGGCCTCCTCTGCTCCTTGACTACTGCATTGATGATTCATCGCGTTCCCGCGCCCTCCCGTGATCGCTGAGCCTCGCCAGGACGTTGGCCGGACCCGAGCGGCGGCAACCGGCTCGGCCATCCTCGCCCCGGCTATATATAGGCCACCCGCGATCCTCTCGAGCTCACCAGGAGCTCCTCCGCCTCTCTCCATGCCTCCGCAACCCCTCCTCTCATCCCCGGAGTGCCTCCTCGACCCCCACCATCGTCATGGTCGCCGCCTCGGGTCCCTCTCGATTCCGGCAATCCCGAGCACTCCCCTCTGTTCCTCCACCACCATCGCATCCCCTAGAGTCCGGCGAGCCTCCCCGTGGCCTCGGCCCTTTCTCTTCCCCACCGGAGCACCATATCCACCGGCGGCCGAAGCCCCTCTCCGCCGCAAGCTCTGCTGCGGCCGCTACAGCGCTCGGCGGCGGCAGCGGCTACCACCCCTGGATGAGCCTCTCTCCCCTGGTCATCTGGGTAGGTCGCAAGCCCCCTGCCATGGCCGGAATCGCTGGCAGTCGCCGTCGGGGTGGTCACCTCCCTCGGCCAGGAGCGCGCCCGAGTGTGAGGTTGAAGAAGGACCGGCCAAGCGGTCCACACCCCACGCGACCCCACCTGTCGGCGACTGGAGTAGTGCCACCTCAGATAAGTGGAGACGCCTCTGCCACTTTACGCTTTCTGTTAGCCGAAGACGTATTGTCTGAAATACGCTTTCTACTCACCGAAAACGTATTCTGTGCTATGCGCTTTTTCTTTTTCAGCCCGACACCGAATCTTTTACATTGTGAACGTTCACCCGTTAGCAGCAGAAAAGGAAAGATTTTTATTCGATTTCTACCTATCAAATGAACGGTCACAACTTTTTGCTCGTAACTCCGATTGAGGTGATTCCAACGCCCACGTCTTCGTCTCGTCGAGCCCGTTTTGTTCCTATCGTTTTCACTTTGTGTTCACATTCTGAAAATGACCTTTATGCCCTTGCCCCTAAATAGCCCCCTCCGAGGGAGAACCCTTTCCGGCGATTCCTTCCGCGATCGTTCCGCACTTCTCCCCGGTGCATTCTTCATCCCCAGGCAAGCCACGACAACCACTTGCATGATAGTCATGCAGTAGCCATGGTTTTCTACTTGAACATTTAATAAGTGTTTGTTTGTCTGCAACTGCTATCGTTGTTTTGGTTATGCTTATAGATCTGTGTTCACCTTCTTGCGATGCTCTTCTGCATCTTGTTATCTTGTACTTCTTGCGAGTATTAGTGTTACATGTCATGCTTGGTACTAGTACATGCTGGTAGTAGTGATGTTCGTTCTGATGCATGCTTACCGTCTGTTACCGAGTACCGTTGATATGCATGTTCCTTTGCATCTAGCTGGTTATATGCTTACTTGGTAATATTACCGTTATTTTCTTGCATCACTACAACAAAAACACCCCTATACCAACGCATTTGTACCAACGATATTATAGGATCTGTTGTTTATCCCACATCCCACCACCCACCTCCCGCACTTAGAGCTAACCTCCTCGTCCCTAAGCCTTCCGCGCTTAAAGCCAACCTCCTCTCCCTAAAATAAATCAAATCTCCCCGTACACACACCTCCATCTATAGCTCCTCCATCATCTCTCTCTCCCGATTCCCCTCTTTCTCATCTGACTTCGATGGTGAGCCGCCGCCACCTTCAAATCTGCATAGATCCGGCACTGCCTCATGCCGTCGCTCATAGGCCAGGCTCCCCCCTCAGTGCACTCATCCTATAATCTTCCTTGGCGACATCCTCCATGCCACTGCACGCGTCCCTGCAGTAACTCTAGTCAACATGGATCGCCGGCGTAGCTCGCTGGCTTCTGTTTTGGAGGCCGCTACTCCGCGCTGCTGTTGCCGGATCGGGCATGGATCTGAAACAAGCTGTTGTGTAGGGTGCTGCTCCCTTCTCTCTGTGGTGGCCAGCAGTGGAGACGGGCCCGTGGAGAGAGGAGCATGAGGTGGAGCTCCGGCTGTGTTCCTCAACTGCCAATTGGATCTCGCGCGTGCGGGTGGTTCTCGCAGCTCGCGAGGCGGCGATGGTGCTCCTTTTGGATTTATTTTGGCACCCAGCGAGCTCAAGCTCTGGTGGCGCCACGTGCGTTTGTCTACAATTGCGTGAGTGCTTGGCTCCTGTGCATGTGTCTGTGTGGTGCGTACATACTGATTGAAAGTATAGCCCTGTGACACTAATTGTTTGCCACTTCCGCTGATTGCTATGCCGATGCTGCTAATTTTGCTGCTCCTTGGTTCCTATAAAAGTAGATAGAAAATGATTGCCACTGACGCTGATTGTTTGCTATCGCCGCTGGTTGCTATTGCTGTTGCCGCTGATTGCTATTGCCGTTGCTACTGATTTTGCTGCTCATTGGTACCGATACAAATATAATATAATATTGCATTCCCAAATAAAAAATATAGAGATCTGTATGTTTTAATTTTTTTGCAAATTGAACCAACTACTTGTTATCTCTTCTCTAATCTTTCTCTTGATCAGATTCTCTTTTATGCTCTCCGTTGCAACAATTACTCAATATGTACAGTGCGTACAATAATAATCATGGAACCCTCTAGCTCCTTATTGATTCCACAGTCCCTTTTCCTTGCAATTGTTAGTATTATTTGTTCCACCAGTATCTCATCATGTGATTTTTTTCCCTTGCAATTTATGTGCCTCCAAGATGTCAGCTAACAGTCTGGCAGTATCTAAACAAATGCAGTAACCATGATGTTGATATGAAACTGTCCTACAGGTCAGGTTTTGAACTATTGACAATAGATGTGCAGGTCAACAAGATTGTGTTAAAATCATTAACTTGCCTTGGCTGATTGTGTAAGGGATTAACTTGCTTTAATGGCATGCAACTTCGGGGGCAGATCAAAATGTACAGCTTGTGACATAGTCGCAGAAAGTCAGGCAACCCATTCGCTTACTTGATAAACCCTCCCCTGGTTTAGGCCACTAAGGTGTCCATTTCCTTATCTCCTCCTCATGACGTAGCATTCTTATTTATTACATATCCTTAATTTTTACATTAACTAGTCCAGCGAGTCTTTGTTAGTTAAGTGTGCCAATATATGTCTATTTTTTTCGGTCTTAACTTTTGTCCAGGCCTATATTTTGTAGATTTATATAGGTATTGATATTCAAGTATTCAATGACATGACAAATGATACATGATTAGGGAGCTGAGTTGTGACAAAAGATCAAATCCTCTTGGTTATATGATATGCTACATTGGCAGCAAAGGCACATGGGTAGTGTTTCTTAAAATTGGGTAAGTACTGACATAAAAATTTTCATCCATTCCTTAGGTTTGCTTTTATTCAGACTGTTCAGCCATTACATAGGTTGCCCCTGATGCATTTTCTTAAATATATATTCAGCTTAGTGCTAGGACAGTCTTGAAGAATTAAATAGTGCCACATTAAATTATTTTTATTTCCCTGTAAACACCTTGGATCCTACCTTCTGTAGAAATAAAACTCCATTACTTTTTTCCTAGAGAAGCCCAAATCTAAAGAAGTGTTTCTTTTTCATGTTGTTTCTTCTACTGGTTCTAAGAGTCTTATTCTTGATTGAGCTGTTGGCATTGAGTTCTTTTCTCCTAATACATCATACCAAGCATGAGTAGTATGTGAGTAATGGTGACACTAAACTACTTAATTCTGAGACCTTTAGAAAATGGAAATATCCAATTTTGTATAGTTGATAGTATTGCTTACCTAATCATCATTTAGTTGGTTGCTGAATTCATCTCATTGTTGATATAATATACTGTTTGGATAATTGTTAGTAGTGAATACATGCTGCTGGCTGTTTGAAGTGAACAGGCACACCCAATTGGCCGAAGATAATTAGTATTTCAACATGTCCTCCTACTAAGTTATTTGTCAGACATACATTAGACTATGTCTTTGCCCCCAACAATCTTTTCTTGCACACTTTGCAACTTTTATGTGGATCCTTTTGGGTACAGTGCATAGTATGTATATGTTTAAATTTCATTTCGAATTTGTGCCTAAATAGTATTATGATTTTTCATTGTAGGTTCAGGATTTCAATACAAGATGATTACTTGGATCTTGGAGAATGTACGATGATTCTTAGTACTTGGAGTAGAAACAAGACAGTTCTCTGAATGTTTAGAAATTTTATATTTTGTTTTCTTTTATTTTACTAAGGAAATGATGTACTCCTAATTGATGATACTTCCATTGTAATGTAACCGATTGTTCTATTGAATCAATTTATCATTTTCATTTCTACTCTATTGAATTTTACTAAAGTTCTACCTTGTACTACCATTCAAACTACCTACTGTTACAAATGATTATATATGGTGGTTATTCTACTTTGCAAGCACCAGAGCAAAGAGCAATGGTGTGATAAATGATTATATATGGAGGTCATTCTATTTTGCAAGCACCAACCCATAGAAGCATTGCATGAATCCGTTGTTGCTTTGCAACACATTATTTCCTAGATTACCAATGAATCTATATACGTTGTTGTAGACCCTTGCAACGCCACCTACGACAACACATATGAATCCGTTGGTGTAGACCTTAGCAACGCTTATACAGACAAACGACAACGCATCTATGCATTGCTAAAGGGGGGTTCTTGTTGTAGTGCATGGTAGTTATTTCCATTGCTAGTGGTCATGTTATGCTAAGAGTAGTGTTATACTTGTGATATTCATGCTCGTCAGTATGCCATGTATATTCGGATATATGATTTATTGTTGTCGATATGCTTGATGATTATGTTGCACCCCCATGCTTATGTTGATATCATGCTCATGCATTTTAGTTGCATCATGTTATTTTAATATGGCTCAGCTTATTGCATTCAAGTTTAACCGGACTTAAATGAACTCGAACAACTGTTGGCTGAGTCATGGTGCCACCAAATCGAGCTGACCAGTGCAGCCACACTTGCCTTATGGGGGTTACTAACTGGGTCTATTGTCATGCCTCTCGCCGGTGCCTCCAACGAGGGAAGGTTATGCGCGGGCGCTACCTTAGCCGGGTAGGACGGCATAAGCCTTGTGAGCCCGAGTTTGGTTATGTGCACATGTCCCCGTTTGGGACCGTTTATGTTTTGCCATGACGGCCATGTAGGTGGCGGATGTCACGAGTTGACATTGGGGCCACCCAGGACTTAGCCCAAAGGGGAATTTGTCGGAGCGGCCGGGAGGGTGTGATGGCAATAGATCGGTTTTGTCGGAACATCGTTGGTCCACCTGAATGGGAGTGCGAGGCCATGGGTTCCGTGGTGCGGGTACAGTGTACTAACCTCTGTAGAGTGTGTGTTTAATCTATCGATAGCCGCGCCCGTAGATATGGGCCCAGTTCGTAGTCGGTCACACTATGGGTTAACAGTAATAATAATAATGTGCTTAATAACAACCCTGGTTCGATGATGAGAAATAGATTGGTTGTGATCGAGAGAGGATCACAGAGGTATCATGAATACCGAAGTTGGTTGATCTTTATGTGATCGTGAGAGGATCACTGTGGTATCGAGGATACTGAGTTGTTGGATATTTGTGGTGTTATGCGAGAGTCAAGGGTAAAGGTCAAGCTACTTGTGGTCATGTAATGATTACTACGGTATTGTAATACCAAGCTTGATTGGATCCTGAGATGATCGTGTGATGTCCGTGATGGTAAGCTTGTGCATGTGATGGTTACAAGGTAACCCGAGCAGAGTAAGTTGGTGCATGATAGCGTCATCATGTTGCATGCTAGTATCATCATGTTCATATGTTCATGCCATGCTCGTATTGTTCTAGCTGTATCATGTTATACATGCCATGTTGTTTCTGATAGTATCATGTTCATCATTGTTAAGTAACTTGTAATTGCCATGCTGTTGTTTGTCTTGATTGCCTTTGGTTGTTGTGAGCTTGCAAGTACATTCAATGTACTGACCTGGCGTGTCATGCCAGTTTGCAGGTCATGCTGGATTTGATTGCTTGTTTGCCGTGGATCCCTTGTTTGCGAGCTAGGATAAGCGTTCCAGCCAGAGTCCCTGCGGAGTGGAGTTCATCACCGTCGTCGCTGTTCCACTGCTTCGCGTTGTTCTGCTGCTTGCATAGAGCAACCGTGGCAGGCATAGGGTCACCGTGCCGATGTAATCCCCTTGTACCCATATAGCTTGTAAGAAAGAGCTGATTTGTTCTATGCTAAGCAGTGCCATATTCCAGAAGACTTCTCCTCGATCTCTGGGCTGGAATACGGGGCGTTCCGGTTTCTCTGAGCTGGGGTGCCACAAGGCTTGGTATCAGAGCAGGTCTGGCTGTAGGACGCCCTAGCCCGCGCGAGTGTTAGAATGCGGTAGTATAGAGCCCAGTTGGTTTGTTGCACTTGATTGCTGCATATGTTTGATTACATAGCATACATATAGATTAGTATCTGGTCGCTGATAGTGATCTTGTGAGTGTAGGTGGTCTCTGGATCGGTCCACTACCTGCACCATTCCTCTTTGCATACCTACTCTTCGGTGTTCGGCGTCATCTCTGTCCCAGCAGAGTGATGCCATGGTAACAAGTGTTCCAGACACCATTTGCAGAAGTTATGCTCGGATATCACGTCGATATCTTTCCATCACCCACCCATATCGTTTCGGTGATAGACTTGCCTCTATCCCGAATCGTGCCTTCCATCTCGCCACTTTGGCAACCCTTACTGCTCTTTGTGATCAGAAAAGGGCAATGCCAGCAAGCCTTGTTTTCCACTGCTATCCTACCCTGTCATCCAATTCTTTGGACGTGTACGATTCCCTTTCGTACACTTGATGATGATGTAGTCGTGACCTTTGTGTCTCACTACAAGATCACCAAGTCCATCCTCACCTGTGTATCCATCCAAATGCAACCAGTGTTCAGCCAACGCTTGGTGTAGCCTTGGGTACGCCAACTCCTTCCACACGCTGATTCACCTTCGTGCACACCGCCACAGCATATTAGATCGTAATACCGGAGTTTTCGCGAGATTTATGTGCTTAAGTATGCATGCATATTATTGTTGTGAGTAGCAGTAATATGTAATGTTGCTTGATTATTCGCATTATTTATATTGTTAGTATGCTTGTGAGCTTTTGTTTTCCTCGTTTCTTTTGCTTCTTTCTTTGGGCCTTCGGTGTGACATATTTTGCCCTATTAAAGTTGCTCATCAACCGACACCGGACCCGAAGAATCAGCAAGGAATTCAAGTATTTGGAAACTCAGCTAAACAGAATAAAATTCTCAGCCGACTGCAGTGAAATGGGGAATATCTGATCTTGATGCTAATAATCAAGTTTACCTCAGTGCGCACTATTCATAGCAGTAAAGATCAAATCAGCAAGAAGATAAATTGTGTGCAAGACCAATAGTATATTATCAGTCAAAGGTAATCATCAGCAGGAATATTAAGAGGATACATTTGTGGCAATCAGTCTGCATATCACAACGAGAAGCTTCTGGCGTAAGCAACCCAGTCTCCCCTCGCAAGCTACCAGAGAAGCTTTCAAAGCAAGATTCATCTATCTCCCCCAATATGATATATGGATGACTTCCTGTGCAAAATACTCTGTCTTATTTAGTAAGCAACCGCAAAAGCTTCCAGCATAAGCCATCCAATCTCTCTCTGTACGGTGTTTGTGCAAGATATTAAATTGTGAGTTGGCAGCATTTGGCAGTGCATCCCAAGAACCAGCTCCGCAACAGTTGGGTCAGAAGCAAGAATCAGTCAGAATACAAGTCCGCCTCGACAATCAGCTATTTATATATCATGAGCATGCTGCCAAGTTTCTTGTAAGTCTCTGGTACGATGATGAAGTTAAGGTAAGGTTCCGAAAACCTCACGAGTCATGCAAGACAAAGAAAGCCAGTTGGTGATGCAAGAACCGACAAGTTTTGGAGAAGAACAACATGGGACAGCCAATTTTGACAGTACTCAGCAAGTCCAATTTCCTCATACCCGACAAGGTGATATCATTAACCCTTGTTAGCACTTTGTATGCTTGACGACAACAATGAGCTATATCCAAGTATGTGTGAACCTGGTATAGTTCCTATCACACGATACATGAACGTGGATAAGGTTATGATTGCCAAAATATTGCACTCAACAGTACCAATGGATCCACGAAGAAGCAATATGACCCAGCTCTTTCAACAAAGGATCCAGACCAACAAAACAATAATGAAGGAGCAAGACCGGTGATGCAGGTATGAAAATTGTTGCATGAACCACAGGGTGTAGATACCCCGAACAGCCTGAGTCAGCATCGATCACCAGGAATATTCACCTAAGGGGTCTACTCGATTTTGGTAAGGACCCCATATCCAAACAACCCGCTCAGTTAACAGTATAAGCTCAGATTTGTCAGTATCAAATATCTGGGTCTGTGAAGTCAGACCAAAGGTCAATTCAACGGTTTGACTCCAGCAACTATGGTAAAGCACCACACAGTGATGAGGACATCAATACCATTGTTACACCCACAGCCCCTGCTTCTATACATACTGGACCAATTACTAGAGCTCGCGCACGACAATTAAAATATCAGGTACTTTCGTTTCTTGGTAATGATTCTAAAGTTCATGAGAATATGATGCTGCCTAAATTGGATACATTTGTTTTGCTTACAAATGAAGGGCCTAGCTTGGACAAGAAAGAGGAACCTTGGAGCAAGTTCAAGCATGGAGATGATGGCATGCACAAGGGGAACAAGAACGGAGTTACAAGTGATGATTTCAGGACTTTGAAGCCACCATAATGAGTGCAGGAAGCCTTGGACGAAATATACAAGATGTCACTTCATAAATTTCGTCCAGAGGCTATTATAGGTGCTGCGTCACCTTATTATTGGGCCAGGCCCATGTAATTTCGAAATACTTGAGTATAGGCTGTTTTTAGAGTCCGTATGTGTGGGGAAACAAGAGATAGGGTTGGTTTCGGACCCCTCCTTCAAGGGCCACGAAATCCCCTCCTCTTCCTCCATATATACAGCCCTTAGGGCACCGTTTAGACTTTGGGTTATGTTTAGATTAAAAGTTCGCCATAGCTGCAACTTCGCGTACTTCGTTTGTGTTCAACGACCAGACCAAGACGTCACAGAACCCCACCTTGATCAATAAAGCTTTCATCTTATATTCGCAATATCCAGATTGCAAATCTTAGTTTCTTGCTTGTTCTTCATTTGCTTGCAGGAGATAGACCCTCGTGGTCAGGTTGATTGTGCTCCGGCGTGGTCAATAACCTCTCGGAGTTGGTTTAGCGATTGCTAAGGCGCAACGTCCTCGCACGTTCGTAGTCGGATCGTCAAAGTCTACTCCACCAAAAACGATAGCTATCATCTCATCGAAACATCGGGACACCCCCGCCTCTATCAAGTGGTATCAGATTTCCAGGTTGCTCGGTGAGATTTTTCAGTTTTTCGTAGTTTAGATCGAGTCTGTTCTTCATACCTACAGTCCATGAAAAAGCCAAAAAAAAAATTAGGGTTAGTTCATCATATCCGAACCAATCTGAGCCTTTGCATAATCTTTTTAGGGTTTTTGCTTTGTTGAATTTGCGGTTGCATCGTCGTGTCTAGTTGCTGGTCTTAGCGTCTAGTCCTTAGAGTTTCGAGTTCTGTCACAGTTTGTCACGCCGCCGCCGCACCATATACCACCACCGCTGCCATATACCACCACCGCTGCCATATCCTACCACCGCTGCCATATACCATCACCGCAGCCATATTCTACCACCATATATCCACCACCAATCCGAGTTCTTTTTATATTAGATTTGTTTTCGAGACCCATCTATGTTCCGATTCGTGTTTCCTTGCCTGAGTAGGATTCGGAAAAAAAAAAAGAGTCTGGAGACCCCCGGGCAGTTTTTAGGCCAAAATTTTGGCAGTCAAAATTATTTTTTCCCTATCCTATTTTTAGGTCCCAGGAAGCGTTTTGAGACACTCGCCATCATAGTGATTTTTTGTGGCACTTTTTCGTCGTCGCTGCCCTGATTTCCGAAAAAAAAAATTGTCAAAAAAAATTTCATGCCAATCCTGATAGTTTGACTTGGGAAGAGTTTTGAGACACTCGCCATTATAGTGATTTTTTTGCAAAAAAAAAAGGAGCGCAAAAAAAAACGAATTTTTTTTAGAGTGTGCTCTTCCCTTGTTTATGTGCCGCGCCGTGATTTTGTTAGTGTTCTAGGCTCGCGTCTCTAGTACGGTCTAGCCTAGGACCAGCACAGTACCATCGTTGAGCGTTTATTCAACTTTGCATCTCTGAATTGATTATTGCTGACCCTTTTTGCTACCATATCATAAGCCTTCCCAGCACCACATACATCTACGTCGTGCGTTTGACACCACCTGGCAATCGCTCTGTCCAATCTTTAAGAGTTTTGACTACAACGGTTGCCGATCACCACCTGCTGCTGGGTAAGAACTGGTAAGCATTTGAGATTCGCTTGACGGTTTTGTGATACACCACCACCACCACTTCCCAGTAGTCTGTAGGATCATATTCTTGTGTGTTTCTATTGCTGCTAACCATGGCAGGATCACAAGCCGATGAGACTGATTGGGAGAACATGACGAACAAACAGCTACATGATAAATTTCAGCAAATGATGAGTGGATAGGTGCAAGATGTGCTAAACAGATTTGAAGAGGCCATGGAGAAGATAGCCGGAATTGAGAAGACGTTCGAAACAAAGCTCGATAACAAGTTTAATGAATTGCTCGCGCGTCTTCCACAACCACCGCCGGCTGCACCTGTCGCACCTCTACAACAACAGCAACGTCGCCTTCCAAATCAAGTGGGACGAGCACAGCGCGTTCCCCTTGAGCCTGGTCAAACTTCTGGTGCCGCTGCACCTACTGTTGATGCTTCTATGGCTCCTGCTGCCGCTGAGGAGGACGATTATGCGGGCGATTACGAGGATGAGGTTGATCAAAATCAGAACTACGTGCAACCACCACCACCAGGTCGTCCACATGCAAATAATCGCAATGGTAGGGCTGCATTACCAGCTCAGGTACGAGATCACGACCATCTTCCTAAACTGAAATTGAATATTCCACCATTTGAGGGTAGATATGTTCCTGATATATATCTTACTTGGGAGTTAGAAACTGAACAACGTTTTACATGTTTACAATATCCCGAGGAGAGACGTGTTGCTGCTGCTGTTTGTGCTTTTACTAGTTTTGCATGTGTACGGTGGTCTGAACATTGTAGATTATATCCTATTCCAACTACTTGGGCTGCTTTGAAAACTGCTATGCGTACTCGTTGGGTTCCACCATATTATCAACGTGAATTACTTCAAAAATTGCAGCGCTTAAGACAAGGAAAAAATTCTGTAGAAGAATATTATCAGGAATTACAAACTGGCATGATTAGATGTGGTATTGTTGAGGAGAATGAAGCTATGCTTACACGTTTTATGGGTGGATTAAATAGAGAGATTCAGACCATTCTAGAGTATAAGGAGTATAATAATATCACTCGTTTATTCCATCTTGCTTGTAAAGCTGAACGTGAAGTGCAGGATCGACAGGCATTGGCGCGGACTAACTTTTCTGCAGGTCGACCTTCATCGTGGACACCGCGTGCATCCTCTACTTCCACACATTCTATTGCACCGACACCTCCATCAGCTGCCACCTCCAGCCGTGATACAAGGAAGCAGGCACAACCACCACTATCTACCAAGAGCACACCTACCGGGCCTGCACAGAGTTCTTCTTCTTCCATGGCATCAACAGGGCATACAAGTGATATTATTTGTCGTCGTTGTAAGGGAAGAGGTCATTATGCGAGGGAATGCAAATCTCAGCGTGTGATGATTGCTACCGAGGATGGTGGGTATGAGTCCGCTAGTGACTATGATGAGGAGACTTTGGCTCTCATTACACGTGAAGAACACGGTGGAGATGATTCTGAACAAGAGACGCAATACATGGCTCCTAAAGACGCTGACAGGTATGAATGTTTAGTTGCTCAACGTGTTTTGAGTGTGCAGGTCACAAAAGCTGAGCAAAATCAGAGGCATAATTTGTTCCATACAAAGGGAGTTGTGAAGGAACGTTCTGTTCGTGTCATCATAGATGGAGGGAGCTGCAACAACTTGGCTAGCATGGAGATGGTGGAGAAGCTCTCTCTCACCACAAGACCACATCCACATCCTTACTATATCCAATGGTTCAACAACAGCGGCAAGGTTAAGGTAACACGTACTGTTCGTGTGCATTTTAGTATCTCTACGTATGCTGATTTTGTTGATTGTGATGTGGTACCCATGCAAGCATGTTCCTTATTACTTGGTAGACCATGGCAATTTGATAAAAGTTATGTACACCATGGTAGAAACAATCAGTATACTCTTGTTCATAAGGATAAACATATTACTTTGCTTCCTATGTCTCCTGATTCTATTTTGAAAGATGATATTAATAGAGCTAGTAAGGCAAAACAGGAGCAAAATAAGTGTGAAAATCAGATTGTGGCAAAAGAATTTGAGCAACAAATGAATCCTCATAATAAACCATCTAGTGTTGCTTCTGAAATTAAATTCAAAAGTGCATGTTTACTTGCCACCAAATCTGATATTGATGATCTAGATTTCAGCAAATCTGTTTGCTATGCTTTTGTGTGCAAAGAGGCATTATTTTCATTCGAGGACATGCCTTCCTCTTTGCCTCCTGCTGTTACTAACATTTTGCAGGAGTTCGCCGACGTCTTTCCACAAGATGTGCCTCCGGGATTACCACCTATTCGAGGGATTGAGCATCAGATTGACTTAATTCCCGGTGCATCGCTACCCAACCGTGCACCATACCGTACTAATCCAGAGGAGACGAAGGAGATTATGCGTCAAGTCCAGGAGTTGCTCGACAAAGGTTATATACGCGAATCCCTTAGTCCTTGTGCTGTTCCTATTATTCTAGTGCCGAAAAAGGATGGTACATCGCGTATGTGTGTTGATTGTAGAGGCATTAATAATATTACTATTCGTTATCGTCATCCTATTCCTAGACTAGATGATATGCTTGATGAATTGAGTGGCTCTACAATATCCTCCAAAGTTGATTTGCGTAGTGGATACCATCAAATTCGTATGAAATTGGGGGATGAATGGAAAACAGCATTTAAAACAAAGTTTGGATTATATGAGTGGTTAGTCATGCCTTTTGGGTTAACTAATGCACCTAGTACTTTCATGAGATTAATGAATGAAGTTTTACGTGCTTTCATTGGATGATTAGTGGTAGTCTATTTTGATGATATACTGATTTATAGCAGATCTTTGGAGGAACATTTGGAACATTTACGTGCTGTTTTTATTGCTTTACGTGATGCATGTTTGTTTGGTAACCTTGGGAAGTGCACCTTTTGCACCGACCGAGTATCTTTTCTTGGCTATGTTGTTACTCCACAGGGAATTGAAGTTGATAAAGCCAAGATTGAAGCTATTGAGAGTTGGCCACAGCCCAAAACGGTCACTCAAGTGAGGAGTTTTCTTGGACTCGCTGGTTTCTATAGGCGTTTTGTGAGAGATTTCAGCACCATTGCTGCACCTCTCAATGAGCTTACAAAGAAGGATGTGCCTTTTGTTTGGGGTACCTCACAGGAAGAAGCCTTCACGGTATTGAAAGATAAGTTGACACATGCTCCTTTACTCCAACTTCCTGATTTTAATAAGACTTTTGAGCTTGAATGTGATGCTAGTGGAATTGGATTAGGAGGTGTTTTATTACAAGATGGCAAACCTGTTGCATACTTTTCTGAAAAATTGAGTGGGCCTAGTCTGAACTATTCTACTTATGATAGAATTATATGCTCTTGTTCGGACCTTAGAAACATGGCAACATTATTTATGGCCCAAAGAATTTGTTATACATTCTGATCATGAATCTTTGAAACACATTAAAAGTCAAGCAAAACTGAACCCGTAGACATGCTAAATGGGTTGAATTTATTGAGACTTTCCCTTATGTCATTAAACACAAGAAGGGTAAAGAAAATGTTATTGCTGATGCATTGTCTCGTCGTTATACTATGCTTTCACAACTTGACTTTAAAATATTTGGTTTGGAGACCATCAAAGATCAATATGTGCATGACGCTGAATTTAAAGATGTATTGCAGAATTGTAAGGAAGGGTAGAAAACATGTTGTGTTTGCACCTGGAGATCTTGTTTGGTTACATTTGCGTAAGGATAGATTTCCTGATTTGCGCAAATCAAAGCTAATGCCACGTGCTGATGGTCCTTTTAAGGTGTTAGAGAAAATAAATGATAATGCATATAAACTTGAGCTGCCTGCAGATTTTGGGGTTAGTCCCACTTTTAACATTGCAGATCTGAAGCCTTATTTGGGTGAGGAAGATGAGCTTCCGTCGAGGACGACTTCATTTCAAGAAGGGGAGGATGATGAGGACATCAATACCATTGTTACACCCACAGCCCCTGCTTCTATACATACTGGACCAATTACTAGAGCTCGTGCACGCCAATTAAAATATCAGGTACTTTCGTTTCTTGGTAATGATTCTAAAGTTCATGAGAATATGATGCTGCCTAAATTGGATACATTTGTTTTGCTTACAAATGAAGGGCCTAGCTTGGACAAGAAAGAGGAACCTTGGAGCAAGTTCAAGCATGGAGATGATGGCATGCACAAGGGGAACAAGAACGGAGTTACAAGTGATGATTTCAGGACTTTGAAGCCACCATAATGAGTGCAGGAAGCTTTGGACGAAATATACAAGATGTCACTTCATAAATTTCGTCCAGAGGCTATTATAGGTGCTGCGTCACCTTATTATTGGGCCAGGCCCATGTAATTTCGAAATACTTGAGTATAGGCTGTTTTTAGAGTCCGTATGTGTGGGGAAACAAGAGATAGGGTTGGTTTCGGACCCCTCTTTCAAGGGCCACGAAATCCCCTCCTCTTCCTCCATATATACAGCCCTTAGGGCACCGTTTAGACTTTGGGTTTTGTTTAGATTAAAAGTTCGCCATAGCTGCAACTTCGCGTACTTCGTTTGTGTTCAACGACCAGACCAAGACGTCACAGAACCCCACCTTGATCAATAAAGCTTTCATCTTATATTCGCAATATCCAGATTGCAAATCTTAGTTTCTTGCTTGTTCTTCGTTTGCTTGCAGGAGATAGACCCTCGTGGTCAGGTTGATTGTGCTCCGGCGTGGTCAATAACCTCTCGGAGTTGGTTTAGCGATTGCTAAGGCGCGACGTCCTCGCACGTTCGTAGTCGGATCGTCAAAGTCTACTCCACCAAAAACGATAGCTATCATCTCATCGAAAGATCGGGACACCCTCGCCTCTATTACTATACATACTGGACCAATTACTAGAGCTCGCGCACGCCAATTAAAATATCAGGTACTTTCGTTTCTTGGTAATGATTCTAAAGTTCATGAGAATATGATGCTGCCTAAATTGGATACATTTGTTTTGCTTACAAATGAAGGGCCTAGCTTGGACAAGAAAGAGGAACCTTGGAGCAAGTTCAAGCATGGAGATGATGGCATGCACAAGGGGAACAAGAACGGAGTTACAAGTGATGATTTCAGGACTTTGAAGCCACCATAATGAGTGCAGGAAGCCTTGGACGAAATATACAAGATGTCACTTCATAAATTTCGTCCAGAGGCTATTATAGGTGCTGCGTCACCTTATTATTGGGCCAGGCCCATGTAATTTCAAAATACTTGAGTATAGGCTGTTTTTAGAGTCTGTATGTGTGGGGAAACAAGAGATAGGGTTGGTTTCGGACCCCTCCTTCAAGGGCCACGAAATCCCCTCCTCTTCCTCCATATATACAGCCCTTAGGGCACCGTTTAGACTTTGGGTTTTGTTTAGATTAAAAGTTCGCCATAGCTGCAACTTCGCGTACTTCGTTTGTGTTCAACGACCAGACCAAGACGTCACAGAACCCCACCTTGATCAATAAAGCTTTCATCTTATATTCGCAATATCCAGATTGCAAATCTTAGTTTCTTGCTTGTTCTTCGTTTGCTTGCAGGAGATAGACCCTCGTGGTCAGGTTGATTGTGCTCCGGCGTGGTCAATAACCTCTCGGAGTTGGTTTAGCAATTGCTAAGGCGCGACGTCCTCGCACGTTCGTAGTCGGATCGTCAAAGTCTACTCCACCAAAAACGATAGCTATCATCTCATCGAAAGATCGGGACACCCTCGCCTCTATCATGTTGTTACTCCACAGGGAATTGAAGTTGATAAAGCCAAGATTGAAGCTATTGAGAGTTGGCCACAGCCCAAAACAGTCACTCAAGTGAGGAGTTTTCTTGGACTCGCTGGTTTCTATAGGCGTTTTGTGAGAGATTTCAGCACCATTGCTGCACCTCTCAATGAGCTTACAAAGAAGGATGTGCCTTTTGTTTGGGGTACCTCACAGGAAGAAGCCTTCACGGTATTGAAAGATAAGTTGACACATGCTCCTTTACTCCAACTTCCTGATTTTAATAAGACTTTTGAGCTTGAATGTGATGCTAGTGGAATTGGATTAGGAGGTGTTTTATTACAAGATGGCAAACCTGTTGCATACTTTTCTGAAAAATTGAGTGGGCCTAGTCTGAACTATTCTACTTATGATAAAGAATTATATGCTCTTGTTCGGACATTAGAAACATGGCAACATTATTTATGGCCCAAAGAATTTGTTATACATTCTGATCATGAATCTTTGAAACACATTAAAAGTCAAGCAAAACTGAACCGTAGACATGCTAAATGGGTTGAATTTATTGAGACTTTCCCTTATGTCATTAAACACAAGAAGGGTAAAGAAAATGTTATTGCTGATGCATTGTCTCGTCGTTATACTATGCTTTCACAACTTGACTTTAAAATATTTGGTTTGGAGACCATCAAAGATCAATATGTGCATGATGCTGAATTTAAAGATTTATTGCAGAATTGTAAGGAAGGGAGAACATTGAACAAGTTCGTCGTTAACGATGGATTTGTGTTTCGTGCTAACAAGCTATGCATTCCAGCTAGCTCTGTTCGTCTTTTGTTGTTGCAGGAGGCGCATGGAGGAGGATTAATGGGACACTTTGGCATGAAGAAGACGGAGGATATACTTGCTACACATTTCTTTTGGCCAAAGATGAGACGGGATGTTGAGCATTTTGTTGCTCGCTGCACTACATGTCAAAAAGCTAAGTCACGACTCAATCCTCATGGTTTATATATGCCTTTGCCTGTACCTAGTGTTCCTTGGGAGGATATATCTATGGACTTTGTTTTATGTTTACCTCGAACAAAGAAGGGGAGGGATAGCATATTTGTTGTCGTGGATAGGTTCTCGAAAATGGCACACTTTATACCATGTCATAAAAGCGATGATGCTGTTAATGTTGCTGATTTGTTCTTTCGTGAAATTATACGCTTGCATGGTGTGCCAAATACTATTGTTTCAGATTGTGATACTAAATTTCTTAGCCACTTTTGGAGATGTTTATGGGCTAAGTTGGGGACTAAACTGCTTTTTAGTACTACATGTCACCCCCAAACTGATGGACAAACTGAAGTAGTCAATAGAACATTGTCTACTATGCTTAGGGCTGTTTTGAAGAATAACAAGAAAATGTGGGAAGAATGCTTGCCTCATATTGAATTTGCTTATAATCGTTCATTGCATTCTACTACTAAGATGTGTCCTTTTGAAATTGTGTATGGTTTCCTTCCTCGTGCACCAATTGATTTGTTGCCTCTTCCATCTTCGGAGAAGGTTAATTTTGATGCTAAACAACGTGCTGAATTGATCTTAAAAATGCATGAGTTAACTAAGGAGAACATTGAGCGTATGAATGCTAAATATAAACTTGCTGGAGATAAGGGTAGAAAACATGTTGTGTTTGCACCTGGAGATCTTGTGATAGAGGCGAGGGTGTCCCGATCTTTCGATGAGATGATATCTATCGTTTTTGTTGGAGTAGACTTTGACGATCCGACTACGAACGTGCGAGGACGTCGCGCCTTAGCAATCGCTAAACCAACTCCGAGAGGTTATTGACCACGCCGGAGCACAATCAACCTGACCCCGAGGGTCTATCTCCTGCAAGCAAACAAAGAACAAGCAAGAAACTAAGATTTGCAATCTGGATATTGCGAATATAAGATGAAAGCTTTATTGATCGAGGTGGGGTTCTGTGACGTCTTGGTCTGGTCGTTGAACACAAACGAAGTACGCGAAGTTGCAGCTATGGCGAACTTTTAATCTAAACAAAACCCAAAGTCTAAACGGTGCCCTAAGGGCTGTATATATGGAGGAAGAGGAGGGGATTTCGTGGCCCTTGAAGGAGGGGTCCGAAACCAACCCTATCTCTTGTTTCCCCACACATACGGACTCCAAAAACAGCCTATACTCAAGTATTTCGAAATTACATGGGCCTGGCCCAATAATAAGGTGACGCAGCACCTATAATAGCCTCTGGACGAAATTTATGAAGTGACATCTTGTATATTTCGTCCAAGGCTTCCTGCACTCATTATGGTGGCTTCAAAGTCCTGAAATCATCACTTGTAACTCCGTTCTTGTTCCCCTTGTGCATGCCATCATCTCCATGCTTGAACTTGCTCCAAGGTTCCTCTTTCTTGTCCAAGCTAGGCCCTTCATTTGTAAGCAAAACAAATGTATCCAATTTAGGCAGCATCATATTCTCATGAACTTTAGAATCATTACCAAGAAACGAAAGTACCTGATATTTTAATTGGCGTGCGCGAGCTCTAGTAATTGGTCCAGTATGTATAGAAGCAGGGGCTGTGGGTGTAACAATGGTATTGATGTCCTCATCATCCTCCCCTTCTTGAAATGAAGTCGTCGTCGACGGAAGCTCATCTTCCTCACCCAAATAAGGCTTCAGATCTGCAATGTTAAAAGTGGGACTAACCCCAAAATCTGCAGGCAGCTCAAGTTTATATGCATTATCATTTATTTTCTCTAACACCTTAAAAGGACCATCAGCACGTGGCATTAGCTTTGATTTGCGCAAATCAGGAAATCTATCCTTACGCAAATGTAACCAAACAAGATCTCCAGGTGCAAACACAACATGTTTTCTACCCTTATCTCCAGCAAGTTTATATTTAGCATTCATACGCTCAATGTTCTCCTTAGTTAACTCATGCATTTTTAAGATCAATTCAGCACGTTGTTTAGCATCAAAATTAACCTTCTCCGAAGATGGAAGAGGCAACAAATCAATTGGTGCACGAGGAAGGAAACCATACACAATTTCAAAAGGACACATCTTAGTAGTAGAATGCAATGAACGATTATAAGCAAATTCAATATGAGGCAAGCATTCTTCCCACATTTTCTTGTTATTCTTCAAAACAGCCCTAGGCATAGTAGACAATGTTCTATTGACTACTTCAGTTTGTCCATCAGTTTGGGGGTGACATGTAGTACTAAAAAGCAGTTTAGTCCCCAACTTAGCCCATAAACATCTCCAAAAGTGGCTAAGAAATTTAGTATCACGATCTGAAACAATAGTATTTGGCACACCATGCAAGCGTATAATTTCACGAAAGAACAAATCAGCAACATTAACAGCATCATCGCTTTTATGACATGGTATAAAGTGTGCCATTTTCGAGAACCTATCCACGACAACAAATATGCTATCCCTCCCCTTCTTTGTTCGAGGTAAACCTAAAACAAAGTCCATAGATATATCCTCCCAAGGAACACTATGATGAGGACATCAATACCATTGTTACACCCACAGCCCCTGCTTCTATACATACTGGACCAATTACTAGAGCTCGCGCACGCCAATTAAAATATCATGTACTTTCGTTTCTTGGTAATGATTCTAAAGTTCATGAGAATATGATGCTGCCTAAATTGGATACATTTGTTTTGCTTACAAATGAAGGGCCTAGCTTGGACAAGAAAGAGGAACCTTGGAGCAAGTTCAAGCATGGAGATGATGGCATGCACAAGGGGAACAAGAACGGAGTTACAAGTGATGATTTCAGGACTTTGAAGCCACCATAATGAGTGCAGGAATCCTTGGACGAAATATACAAGATGTCACTTCATAAATTTCGTCCAGAGGCTATTATAGGTGCTGCGTCACCTTATTATTGGGCCAGGCCCATGTAATTTCGAAATACTTGAGTATAGGCTGTTTTTAGAGTCCGTATGTGTGGGGAAACAAGAGATAGGGTTGGTTTCGGACCCCTCCTTCAAGGGCCACGAAATCCCCTCCTCTTCCTCCATATATACAGCCCTTAGGGCACCGTTTAGACTTTGGGATTTGTTTAGTTAAAAGTTAGCCATTGCAACTTCGTGTACTTCGTTTGTGTCCAACGACCAGACCAAGACCGCTTTCGGATCCCCACCATTATCAATACTTCATCTATATTCGCAATATTCAGATTGAATTATCATATTCTTGCTTGTTCTTCGATTGCGTGCAGGAATAGACCTTCGTGGTCAGGTTGATCGTGCTTCCAGCATCGTCAGTAACCTCAGGAGATTGGTTTAGCGATTGCTAAGGCGCAACGTCGTGCACGTTTGTAGTCGGATCGTCAAAGTCGGCTCCACCAAATCGATAGTTACCATCTCATCGAAAGATCGGGACACCCTCGCCTCTATCAAGTGGTATCAGTTTTCAGGTTGCTCGGTGAGAATTTCCAGTTTTCCCTAGATTAGATTTATTTTCTTACGTATTGTCCAAAAAAAAAGCCACAAAAAAAATTAGGGTTAGTTCATCATATCCGAACCAATCTGAGCCTTTGCATAATCTTTTTAGGGTTTTTGCTTTGTTGAATTTGCGGTTGCATCGTCGTGTCAAGTTGCTGGTCTTAGCGCCTAGTTCTTTAGAGTTTCGAGTTCTGTTCACAAGTTGTCACGCCGCCGCCGCACCATCATCATCGCCCCTACCATATACCACCACAGCTTATCTGCTATTTCTCTGAGTCCATATACCACCACCAATCCGAGTCCACATATACTACCGTCATATACCATCACCAGTCCGAGTTCCACCATATTCATCTCTGCCACCAGTCCTAGTCCGAGTCCAGTATTTATTCCTTTATTTTAGAGTTCCAGATCACGCGATACTGCGAGTCGTGAACAAGTCGGATTCCCCAATTTTCGTGCTACCCGTAGAAGAAAAATAGTTCCAGTTTCAAAAAAAAAAAACTAAGTCTGGAAAATTCTGGCTAGGCAGTTTTTAGACCATTTGTAGACTTTTTCGAAAAAAAATTGTTGCGGAGCAAAAAAAAGTGCCAAAAAAAAAAGAAAAAAAGATGATGAGGACATCAATACCATTGTTACACCCACAGCCCCTGCTTCTATACATACTGGACCAATTACTAGAGCTCGCGCACGCCAATTAAAATATCAGGTACTTTCGTTTCTTGGTAATGATTCTAAAGTTCATGAGAATATGATGCTGCCTAAATTGGATACATTTGTTTTGCTTACAAATGAAGGGCCTAGCTTGGACAAGAAAGAGGAACCTTGGAGCAAGTTCAAGCATGGAGATGATGGCATGCACAAGGGGAACAAGAACGGAGTTACAAGTGATGATTTCAGGACTTTGAAGCCACCATAATGAGTGCAGGAAGCCTTGGACGAAATATACAAGATGTCACTTCATAAATTTCGTCCAGAGGCTATTATAGGTGCTGCGTCACCTTATTATTGGGCCAGGCCCATGTAATTTCAAAATACTTGAGTATAGGCTGTTTTTAGAGTCTGTATGTGTGGGGAAACAAGAGATAGGGTTGGTTTCGGACCCCTCCTTCAAGGGCCACGAAATCCCCTCCTCTTCCTCCATATATACAGCCCTTAGGGCACCGTTTAGACTTTGGGTTTTGTTTAGATTAAAAGTTTGCCATAGCTGCAACTTCGCGTACTTCGTTTGTGTTCAACGACCAGACCAAGACATCACAGAACCCCACCTTGATCAATAAAGCTTTCATCTTATATTCGCAATATCCAGATTGCAAATCTTAGTTTCTTGCTTGTTCTTCGTTTGCTTGCAGGAGATAGACCCTCGTGGTCAGGTTGATTGTGCTCCGGCGTGGTCAATAACCTCTCGGAGTTGGTTTAGCGATTGCTAAGGCGCGACGTCCTCGCACGTTCGTAGTCGGATTGTCAAAGTCTACTCCACCAAAAACGATAACTATCATCTCATCGAAAGATCGGGACACCCCCGCCTCTATCACACAGCCTACTATCCCCATGGATATGCCGACAGAATGAATATTCAGGACGATGAATAACAGTCTTGAGGCATGTGTCCTCACTTATGTGAATCATCAAAGGATAGCCCGTCATGAGCAAAATTCTTCTGTCAGAACCATCGTCAGTCAAAACTGCGGACACTATCATATAAGGCCGTACCCCTTTATGTTGGCTACGACGGGCGACAGTCAAACACTACTGGAATCTGCTACTTTGCCATCTGCCAGCTCTTTGCCGTCTGTTGGCAGACGGCAAAGAGCCTCTTTGCCGTCTGCTTTGGGAAAGCAGACGGCAAAGAGCTAGCTGATGGCAAATAACCTGGTTGCCATCAGCCAATTCTTTGCCGTCTGCCAGCAGACGGCAAAGAGGTGGGGCTGGCTTTTTTTTTGCGGGTAAAATAAAAAACACTTTGCCATCTGCCAGCAGACGGCAAAGATTCTTTGCCATCTGCTGGCAGACGGCAAAGTGATAGGAAAATAAATAAAAAGAAAATCCCCACCCGGCCCACGGCAAAAATCCCCACCCGGCCGCGTTGAACCCACTGCCCCCGCACCCGCACCCACATCTCCTCTCTGCTCTCCCGCGCCCTAGGGTTAGCCGCCGCCGCCACCGCCACCGACCTTATTCCGGTGAGCTCCGGCGGCCATGGTCGGCGCGCAGCACGCTACCGAGCTCACCCCGCCCCGCTACGTCGATTCCTCCGGCCAGATCCGTCCCTCCCCCCCTCAAGACAGTGGAGCTAGTCAAGATGATTCAGAAACTCCTGCGAGAAGTCAGAATCCGTCTTGAGAACGGTTATGACTCACCTCACTGTTTTGAACCCGAAGAACCCGTATTTAGTTGAGAAACCCAATGCAAGGAGTAAGAGCTTGGGTGTTCATTAGGAAAATCTGATCACCACTTCATGAAAGGTTGTCAGTGCCGGATAACACATCCCTCGGAATTCACTCTCGGACTTGTGAGATGGGCATATATCTCAGTCATGATAACTTGTCACCTTCAGCTAAGTCAACAGATATGAAAAGAATTGGATCCAGTATAAGTATGAACATGTGAGATAAGATCGGTTAAAATGTCGATACGACCCACCCCAGAGCCAGGCAGTCTCGTCATATGAAATTCAGTGGGAACATAACATAAGAGAAAAAGGATACCCGAGTTGGAAACGGTTTCCTTAAGTTAGTATATTCATACTTATTCCCTGAGCAACCAAATCTCGAGGACGAGATTTCTTTAAGGGGGGAAGCTTTGTCACACCCTGATTTTTGGCCCTTTCTTTTTCTTTTGATTTTCTGAGTATTTTGCTTGAGTTTTCTTTTTCTGTGGCTATGTGGTCTGGAAACTGGAGAAGATGATCTCTTCTTCCTTTCCAGAGTGGCTTGTCATCCTCATATCCTTCCCAAGACCTTGCCATTTTCATCTTGGCCCAACCTCAATAACCTCTTTGTTGGGAATATTCCTTTTTTTCTATTAAAGGAATAATCCTTTTTGCCCTAGGTTGTGAAGCAACCTATATTTCTGTCACTCCCAAAATTACCAAATAATTATCATAAATTGTTTGGGTCATATCTTGCTCAAATATGTCAAAATCCTTCCTTGGCATCATCAAAGATAATTCACAAATATTCCTTTTCTTATTCTGCCCTAAGTGGCTTTTTGAGAGGGAAGTGTCATTTATCTTTGCTCATTTGACCCCAAACTTTTTGGACACCTTTTCATGTCCATATCATTGCCTCATGCCAAAAATCAACTTAATTTTCCTAGTGAATATTCCTGAGCAATTTTTCAAAGTTCCTGTCTGAGGGAATTCTTTGTGAAGGAAGTACTAGCTAGGATAATCCAAATGAGTTGAAATCTTGCATGGTAATTCATATGATCAAATCATCACTCTCCTCAAGATTTGAGCTCATGCAATGCATCCATGTGAGCTCAGCATCAATTCTTTGTTTCTGTCCAAATTTTCAGTTAGTGAAGCAAGTATATTTTATCTTGCTCCATTAAGGCTGAAAATTTTACTAAGCCTTCTCCTATCCATATAACCTATCCCCACAAGATTTTGGCTCATTTCATTTAGCCATTTTCCCTCAGGATTTTCCCAAGATTCTGTCCAAAGAGGTGCTTTATGAAGGAAGTACCATTTTGGCTTGGCCAAATGGCATGAAAGTTTTATGGCACTCTCATATGCCCAAATAATCCTGCCATGCCCTTTTTCAGCCCAAGTCATCACTCCTAGTGAGTGCTACTTCATCATTTTGTTTCTGGACCAGTTTATGCATTTGCAAAGCAAGTGTATTAAATACTTATCCTAATCACCTCAAAATTAACAGGACCGTAGTCCTTCCTATCCTAAACCCCCTTGACATCAAGTTTTTCACTTAACCTCACTAAGTTGATCACAACAGTGCGGTCAAGTTGGCTACAGCAAACTTGTGAAGCTTGATTCTTTCTACCCTCAGTGCCTATGATTCGTTTCATTGCTTCAGGGCTGCTCTATCTTGGAGGTACTTCACCATAGACAACGTGTACCTGCCTCTCGGGCCATCTCCATGCCAGTCTGTGCGGTGACCACCGCTTTGGCATGCCATGGACGCGAGCTGCGTGTCGTTTGCTTTGGGCCCCTCCTCTGCTCGTCATTCTCGCGAGCCCCACCATGTCCAATAGGTCCCCCGGGCCGCCTTCGTCCCACTGGACCCCTCTCCCCCTCCTGTAGCTCGCTCGCTGGCGCTTGTCGCCGCGCACCCACGGGCGCACAGTGACCGGTGGGCTCTGTGCGTGCCCTGGCTGCTTCCTCCCCTTGCCCCCTTGGCCTCCTCTGCTCCGTGACCGCTGCATCGATGATTCATCGCGTTACCGCACCCTCCCGTGATCGCTAAGACTCGCCAGGACGTTGGCCGGACCCGAGCGGCGGCAACCGGCTCGGCCATCCTTGCCCTGGCTATATATAGGCCGCCCATGATCCTCTCGAGCTCACCAGGAGCTCCTCCGCCTCTCTCTCCACGCCTCCCCAACCCTTCCTCTCGTCCCCGGAGTGCCTCCTCGACCCCCACCATCGCCATGTTCGCCGCCTCGGGTCCCTCTCGATTCTGGCAATCCCAAGCACTCCCCTCTGTTCCTCCACCACCATCGCGTCCCCTGGAGTCCGGTGAGCCTCCCCGTGGCCTCGGCCCTTCCTCTTCCCCACCGGAGCACCATATCCATCAGCGGCTGAAGCCCCTCTCCGCCGCAAGCTCTGCTGCGGCCGCTACAGCGCTCGTCGGCGGCAGTGGCTACCACCCCTAGATGCGCCTCTCTCCCCTGGTCATCTGGGTAGGTCGCAAGCCCCCTGCAGAGGCCGGAATCACCGGCAGTCGCCGTCGGAGTGGCCTCCTCCCTTGGCGAGGACCGCGCCCGAGCGTGAGGTTGAAGAAGGACTGGCCAGGCGGGCCCCACCACGCGTGACCCCACCTGTCGGCCACTGGAGTAGTGCCACCTCAGATAAGTGGAGACGCCTCTGCCACTTTACGCTTTCTGTTAGCTGAAGACGTGTTGTCTGAAATACGCTTTCTACTCACCGAAAACATATTCTGAGCTATGTGCTCTCTCTTTTTCAGCCCGATGCCAAATCTTTTAAATTGTGAACGTTCACCCGTTAGCAGCAGAAATGGACAGATTTTTATTCGATTTCTGCCTATCAAACGAACGGTCACAACTTTTTGCTCGTAACTCCGATTGAGGTGATTCCAGCGCCCACGTCTTCATCTCGTCGAGCCCGTTCTGTTCATATCATTTTCACTATGTGTTCACATTCTAAAAATGACCTTTATGCCCTTGCCCCTAAACAGCCCCCTCCGAGGGAGAACCCTTTCCGGTGATTCCTTCCGCGATCGTTCCGCACTTCTCCCCGGTGCATTCTTCATCCCCAGGCAAGCCACAACAACCACTTGCATGATAGTTATGCAGTAGCCATGGTTTTCTACTTGAACATTTAATAAGTGTTTGTTTGTCTGCAACTGCTATCGTCGTTTCGGTTATGCTTATACATATGTGCTCATCTTCTTGCGATGCTCTTCTGCATCTTGTTATCTTGTACTTCTTGTGAGTACTAGTGTTACATGTCATGCTTGGTAGTAGTACATGCTGGTAGTAGTGATGGTCGTTCTGATGCATGCTTACCATCTGTTACCGAGTACCGTTGATATGCATGTTCCTTTGCATCTAGCTGATTATATGCTTACTTGGTAATATTACCATTATGTTCTTGCATGGTAGTTATTTCCATTGCTAGTGGTCATGTTATGCTATGAGTAGAGTTATACTTGTGATATTCATGCTCGTTAGTATGCCATGTTCATTCGGATATATGATTTATTGTTGTCGATATGCTTGATGATTATGTTGCACCCCCATGCTTATGTTGATATCATGCTCATGCATTTTAGTTGCATCATGTTATTTTAATATGGCTCAGCTTATTGCATTCAAGTTTAACCGGACTTAAATGAACTTGAACAACTGTTGGCTGAGTCATGGTGCCACCAAATCGAGCTGACCAGTGCAGCCACACTTGCCTTATGGGGGGTCCTAACTGGGTCTATTGTCATGCCTCTCGCCGGTGCCTCCAACGAGGGAAGGTTATGCGCGGGCGCTACCTTGGCCGGGTAGGACGGCATAAGCCTTGTGAGCCCGAGTTTGGTTATGTGCACATGTCCCCGTTTGGGACCGTTTATGTTATGCCACGACGGTGGGCGGCCACGTAGGTGGCGGATGTCACGAGTTAACATCGGGGCCACCCAGGACTTAGCCCAAAGGGGAGTTTGTGGGAGCGGCCGGGAGGGTGTGATGGCAATAGATCGGTTTTGTCGGAACGCCATTGGTCCACCCGAATGGGAGTGCGACGCCATGGGTTCCGTGGTGTGGGTACAGTGTACTAACCGCTGCAGAGTGTGTGTTTAATCTATTGATAGCCGCGCCCGCGGATATGGGCCCAGTTTGTAGTCGGTCACACTATGGGTTAACTGTAATAATAATAATGTGCTTAATAACAACCCTAGTTCGATGATTAGAAATAGATTGGTTGTGATCGAGAGAGGATCACAGAGGTATCATGGATACCGAAGTTGGTTGATCTTTATGTGATCGTGAGAAGATCACCGTGGTATCGAGGATACTGAGTTGTTGGATATTTGTGGTGTTATGCGAGAGTCAAGGGTAAAGGTCAAGCTCCTTGTGGTCATGTAATGATTACTACGGTATTGTAATACCAAACTTGATTGGATCCTGAGATGATCATGTGATGTCCGTGATGGTAAGCTTGTGCATGTGACGGTTACGAGGTAACCCGAGCAGGGTAAGTTGGTGCATGATAGCGTCATCATGTTGCATGCTAGTATCATCATGTTCATATGTTCATTCCATGCTCGTATTGTTCTAGCTGTATCATGTTGTACATGCCATGTTGTTTTGATAGTATCGTGTTCATCATTGTTAAGTAACTTGTAATTGCCATGCTGTTGTTTGTCTTGATTGCCTTTGGTTGCTGTGAGCTTGCAAGTACATTCAATGTACTGAACTGGCGTGTCATGCCACTTTGCAGGTCATGCCGGATTTGATTGCTTGTTTGCCGTGGATCCCTTGTTTGTGAGATAGGATAAGCATTCCAGCCAGAGTCCCTGCGGAGTGGAGTTCATCACCGTGGTCGCTGTTCCGCTACCAGTATTTATTCCGCTACTTCACGTTGTTCTGCTGCTTGCATAGAGCAACCGTGGTAGTCGTAGGGTCGCCGTGCCGATGTAATCCCCTTGTACCCATATAGCTTGTAATAAAGAGCTGATTTGTTCTATGCTAAGCAGTGCCGTATTCCAGAAGACTTCTCCTCGATCTCTGGGCGGGAATACGGGGTGTTCCGGTTTCTCTGAGCCGGGGTGCCACACAAAAGCATGCAAGAAAGAAACCAAGCACGAATAGGGAAATCGTGGAGTTCTAACAGTTATTACAAGCACAAAGTGTTCCACAAATTCAAATAGAAAATTTTACGCCTCCACTAGGCATGATAAATGTTGCAGGATAAAATCTAAAGAGAAGGGTCGTCGCCACCATGATCGTTGCCACCGCCTAACCCGGTCGCAGGGAGCCCATAGTCGACATCGCTGCTGCCATCGTCGCCACCACTGGCCACCACCACCATAGTCTCGGCATCGGAAACGTAGAGAAACTTCTTCAGCAACGCGTACATGTGATCCTTCATGGCCTCCGAAGCGGCGGAGCGGTCCTCAGGAGTGACCGGACGGATCACCGGGTCAAAGTTGAAGCCCGGGTCCTAGAGATAGAGCTGGCTGAAGACGTGTGTCGCAGCCGCAGTGAAGAGCGAGCGGCACTCCTCCTCCAGGGTGGCATCCACCCTGGCGGCAGCACCCTCAAGCGCTTCAGCAAGCTTAGAGGAGAGCCCTGAGAAGCCGCCCTCAGGGGCCGCCAGTGGCTCATCAATCCCCCCCCCTGCAGATGGATTGTAGTGCCTGGGGGAACCTGAGTTCGAGGGAGGAGAAGGCGACGCACTCCGCAGCCGCTTTCCCCTCGGCGGTAGCAAGGACCTTCTCCCAGGCCTCTAGCTGGGTTGTCACCTCGGAGATGTGCTGAGCATGGGATGCCTGGGCTTTGTCCACCTCCTCTCTCAGCTTGGCCAGGCGGTCCCGCTCCGCAGCCTGGTTGGTGGTCACCTAGACCAGCTTGGAGTCACGATCGGCAAGCCCCACTTCGTGGGCCTTGAGGTCCTCCTCCTGCTGCTGGAGCCGATGGGCATGCGCAGCTTGCTCCTCCTGGAGGGTCTTCAGCTTGGCCTCCGCCTCGTTGCAGCGCTTCTCGACGGACGCTGCGCTGGCCAAGGCCGAGTCACGAGCCTCCTTGGCTTCCTTCCTGCCCTCCGCGGCAGCGGCTTCGGCCCGGCTCCAAGCCGTCCTGGTGGATGTGTCGGCCTGGAGCCACCCCGAGACAAGCCCCATGTGCTCCCTCACAAGGCACCTATCGACGTCTTCGAGGTTGGCCTGGAGTTGGCCGAGTACGGTGAAGGCTTCATCTAGGGCCCCCGGCCTGTTGAGGGTGCCGCAGTTCACCCGCACGAGGAACTGGCAAGGAGGCGGCACGGGCGCGTCAACCGGCACCACAGCCAAGGAAGCGGTGGCATGGATGGCTTGGGGCATCTGAGGGTCCGAGCTCCCTTCGGGAACGGCAAGGGCGGACGGCTTCGCAACCTGCTGGCCTACAGGGGCTGGTTCCTCCTGAGGCTGCATCACCACGTCCGTGGGGGCGCACTCCATCGCAAGGGGACGAGGGACTGCATCCTCCACCCGCGCAGGAGCCGTTGTGGCCGCAGCGAGCGGTGTCGGCTCCTGAGCACCAGCGTCCTCGATGGATGTCCCTCCAAGCGGTGCCAGCAAGGCACCGAGAGCAGGTGGGGCACTCGGACGCTCGGGCGTGGCACTGCCCGAGCGCCCGGGGGCTGCGCCGGTCCGGCCCAATGCGCTTCCGTGCCCGCCATGGCCGCGACCAGAGACTGACGGCGCCCGCAGGCCCGGGGGCTCCTTCGGCTCTATGCTCTCGTTCCTCTTCTTCATCTCGATGCCCAGCCTGGGCATCAGGAAGGGAGTATTGTGGGCATAGTTACAACCTATGCTTAACTCAAAGGGCAAGGTAGATCACTTACTCGTTGGGGTCGATCCACGTCCTCTTCTTCTCCTTCTTGGCCAGAGCTGGGGCCCCCCTGCCCTTCCTTGCCACGGCCAGGGCTATGCTCGGGGGACCAACAGGGCGCTCTTCGACCAACCCAGGTGCGGTGCTGTTGCCCGGAGAGGCAGAAGGGTCGCCCTGGGGGGTCACGGCCGGCAGGACCACATCAACCCCAGCAATGGTCGTGTTGTCTTTGGCTTGCGGGCCAGGCGGGGACGGGACTGATGCCTTGCCCGCCTTGACAGTGTGTGGGGAGCCCTCTGGATCGGGCGCAGCTGCACCTTTCTTCTGGGTCGCCCGGCCGGATGCCGGCGGTGTCGGAGGGGTAGGCCTCGGCCTCCTGAGGATACTGGTGGGGTGCGGGGAGTCCGCGGCCGGGAGCTCATCGGTGTTGCCGTCCTCAAGCTGGCGAAGAAGCTTACTCTATGACAGCGTCCTAGCCTCCATGTCCGAGGTCATCTTCCTCAGGATGGGCTCTGCCCGGGGGTCGGAGAACTTCTCATGGCTCCGCCTCTCGAGCCGCTCGGGCAGCTCGGTGAGCAGCTCCAGCCGCTTGTGGAGGCCCCCGGCGTCTAGAAAGACCCAGCGGTGCTGGAAGCCTTCCACCTTCTTCTCGGCCTTCATGAGCACGTTGCTCTTGTGGACCACGACAAAGGACACGCAGCCGGAACACTGTGTCAAATCGTGCAGCCGCAGGCAGAAGAAGTGGCGAAGGAGCGGCATGGAGGGCCTCACGCCCACAAAAGCCTCGTAGTAGAAGGCAAAGATGGACACAAGGAGGACGCAATTGGGTTGAAGGTGAAGAGCCTGGATCTTGTAGTGGTCGAGGACGACAACGAAGAACTCGGAGAGAGGTGGGACGAGCCCCGCGAAGATACTGTGGAGGAAGAAGGGATAAACCGTCCGCGCCAGGGTCCTCTGCTCGGTGGAGCCAGCCCAGATCATAGTCTCGTTCCACTCGTTGTTGTTGCATGCCATCTGTGGGAGCACGGGGGCGAGATGCCCATCATTGGCAATGGTCGACACGTCGAGCGCCGGTGTAGGGGAGGAGGAAGAGCTTGCAGCTTACACCGCGGGCTTCGACTTCCCAGGCGCCATTCGCGTGGTCTCGGCGCCGGAGAAGGAGAAGAAAGAGGGCGGGGTGCGGTCGGATCTGGAGAAGCTCTCGGCAGGGAGAAGGGGATCTGGAGCAAGGTAAGGGGAAGCAATGATGGCTTAGCAGTGGACGCCAGTCTTTTGTCAGCCATGGCAGTTCCCGAGGCGGCGTGGGGAAGCGGAGTCGTCCGCATCTCATTGGGCACCACGTGTCGAGCCTGGCCCGCACGCGATTGGGGCCCGCGGTGCTTCGCCCTTGCCCCGTGGCTTCACCAAGCCAGCTCGGGCGCGCCTTGGGACCAGGTGCTACTATCGGCGTTCTGGGAACCAGGGTACCCAGACATGCCTGCCTACGACCCACGGCATGGCCCCCTCGACGGCCTGGTATGGCCCAGCAGCAAGGACTCCAAGACAAGACCCTCGCGAGGCGGACGATGCCAAGACCTCCAGAGGGAGCGGTCTCCCCAGGCTGCCTCCTGAAGAACGGAGAATTCTATGCAGGTACCCAGCCTCCCCAGGCTGCCTCCTGAGGAGCGGAGAATTCTATGCAGGTACCCAGACTCCCGAGGCTGTGATGACATGAGCCATGACGACCAAGGCCAGGCGGGCACCAGCGGGCGCAGAGGAGGCAGTTTCCCTTTCGGTGCTAAGGGAGCAAGGACAGGCGTGGGTTCCCAAGGAGCCCTCTAAAGGTTTCCATTCCGGTGCAACGAGACCATGACCACAAGCTCGGCAGGACTGATGTCATCGCCGAGCCCACCGCTGCGTCATGACCAGAAGCTTTGCAGGCGAAGACCACCTTTCGTCAGGATAAGATGTACTACTTGTCCCCTTTCGAATTGGCCACTGTGGGATCCCTTCCCGCCTAAGTTTTCGGGAAGAGGACCAAGGCCACTATAAATATAGGTTAGCCACCACCATAGAAGAGGTCGACCCATTCTCACTCCCTGAGCCCTCGCTAGGCAGCTCATCCACTGTACTAGTTCATCCTCAAACCTCCTTGTGAGGCCAATCCACCACAAAGCAGGAGTAGGGTTTTACACCACAAGGTGGCCCGAACCTGGGTAAACTGCCCTGTCCATCTCCTTCCCCGCTCGAGCATGTATCCGGTGAGGCTAGGCTGTAGGGCGACGAGCTTGGGAATTGAGAGGTTGATATCTTCGCACACGCCCCAGAGTTCGAACCTTCTTGGGTCTGCGGAGCCCTGAATCCAACAGCGGAGGTGCAGGGTGCGGGAATGAGTGCCATGGCAGAAAGCTCCGTGCCGCGGATTGGCGCAGGAGGGCGGTCTGAGATTCTGGATGTTGCTAGTGACGCCGATGGACCGGATTGGTCGATCATGGCGGTTGCCATGGGGTAGTGGGGAGCCAGCCCCCTGCCATGCTCTGCTATAAAAGGGAGCGCAGAGGCGGGCAAAAGGACTCACCCACGCACCTCCTTCTTCTTCTTGTGTCCTCTTCCACCAGGGTGAGAGGTACAGGACGTGGTCGTGCCCCTGTGGTGGCGACGAGGACCTCTATTCGGCAGCGCATCCCCGCCCTGGCCGGAGATGCGGTGGCAGAATCTAGCGCACAAGGAGGTGCTGCTGGACATGGACGGGGCCGGGGAGGATGTGGTGGTGCACTGATCGCCCCTCCTGCAGCCCTGGCTCCGATGGAGGGCCATATCAGGGACACGCAATTGGAGTTCATCATCAGGCTGCACGGGCCCCTACACAGCCGCCTTCGGCTCCCTACCCCTTTCGCAAGGGTAATGGAGTTGGAACAATCGCACGGGTTGAAGTTGCACATGAGGGGCTACTGTAATGGCAGCATGCGGGCGGACGTTGACTTCCCCGCACCTCATGTGATGCTTCTCCGTCGCAGCTGGAAATCTTTCGCATGTGCCTATAGCTTGGCGGAGGGGCACGTACTCCATTTTAAGTTAATGGATGCAGATCTGCTCTCCATCAAGGTCTTCGGGCGTCTGGGTGCTCGCTTAGGGTGCTGCGCAGAGAGCTCGACCGACGACGAAAGCTCCTCTTCGAGCGACAGCAATGAAGAGGACACTGACAGTGAAGACAACGACTCCGAGCGGGAGGACGGTGGCTCGGAGTCCAGCTGAGCACTGGACGCACCATCACCATCAACCAGGCGCCGGCAGCACCATCATCTGCACCTGGCCTTCTCCCCGGCAGAGTGATTTGCCGGGGTGTTGGGTGTGGATGCCTCTGCCTCCTCCAGCTGGACCCCAGCAGGCTTCCTCGTGGACTCCGGCTTCGTCTTCCCTACCGATGTCCCTCCTACCACATTCCTCTAGTCCTGGCGGTGGTGACCAAGGGCACCGCCTAGCCGCTCCTTCCGTCCTCCTTGCTTCGTCCTCGCCCTCCCGATCTTGTCAGGCTGCGTCCCGTGGGCCCTGACGGGGACCCCTTTGGCCCTCTTCACCTCCCTCTGCAGCTCCTAGGAGGAGAGGGACAAGAAAGGCATTACGGGGCACTTATCTTTTTTCAATCTAAAAATTGTAGGCACTTGCCAAACTTTAGCTTAAATTATGTACCCTTTCATCCATATTTGTACCCCGTATGGTTTGTACTTGTTTATCCGCATATTAATGAAAAAAGGTATGCTTGCCGGGCACTCATGCATGTATCATATCCATGTTGAGGAATGATTCCTCTATACCCCCAAGTAAACAAGATTTTCTAGCAAGACACCTTGCCGGTCCCTTCTGTTGCTGCCGCAGGGCTCAGCCTGGCGGGTTAGGAGCGTGGAAGAGAACCGGCCCCTCGCCAACCCTTTTTTCAAATGCTACTGCGACCAGCCTGACTGAAGTAATCTTCGAATCATGGGATGGGAGCACAAATGTTTTAGGGTGACAAGGTTTTTCTACGCACAAGTTTTTCACACAGGGGCATGCGATGGATGGTCAAGGGAACTTATCTGTGTTACGCTGTCGGGTATTGATACGCCAGCTTGTCCTCACTTCCCCCCTTCGGGGAGTTTATCCGCAATAGGAGCCTTGTTTGTTAGTAGAGGGGAAAACAGCAGCATACGATCTCATCTATATGATTTAAGGACTATAGCAAAGTCAGACTTCTGTGCTTGGCTTTATACAAAGGGTTACATATGCATTGGCAAGGCTTGTACAAAAGGTGGTTGCCGGGAGCTGAGCCCAGCAACTGCGCCTTATGGGTAGAACTTGCGAAGATGCTCAATATTCCATGAGTTTTGCAATTTAATGCTATCTTCGGTCTCCAGACGGACTACGCCAGGTCTGGTGACTCGCACCACCCGGTAAGGGCCTTCCCACTTCGGCATCAACTTGTTGGAACCCTTGGCGGACTGAACACGCTTAAGGACAAGGTCACCTTCGTCAAGGCTCCGGGCGTGGATCCTGCGGCTATGATAGTGGTGCAGGGCTTGCTTGTAGCGTGCAGCATGCACAGCGGCCCGGAGACGATCTTCCTCAAGGAGCACGGCATCGTCATGCCGTAGCTACTTTTGCTCTACTTCATGGTAGGCAAGTACTTGAGATGACCCGTATATGAGTTCCGTGGGGAGCACGGCTTCTGCCCCATACACTAGGGAGAAGGGAGTCTGGCAGGTGGCTCGATTTGGTGTCATCCGGAGAGACCAAAGAACCAGTAGTAGCTCATCAATCCATCGCCTGCCGCATTTTTGCAGCTTGTCAAAAGTTCTCATCTTGAGTCCATGCAGCACTTCAGCAGTCATCCTCTCAGCTTGCCCATTGCTTCGGGGATGAGCAACAGAGGCAAAAGAGACCTTGCTCCCAAGGGTTTGGACGTACTGCATGAAGGCACGGCTCGTGAACTGGGTGCCGTTATCGGTGATCACTCTGTTGGGTACTCCAAAATGGCACACTAATCATTTCAAGAACTTGACAGCTGACTGTGCGGTCACCTTCCTCACCGGCTCCACCTCAAGCCACTTTGTAAACTTGTCGATTGCAACGTACAAGAATTCAAAGCCCCCGTTAGCACGGGGGAAGGGGCCCAAGATATCAAGCCCCCAGACCAAGAATGGCCAGGATAAAGGGATCGTCTGGAGAGCTTGAGCTGGTTGATGAATGTTTTTGGAGTGGAACTGGTAGGCTTCACACTTGGTGACTAGCTCAGTTGCATCCTGGAGGGCTATGGGCCAGTAGAAACCCTGCCGGAAGGCTTTTCCAACCAGGGCTCTTGATCCAATGTGAGAGCCACATATACCCCCATGTATCTCCGCCAACAGCTTTAGCCCATCCTCCTGGCAAATGCACTTCAATTTCACCCCGTTTGGTCTCTTTCTGTGCAGAGTGTCATCGATGAACTGATACATACTGGACCGTCGGGTTATTTTTTCAGCTTCTTCATGCTCTTTGAGAAGTTCTCCTGTTTGAAGAAAACGGGCTATGTGCTGCGCCCAAGTTGGACCTTGTGGCTCGACAACAAGGACTAAAGGTGCCTCCTCATTCGTGGGAGTGCTACCCTCCACCGCAAGAACCTGTGGTTCTGCGGGAGGGTGTAGCTCACCAACCGAAGTGAAACTACCCCCGCCAGCCTCTCCACTTGCAACTTCAGGGAGTTCTGCCGGGAAATGCTTGTCGGGGTTCAACTTTCTTCTTTTTCTGGCCACCGTTGAAGGGGATACTGATATTTGAGTTAGATGGAGAATAAAAGTTCTTGGTTCCACAGGAAGCTCTTGCGTGGCGCACATTGACAAGTGATCGGCGATGCCATTTGCTGCCCATTGTACATGCTCTGCTTGTAATCCATCAAAGTGCTCTTCCAACTTCCTCACTTCCTCCACATACGCCTCCATCAACGGACTCTGATAATCTTTGTTGACTTGCCTCACCACTAGCTGAGAATCTCCGTGGATAATTAGTTTCTTGATTCCCAACTCCACCACAATTCTGAGTCCGGCAAGGAGCCCCTCACACTACTGGAATCAGAGAATTTGCCGTCAGCCTATTCTTTGCCGTCGGCTAGCGGACGACAAAGATGGTCTTTGTCGTCAGCTTACGAAAACCAGACGGCAAAGAAGGGGCTGATGGCAAAGATACTATTTGCCATTAGCCTGTTTTTTGCCGTCCGCTAGCTGACGGCAAAGAAGTTGGTGGGTCCAGTGGAGGCCAGCTATCATGACGGCCCGTCCCCCCCACCTCTTTGCCGTCCGCTAGCTGACGGCAAAGATACTTTGCCGTCAGCTAGCAGACGGCAAACAAGAATCTACCTAACGGCCCTAACGCCACGCCCCCCTCCTCTTTCTCTTCTCTCTCGTCTCCCACCCCCTCCTCTCTCTCTTCTCTCTCGTCTCCCACCCCCTCCTCTCTCTCTTATCTCTCTGTCTCCCATGCCCCTCCTCTCTCTCTTCTCACTCTCTCTCCCACCCCCCTCTCTCTCTCTCCCCCCCGACTGCACCCCACCGCCGCCCCAACCCCCACTCTGCCCCGGCCCCCCGCCCGCCACCACCGCCCGCCCCGCCGCTAAGGCCCCCGGCCCCATGCCCCTCAGGCCCCCCATCCCCGCCGCCCCTGCACGCCGCCCCTCCCCGCCCCCTCCCCACCCCTCCCCCCCCCCCTACGCCCCGCCGCTCCTGCATGCCGCCGGCCTCCTCCACCTCTCCGGTATTAGTTGTTGTTAGTAAAATTTTAAACAAACGTAGATTTTCACATTGCATTTTCATTCAACATATATACAGATATTTTACATAGTCCAACATAATTTAAATGAAATTAAAACTTAAAATGACATTAATCGCCGTTGCTAGCCGCTAGCAGGTCGATCATGACGGCGCCTTCGCCATCACCGCCGTCGTCGCTGCTACTGTCCATGACGGCGACGTCATCCCAGTCGACGGGGCCGTCGTCCTCCTACTGCTCCATTGCCGCCGGCGCCACCTCCTCGTCCTTCGGCGGCGGCGCCTCCTCATCCTCCGCCGGCGCCATCGCAGCCTCCTCTGCCGCCATAGCCACGGCGGCGTCGATTGCGGCTGCTACCTCGGCGGCCTCCCTCGCAGTCGCCGCTGCCGCCGCTTCTGACGCCCGTAGGGTGACGTGCCAACCTGGAGTGTCGTCCGGATCACCGTCCTCGTGGAGGACCACTTGTTCCAGCGGTAGCTCCATGGTGGCGGGAACGGCCGATGCTCGTGCGGGCGCGGCCGCCGAGGGTGCTGGCTGGCGGCGGGCAGCTCAACGACGGCACTCCCACGGGGCCAGGCCATGCACCGGTGCCGGGGCATGAAGGCGGGCGCTCATACCAGTGAGGTCGGGGGTGACGTCGGCCGCCGCCCGCTGGTAGGCGGCGATAACTTCGTCGTACACCTTGTCGCGCCCGAAGTCACGCCGGCCTTGAATGTTGTGGCGGCCGCTGATGTGGGTCCGGAGCTCCTCCGCTGTCACGCCGGGGCCGAGCGTCGGATAGCCGTCCATGCTGATCTTCCACTGCCGGGGAAGACGGCGGCCCAGTGGCACGAGGAGGCCGTACCGGCACAGCTCCGCCGTCTCCGGATTACCGAGGCTGGTCGATCAGTCGCTCGGGCCGTCGTCGTCGCCGCCGGCGCTGCTGCTCCCAAGGTGGTAGGCCATCATCGGCGCTACGCTGGTTTTCTCTTCGGCAGCAAGAGGTCGGGTGTGAGGTCAGGTGTGGGGGCCGGCGCCGGGGCAGGGTCATATAGCCGTCCGGGCAACGGGAGGAGGGCGGCCGGGCTGGCAGCCGGCATTACTGCTCAGTAATGCCGGCGCCTCGAGACGGGATGGGACGATGGGACAGGGCGGCGAGGGTGGAAGGTGAGGTGGCCGTCGACAGGACGAGGCGTCGGGGTGGCAGACGACACACTTTCTCCAGACGACGGGCTTTGACCGGGCGACGCGCGGCGGTTTGATTGGACGACGCGGTTGGACGCCACACGTCACGCCAGGTAAGTGGGTGACGTGTCGAAGCATGTTTTCCCGTCAGCCGGCTGACGGCTAAGACTACCGTTAGCCACCTAACATGGATAACGGCCATTTTTTGCCGTCTATCTTCTTTGCCGTCTGCCACCGACGACAAAATGTCTTTGCCGTCCGCTGTGGGAAAGCAGACGGCAAAGAAGCTCTTTGCCAGTGTTTATAGCGCCGGACACATTTGTCGTCCGCGGCTGACGGCAAAGACCTTTGCCGTCCGCTGACTGGTCCTTTGCCGTCTGCCATGGCAGACAGCAAAACAACTGATTCTTGTAGTGTCATACTCAGCAGTGTTGTTGGTGGCCTTCTCCCGGGGAAAGTGCATTTGAATCACATACTTGAGATGCTCTCCGGTGTGCGCAACAACAATCACGCCGGCCCCGGCGCCCTGCAATGAGAAAGCACCATCAAAATACATGAACCAATCTCGAGGTGCTTCTTTGCCGGGGAGAACTATTTCTGGCACGTCTTTGTCTGGAGTGGGCGTCCACTCTGCAATGAATTCTGCCAAAGCCCTGCTCTGAATAGTTGAAGTGCTTTCATATCTCAAGCCAAAGCTCGACAGCTCTAGTGCCCACTCGACTATTCTGCCTGTGGCTTCGGGGTTCCTCAATATGCTATGCAGCAGAAAATGAGTGACAATTGTGATCTCATGAGCTCGAAAATAGTGGCACAGTTTCCTCGAGGCCATGATGACACCGAAGATCAGCTTTTGTACTCCAGAGTACCTTGACCTAGCCCCCTGTAACAGGGAGCTGACAAAGTAGATTGGCCGTGGCACCACTTTCTTCCTTGCCGCGGTTTTAAGATCACCTTCGCTGGCTTGCTCTGCCTCTTTCTGATTTGCTTCTTCCACGACGGGTTCAGTTCCATCTCCGAAGGGTGCAGTTGCTGCAATTGCTTCCTTATCCACTTCTCGCTATGCCACCAGCGCTGCACTAACCACTTGATTTGTCGCAGCTAAATATACCAACAACGGCTCTTGTGGTTTAGGCGCGACTAAGGTGGGAGCAGAGGAAAGGTAGGCTTTCAAGTCTTGCAGCGCTGCTTCTACTTCCGGGGTCCACTTCATCGGGCTAGCCTTCTTCAAGATTTGGAAGAAAGGCAAGGCACGCTCGGCAGACTTGGAGATGAACCTACTTAGTGCGGCAACGCATGCAGTCAAACGCCTCACATCTTTAACAGTCTTGGGTGCTTGTATCTGCTCGATCGCTCTGATCTTGTTGGTGTTGGCCTCTATCCCCCGCTGGGACACAAAGAAACCAAGGAGCTTGCCGAATGGAACACCAAACACACATTTCTCAGGGTTTAGTTTCAAATTGATCTTGTGCAGGTTTGCGAAGGTCTCTTCTAAGTCTTGAATGAGTGTTGATCTGTCCTTGGTCTTGACCACTATATCATCCATATAAGATTCTACATTCCTATGCACCTGGGGCTCAAAACCAACTTGTACCGCCCTTGCAAAAGTGGATCCGGCGCGCTTTAACCCGAAAGGCATTCGTACAAAGCAATATGTGCCACATGGAGTTATGAACGCGGTCTTCTCTTCATCTTCTTTGGCCATAAATATCTTATGGTACTCGGAGTACGCATCCAAGAAAGATAGCAAATCACATCCGAAAGTGGAATCAACAATTTGATCAATGCGCGGCAAGGGAAAGGGCCTTCTGGACATGCTTTGTTCAAGTCCGTGAAATCGATGCAGAGCCTCCATTTCCCATTTGTCGGCGTTCTAGGAACCAGGGTACCCAGACTTGCCTGCCTGTGGCCCACGACGTGGCTCCATCGATGGCCTGGTATGGCCCATCTACAAGACCGCCAAGACAAGACCCTCGCGAGGGGCCAAGCCTCGCGAGGCGGATGACACCAAGACCTCCCGAGGGAGCGGCCTTCCCAGGCGGCCTCCCGAGGAGCGGAGATTTCTATGCAGGTACTCAGCCTCATGAGGCTACCATGATGCAAGCCATGATGACTGTCGGTGTGAAAATCGGCAGACCTCGGGGTAGGGGGTCTCGAGCTGTGGATCTAGGATCGATGGGTAACAAGGGACGACGAACACAGTGTTTACCCAGGTTCGTGCCCTCTCGAGGAGGTAAAACCCTACGTCCTGCTTGATTGTATTGATTGTATAATGTGCTTTACAGAGTAGATCTACCTCGAGATCAGCATGAGCTAAACCCTAGGCTATGGGGGATGAAGATAGCTCTCTCCCTAATGACTACAACCCTCGGTTTATATAGACACCGATAGGGTTAGGGCTACCGAAGATAGATTACAATTAGGAATCAAAGAGATCCTATGCCTTCTTGACTTGGAGGGCACACCATGACTTCATAGATCTCCTGTCATAGTACGGCTCCACCAATCCGGCCCATGTACAATGGGCTGTCGCCTCGAGGACCCCTTAGTCCATGACTCCCTCAGTAGCCCCCGAACTTGCCTCCAACGCCGGGGATCGTCTTCTGGAATCTTCACATCGTCGGCTTGCGAGACGAGTTCTTTTATTTCGCTTGAAGCCGTGTTACTGTCGCCGAACATTATTCGGAACGCACTCTGATTACCTTGGGTCCGGACAGTCTCAAGATTCCAAGATCCAGAGAGGCCTCGAGATCGAGGTGGGTCCATCAGAGTTTAATGCCGTTCCTCGGGACAAGGGCTTCGCACACCTTTCTAGAGGGCGTGCGGCCCAATGTCGTCCTTCCACGCACCTGCCCTTTCGGCTTCATGATAAGACGCCTATTTATAGATCCAAAGGTGCTGAGAACAGTTATCTTCCCCTTCGCCAAGAACGACACCAAAAAAAATTCCCAAAGCCATGGCTGACATCCCAAGTTCTTCCTCACGCCCTCACGGCCCGCTCCCAGGCGATTGGTCGAGCTGCTCGGTCTCGCATCTCCAGCTGAGTCGCTTGCAGACACAACGCTTCCTCCCCACAGCCGAGCTTGTCCCAGTTCACGCCGGTCTCATCTCCATCGATGGCCGTGCTCTTGAGGAGAACTCCCCCGCTCCAAACAAGGAGGAAAGGGTATGTCTCATGCCCTTCCTTCTAAGGGGTTTGGGCTTTCCCATTCATCCTTTCTTACGGGGTCTACTAGAGTTCTATGGGATCCAACTCCACAACCTCACACCGGGGTCGATATTGCACATTTCTGGCTTCGTGGCCTTGTGCGAGATATTTCTGAGTTGCGAGCCCCACTTTGACTTGTGGAGGAAGTATTTCTGTCTTGTCCCCCACCTCTGAGAGGGATCTATATTTGAGGTGGGTGGTGCCGAAGTATGGCGAATAGCTGGGACAGGGTACCCAATTGGGACCCCACAGAAAGATCCCGAAGGATGGACTTCAGAGTGGTTCTATATCGAGGATGTTCCATCACCGACCCAATTTGGCAAGGGCTACCCGAATATTCAAATGATCTGCCTATAAAGCGGTACAACTGGCGGCCTAGAGGCCCTTCCCAATAGGACAGTGAAGAGGTGCGTGCACCGTGAGCCAAGATCAGACTGCTCACTAGCAGCAGGCTGACCATGATCGAAGTTATGGCTATTACCATTACCCGATACGTGCAACCCCTCCAACAACAGGGTCACCCTTTATGGTGCTATAACGGTACCAACGATGTAACACATCACCAGCGGCAAGGGCCAGACAACAAGGCAGCCCTGGCCAAAATACCGGCCGATCTCTTCAAGGGAGATGAAGCAGAGTTCGCTCGTATGAGTATTCGAGAAGGCTGCTCCAGATACAATCCAGCAGAGTGGGTAAGTCACAACCTATTAGTTTGAGTCTGTAGATTACGCCGAATTCTTACTGGTCATCATTTAAACAGGGATGGAGGCATCAGGTCGCGTCCATTAGTTGTCCTCCTCCTCAACCAGAGAGTCACTCTCGAGATGGCGATCCGGGATATCACGACGATCCAGAGACGTCAGTCCAATTTGAAAATGGGGTATTCTATCAGGAGGGCCTTGACGGCGCCAAGGTGGCTGTAATAGCCAATCACCCCGGGGCTCTTCCCTCTTCCTCAGTAAGTGAAAAGAAAAACCTCTCCCGAACAGGGCGCCCGTCTCGTGCTACCCCCCACATGCTGACTTCTACTCCCAAGGGTCACCACACTATGCGTAAGAATGCCTCGAGTGGAGCACGGACCGCACCGACTCAGGCCCTTGACGAGGGATCAAAGCGAAAAGCCTCCACCGAAGCGGAGGCACCTGCCTCCTCGGCCCAGAGGTAACGTATTTTGGAATCGCAGCAAGAGTCACCGCTTGCACTCTTTTTATTAAGGCTTGCTCAATTTTGCAAAAGGCGCATCCCTCTACACCAATACGAAGATCACCCGGATGCGCTGAACCATAATTCCGATCCCAAGTCTTCGGCACAAGCCAGAGCGTCCTCCGAACATGCGACAGCTGGCGTACCCCTGGTGGATTCCGACGATGTTTCGGTCACTAATTCTGAAGTCGAGAGCGTAATGAACCATCGTCGTCGGAGGGAGACTTTACGTCATACTGCTTTTGCCGAACAGGATTTCAATGCTTTTAGTTCGGTGGACGCGTATCTTGGAGCAGCCCGGACAGGTCTGGACGGGATTGCTGGTCTATTTGCCGCCAAGGTGCAGTTATATATAGCTTAAAAATAGATCATGTTCCCTAACCCACTAGCCCCCAAGCCTTAATTTGGGCAGGACGGCCGAGTTAAGGGTGTAAAATGATATTATTTTTGTAGGCTGCAAGGGATCAGAACAAAAAGCTGTCCGAGGACCTTGAAGCGAGCCGGACACAATTGGTCGAAGTCAAGGCCGAACTAGATGCGGCTCGACAAGCAAGTAGCGAAGTGTCCGGTGAGTAGTAAAGACTTCTTTTCTAAGTATACGTTGTATACCAAGCATTAACACCGTATTCTCCATACAGCCGCGGGAGCTGTAAGCGAGCTGCGGAGGGAGCTAGAGGCCGGTAAGCGAGTGCTGATGCGGAGTCAGGACGAGAAAAATGAGCTCAAGGCAGAAAATCAATGGCAAGCCGAGGAAATTAAGAGCTTGAAGGCTCAGCTGGCCCAAGCCGCGGAGGAAAACCAGAAGCTGAAAGGTGGCATATTCGGTAAGTGCTGACTGCACCACACCATTTGACAAATGTTGTTGATGTTTTAATGACGATGGGTGACACCTACTTGTTAGGTCTCCTGACTGGGCGGCCTGAGGAAGAAGTGAGCACATACGACGGGAACCTTCTAAAGGAACTGTCAAAGACCTATGAAAAGGCCCAGAAAGCCATGAAGAGCATGGCGAAGGCATTATAGCCGTTGGATGCGCCACCAGACAGTATGGCCGAACTAGCCAGCCATTTCAAAGGGGCTCGGCGCAGGTTTGAGTGATGGAAGATCTCGGCCTGCCGAGAAGGAGCATGCGAGACGTGGGCTATGGTAAAGACCCGCTTCACCAAGCTAGACCCGGTGCATATGGCCCGGGTTGGTCTTGTGGGCCCTAATGGTCAAGAGATACCACTAAGCTTGGTGTATGAAGAAGTGATTCAAGCCGCTCGCTATTCACAAAAGGATTGTGCTTTAGAAGAGTTGATAGACAATGTCGAGAATGAGTAGATTTGTCAATTCTATGTATCTATATACTTTATGTTGACTTTGCTCCATCCACGCTCTTATTGTTATTTTTGAAAGAATGTTGTCTTGACCGGCCATCGGCTTTTGCCTCTCCGATCAGATATCAGGGAGTGTTCCGTGCTGTGTGCCATGGGAAACGAGGCAATAATTCGGGAACCAGGCAATCCGGCCTTCTAGTTTGAACAGACGAAACATATGCGGAGGGCAATGTTATATTACTATTTAACGTAAGAAACATCTTCCGACAAAAATAGTTCCTCCAAGGGTTCCTTTCATTGGGTATGATTATAGTCCGGACTCGTAGGATCAACGGACACCAATGGCTTTAGAAAAGAACCTCGGTAGTAAGCTCAAGGCTATATTCACTTCCCTTAGGCCGACTTATTGTATTATGTAAGAACGCTAGCTTTCGGCTTCTCCCGTCTGAGGTACGGTCCTGGGTGACCCGGTCGTAACAATCGCAGAGGTGCTCCCTTTACTCCCTAGCCGAACAATCGGGAATGTAGGGGTAATCACAGGAGCCAGGCAACCCGGCTTGGCAAAGATCTTAAGTCAAACAAGTGCATATGTTGGCTTGACATGTATGAGAAGGATGCAATCATAACGAATGCGATGTATGTATTTATGCGGCTCGTCTAAGGGAGCCCCCAAGTGAAGTTGGGTATTACATTTAGTGGTATATAGTATGGGCCTGGTATGGTTCGATTTAGCCGAACTAGCACCACGACGAAAGAGAAAAAGAAAAGATAAAGAAAGACAAGGAAAAAATTGACGTCGGACTCAGGCGTAAAAACACCGCAGCCTTGCTACGTTCCACGGGTTCGGCTCGAGGCTGTTGTTAGACGGGCGGCGAAGATGAAACGCTCCTCCTACAAGTACTTCATCCATGATGTACGGTCCCTCCAATTAGGTGATAGTTTATTCTTTTGTTTTTTGGGGAGTCGGAGGACAAGGTCTCCCACGTTGTATGTCTTTGCCCGAACTTCGCGGTTGTGGTAACATCGTGCTTGCTGTTGATAGAATGCAGAACGAGCCCGAGCTATGTCTCGCTCTTCTTCCATAGTCTCCAGATCGTCCTGCCGATCGAGCTCAGCCTCCTTTTCTTCGTACATGCGCACTCTAGGCGCGTCATGGATAAGGTCGCATGGGAGAACTGCTTCCGCACCGTATACCATCAAAAATGGTGTGTATCCGGTTGACCGATTAGGGGTAGTGCGCAGCTCCCATAGTACGGAATCAAGTTCCTCGACCCAATGGTAGTCTGATTGTTCAAGGGATCAAACTAGGCGAGGCTTAATGCCGCTCATAATGAGTCCATTGGCCCATTCGACCTGCCCGTTGGTCTATGGGTAGTACACCGAGGCATAATCGAGCTTGATGCCCATTTTGCCGGACCAATCTTTGACCTCCTGGGCTGTGAAGTTAGTACCATTATCGGTAATTATGCTGTGGGGGACACCGTAACGGTTTACAACATCGGATAGGAAGTCGACGACTGGTCCGGATTCTGCCGAAGTGACGGGTCTTGCCTCAATCCACTTGGTGAATTTGTTGACCATGACCAATAGGTACTTCTTTTTATTTGTCCCTCCTTTGAGTGGCCCAACCATGTCGAGACCCCAGACCGCAAAAGGCCACGTGATCGGTATCATCCGGAGAGCTGTGGGGGGCACATAGCTTTGATTTGCAAATAGCTGGCATCCGACGCAGTGTTGGACTAAAGTCCGGGCATCCTCACGGGCGGTAGGCTAGAAAAACCATGCTCAGAAAGCTTTGCTGACCAAAGCTCGAGCTGCCGCGTGGTGTTCGTCCATGCATGCGTGTATCTCTTCCAAAAGTTGCCACCCCTCTTCTTCAGAGATGCACCTTTGTAAAACTCCTGTGGTACTCTTCTTATAGAGTTCACCTTCATGGACCTTGTATGCTTTAGAGCGGCGAACTATGTGTCGTGCTTCGGTTTGATCCTCCGAAAGCTGATGTTGTGTGAGGTAGGCTAGCAAGGGTTCTGTCCAGGGTAGGATACGGTCAGTATCTCATGTGCGGAGGGTGTTTCCTCGAGTGCGGAGCCGCCGATGACTTGATCGTCTTTTTCGCTTTCGAGCGAGGCATTGTGAGCGGGCTCGTCGGATGGTGCACCGAAGACGTCGTCCTGCCATACCACGAAGTGCTTAAAGAGCCTCTCGAGGAAGGTATTTTTAGGAACCGGGTCGCACTTGGCGCCCATGCGAGCGAGGACGTCGGCTGCTTGATTGCTATCTCTAGCGACATGGTGAAATTCTAGGCCCTCAAATCGAGCAGATATCCGGAGGACCTCATTTCTATATGCCGCCATCTTGGGGTGTTTGGAGTCAAATTCGCCATTTACTTGAGAGATCGCCAGATTTGAGTCTCCCCTTACCTCGAGGTGTTGTACGCCCATTGATGTGGCTATGCGAAGGCCATGCGGTAGTGCTTCGTATTCGGCTGCGTTGTTCGAGTCTGTATACATTATTTGGAGGACATACCATATAGTGTTGCCTGTGGGAGAGATGAGGATGACCCCAGCCCCCAATCCGGCCAACATCTTTGAGCCGTCGAAGTACATTGTCCAGTGCGAGTATGTGGAGTACTCCCTGGGTAGTTCGGCTTCGGTCCATTCGGCTATGAAATCGGCCAGCACCTGAGATTTAATGGCTTGGCGTGGCTTGTATGTTATCTCGAAGGGGAGAAGCTTGATGGCCCATTTGGCTATGCGGCCTATAGCGTCCCTGTTATTGATTATATCATTCAAGGGGACTTCTGATGCTACTGTGACCGAACATTCTTGAAAGTATTGATGTAGTTTTCGAGATGCCATGAAGACCGTGTAGGCTATTTTTTGATAGTGCGGGTATCGTGATTTGCATGGCGTAAGCACCTCGGACATGTAGTAGACCGGCTTTTGGACTTGGAACTTGCGGCCCTCAGTCTCCCGTTCTACGACGAGTACCGCGCTGACCACCTGATTGGTGGCCGAAATGTATAGCAGCATGGGCTCGCCAATGCCAGGCGCGGCCAGGATAGGATTGCCGGCGAGGAGTGTCTTAATCTCCTTGAGTGCCATGGTTGCTTCATCTGTCCATTGGAAGTTCTTGGTCTTTTTAAGCAATTTGTAGAGTGGCAATGCCTTTTCTCCGAGGCGGGATATGAAGCGGCTCAAAGCGGCCATGCATCCTGCCAGCTTTCGGACATGCTTAAGCTCCGTTGGTATTGCGAGCTGAGATAGCGCTCTAATTTTGGCTGGATTGGCTTCGATTCCTCTATGAGAAACTATGAATCCGAGTAGCTTTCCGGCAGGGACTCCGAAGACACATTTCTCTGGGTTGAGCCGTATATCGTAGGCCCACAGGTTGTCGAAGGTTTGACGTAGATCGTCTATCAGTTGGTCAATGTTTTTGGTTTTGACAACCACATCGTCCATGTATGCTTCGACTATTTTGCCGATTTGTTTTTTGAGGCATGTTTGAATCATGCGCTGGTATGTGGCTCCTACATTTTTTAGTCTGAACGGCTTGGTGTAGAAGCAAAAGGGGCCATAGGGGGTGATGAATGCGGTTGCTGCCTGCTCGGACTCCTTCATCTTGATCTAATGGTATCCGGAGTATGCGTCGAGGAAGCATAGCGAGTCGTGTCCGGCGGTGGCATCGATGATCTGGTCTATCTTTGGTAGAGGGAATGGATCCTTGGGGCAAGCCTTGTTGAGGTCCTTGAAGTCGACGCAGAGCCGCCAGGACTTATCCTTCTTGGGTACCATAACCAGATTTGCTAAGCACTCGGGGTGCTTGATCTCGCGGATGAATCCGGCCTCTAGCAGTTTTGCAAGCTCTTCGCCCATGGCCTGCCGTTTGGGTTCAAAAAATCGGCGTAGGGTTTGTTTCACTGGGTTGAAGCCTTTCAAAATGTTGAGGTTGTGCTCTGCTAGTCTTCGTGGTATTCCTAGCATATCAGATGGGTGCCAGGCAAATATTTCCCAATTTTCATGCAGGAATGTTCTTAGTGCCTTGTCGACTGCAGGGTCCAGCTGTGCTCCTCTAGATGCCGTTTTATTGGGATCTGTTGGGTGCAATTGAAATTTGACTATTTCGTCCGCTGGCTTGAATGATGTGGGCTTTTGTCTTTTACTGGGAACCACATCATCCCTGTCGACTGTGGTACGTAGCGCTGTCAATTCTTCGACTGCGAGGGCTTCAGATAGTGTCTCTAGGGCGAGTGACGCTGTTTTATTTTCGGCTCACAAGGCTTTGCTCAGGTTGCTTTGAAGAGAGATCACCCCATTAGGCCCTGGCATCTTGAGTTTCATATCCCCGTAATGTGGTATGGCCTGAAATCTTGAGAATGCCTCACGTCCTAGAAGGGCGTGGTATCCGCTATGGAAAGGCACAATGTGAAATAGCAAGGGTTCGATCTATAGTTGTCAGGTGTACCGAACACGACGTCCAGGGTTACGCCTCCCGAGCAGTGTGCCTCCCTTCCGGGTATTATGCCTTAGAATGTGGTATGGCTGCGTTCGATGCGAGACCTGTTGAACTGCATCTTGTCTAGAGTATCCTCATAAATGAGGTTGAGGCCGCTGCCTCTGTCCATTAGCACTTTAGTCAGCCAGAAACCATCGATTATGGGGTCGAGGACCAGTGCGGCCGGTGCGTGGTTATTGCGGGGGCTTGGCTCGTCCTTCTTGTTGAAGGTGATAGGCGTGGCTGCACATGGTTGTGTGGTCATTACTTGATATATTTGATTGAGCTCTTGAAGAGATTTTTTCCTTTTATTGTTTGAGGCGAACATCTCGTATACCGTGCAGACATTGTGGTCCTGCGGCAAAACCGAAGACTGTTTATCTGGGGGTGTAAGGCCCAAGATTGGCTTGCCATGTTTGGCCACTTGTCTTACCACCCAACAAGCTCGTAGTCTATGGGTTGGGTTTGTGTCTAGCAAGACCGAATGTATCGGGCATGGTTTATCCAGCAATTCATCTAACACCGGTCTGGGCCTAGTTTTCCTTTCCTTAGGCATGCGCTCCAGTGACTGGTTAGTGTAAGCCCGTTTAAGGCGGGTCCTTCCGTGAGGCGCGGCGGGCTGAGGCCCCATGTTCAGCTGTTGCGCCCTCCATGTATTCTCCATGGCACAATATTTGTGCACCATGTCTAACAGTTCGGTAAAGCTTTGAATTCGGCGATGTGCGAGGGCGTTTGAGAGGCCCTCGTCCCTACAGTTAAACTGGAAGGCTTTAATTATTTCTTCATCACGGCAAGGTGCCATCCTGTTCTTTACCAGGAGAAATCTAGCCCAATAGTGGTGGACTGTCTCGTTTAGCAGCTGTTGGACATACTTAAGGTCCCATATGTCTAGGTTTCTCGAGTCCGGATTATATTCCTTGTGGTGGGCGGGCAGGAAAATTTCGATAAATCCCTCCTGCCGCGGATCCGGACTGTCCTTGATGGGTGGTTGAGTTGTGTCCGGTTTCGACCGCATAGGGCTCGGATCCGAACTGGTGTGTGACCAGATAGGCTCGAGGCCGGGACTTGTGCTGGGGGTTGTGTCCGGATGCACATCCGGGCTGGTGTCTGACTCTGAACTGGGGATTCGAGTGTACACCGTCTTTAGCTTGCAAGGCTGTGGCCCCTCCTGGGCCTCTTCAACTATGGCGACGAGTTGTGTGACCGGAGGGGTGCCGATCTTTCGGTCATTGGGTTTAAGCCCGATCCGATCGTAGGTTATAGGCCTAGTAACAGTGATTCCCATCACACAAAAAAGGCTCACCAGGTGGTCTGCCGGCTGGCCGCATGGGGGCGCCAGGCACTCCGGCGATTCGGCGGGGGATCTTCGCAGCGGTCCGCTGGAGTCGGGCTTCAAGGCCGGAGTCTGAGGGATACCGGATTTTTGTGAATCTGCTAGTCCTGCGGTCGAAGCCCCTGAACCGATGAACCCTTCGACGAGGGTGAAGCCTTCTATCTGGTCGAGGCGACTAGTGGGATCGGCGCACGCTATTATGCCGCCGAAGACGAGGAGATGACCAGGGGCGGGGAAGCCCCCAGTCCGGGAGTGGTCCCCAGCGACCGGTTGAGCCATTGATTCTTCTGGCGATCCCACAGCGGAAGTCTTAATGAAAGCACCAATGTCGGTGTGAAAACCGGCAGACCTCGGGGTAGGGGGTCCCAAGCTGTGGATCTAGGATCGATGGGTAACAAGGGACGACGAACACAGTGTTTACGCAGGTTCGGGCCCTCTCGAAGAGGTAAAACCCTACGTCCTACTTGATTGTATTGATTGTATAATGTGGTCTACAAAGTAGATCTACCTCAAGATCAGCATCAGCTAAACCATAGGCTACGGGGATGAAAATAGCTCTCTCCCTAATGACTACAACCCTCAGTTTATATAGACACCGATAGGGTTAGGGTTATCGAAGATAGATTACATTTAGGAATCAAAGAGATCCTACGCCTTCTTGACTTGGAGGGCACACCATGGCTTCATAGATCTCCTGTCATAGTACGGCTCCACCAGTCTGGCCCATGTACAATGGGCCGTCGCCCCGAGGACCCCTTAGTGCATGACTCCCTCAACGACCAAGGCAGGCGGGCGCCAGCGGGCACAGAGAAGGCAGTTTCCTCTTTGGTGCTAAGGAGGCAAGGACAAGCGTGGGTTCCCGGGGAATCTGGCAAAGGTTTCCATTCCAGTGCAACGAGACCAAGACCACCAGCACGGCAGGACGGATGTCAACGCTGATCCCACCGCTGTGTCACGACCAGAAGCTTTGCAGGCGAACACCACCTTTCGTCAGGATAAGAGGTACTACTTGTCTCCTTTCAAATTGGCCACTGTGGGATCCCTTCCCGCCTACATTTTGGGGGAAGAGGACCGAGGCCACTATAAATATAGGTTAGCCATCACCGTAGAAGGGATCCGATCCCTAGTCGACTCATTCCCTCACCATAGACCTCGCGAGGTTGTTCATCCCTTGTACTAGTTCATCCTCAGCCCCTCGTGAGGCCAATCCACCGCAAAGCAGGAGTAGGGTCTTACACCGCAAGGTGGCCCGAACCTGGGTAAACTGCCGTGTTCATCTTCTTCCTTGTTCATGTGCATCGAGCTAGGCCGTGGGACCACGAGCTGGTAGGCTGGATAGGTTGAGTCCTTCGCACACGCCCCAGAGTTCTAACCTTCTTGGGGTCTGCGGAGCCTTGAATCTGACATTTGGCGCACCAGGTAGGGGCGTGTCGAAGCTCTGCCTCTTCACCAACCGTGCTCCGCCCGCGTTGCGTGGTTCCCATGGCTGGCGCCGCCCCACCCGCCGGGCCGCTGGGCGCATTCGGAGGCGTCGCGGGCCTCCGGGCCTTTTTCCCCCGCCATGCGGCAGGTGCGGTGGCCGTTGAAGTTTAGGGCGGCGTTGGCCCCACGGTACGACGGTGCGGCGGACCCCGTGGAGTTCCTCCGGGCGTACGCGCAGGCCATCTGGGCGACGGGTGACGATGACAGTCATGGCAAACTAGCTCCCTATGGCCCTAGCGGGCGTGCCGCGCTCCTGGTTGCTCAGCCTGCCGGAGTCTTCGGTGGCTTCCTGGGAGGAGTTGTGCGGCCTACTCATTGCGTGTTTCGTGGCCCCAACGCCCCATGCAGTTGCGGCCATCCTCGGCGGGTCGCAGGCGCCGGCCTCGGGCCGCCATGTCAAGCAGCTTCTTCGTCGGTTCGGGGCTGCTTGGGCGCGGCAGGAGGCTCCTTCGGGCCGTGTTGTGCCTGAGACCGCCATCACGTTCGACTCCAGAGATCACCCCAAGACCACGGCAGGCATCGGCGCCCTCCCGATGTTGTGCATGCCCACCATCAGCAACATCGCGGTCACCAGGACCCTCATCGACGGCGGTGCTGGCCTCAATGTCCTCTACGTGGAAGCCTTCGATCTGCTTCAAGTGCCCTACGACCAGCTCGCCTCCACCAGGCCCTTCTCAGGGGTGGTTGACAGCTCCGCCGTTCCCATAGGGCAGATTCGCGTCCCTGTCACCTTCGGCACGCGCTACAACTACCGCACCGAGCTTATTGACTTCGACGTCGCCCACATCGGCCTTCCGTACAACGCCATCCTTGGGTATCCAGCCCTTAACAAGTTCATGGTGGCGATGCACCCCGGCTACAACGTTGTCAAGATGCCAGGAAGTAGTGGCATCATCACCATGGTGGGGGACACCAAGGATGCACTCCTGGCCCTCAAGCTCGATTTCAAGGCCGCAGCAGCCACACAACCGGGCGTTAAAGACACTCCAGAGATCCCAGAAGCCGCGCCTGCAAGGAAGAAGCAATTGTTCTCTCAGGATCGGGCCGAGACGAAGCAGGTGCCAGTCAACAACGGGGGCTCAGGCCCCACCTTCACCATAGGCGCTGGCCTCCCCCTAGATCAGGAAGAGGCGCTGGTCGGTTTCCTTCGGGCGAACAAGGATGTGTTTGCATGGGAGGCGATGGACTTGGTTGGCGTCCCACGAGATGTGAGCGAACACCATTTGATGGTGTGCCCCGGTGCACGCCCGGTGAAGCAGAAGGCGCGGCGGCAAGCGCCGGAGAAGCAATAGTTCATCGTCCAGGAGGTCCACAAGCTGCAAGAAGCCAGCGTCATTCGGTAAGTGCGGCACCCAGATTGGTTGGCCAACCCAGTCATTGTCCCCAAGAAGGGCGGAAAGGAGCGCATGTGCGTCGACTTCATGAGCCTCAACAAGGCGTGCCCTCAGGACCCCTCTTCCGCGCATTGATCAAATCGTTGACTCCACCGCCGAATGCGACTTGCTGTGCTTCCTGGATGCCTTCTCGGGCTACCACCAGATCAAGATGGCGGTGCAGGGCGTCGAGAATACAACCTTCCTTTCCCCGAGCGGGGTGTACTACTACACCTGCATGCCCTTTGGGCTGCGGAATGCCGGCGCGACCTTTCAGCGATTGATGCACATCGCCCAGGGCCGGCAGCTCGGGAGGAACGCCGAGGCGTACGTCGACGACATAGTGGACAAGTCACGGGAAGCAAGGACCCTTGTCGAAGATCTTGAAGAAACATTCACCAACCTGCGCATGGTAAACCTGCGGCTCAATCTGGAGAAATGCGTGTTCGGTGTCTCGTTCGGCAAGCTGCTGGGTTTCCTGGTGTCGCACAGAGGGATCGAGGCTAACCCGGAGAAGGTCAAGGCAATAGAAAGGATGAGCCCGCCGCAGACCCTCAAGGAGATGCAGAAGCTCGCGGGCTGCGTATCTTCGTTGGGGCGTTTCATTTCCATGCTCGGCGAGCGCGCCCTCCCATTCTTCAAGCTGATGAAAAAGAAGGGCCCCTTTGAATGGACTCCGGAGGCCGAGGCAGCCTTTCAAGGCCACAAGAGGTATCTCACCAGCCCGCCAGTGATGGTGGCGCCTCGTCCTCTTGAGCCCCTGGTACTTTACCTGGCCGCCACACCCCACTCTGCTAGCGCAGTGCACGTGGCGGTCCGGGAAGAGCGCAGGGGCGGGTGCGCGGCGTAGCACCCCACGTACAGTCACGCCATTGCCACCTCAGGTTGGCGCTCCTGAGGCCTTGACTACCCCATCGGACGGCAAGGCTCCCGAGGCCCCCTCGCCTCAAGGAGAGCTGGACATCATCGACACCTCTTCCCACGTCGAGTACCCTGTGTACTTCATCAGCACGGTGTTGCGTGACGCACGTGCATGCTACCCCATACCCCAGAAGCTCCTGCTCACGCTCCTCATTGCCTCCAGGAAACTGTGACACTATTTCCAAGGCCACCCCATCAAGGTCATCTCCGTGTACCCCCTGGAGAAGGTGCTCCATAGCCCTAATGCCACGGGGAGGGTTGCCGAGTGGAACATCGAGCTACAGGCATTCCAGCTGGAGTTCAGCACCACCAGGGTCATCAAGGGCGCGGCCCTCGCTGACTTTGTGGTGGAATGGACTGACGCCCCAGACAAGGGGATGGGTGAAGACCACTCCCTCACACCCGGAGACGAGGTGCTCGATGGCTGGGTCATGTACTTTGACGGCGCGTTCGCGCGCCAGGGCGCGGGGGCTGGAGCCGTACTCATCTCGCCGACCCAGGACAAGCTATACTACGCCATGCAGCTCTGCTTTCAGCATGGCGAGAAGGTCTCCAACAACATCACGGAATACGAGGGCCTGATCGCTGGCCTAAGGGCCGCGGCGGCCCTGGGGGTCAAGCATCTCACCATCAAGGGCGATTCTCAGCTCCTAGTCAACTTCTCCAACAAGGCATACAAACCTAAGGACGGGCACATGGAGGCGTACCTAGAAGAGGTACGCAAGATTGAAAAACGATTCTTGGGCTTGGAATTGCAGCACGTTCCACGTGGCACGAACAAGGAGGCAGATGACATCACCAAGAGGGCGTCCCGATGTGAGCCCTAGAAGCCTGGTGTCTTTGAGGAGCGGCTCTTCAAGCCATCGGCAGCTCCCCCCGCCGCAGGCCCTGTGCTGCTTCGGGAGGAGCCGCCCTGGCCCCCTCCACGGGCGCCCCGGCCTGCGGTCCGACCTCTGGAACCCGCCTGCTCCTGGCGCTCGAACCTCAGGAGGGGTGCTGGACCGAAGAATTCAAGGCGTACCTGCTCCGACGCACCCTGCCGGAGAAGGAGGAAGATGCAGAACGCGTGGTCCATCAGGCCACCGCTTACTGCTTGCGGGACGGCGAGCTCTACCGAAGGCGCCCAAACGATGTCTCGCTGCGATGCATCTCCAAGGAGCAAGGGCGCGAGTTGCTGGCTGACATCCATGGCGGGGATAGTGGGCACCATTCTTCCTCGCGCACCCTCGTGGCAAGGCATTACGTAGCGGGTTCTACTGGCCCACGGCGCTCAACGACGCCACCGAGCTGGTGCGATCCTGTGAGGCCTGTCAATTCCATGCCAAACAGATCCACTAGCCCGCTCAGGGCCTTCAGACCATCCCGCTCTCATGGCCGTTCGCAGTCTGGGGGCTGGATATCCTGGGCCTGTTTCCCCGAGCAGCCGGGGGCTACCGCTACCTCTACGTCGCCATCGACAAATTCACCAAGTGGGCGAAGGTGGAGCCCGTGCGCACCATCCCAGCTGGCTTGGCCGTTAAGTTCATCAAGGGCCTCGTGAGCCACTTCAGGGTCCCCAACCGTATCATCACTGACAATGGCACTCAGTTCATGAGCAACCTCTTCAAAACATATTGAGCTAACCTTGGAACGCAGATATGCTACGCTTCGATGGCGCACCCACGGAGTAACGGCCCAGCCGAACGCGCCAACGCGGAGGTCCTGAGGGGCCTCAAGACGAGGAGCTTCAAGAAGAAGCTCAAGGCCTGTGGCAGGGGTTGGCTCGGTGAGCTTCAGTCCGTGTTGTGGTCCATCCGCACCACCGCGACTAAGCCCACCGGCGAGACCCTGTTCTTCCTCGTCTACGGGGCTGAGGCGGTCCACCCACACGAGGTCAAACATCGCTCCCCGAGGCTCTTGGCATTTGACAAGGCACGCCAGGACGCCTCGCGGGGAATAGATCTCGTGCTCAGGGAGGAGGCCCGCCGCCAAGCCTCGCTCCGTGCCGCGAGGTACCAGTAGGCGCTGCGGCGGTATCACTGTCGCAGCGTCTGCTCCAGGACCCTCGAGGTGGGTGACCTTGTCCTGAGGCGGGTGCTCTCTAAGGAGGGGCTTCACAAGCTCTCCCCCATGTGGGAGGTCCCGTTCAGGATCACCCGTGTCTCCAGGCCTGGTGCCGCGCTCCTGGAGACGCAGGACGGGGTCCCCATCCAGAATGCCTGGAACATCCAGCACCTCCGGAAGTTCTACCCGTAACAGGCGGGCGCCATGCACCTCTCAAGTCTCTGCTCGTGACACTCTCATGTAATAATGAATGGGGCTGTACACGCCCCGGAGTCTCCTGAGTGCTGCCCCTGAGCCTCATGGGGCTCCCACCCATGTCTTAGTGGAAGCCCCATGCTCCGCGCTAGCGGGAAGACCAGAAGACTAGTGTAGGTGCCGGACGCGGTTGTTCTTTTTCTTGCTTTCTGTAGCTGATTTGACACATCTTAGAATGAAATTCGAAGTTCTCGCGTCTTTATTTGAAAGGGTTGGGAATTTTTCTCCTCACAGTGTTCGCTCTTTCAAGTCTCGCTTTAGGGAGAGCGGCAGTTGCCCGTCGCTCTTCCTCATACATCCCGTGCGCGGGGGCTAGCCATGGTGTGTGCGCCTGGGCCCGCCCGCGAACACACCTCGCCAAAGCCTTGGTGTCCTAACCTTTGGCATCCTAATCCTCATGCGATGCTCTTAAAACGAGCCAACGAGCATGCACGCCCTCCTGAGTCCGCACCTCCTGGCCTCGTTGGGCATCGCGACCCGGCGTACCAGCGATGATCGGCCCTCCCTCGGGGGCTCGCGTGTGGCACGACACCCCGTGAGGCCCCTCCGAATGTCCCATATCTTCACGGCCCGCTAAATACCGGCCTCGCAGCCACTGGGTGCCTCCTGAGGCCTGAGAACCTTCGGATCCTCAAGAAGAAAACCCCTGGTAGGATCTCTCTGGAACGAGCGTAGGAGCTCCAAGCCCAGAGAAGCACGCCCTCGCGGCACGGGAGTCTACCGCAAGCACACTAAGCTAAGTTATCCTAATCGTGATCAGCAAGAACCCATCAATTAGTAGCGCCACGAATGCCAGGATTCGATATAAAATGTTAACATAACGGCGCAAGCGCCATGGTTCATTACATGCCCCGGCAAGGCCATCTACTTCTTGATGCAGTGAAAAGAGAAAAAAAAAAGCAAAAGCAGCCTCGCGACCACCGCGGCTCCTAAGGCCCGGCTCCAGCAACGACCGCGCTCAGTCGGAGTCCTTCTCCTGCTTCACCGGAGCACGATGGCGAGGCGGCTCATCGCCCTCCCCGGTCTGAGCTCGGTGGCGTGGCAGCCTGTCGTAGTCACCGTCGCTCGTACTCTCCCCAGAGGAGGAGCCGCCGTTGTTGGAAGCGTCACGGCCATCGCCAAGGGCGAGCTCACCGCCGAGGACGGCGGGGGGCCAGGTCCCCCGGTCGGCAGCACGCCCACGAAGAAGCGCGGGAGATGGAACCAGGCACCTGCCGGCCTCTCCGCCCACACCACGAACTCCGAGGATGTGTCGGCTGAATGGCATCGCGAGCACGGTGGCCGAGTGGCTGCCACATGCCTCCCTCCTTGGTCACGGCCGGCTCGGCCGCGGCAGCTTCCGATGCAGGAGGGAGCCTCCCCACGACTACTAGAGGTGGTGCCAGCCTTCAGCGAAGTGCACCCATGCCCTCAGGGAGCTACCACCGGCGTCGCGGCGTACTTGCAGGGACGGCTGCGGCCCCTCTTGGGCGGTGGCGAGCCTGGTCCCTCCTTAGGGGCCTTTCCCTTCTCGGCGGCCGAGAACCTCCTCACTGGCGCCATGGATACCCTGGCAAGATGGCGGCGCGACGAAAAAGAAGAAGGAGCGAGCAGCAAGAAGATGAAGATGGGCTGGGGGCTCCCCCCCCCCATTTATAGGCCAAGGAAGGCCAACCGGCGGCCTCCCACGCTCCAAGTAATGATGGCCCCACTGCATGCACCAGGTAGTTTTCAAGTCCGAGCAGTTGCCGAGGCGGCGTGGGAAAGTGCGGACGCCCACGTCCCGTCAAGAGCCACACGTCAGCATAGCCTGTAGGCGATTGGGGCCCGCGGTGCTTCGCCCTTGCCCCTTGGCTTCGCCTCGAAGCCAAGTCCAAGCGCGCCTTAGGCCCAGGGGCTACTATCGGCATTCTGGGAACCAGGGTACCCAGACTTGCCTGCCTGCGGCCCATGGTGTGACTCCATCGACAGCCTGGTACGGCCCATCTACAAGACCGCCAAGACAAGACCCTCACGATGGGCCAAGCCTCGTGAGGCGGATGACACCAAGACCTCCCGAGGGAGCGGCCTCTCCAGGCGGCCTCCCGAGGAGCGGAGATTTCTATGCAGGTACTCAGCCTCATGACGCTACCATGACGCAAGCCATGACGACCAAGGCAGGCAGGCACCAGCGGGCACAGAGAAGGCAGTTTCCTCTTTGGTGCTAAGGAGGCGAGGACAAGCCTGGGTTCCCGAGGAATCTGGCAAAGGTTTCCATTCTAGTGCAACGAGACCAAGACCACCAGCACGGCAGGATGGATGTCATCGCCGAGCCCACCGCTGCGTCACGACCAGAAGCTTTGTAGGCGAAGACCACCTTTCATCAGGATAAGATGTACTACTTGTCCCCTTTCAAATTGGCCACTGTCGGATCCCTTCCCACCTACGTTTTGGGGGAAGAGGACCGAGGCCACTATAAATATAGGTTAGCCACCACCGTAGAAGGGATCGATCCCTAGTCGACTCATTCCCTCACCATAGACCTCGTGAGGATGTTCATCCCTTGTAATAATTCATCCTCAGCCCCTCGTGAGGCCAATCCACCACAAAGCAGGAGTAGGGTCTTACATCGCAAGGTGGCCCGAACCTGGGTAAACTGTCATGTTCATCTTCTTCCTTGTTCGTGTGCATCGAGCTAGGCCGTGGTGCGACGAGCTGGTAGGCTGGATAGGTTGAGTCCTTCGCACATGCCACAAAGTTCGAACCTTCCTGGGTTTTTTTCGGAGCCGTGAATCCGACACCATTTGCCTTGCGCACCACCAATGGATTTGCCAACCAAGTTGGATGGAGTACCCCTCTGACCAAACCAGCTGCTTCAAGTGTTCTAATTTCCTCGGCAATAAATTGCTGCCGCTCCAAGGCTTGCTTTCTAACCTTCTGCTTGACAGGCCGAGCATAAGGACAGATAGTGATGTGGTGCTCGATTACCTCCCTGGGAACACCGGGGATGTTGGATGGTTGCCAAGCAAACACATCGACATTCTCCCATAGGAAGGTAACGAGCACGCTTTTCTATTTGTCGTCAAGGGTGGAGCTGATGGTGAATGTACCGTCAGTGCCATCCTGCCTTGCCGGAACCTTCTTCATAGCAGGTGAAGCAACCTTGAGTCTCTTGCTAGTGGAACTCTTCGGCAGGTCATCAATAGGCACGGCACACTTCGAAGAGGCGCGCTTCCCAGAGTCCTTGCCGACATCTCTGCTAGCCTTCTTTCCCTTCTTTGTATCCTTGGAGGGAGCTGGGGCGTCAGCTGGCTCAGCTGCTACCACGTCCCGATACATCTGGTCCACACATATGATCGCATCTTGCTTATCTGACGGGATGGAAATGATACCCATCAGCCCTGACATCTTCAAGGTGTTGTAGGCATAGTGGGATGCTGCCATGAACTTTGCCTGAGCTAGACAACCAAGAATCCCATTGTAAGGCAGAGGAAGCTCAACAACGTCAAACACGACCCTCTCATTTCGATAGTTCAGTTGCCGAATGTTACAGGCAATGTGATCTTCCCTTTGGGTCGGCTCCTGCCGGGGTTGATTCCTTGGAGTGTACCCGTGGCCTTGAGTTCTTCATCAGGGACCTGCAGCTTGCCTACCACTTTAGGGGAGATCAGATTCAATCCAGCCCCACCGTCAACTAGCATCTTTGTTACATTGAGGTTGCGAATTGTCGGGGAGACCAACAACGGCAGACATCGTACCGCGGTAGTGCAGCCAGGGTGATCCTCTTCGTCAAAGATGATAGGCGTGCGGGACCACTTAAGTGGTCTTCGAGAATCCACAGTTGGCTCCACGGCATTGACTTCACGCGCCCATTGCTTGAGCTACCGGTGAGAGGAGTGCAAGGATGCACCCCTATCAAGGCACATGGCCTTAGTTGCCTTCTGGAATTCCTGCTCACTAGTTTCTTCTTCATCCTCTTCATCACTTCTGTCATCTCCTTCTTTCTTTTCGCGGCCCTTGGCGGGCTTTTATTTCTGCTGCGGGGTCTTGCCGCGATGACCTCCTCTACTGCCATATCCTTTCCTGCCAGCACCCTCTTGGCCTCTCTCCCTGTCACGCTTCTCATATTCTGCTTTTTGCTTCTTGACAAGCTGCTCCACTTGATGACATTCTTGCAGGTCATGGCCCTTGGTACGGTGGATTTTGCAGTACGGCCCATCGGATTGCCCGGCCTTTTCCGCTGCCGCGGCCTCCCAGCCATCAACGCATGTAGCAGCTCCCTTGCTGGGGCCTCGGTCTTAGTCTTCTTGTTGGCACTAGGATCACCTGAGCTCTCAACGGCCAACACTGTCTTCTCTTTGCACTTTCTATTGCGCCTCCGGTTCCTCCCCTTCGAGTTGGCGGCACCGTCATCGACATCTGAGTCAATTTCGACGCCAGCCTTCTCTCTGAGGAGTCGCCTCCCTTCCTCAGTCTGAGCACACTTATCCGCCAAGGTGTACAGCTTGTTGACGGTTTTCGGCAGCCGGACATTCATCTCGGCCCACATCCTTCTATTGCGCACGTTCGAATGGAACGCGACAATCACGACTGTAGGGTGTATCTCTAGAATGTTACGATGCACTCGACTGAATCTCTGTATATACTTATGCAAATCCTCCCCTTCCTTTTGTGGGAGAACCTGCAGATCACTGGGCTGTCCAGGCTCTTGGTGGCCGCCTGTGAAGGCGCCAACAAACTCGCTGCATAAGTCTGCCCATGATGAAATGGAGTTTTCCGACAGGTGCATGAGCCACGATCTCACATTTAGCTTTAGTGACAAAGGGAAATAGTTGGCGAACACCTTCTCATCTCTACCCCCGGCGGCTTGAACAGCAATCGTATATATGCTCAGAAACTCTGCCGGGTTTAACTTTCCGTCGTATTTCTCTGGCAGCTCAGGCTTGAAGACGCAGGCAGATGGCCAGCAGACCTGCCGTAGCTCACAAGTGAAGGCAGGGCACCCAAACTCGAAAGGCAAGTACCCGCCAACACTAGGCGTGGGCTTGTCATCGTCTGGGCCATTGCGCCTGTCAGATTGATGGCGTGCCTCTCGATGTCGCTCTATGGTGACGCGTGCATCTTCCTTCCGCCGTTCTTCCAGAACTCGCTACTGATCACGATTGGTTTGCGGGTCAGACGAAGCCATCGACGTCTCGACGGGCTCGTCAGACCGTTGAGCTCGCCGAGGTTGCTGCTGGGCCTACTGTCGTGGAGGGGATTGCGCCGTTGGTGCGGCCTCCTCAGCACGGCCATTGCCTCGGGGTGTTGTCGCCGTTCGCCGGCATCATGACGGCTCCGCATGCTATGATTTACCGGCCTCAGCAAAGCCAATTAAACTCTGGATGGTGGCCCTCCAATCATCCATCTTGTCAGCCGTTGGCGTAAAGTTCAACAGGAGCTGGGCTCGCATCGTTGCTTTCGTGGCCGTGCTCGGCACGGCCAACGAAGCAGACCACGACGTTGCTCGACTCCTGGTAGAACCAACAGGAGCGTTGTCGCGTTCTTGCCATCGTGGATCGGTCGCCAAGGCGGTTTGGTGGTGAGTGGGGTGCGTCTGGGGATCGATGGCCCCGCTCGGCGCTCCGCCTTGCCCGTCTTGCTCCGGGCAAGGTGTGCGCTTTGAAGCTGCGCCCATAACGGGCGGAACTAGAGAATCATGGCTTGCGCCTGAGCGGATGTCGCTGTTGCCACTGCGTCCGCTAGTGCGGCGGGCAAGTGGAGGCTGGGCGTCCCCTACCCCCACAGTTTCCAGGCCAGGCTCGTCAGGACGTTGCTGATGCGGCCCATCTCCGGAGTTCCTTGCTCCAGCTTCGGCCATGGGGGACACAACGACGGCACCGCCTGTGTCGGTTGTGTTGCCAGCGGCACCTGCCTCACCCAACGCTACCATGGTGCCGATGGCGTCTATGGCTGCGTGCGAGGGGGCCTTCAAAGTGGAGGGATGCGCGATCACGCTGGGTTTCTTCTTGGGCACCATGGATGGAGAAGATGATGAAGAAGAAGACGATGATGAAGATCTACGCACTGTTCGCAACTTCGGGTTCGCGCAAGTGATTCTCCCTACCTGGCGCGCCAAAGATGTCATGGGTAGACACGATCACCTATGGGGCCATGAGCCCCTTGTGGTTCGGCATGGGGGAGATCACGTTGCGCCAAGAGCAGAAGCCATGAGGCAGCACGACGACGAGGACTCTGGTCGTTTTTACCCAGGTTCGGGCCGCTGAGAAGCATAAAACCCTACTCCTGCTTTGGTGGATTGGATGGAGGAAAACGCAATAGCACGCAACACTCAAGCCCGGCAAGGTGGCCTCAGGGAGAGCTGCTACGCTCTTACAAGTATGCGGGGGTCTAAATCCCACTCTAGGTTGCCTTGGGCATCCTTTTATAGCTCAAGGTGTAACCACAGTGGCAAAACAGTCATTATCTTGTGATTAGATAGCTAACAGTGCTATCATACCTAACTCTGGCAGTTAGGACAAAGTGCATTAAATGCACTACTAGGTGTCGTGCTGAGGGTGAAACCCGGCAAGCCTGTCATGCCGCTTAATCATCTTCTGCTTATTATCTTGACACGCCTCTGGACGGGTGTCAAATGGGTGTGATTTGTCTTCCAATGAGCTGCCACGTGCTTAGTGGAAGCCACTTAACCACTTGCGGGCTCGACACCGCATCGATAAGTGACTTGCGTCACTGTGCGGTGGAGCGGTGGTGCCTTGGCGGGATTCTTGGTCCTGGCGACCCCGACAGGCGTGCCGACGTTATCCTAGATTCGCTTCTGGGGCAGTCTCGACCTGGCCGAGCTCTCCTGCTCGTCAATGGAGGCCTCCCTAAGGTGACGTATTGCTGTGTTGTCCTTCTTAATGCACTCCTTGTTTTCACGAAGAGCGGCTTCTCTGGTCTAGGTTTGTGTTACCCACTGGGTGCTGGATATGTGACCGTCAGCACGCATGTGAATGGGTCTGGTTAACAACTGCAAATGTTTGTTGTACCAACACTATTAATGGGTTATCAGATCCAAACCGGACCCGATAGCTTAACGATGACCCATTATGGTTGATGTCACGTGTCGGTTACCCTTGACAAAAGCACTTCCATGAAGAGTCATTTATCATCATCGAATTGGACACTTTCGTGATGATAATTTGTGTATTGTCATGGAACACTTCTACGACAGCACATGTATGACTATCTTGTTTATATCAAAATCGTCATGGGTGTACATGCATGACAGAAAACATGACCTACTGTGACAAACATGTATCATCACGGAAGTGTTTTTCTTTGTAGTGATGATGCCCATGGACTTTGTAGACTTGGGGTGGTCGGTGTAGTAGAAGCCGATGGGGTATTGTGACCACTTGAGGGGCTTGACGTTTACAGGCTCCGGGAGGGCTGCGTTCACCTCACGGGAGAACTGCTTGAAGTGGCGGTTTGATGGGGGAGCCTGAGCTCCGCCAAGGATGCAGGCCACCACGCGATGCTCCTGATAGCCCCTAACATCCTCCTCAAGCAGGTTGTCATTGTTCCTGTTGGGGCGTGGGAGGGCTGCGTTGGCCTGCTGAGAGTTGGCCTGCCGAGGCTGGTTCCGCCAACCCTGGCAGTAGTAGTTGTCGTTGTCGTGATCCTTCCAGCATCCGCCCTTGTAGTTGCAGCTGCAGCCTGAGCCATAGTCGTTGCGGTCGCCGCGCTTCTCCTGCCGCTCATCATGAAGCAGCTTGGGCTCGTGGCAGTATTCAGTGGCGTGGGTGTCCATGTTGTGGTAGGCGCAAAAGGGGCAATCGTCCTTCTTGGCCTCATTGCGGTCATGGCCGTGCTTCCACTCAGGCTCTGTCGCAAGCACCATGGGGCCCTTGCGCTTAGTGTCCCTACCCTTTGGCTTGGCAACGTCGAGATCAGCATCAGGGTCGTTGTGGGCAAAGAGACGACCCTCCTCAGCCTTGGCACACTTGTTGGCGAGGTCGAACAGCTCCACCATGGTGTTGATCTCATTGATGGCGAGCTTCTTGTGCATCCTGACGTCCGTGACGCCGTTGGAGAATGCAGTGATGACCACAGCTTCGGAGGTGCGCGGGATCTTGTTGCCCACCTGGCTGAAGCGCTGGATGTACTTGCGGAGGGTCTCGTCATGGCACTGGCGAATGGAGCGCAGGGCGCTGAGCATGAGGGGGTGGTCGGACATGCCCTTGAAGTTGGAGATGAACTGTCGGCAGACCTCCTCCCACGAGGAGATGGATCCCGCAGGAAGGTTCATCAGCCATGAGCACGTGGCTTCCTTGAGGGCCATGGGGAACCAGTTCACCATGACGCAGTCATCCCCCTCCGCAGCTTGGATGCTCACGGTGTAGAGTTGTGGGAACCCCACGGGGTTGGTCGTGCCATCGTAGCGGGGCGGCAACTCTGGCTTGAACTTCATGGGCCACACCACATGGCACAGCTCACGAGTGAGGGCGAGGTTGCCCCCCCTCTAGGAGATGACGCCACCAGCGAGGGCGGCATGGTTTTGGCAATCGGCCATGGTGACGTCCCCGATGGTGCGGTTTTGGTGGTCGTGCTGCCTCTCAAGAAGGACGCGCGTGTCGGGTGGTGCACGCTTGACAATCTGGCAGCTTGGGTCCCCGCCGTGCGACGGAGATGAGCCATGAGAGGGCTATGGCGTGCATGCGTGGCGATGGCATGCCGCGTTGTCGTTGGGTGGAGGAGGTGGAGGATGCGCATGTGCCCTGCCCGCGCATCGCGTGACGGCGGAGGCGGCAGGGAGCGAGATGGCGCCAGGGCGTCGTAGGCGACGTTGATGAGCTCGATGATGCAGGCGAGCCAGGCATCATAGCCGTCAGCAGTGGGGCGATAGCCCAGCAACTCATGCGCCATGTGGAGTGCCACTTGCAGGACCGACGGGTCACAGTAGGAAAGCAAGGTCGCCATGGCCGTGAGGGCCGGCGGTGGCTGTTGCTGCTAGTGCTGCCAGACAGAAGGGTGTTCAGAGGATGCCTCCGCCTCCGTCTCCACGCCCATGTTGTCTGCACGAGCTTGGCAGTGGGGGGTCATTGATGGGCTCTGTCTGGACGCGGTTCACCCAGCGCTGGGCGCGGGCATGTCGAGCATCGGCCATGGTGGTGTCGAAGCTCGTGGCGCAAAGACCAAGCTCCCTACCTGGCGCGCCAAATGTCGGGGGATTGATTCTGAGCCACAGGAAATCCTCCAAAACCCTGGTTTGAGCTCTTGGGGCCTGGCTTTGCATCTATGAGGCTACGAGCTAGGCGTGAAAAACACACAAGGAGCTACCCAGGTTTGGGCCACCGTGCGGTGTAAAACCCTGCTCCTGCTTGGTTGTATTGCTTGTGGACCGTGCTCTTGGAGCTACAAGATGAGATGGAGCTCTTTGGGGTTAGCAATGGTGCTAGGGTTTGGGCAGGAGTCAATCCTTTGCTATAGTGGATGCTCTACCCCTTTTATAGGAGCCTCAGGCATCTTCCTCAAAATATGATCGGGAAAGGGTTAACACAGGGTGGCAATTTGAAGGGGGATAGGCATCGGTGCTCTCCAAACAAAAGGTGGTCTTCGCCTGCCAAAGGTGTTATCCATGATGCACCAGTGGCTCCATGATGACCTCCGTCCTACCATGCCACTATCTTGGTCTTCTTTCACCAAAGGGGGAACCTTTGGGACTTGCTTTGGGGGCAGGTAGGCACAGCTGCTCCCTTAGCACCAAAGGGAAAACTGTCCTTGGCCGCGCAGGCTGGCGCCTGCCTTGGTGACATCACCCACGTGATGGGCACGTGACTCATGCCGTGTGGGCTCCTCAGGAGGCCTCGCGGGGAGTCGCCTCGTGAGGGAGCCTCGCAGGGCTTCTTGCTGGAGTGGTAGTCTCGATGAAGTCCTTCATAGGAGAAGCCCCTCGCGTGGCAAGGCCCTCGTGAGGCTTTTGTCTTTGTGGCGCCGGCTAGCGGGCTGCCTTCCTGAGTTGGGCCAAGGGGCCCTTCCTGGGCCGTAGGCATGTGGCTAGTGGTACACTGGTTCCCACTGGGCCGACAGGGTGAAAATATTTGCTTTTATGTGTGCAGGTGTTGTTCACTAGGATTTGTGTGGTTCTCCTTTTGGTTTGATAAACCATGGTTCTCACTGAGGGAAATACTTATCAGCTACTATATTGCTTCACCCTTCCTCTTCGAGGAAAATCCCAACGCATCTCACAAGTAGCACCGCACATAAACTATTATGGTGTTGAGCATACTAGATGTTAACATGTAATATCAAAACAAGGGATATGTATGTACATGAGTAAGATATGTTAATATACATGACTCGATGGTCTCTTTGGGGTTCGCAGTGGGTTGAAGGAACTGAGAAATGGTTGACTAGGAACCATGGAATCAAGGACCGCATTCATGCCCCGGATGACATGGGCAAGAGAAAATACTTGATAGATGCTAACACAGGAAGCGAGTGTATCACACAAATAAATAAAAATGATGGCATAGTTACACCAGCTAAGTAAATTCTGAATCATTTCAGATGTGTACATAATTATGGGATTTATCAAAACAAATAAAGTAAGAAAATAGTCTTAAGACAATGTTTTAGGAATATTTAATGAACATGGCCGGTAATTACATTGTCTAGGATGGCAAACCCATCATGGTAACTAGAGTAAAATGAAGATGCGGGGAATCATCTTCATACATTGTGTTACGCCAGGCAATAATCATGACTACAATATTACCAACAATGTAGCATCTTGGGAAACATGACAAACGACTTATCGACAAGCCATGCTATTTATTTTTCTATTAGGAAATTTCTCAAAAATTGTTAAATACCCAACTGACATGAAGAAGTGGAAGTAAGAAAGATAACTATAATATGAAACACAAAATATCTTGGCCTTCTGTGATCACATACCAACACCAGCTAATAAGTGATAAAGTGGCAAATAATTTAATACATGAAAATAGCATGGGGTCCATGGGAAAATAACATGCGGAGGAAAAAACACCAAATAATAATTGGCATGGTAAACTTTGTATATATGTTTTCAAATACTAATTTCTTTGTGGACCTAACGGTATGCTAAAATTGAAGTGCTAATTTCATAATAGGAAAAAAATAATAGCACATAGAAAATCTAGCCGCACAAATGCGCGGTCCACATTGCTAGTTGCCTCCTACTAGGTGATAGAAGCGAAGGTGTCCCATCTTTCGATGAGATGGTAACTATCTTTTTGGTAGAAGTCGATTTTGACGATCTGACTATGAACGTGCGAAGATGTCGCGCCTTAGCAATCGCTAAACCAACTCTGTGAGGTTATTGACCACGCCGGAGCATGATCAACCGGACCACGAGGTTCTATTTCCTGCAACCAAACGAAGAACAAGCAAGAAACTGAGATTGCAACCTCGATATTTAGAATTTAAGAGGAAAGCTTTATCGATCAAAGTGGGGTTCTGAAACGTCTTGGCTTGGTCGTTGGACACAAACAAAGTACGTGTGTTGCACTATGGCGAACTTTAATCTAAACAAAACCCAAATCTAAAATGATGCCCTAAGGGCTATATTTATAGGGAGACAGAGGGGAATTTTTTCCATCCTTGGCAAGCTGGGACTAAACTCTGTCCTAAGTCGTTTTCCCTATTAATACGGACTCTAAAAACAGCGTATTAAGTGTACTTTGAAATTACATGGTCCTGACCCAAAAATAAGGTGGCGCATCAACTATATTAAGCTATGGATGAAATTTATGAACGGTCATCTTGTATATTTCGTCCATGTCCTTTGTATGTCATCATGATGGCTCCAAACTGCTGAAAACTCCACCAGAAACTTCGTTCCCGCTCACCTTGTGCGTGCCATCATCTCCATGCTTGGTCTTGCTCCAATGTTCAGCTTTCTTGTCCATGTTGGGCCCTTCATTTGTAAGAAAACAAATGTATCCAATTTAGGCAGCATCATATTCTCTTAAACATTAGAATCGTTACCAAGAAACAGAAGTACCTTGTAATTTAATTGGCACGCGCGAGCTCTATTAATTGGTCCAATATGTGTAGTAGTAGGGGTTGTGGGTGTAACTGTATTAGTGATGTCTACATCATCCTTCCCTTCTTGAATTTAAGTTGTCCTCGACGGAAGATCTATCCCTCACCCACATAAGGCTTCAAATCTGCAATTTTAAAAGTGGGACTAACCCCAAAATCTGCAGGCAGCTCAAGTATATATGCATTATCATTCATTTTCTCTAACACCTTAAAAGGACCATCAGCGCGTGGCATTAGCTTAGGTTTGCACAAATTAGGAAACCTATCTTTGCGTAAATGTAACCAAACAAGATCTCCTGGTTCAAACACAATATGTCTTCTAACCTTATCGCCAGCAAGTTTGTATTTAGCATTCATGCGCTCAATGTTTTCCTTAGTTAACTCATGCATTTTTAAGATCAATTCATCCTGTTGTTTAGCATCAAAATTAACCTTCTCCGAATATGGAAGAGGCAACAAAACAATGGGTGCACGAGGTAGGAAACGATAAACAATTTCCAAAGGGCACATCTTAGTAGTAGAATGCAGCAAACGATTATAAGCAAATTCAATATGAGGCAAGCATTCTTCCCACATTTTTAGGTTATTCTTCAAAATAAGCCGAAGCATGGTAGACAATGTTTTATTGACTACTTCAGTTTGACCATTAGTTTGGGGATGGCATGTAGTACTAAAAAGCAGTTTAGTCCCCAACTTAGCCCATAAACATCTCCAAAAGTGGCTAAGAAATTTAGTATCATGATCTGAAACAATAGTATTTGGCACAACATGCAAGAGAATAATTTCACGAAAAAACAAATCAGCAACATTAGCAGCATCATCGCTTTTATGACATAGTATGAAGTGTGCCATTTTCAAAATCTACACAGGACAAGAAATATGCTATCCCTCCCCTTCTTTGTTTGAGGTAAACCTAAAAAATGTCCGTAGATATGTCCTCACATGGAACACTAGGTATAGGCAAAGGCATATATAAACCATGAGGATTGAGTTGTGACTTAGCTTTTTGACATGTAGTGCAGCGAGGAACAAAATGTTCAACATCCCGTTTCATCTTTGGCCAAAAGAAATGTGTAGCAAGTATGCCCTCCATCTTCTTCATGTCAAAATGTCAGATTAATCCTCCTCCATCCACCTCCTGCAACAACAAAAGACGAATGGAGCTAGCTGGAATGCATAGGTTATTAGCACGAAACACAAATCCATCATTAATGACGAAGTTGTTCCATGTTCTTCCTTCTTTACGATTATGCATTACATCTTTAAATTTAGCATCATGCACATATCGATTTTCTATGGTCTCCAAACCAAATATTTTGAAGTCAAGTTGTGAAAGCATAGAATAGCTATGAGACAATGCATCAGCTATAACATTTTCTTTACCCTTCTTGTGTTTAATGATGTAAGGGAAAGTCACAATGAATTCAACCCATTTAGCATGTCTACGGTTCAGTTTTGCTTGACTTTCAATATTTTCAAAGATTCAATATCAGAATGTATACCACATTCTTTGGGCCATAAAAAATGTTGCCATGTTTCTAAAGTCCGAACAAGAGCATATAATTATTTATCATAAGTAGAATAGTTCAGACTATGCCCACTCAATTTTTCAGAAAAATATGCAATAGGTTTACCATCTTGTAATAACACACCTCCTAATCTAATTCCACTAGCATTGCATTCAAGCTCAGAAGTCTTATTAAAATCAGGAAGTTGGAGTAAAAGAGCATGTGTCAACTTATGTTTCAATACCATGAAGGCTTCTTCCAATGCAGTACCCCAAACAAAAGGCACATCCTTCTTTGTAAGCTCATTGAGAGGTAAAACAATGGTGTTGAAATCTATCACAAAACACCTATAGAAATCAGCGAGGTCAAGAAAACTCCTCACTTGTGTGACTGTTTTGGGCTGCGGCCAACTCTCAATTACTTAAATCTTGGCTTTATCAACGTCAGTTCCCTGTGGAGTAACAACATAGCCAAGAAAAGATACTTGGTCGGTGTGAAAGGTGCACTTCCCAATGTTACCAAAGAAACATGCATGACATAGAGCAATTAAAACATCACGTAAATGTTCCAAATGTACCTCCAAAGATCTGCTACAAATTAGTATATCATCAAAATAGACTACCACAAATCGTCCAATGAAAGAACGCAAAACTTTGTTCATTAATTGCATGAAAGTACTATGTGCATTATTAACCCAAAAGGCATGACTAACCACTCATATAAGCCAAACTTAGTATTAAATGTAGATTTCCATTCATCTCCCAGTTTCATACGCATTTGATGGTACCCATTACGCAAATCAACTTTGGATAATATGATAGAGTCACTTAATAGGATGACGATAACGAATTGTAATGTTATTAGTGGATCTATAATCACACATACGCGAGGTACCATCCATTTTCAGCACTAGTATAATAGGAACAACACAAGGACTAAGAGATTCGGGTATCTAACCTTTGTCGAGCAGCTCCTGTACTTGACGCATAATCTCCTTTGTCTCCTCTAGATTGGTACGGTATGGCACACAGTTGGGCAGTGATGCACCGGGAATTAAGTCAATCTGATTCAATCCCTACAATAGATGGTAATCACGGTGACACGTCTTGTGGAAAGACATCAGCGAACTCCTGCAAAATGTTAGTGAAAGTAGGAGACGAAGAGGGAGACACGTCCTCGAATGGAAATTATGCCTCTTTGCACACAAAAGCATAGCAAAGAGATTTGCTGAAATCTATATCATCAATATCAGATTTGGTGGCAAGTAAACATCCACTTTTCAATTTAATTTCAGAGGCAATGTCAGATGATGGTTTGTTATTACGCTTCATTTGTTGCTCAAATTATTTTGCCATTGTCTGATATGCACTCTTGCTTTACTCTTGTTTTGCTTTACTAGCTCTATTAATATCATCTTTCAACATTTGTTCAGGAGACATGGGAAGCAAAGTGATATGTTAATCCATATGAACAAGAGTATACTGATTTTTCCTACCATGGTGGGTAGATTTTTTATCGAATTGCCATGATCTACCAAGTAATAAGGGGCATGCTTGCATGGGTACCACATCACAATCAACATAATCAGCATATGTAGCGATACTAAAATGCCCATGAACAATACATGTTACCTTAACATTGTTGCCATTGTTGAACCATTGTATATAGTAAGGATGAGGATGTGGTCTGGTCTTGAGAGACAGCTTCTCCACCATCTCCGTACTAGCCAATCTATTCTAACTCCATCTATCAATGATTACGCGGACAAAATGTTCCTTCACAACTCCCTTTGTATGGAACAAATTGAGCCTCTGATTTTGCTCAGCCTGTGTTACATGCACACTCGAAACACATTGAGCAACTAAAGTTTCATACATGTCAGTGTCTTTAGCAGCCATGTATTGTCTCTCTTGTCCAGAATCATCGTCACCTTGTTCTTCACTCGCAATAAGTGCCAAGGTCTCCTCATCATAGTCACTAGCGGAATCATACCAACCATCCTCAATAATAATCATCACATGCTTGGATGGGCATTGGCTCTCATAGTGACCTCCACCCTTGAAACAATGACATATAAAATCATGTGTTTGCCCTGTTGATCCCTTGGATGAAGAAGAGCTGTGTGCGGGACCCGAATGTGTGCTCTCGGCGGAGGGTGGTGGTGACACCTGTTTTCCTGTATCTCAGTTGGAGTTGGCGGCTAACGTAGGTGGTGCTGCAATAGGACGTGTGGAAGTTGATGATGTATGTGGTGTCCATGATGAAGATCGACCTGCAGAAAAGTTAGTCCGCGCCAATGCTTCTCGATCATGCACTTCATGTTCAGCTTTGCAAACAACATGGAAGAAATGAACGATATTTTTATAATCCTTTGTTGTAGGGTGGAACCCTAATTGGAGACCTTTTCACACTTGGAGGGGTGAAAAGGGATGAACAACCAAATCAAGAAGAGTAAAATCACTCAAACCAACCCAAGTTACACATCCACTAGAGTAGCATACATGAGATCCACAAGAATACAAGAACAATCCAAGGAAAATAGCACAAAGGTAGAGTTCTTCCAACTCCAAAGGAGGTGAGCTCTTGATGATCTAGAGAGAGCCTTCTCCCTTAGGAGGTCTTGATGATCCTATGATGGGGATCTTTCTCCCAAAGGAGGTCTTGATTCCCCAAGATGGAAATACAAGGAGCAAAGCTCTCTCTATGTCTCAATATCTTTGCTAACCCTAAATCTTAGCTGCGGAACATCTATTTATAGTTTAGGGAAGATTTAGGGAAAAATAGGGGTACATGGGTCATTTGGCCCTTAATGCACGCATGCATCATTCCGGAGATCCGGACACCTGGGAGGAGGTGGGCCGGGCACCCGGGGTGGCCCCTAGGTGGGGGGAGGCTGGGCACTCGACGATTGAAGGCCCAGGCACCCGTGGTGGTCAGGGGGGTGCGTCCTTCTGTGGCAGCCAGGCCGGGCACCCGGGGTGTCTAGGGGCCTCGCCAAGATGCCGGCCGGGGACCCGGGCACCCGTGCTGGTCTGAGGCCTCTAGTGCTTCATGTCTTTGGGTCCCTCCTTCTCCTTTGGTCTCTGTCGTGGATGAACACGATCACCTATGGGGCCATCATCCTCTTTGTGTTTCGGCAAGGGGGAAGATCATGTTGCACAAAGAGCGGAGGCCATGAAACAGCACGATGGTGGTGACATTGGTGGTTTTTACCCAGGTTCGGGCCGCTAGGAAGCGTAAAACCCTACTCCTGCTTTGGTGGATTGGATGGAGGAACACGAAGAACATGCAGTGCTCAAGCCCGGCAAGGTGGCCTCGGGGAGAGGTGCTACGCGCGTACAAGTGTGCAAGGATCCGAATCCTTTGCTAGTTTGCCTTGGACCTCCTTTTATAGCTCAAGGGGTAACCACAGTGGCAAAACAACCTTTTTCTAGTGATTAGATAGCTAACAGTGCTATCATACCTAACTCTGGCAGTTAGGACAAAGTGCATTAAATGCACTGCTAGGTGTCGTGCTGAGGGTGAAGCCCGGCAAGCCTACCGTGCTGCTTAATCATCTTCTGCTTATCTGTTCGACACGCCTCTGGACGGGTGTCGTATGAGTGTAATCTGTCTTCTAATGGGCTGCCACGTGCTTGGTGGTAGCCACTTAATCACCTGGAGGCTTGACACCGCATTGATAAGTGATTTGCATTGTGGTGCAGTGGAGCGGTGGTGCCTTGGCGGGAGTCCTCACCCTTGGCGAACCTGGTAAGCCTGCCGGGTAAATCTTGGACTTGTCCCTGGGGCGGCTTCGACCCGGCCAGGCTCTCCTGCCCGGCAAGGGAGGCCTCCCCAAGGTGATGCTCTGTTGTCTTGTCTGACTTGGTCTTCTTGATCCGCTCCTTGATCTCACGAAGAGCGGTTCCTCTGGCTTGGTCTTGTTTCATATTTTGGTGCTGGACATGCGATGCCAGCACGCCTATGTATAAGTCCGGGCAATCAAACGTGAATGTTTGTTGCACCGATAGGAGCCCCCGGGCCTGGCCCATACGTGTCGCCTGGCATCGTTGGGGTAGGCCCCAACAAATACACAGGCGCACACTTTGGCCAAACCACAATGGGATTCATGTATTTCTTGATATCTTCCTTGCTTCTTCATTAACCTGCGATTGAATCAGTTTCCGGTTTCCCCATGAGTCGTGCAGAACGACGTGGGTTTACCCATGTAACGGCTCGCAGGCTGCCCACATTCACGAGGAGGTAACTGGCATTTTACTCATCCCAACACTCCTGCCGTTTCCGCCATGTACGCTACATGCATTGCACCGGGTTGGTGGCAGACGTGTAGAGCGCGAAAATGAGTGCCATGGCAGAAAGCTCAGCACCATGGATAGGCGCAGGATGGTGGCCGTCGATTATGGACGTCGTCAGTGACGCAGAGGGACTAGATTGGTGAAGTGGGGCGGTTGCCTTCTGGTTGGTGAGGAGCTAGCCCCCGGCCATGCCCCTCTATAAAAGGAGGCGCGGGCAAAGGGCTCACCCACACACATCTCCTCCTTCTTCTTCTTGTGCTTTCTTCCACCATGGCGATGAGAGTCTCTTCTCAGAAGTGCCTCCCAGCCTCAGGTGAAGGTGCAGGGGCAGAATCCAGCGCACAAGGTGGTGCCACAGGATGTGGGTGTGGTCGTCGTGGCACTCGGGGTTGAGGAGGACGTGGCGGTGTTCTGGGCGCCCCTCCCCCGGTCGCCCTGGCTCCGATGGAGAGCCACGTCAGGGACCAGCCATTGGAGTTCATCATCAAGCTGCGCGGGCCCCCACACACCCATCTTCGGCTCCCTACCACTTTTGGAAGGGTGATGGATGTAGAACAGCCGCCAGGAATGAACCTGCACATGAGGGGTTGCTGTAATGGTAACATGCGGGCCGACGTGGAGTTCCCCGCACCTCATGTCATGCTCCTCCGGCGTGGCTAGAAAACCATTGCTCGTGCCCATAGCTTGGCGGCGGGGCACGTTCTCCATTTCAAATTAATGGAGGCCAACCTACTCTCCATCAAGGTCTTCGGGCTTTCGGGTGCTGGCTTAGGGTGCTGCGCGGAGAGCTCGAACGACGACGAAAGCTCCTCCTCGAGCGACAGCGACGAAGAGGACAGTGACGGCAATGACAATGGCACCGAGTGGGAGGACAGTGGCTCGGACTCCAGCTGAGCGCCAGATGGACCGTCACTGTCAGCTAGGCGACAGCGGCAGCATCATCTGCACCTGGTCTTCTCCCCGGCAGAGCGATTTGCCGGGGCGTTGGGTGTGGTCGTCTCCGCTTCCTCCAGCTGGACTCCTACATGCTTCCCCGCGGACTCCGGCTTCATCTTCCCTGCCGGTGAACCTCCTGCCATGTTTCGCTGGTCCTGGCGGTGGCGACCAGGGAATCGCCTAGCCGCTCTCTCCGTCCATCATCTTCGCCCCTGCCCCTCTTGATCTTGTCAGGCTGCGTCCCGCGGGCCCTGATGGGGTCAGGCTGGGCTTCTGCCCAGGCACTCCTTTTGCCCTCTTCACCTCCCACTGTAGCTCCTAGGAGGAGAGGGACAAGAAAGGCATTACAGGGCACTTATCTTTTTTCAATCTAAAACATGTAGGCACTTGCCAAGCTTTAGTCTTAAATATGTAATCTTTTCAGCCATATTTGTACCCTTTAAGGTTTGTATTTGTTTATTCGCGTATTAATGAAAAAAGATATGCTTGCCGGGCACTTGTGCATGTATCATACCCATGCAGAGGAATGACTCCTCTATACTTTCAAGTCAACAAGGTTTTCTGGCAAGACATCTTGCCGGTCCCTTCCATTGCTGCCGCGAGGCTCGGCCTGGCGGGTTTAGGAGTGTGGAAGAGAACTGGCCCCTTGTCAACCCTTTTTTTTCAAATGCCACTACAACCAGCCAGACTAAAGTAATCTTCGAATCAAAGGATGGGAGCACAAATGTTTGAGGGTGACAAGGTTTTTCTACGCACAAGATTTCCTCACAGAGGTACATTATGGATGTCTTAAAGGCAACTTATCTGTTTTGCGTTGTCGGGGGCCGATATGCAAGCTTGTTCTCACTTTCTCTCCTTGGGACTTTATCTGTGGCAGGAGCCCTGTGGTCAGTACAGGGGAAAAATAGCAGCATACGACCCTTTCTAAACGATCATAGCAAAGTCATACTAAAATATACATGCATGCAAGTCTAAGGTGCTAGTGCTTCATTTTATTATCTTTGCACAGGGTCTGTGCCTGGCTTTGTACAAAGGGTTACATGCCCAGCGGCAACGCTTGTACAAAAGGTGGTTGCCGAGAACTGAGCCAGATAGCCGTGCCTTACGGGTAGAACTTACGAAGATGCTCAATATTCCATGAGTTTTGCACTTGGATGCCATGTTCGGTCTCCAGACGGACTGTGCCAGGTCTGGTGACCCGTACTACCCGGTAAGGGCCTTCCCACTTCGGCGTCAACTTGTTAAAACCCTTGGTGGATTGAACGTGCCTAAGGACAAGGTCGCCTTCCTCAAGGCTTTGGGCATGGACCCTGCGGCTATGGTAGCGGCATAGAGCTTGCTGGTAGCGTGCAGCACACATAGTGGCCCGGAGACGATCTTCCTCGAGGAGCACAGCATCGTCATGTTGTAGTTGCTTCTCCTCTACCTCATCGTAGGCAATTACTTGAGGTGACCCATATATGAGTTCCGTGGGGAGTACTGCTTCTGCCCCGTACACTAGGGAGAAGGGAGTCTGCCCGGTAGCTCGATTTGGTGTCGTCCTGAGGGACCAAAGAACCACCGACAACTCATCGATCCAACGCTTGCTGCATATCCGCAACTTGTCGAAAGTTCTCGTCTTGAGCCCTCGCAGCACTTCAGCATTCATCCTCTCAACTTGCCCGTTGCTCTGTGGGTGAGCAACAGAGTCCGTGGGTGAGCAATAGAGGCGAAGGAGATCTTGCTTCCAAGGCTTTGGATGTACTGCATAAATGTGCGGCTCGTGAACTGGGTGCCATTGTCAGTGATCACTCTGTTGGGAACTCCAAAGCGGCACACCAATCCTTTCAAGAACTTGACAGCTGACTGTGCGGTCACCTTCCTCACTGGCTCCACCTCAGGCCACTTTGTAAATTGCAACGTACAAGAATTCAAAGCCCCCGGTGGAACGGGGGAAGGGGCCCAATATGTCGAGCCCCCAGAATGGCCAGGACAAAGGGATCATCTGGAGGGCTTGAGCTGGCTGATGAATGTTTTTGGAGTGGAACTAGCAGGCTTCACACTTGGTGACTAGCTCAGTTGCATCTTGGAGGGCTGTGGGCCAGTAGAAACCCTGTCGGAAGGCTTTTCCAACCAGGGCCCTTGATCCAATATGAGAGCCACACATACCCCCATGTATCTCTGCCAATAGCTTCAGTTCGTCTTCCCGGCAAATGCACTTTAATTTCACACCATTTGGCATTTTCCTATACAGTGTATCATCGATAAACTGGTACATATTTGATGTTCGGGCTACTCTTTCAGCTTCTTCTTGCTCTTCGGGAAGTTCTCCTGTTTGAAGGAAATGGACTATGTGCTGTGCCCAAGTTGGAGCTAGCGGCTCAACAACAAGGACTAAAGGCACCTCCTCGTTCGTGGGAGCGCTCACCTTGACCGCAAGAACTTGTGGTTCCACGGGAGGGTGCTGCTCACCAACTGAAATTGGGTTGTCCCCGGCAGCCTCTCTACCAGCGGCTTTAGGAAGCCCTGTCGGGAGATACTTGCCGGAATCCAACTTTCTTCTTTTTCTGGCCATCATTGAAGGGGACACTGAGGGTCGACTTAGGTGGAGGACAAAAGTTCCTGGTTCCATAGGTAGCTTTTGTGCGGCGCACTTTGATAAGTGGTTAGCAATGTTGTTCTCCGCACATGGCACGTGCTCTGCTTGTAACCCATCAAAGTGTTCTTCCAACTTTCTCACCTCCTCTACATATGCCTCCATCAACGGACTCTGGTAATCCTTATTGACTTGCCTCATCACGAGCTGTGAGTCCCCACGGATGATTAATTTCTTGATTCCCAACTCCACTTCAATTCTGAGCCCTGCAAGGAGCCCCTCATACTCAGCAGTGTTGTTGGTGGCCTTCTCCCGGGGAAAATGCATTTCAACCACATATTTGAGATGCTCTCCAGTGGGCATAACAAGAAGCACGCCAGCTCCAGCGCCCTGCAACAAGAAAGCTCCATCAAAATACATGATCCATTCTTGAGGCGCCTCCTTGCTGGGGATAACTGTCTCTGGCACTTCTTCATCTAGAGTGGGTGTCCATTCTGCAATGAACTCTGCTAGTGCTCTGCTCTGAATAGTTGAGGTACTTTCGTACTTCAAGCCAAAGCTTGACAACTCTAGCGCCCATTCAACTATCCTGTCGGTGGCTTCGGGGTTCCCCAATATGCGCTGCAGCAGGAAACGGGTGACAATTGTGATCTCGTGGGCATGGAAATAGTGGTGTAGTTTCCTTGAGGCCATGATAAGGCCAAAGATCAGCTTTTGCACTCCAGAGTACCTTGACCTAGCCCCTTGTAATAGGGAGCTGACAAAGTACACTGGCCGTGGCACCACTTTCTTCTTTGCCATGGTTTTGGGATTGCCTTCACCAACTTGCTCCGCTTTTCTTTGATCTGTGTCCAATTCTACCATGACTAGTTCAGTTTCATCCCGGAAGGGGACAATTGTTGTAGTTTCTTCCTCATCGACTTCCCGCTGCACCACCAGCGCTGCACTAACCACTTGGTTTGTTGCCGCTAATTATAGCAGCAATGGCTCTTGCGGTTTAGGAGTGACTAAGGTGGGAGTAGAGGAAAGGTAGGCTTTTAGGTCCTGCAGCGCTGCTTCTGCCTCCGAGGTCCACTTCATCGGACCTGCACGCCAAAGATGTCGTGTTGGAACATGATCACCTATGGGGCCATCTGCCCCTTTGTGGTTCGGCAAGGGGGAAGATCACGTTGCACAAAGAGCGGAGGCCATGAAACAGCACGACGGTGGTGAAACTGGTGGCATTCTTGGAGATCGTGACCTTTAGTGCGGTGGATCTTGCGATATGGCCCATTGGACTTCCTAGCCTTCTCTACCGCTGCAGCCTCCCGGCAATCAGTGCACGCGGCAGCTTCCTTGCTGGGGGCTTCGGTTTTGGCCTCTTGCCAGTGCCGATATCGCCGGGGCTCTCAATAGCCAATGCTGAATTATCCTTGCGCTTTTTGCTGCGCCTACGGCTTCTCCTCTTCGGGTTAGTGGTCTCGTCGTCGTCCTCCGAATCGACCTCAACACCATCCTCTTCCCCGGGGAGTCGCCTTCCTTCCTCATCCCAAGCACATTTATCTACCAAGGTGTACAACTCATTGACGGTCTTGGGCAGCCGGACATTCATTTTGGACCATATCCTCATGTTGCACACGTTCGAATGGACCGTGGCATTCACAGCTGCTGGATGTATCTCTGGAATGTTACGATGCACTCGACTAAACCTTTGCATACTTCCGCAAGCTCTCCCCTTCCTTCTGCGGAAGGACTTACAGGTCACTGGGTCGCCCGGGCTCTTGGTGGCCACCCGTGAAGGCGCCAACAAATTCATCGCACAAGTCAGCCCATGATGAAATGGAATTCTCTGGCAGGTGCATCAGCCACGACCTCACGTTTGGCTTGAGTGCCAAAGGGAAGTAGTTGGCGAACACCTTCTCATCCCGGTCACCGGCGGCTTGAACGGCAATTGTGTAAATGCTCAAGAACTCTGCCGGGTTTAACTTTCCATCGTATTTTTCTGGTAACTCAGGCTTGAAGATGCGGGTAGACGGCCAGCGGACTTGCCACAGCTCACGAGTGAAGGCAGGGCACCCAACCTCATATGGCAAGTACCCGCCATCACTGGGCGCGGGTTCATCAATGTCTGGGCCATTTTGCCTGCCAGATTGACGGCGGGTCTCCCGGCGTCGCTCTATGGTAACGCGCGCATCTTCCCTCCACCGATCCTCCAAGACCTGCCGCTGATCCCGGTGGGCTCGTGGATCAGAAGAGGCCATCGATGCTTCGTCGGGTTCGCGGACATGTTGTTCTTGCTGCTATCGCCTCTGGGCCTGCTGTCACGGAGGAGACTGCACCGTCGGTGCGGCCCCCTCAACACGGCCATCAGCCTGGGCTACTGTTGCTATTCGCGGGTGCTGCGATGGCTTTGCTTGCTGCGACTTTCCAGCCTCAGCGAAGCCGATCAAACTCTGGATGGTGGCTCTCCACTCATCCATTTGATCAGCCGCCGGTGCGAATCTCAGCAGGAGTTGGGCCCGTGCCATGGCTTCCATAGCTGTGCTCGGCATAGCTGACGAGGCAGACCGCGACGTCGCTCGACTTCTAGTAGTACCAGCAGGAGCGTTGCCGCGCGCATGCCGTCACGAGCCGGTCGCCAAGGCAGTCTAGTGATGAGTAGGTCGCGCTCGGGGATCGATAGCCCTGTTCGGTGCTCCATTTTGTTCGCCTTGCTCCAGGCAAGGTGCGTGCTCGGTAGCCGTGCCTGTGGCAGGCACGGCCAGAGGGTCACGACTCACACCAGAGCGGGCATCATTGCTGCAGCTGCGCTAGCTGGTGCGGCAGGGTGGTGGAGATTGAATGTTCCCTCCACCCATGGCTTGTGGGCCATGCTTGTTGGGATGTTGCTGTTGACGCTGCTCTCCCCTGGCGCCTTCTACTCCAGCTTCGTCCACGGGGGACACAACGACGGCGCTGCCTGCGCCGGTCGCGTCTCCCGTGGTACTTGCCTCACCCAACGCCGCCGTGGCGCCTACGGCATCCGTGGCCGCGCGTGAGGGGGACTTCAAGGTGGAAGGGTGCGCGGTAGCGCCGGGTTTCTTCTTGGGCGCCATGGATGAAGACGATGATGATGATGATTGATGCACTTCTCACAGCTTCGGGTTCGCGCAAGCGGCTTCCCCCTACCTGGCGCACAAAAGATGTCGTGGAGGAACACGATCACCTATGGGGCCATCGGCCTCTTTGTGTTTCGGCAAGGGGGAAGATCATGTTGCACAGAGAGCGGAGGCCATGAAACAGCACGATGGTGGTGACATTGGTGGTTTTTACCCAGGTTCGGGCCGCTGGGAAGCGTAAAACCCTACTCCTGCTTTGTTGGATTGGATGGAGGAACATGAAGACCATGCAGCGCTCAAGCCCGGCAAGGTGGCCTCGGGGAGAGGTGCCACACGCGTACAAGTGTGCAAGGGTCCAAATCCTTTGCTAGTTTGCCTTGGACCTCCTTTTATAGCTCAAGGGGTAACCACAGTGGCAAAACAGCCTTTTTCTAGTGATTAGATAGCTAACAGTGCTATCATACCTAACTCTGGCAGTTAGGACAAAGTGCATTAAATGCACTGCTAGGTGTCGTGCTGAGGGTGAAGCCCGGCAAGCCTGCCGTGTCGCTTAATCATCCTCTGCTTATCTGTTCGACACACCTCTGGACGGGTGTCACATGAGAGTAATATGTCTTCTAATGGGCTGCCACATGCTTGGTGGTAGCCACTTAATCACCTGGAGGCTTGACACCGCATTGATAAGTGATTTGCGTTGTGGTGCGGTGGAGCGGTGGTGCCTTGGCGGGAGTCCTCGCCCTTGGCGAACCTGGCAAGCCTGCCGGGGAAATCTTGGACTTGTCCCTGGGGCGGCTTTGACCCGGCCAGGCTCTCCTGCTCAGCAAGGGAGGCCTCCCTAAGAATGCATAACGTTTCAATTGAGGTAGAAGCCATTTCTCATGTGAATCCGAAGGGAGCTCGAATAGGACAGAGGTAACCTAGGTTTCGATGGCACGTGTGTGGGCTCTCTTTATTGGTCCACGTTGTGTTTGCAGTGGTGATGGAATGTCCATGGGGATGACCATGGGATGCTATGCATCATCTCCCCACTTGGGAAAGATCCTCCCGTGATCGTTAACTTCATCACCATAGTAGGAGAGAGGTCCTTATGTTGAAGATGTCGCTCACGTTGTACTTGTTGCGTGGAATGTCGATCTTGTAGGCATTGTCATTGTAGCGTGCTTGCACCTTGAATGGTCCATCGGCGCGAGGTAGAAGCTTGGACTTGTGCTCGTTGGGGAAGCAGTATTTGCGAAGCTGTAGCCATAAAAGATCTCCGGAGTTGAACACCATGGGGTGCTTGTTGATGTTGAGCTTGGTGTCAAGGCAATGTACTTGGCGTTTGATTGTGTGCCTTGTATCTTCATGCATCTTCTTGAGATAACTTTCTCTTGCACTCGCATCCATGTTTGCTCGTTCTTGAAGTGGTAGCGGGAGGATGTCCAATGGTGAAAACGGGTTGAAGACATAGACGACCTCGAAGGGGGACTTGCCGGTTGTAGAGTGTCGTTCTCGATTGTAGGCATACTCAGCGATTGGCAAGCATTCCTCCCACTCCTTGGTGTTCTTCTTGATCAACACACAAAGAACTGTAGAGAGTGTCTGGTCTGTGAATTCTATTTGGCCATCGGTTTGTGGGTGATAAGCCGAAGACAATAGTAGCTTGATTCCGAGCTTGGCGCTTAGTGTCTTCAAAAAGTAGCTTAGGAACTTGAAATCATGGTCCGATATAATCGTCTTGGGCACGTCGTGCAATCGCATGATTACCTACAAAAAAGATTTGCAACATGTGAAGCATCGTCTATCTCGTTGCATGGGATAAAGTATGGCATCTTCGAGAAATGGTCCTAACAACAAATACATAATCTTTTTCATTTTGAGTTCTAGGCAAACCAAGCACAAAATCCATACTAATATCTTCCCATGGTTGGTACAGAATAGGAAGTGGCATATGTAATCCATGAGATTGAGCTTGTGACTTAGCTTTGCGGCATGTGATGCAACATTTCATGTAGCACGCGATGTCTCTAAAAATCTTTGGCCAGTAGTACTTGGAGGAGAGTGCCGCCAATGTCTGGTCGCGGCCGAAATGTCCTATAAGTCCTCTGTTGTGAGCCTCTTGCAAAAGCAACAAACGAAGAGAAGACTCGATGATGTGGACCATCCCACGGCCATCCCCAAGGACCTACCATTGTCTCCCCATGTGCCAAGTAGACCAATGACAAGAGCACGTCCAAGGGCTATTGAAACCGAGGTTAACTCTCTCCTTGTTGAACTTCCCCTCAACCAACTTGAGACATGGCTACTACCTCAAATGGAGACACTTTGTGTGCTTAGGTATGAAGGAATCATACAAGGAGAAGAAATGGAGTAAGACGGACCCCAAGGACATGGAGATGATTGTGCCCAACCCAGAAATACTGGTACAACCGGTCCACTGGTACAACTGGTCCAGTACCACCCAACTACCGCTCCGCGTTCTGTAGTCGAGCGGCACAAGACCGGTAATACCCCATTTGTTCCCACAGCTGCAGCCTGACCGGTACAACCGGTCCTCCCACGGGTACAACTGGTCCCTACTTCCGTGAACACCCCCAGGAACCGGTACACGAGCTCCCAGTAGTACACCTAGTTGGGTGACTGATACAATCGGCCTGCCTATGTGCAGTGAAAGCACAACGACCCATGTAACCCCAACTTACCCCTTGGACTATAAGTACTCATCTCCTAGCTCCAAATTAGGGTTAGCAAAGTGATATCTCATATCTAGAGATTGAGTTTTGCTCAACCACTACCACTCCCATGGAGTTCAAGACCTCCATGTGAGAAGATCCCCTAGTGGATTCAAGACCCCCTTGTGAGAAGATCCTCTTTGGATTCAAGACCTCTCTCCTTCAAGGATTGGGATGAACTAGCTACCCTTTGTCACCTACTTGTATTGGATTTGGATCCTTGTATCTACTCTTTGTGTATGTGGATTTAGCATATGTGTGATTGGATCTTGTCTATGTGAGAGTTCTTCTTGTGTTCCTCTTTGATTTGCCCTTTTTCCCCCTCCAAGTGTGAAAAGGTCCCCTCTAGGATTCCACCCTACATCATCTTGGTATCATGAGCCATGTTGATTCACATCTTGGAGTCCCTACCACCCATATTCTATCCTACTTTTGTTGCTTTTTGTCCCAATTCGAAAGTCCCCACAAAAATAGCCTTTCCAAAAAATTTGCAATTTGTTTGTTGTTGTGATATTTTGTTGACTTGGATCCACGAATTTCTTATGTTGCAAGTGGATCTAGCCTACCACCACCTTCCCCAACCCGAAATTCTGCAAAAAAATTCATTTCCCCATCATTTTTCGAGATGGAAATCATGTTTTTCTGCCCCGATTCGACATCTGGAATTTTTTTCCCATGAATACCGGTTGTACCACTTCACTACCGGTCAACTACCTGTCCACCGGTACAACCGCCCCACCACCGCTCCATAACCGCCCCACCAAACGACTTCCGCAACATCGACACTTCTACAAGAAGGGCATCTTCGCCCTAGCTGCAGCGGCATCTTCGCCACGTATAGGAGACCGTGCACCACAACATCAACCCTTCATAGCCTATGAACTCATTATCGACAATGACCAATTCATCTACATACCAACCATAAGCAAGGATGGTAACCTCGACGACATCTTGTACATCTCCCTTGCCATTGCATTGTGAACCGCCGAGCCAAATTTTGCGTCACTTTCCTATCAAGACTAGCCATTTGAGTATTGTCGGGCAACGCTACTTGTGCACTTTGGTGATACCATTTCGCATAGCTATCATAGCATGCATATATCATCGTATCATCTCTTGTGTCATCAATTGTTCCCGCATATGCATAATTGCTATCTTGGTTCGAGCATTTTGCATAAGTGGCCAAAGGAAAATAACAAAAGAGAGAAAAGCTTTTAAGCAAAATAAAAAGACAAACAAAGAGCTTGTAAGCAATAGTCATAGCATCGCCACATTCCATATCATATTGCCATATTTGATCATCTTGGATCATTGTGAGAGAATCACCAGGATCCCTGCATACATAGCATAATCGGGATAGAATGTCGGTACGTTTTGTCTCTTATAGGTTGTGCACAAGTTTTGTATCCGCCTATTGAGCAATCGTGATACGTCTTTCTTGAGTTGTGCAACACGAGTGTTTTCCGTGGATTCCACATTTTGTGCTCATTTCTTGGTTGCACAACCCAGTTATCTATCTATGTGTGTGTGTTTCCGTGTGCCACTCATTGCTATTGGTCTACGTGTTTCACTTGCAGATTCGTGAATCTCTTTCAACATTATTGAATATTGCTAACAATTGCATAAATTTTGTGCCACCATCCTCACCAAGCTCCTTCAAAAACTTGACTTGTGTAGGTGTGAGTTTGAAAGATCCGATACCAATTGTGCTACTTCCATAATACTACACTTGGATCATCTTTGATCCATCTTCAACATTGGCTACGGTACATTTGGTCTAGTTCTTTCTTTTCTTCCACTCACATATTTCTAAACAAAACCCAAGGAAAAAGCTACTAGATTGATCTACTTATATAGGAGCAAGGGTGGAGGCCAAGGAGGTGGGCGGACATCCAAGGCAGCCTAAAACTAACCCTAGGTCGTACAAGGCTCATGGGTCCAAGTGGAGGAGATGCAACACACTTGGACTTGTAGTTTGACTCGGATTCTGCTGTAGCGTCTGACTATTTCGGCAATATCTCCATGCTTCGGAAGATTTGAAGGTCAATCCAATTGGGTTTGAAAGTGCACAAAATAAACTTTTCAAAAGAAAAGAATCACTCAATTCGGAGTCAAATGCAAAAGTTGTTGGCGTTTTGAGTCAGGTATTTCTGTGCAGTCCGAATCTGAGACCAGAACATGGGGGACTTGGACTCTATCTTCTTTTGGGCCAAAAGTGACGTGAGAGGACTTCTTGAATGACACCTAATCATTTCCTTTAACGCGAGAGGACTTCTTGAACAACACCTAATCATTTCCTTTTACTTTGTCTTCACAAGTTGTACGTACAAGTGTTCAGCAATTCTGCATTTAGGCATGAAATAAAAATAGGCAAAGTATTTTTGTTCCGAATAACTTAAATAAATTATTGCATAATTCTTATAAGAAATCACCTCAGAAATATGCATGTATGTAATATTTTTGGTCGTATCCAACGTAGCCATGTCCGCATCATATATAAAGGGGGCATAATAATTTGTCATACAAAATGGATTCTGCCCAAAAAAGAATACAAAATAAATTTGAATTAGTTGGCACGGTAAACGTGAATGATTTATTCTCCCAAACTTTGAATGAAGTGACAAAAAACCCAGTTCCTCCTCGGTCGTAACCGACCAAAACCAAAGTTTGGGCAATGCAAATTACTGCCTATCCCTAACACGAAAAACCTATCGGCTCAATTTCTATAGGCCTTGATAGGGGTAAGTTTGTAATTTCAATCGAACGTGAAATAGTTGCCTCTCACCCCGATTCATACACGGTGGGCGCCAAAAGACACTCTCCTTGACCGAAATCGCCTCTCACCCCAATTCATACACGATGGGCGCCAACAGTGAGCGCCAAAACAAACTCTCCTCAGCTAAATTCGCTCTAGGCAAATATTCAGCAGATGCGAGATTACCATCCTATCCCCAACCAAAAAATATTGCTTTGATGTCCAAAATTTCAAACGGGGGCTAAGTTTGTAACATTCCCCACATTCGAGACAAGCGCGTCCCAAAGACATGGTTCTCCTACCTCTTAATACGTCTCCAACAAATCTATAATTTTTATTGTTTATGCTATTATATTGTCAATCTTGTATGCTTTATATGCAATTTTATATCATTTTTGGGAACTAACCTATTAACCTCATGCCCAGTGCCAGTTCCTATTTTTGCCTATTATTTGTTTCGCAGAAAAACAGTATCAAACGAAGTCCAAACATGATGAAACTTTACGGTAATTTTTTTCTGGACCACAACGGACCATAGAACCTTCGGGAGGAGACCAGACACCGCACGAGAGAAACACAAGCTCAAACAACGCACCCCCGGGGGGGCACCGTCTGAACTTGTGGCCCACTCACAACTTTGTTTGACCTAATTCCAGACCCATAAATTCCCTAAATCCAGAAACTGCCAGAGCGAGACATGAAACAATTATTCCGCTGCCGCAAGCCTTGGTTTTTCCGTGATCCCATCTGGAGGCCTCCGCAAGTACTTTGCCGGAGGGAGAATCGATCACGGAGGGCCTCTACATAAACCTTGTTGCACCTTCGATGATGTGTGAGTAGTTCTCACCAGAGCTATGGGTCCATAGCAGTAGCTAGATGGCTCTCTCTCTCTCTCTCTCTTTGATCTTCAATACAATATTCTCTTCGGAGATCGATATGATGTACCTTTTATGCTGTGTGTTTGTTGGGATTTATGATCACATTATTCATTATTGAGTTATATTCTGAACTTTATTATGTGTGAGTGTTATAGATATGTAATGTTTTCTGATCTATGAGTTATGCTTGGCCAAGTTGATGATTAGATCTTAAGTGGAAGTGGTGCATAGTAGTAGGTTCAATCTTGCGGTGTCCTCACCTCATGATAGAAGCGGTACTGACCCATATTTGTATTGCTACTACTAACAATAAAATGATGGGGTTTGCTCATATTAGTTGATCTTATATTGTCTACATTACGTCATCATACTTAAATCATTACTTTGTTTGTCATGAACTTAATACGTAGAGAGGCAAGCATAGAAACGCTCTCGAAGTGGAGTAATTGTAGTATACATCAGTAAGTTTAACGGTCTACCTGTCATGGACGTAATGCCTATTTAATGATCATGCCATGAATAACATCATCACTATGCACTATTCTATCAATTGCCCAACAATAATTTGTTCACACACCGTTTACTATGTTCTTTAGAGAGATGCCTCTAGTGAAAGCTATGGCCCCCGGGACCATTTAAATCATATTACAAAAACCCTAAATACCTTGTTGCAGTTTATTTACTTCTACTTAGTTTTGCAATTTACATATCTCCTACTATCAGATTTGATCCTTGCAATTAACGAGTACAAGGGGATTGATAACCCTCTTGCCCGTGTTGGGGGCAAGTATTTGCTCTTGTGTGTAGGTACTGCTAAAGGACATTTTCGTCAATATCCTATTGGTTCGATAAATCTAGGTTCTTTACTGTGGTAAATACATTCTGCTATTATACTACTTCACCCTTCCTCTGAAGGGAAATCCCAACGCATATCACAAGTAGCAAGAAGAATTTCCGACGCCATTGCTGGGGAGATTTCATCAAACAACTCAAGGTCCCTTCATACACATTATCATTTACTTTTTATACTTTTTACTTGCTTTTATTTTTCCTTTATTAGTCTCATTAAAAAAATACCAAAAATTTCTTGTGTGCTCTTTTGCTTGAATCGCCATTATGTCTCAGGAAAACACTAAGTTGTGTGACTTCTCGAATACTAATAATAATGATTTCATTAGTACTCCAATTGCTCTTCCCGCCACTAGTGCGGAGTCATATGATATTAATGATGCATTGCTAAATAATATTATTAAAGAATATTTTGCTGGAAATCTGGATGAACATACTGCATCCCATCTTAATACCTTTGTTGAACTATGTGATATGCAAAAGAAAAAGATGTGGATAATGATATTGTTAAGTTGAAAATTATTTCCTTTCTCACTAAGAGATCATGCTAAAACTTGGTTTTCATCCTTACCACGCAATAGTATTGACTCATGGGATAAATGTAAGGATGATTTTATTGCTAAGTATTTTCCTCTCACTAAGATCATATCTCTTAAAATCAAATCATGAACTTTAAACAACATGAGCAAGAATATGTTGCACAATCTTGGAAGAGAATGAAACTAATGATTAAAAAATGTCCCACTCATCAATTAAGCTTATGGATGATAGTACAAAAAAATTATGCGAAACTAAACTTTGTTTCGAGAAATCTTCTAGACTCAGCTGCAAGTGGCACATTTATAGGAATCACATTGGGAGAAGCCATGAGGCTTCTCGATAATATCATAGGAAACTATTCCCAATGGCACACCGAACGAGTTCCAACTAGTAAGAAGGTAAATTATGTCGAAGAAGTTTCTATTTTGAGTGATAAAATGGATGCTCTTATGAATATGCTTGCTAGTAAAAATGCTCATGTTGATCCAAATGATATTCCATTATCTACTTTGATGCTATCAATGTGAATTTTGTCGCAAGAAATATTTTCAACAGCAATGCTTATAGAGGGAATTTTAATCCTAGGCCATATCCCGGTAATCCCTCTAATAATTATGGTAATTCCTATGGTAATTCATCTAATAATTATAGGATACATACTGAACTAGATAACAATATTAAAGAATTTATTCTCAAAAGATTTTCAATGCTATGGAAGAAGAAAAACTAAGCAAAGTTGACGATATGTGTAGAAGCTTGGATAGAATCGTGCATGATGTGCATAATCTTAAAATTAAACTTTTTCCGCACAAAAAGGTTGAAATCTCTTAATCTCTAAAGTCTATCCAAATCACCATAGATGAAAGTAGAAAAAGAATTGAAAGGTTAAGAGCTAAACGTGAATTTAGAAAAAGCGCTCGCACCCGGTTTTTATGACAACAATGTTGACGACATTAAAATGATTGGTATGACACCTATCCAATCTTTGTTTAGTAATATATAACTTGATGATAAAGGGACTGGAGATGATTTTACATTAATCATAAGGCGTCCCTATTTTTTGGAGGGTGATGACCTTAATGATAAAAACAACAAAGTGGGTTTGAAGAGGTCAAAACTTTAGATAGTGATGCACCCATTACTTTGGATTACAACAAATTTAATTATGAAAATTATTCTTTGGTTTAATGTATTTCCTTGTTGCAATCCATGGTAAATTCACCTAATGCTTACAAACAAAATAAAGCTTTTACTAAACACATTATATAAGGCATTATTAAAGCTAATGAAGAAAAGCTAGAATTGGAAGTGTCTATACCAAGGAAATTATATGATGAAGATTAAATGTTCAGATCCTTAAGCATATTCAATATACCTCTGATCTTCAACATGAATATAATTTTTTAGTAGTTACTTTTGTTCTTGAGGACATGGGAGAAGTCATGTCATAAGTAATCATGTGATGTTGGCATTCGTTCGATATTTTGATGATATGTATGGTGTTGCTTCCTTTAGTGGTGTCATGTGAACATCGACTACATGACACTTCACCATACTTGGGCCTAAGGGAAGGCATTGTGGAGTAATAAGTAGATGATGGGTTGCTAGAGTAACAGAAGTTTAATCTGTAGTTTATGCATTATTCCGTAAGGGGCTGATTTGGATCCATATGTTCCATGCTATGGTTAGATTTATTTTAATTCTTCTTTCGTATTTGCGGATGCTTGCGAGAGGGGATAACCATAAGTGGGTTTCTTATTCAAGTAAGAACAACACCCAAGCACTAGTCCACCCAGATATCAAATTATCAAAGTAACGAACGCGAATCAATTAAACATAATGAAAGTGACTAGACGATAATTCCCATGTGTCCTCGAGAACGCTTTGCTTTATATAAGAGAACTTTCAGGCTTGTCCTTTGCTATAAAAGGGATTGGGCCACCTTGCTGCACCTTCCATGCTATTTCTACATGTTAATTATTACGAATTATCTTGCTACAAAACTACCTATCACTGTTATGTTCAGCAGCAGAGAATACATTGCTGAAAACCGCTTGTCATTTCCTTTTGCTCCTCATTGGGTTTGACACTCTTACTTATCGAAAGGACTACCATTGATCCCCTATACTTGTGGATCATCAAGACTCTTTTCTGGCGCCATTGCTGTGGAGTGAAGTGCCTTTGGTAAGTGGAATTTGGTTAGAAAACATTTATATTACGTGCTAAATTATTTTGTCACTTGTTACTATGGAAATAATCCTTTGAGGGGTTTGTTTGGGGTATCTTCACCTGGACCGAAAGCAATAAGAGTTGCCCCTCAACCTACTGAAAATATTTATTATGAGATTCCTTCGGGTATGTTAAAGAAACCGCTAGCTAATCCTTATGCAGGAGATGGAACGGTGCATCCTGATATGCACTTAATCTATGTGGATGAATTTTGTGGATTGTTTAAGCTTGCAGGTTTATTCGATGATGGAGTTAAGAAGAAGGTTTTCCCTTTATCTTTGGAGGTAAATTCATTAACATGGTATAGGCTAATGGATGATACTAGAACGTGGGATTAGAACCGATTGAAATTGGAATTTCATCAAAAGTTTTATCCTATGCATCTGGTTCATCGTGATTAGAATTATATATATAATTTTTGTCCTCGTGAAGGAGAAAGTATCACTCAATCTTGGGGGAGGCTTAAATATATGATGTATGCATGCACCAATCATGAGCTCTCAAGAGAAATTATTATACAAAACTTTTATGCTCAGCTTTCTCATAATTATCGATCCATGCTCGATTCTTCTTCTACTGGTTCCTTTATGAAGAAAACTATTGAATTCAAATGGGGTCTTCTAGAAAGAATTAAAAGCAACTCTGAAGATTGAGAACTCGGCAAAGGAAAAGAGTCAGGTATAAAACTTGATTTTGATTGTGTTAAATCTTTTATGGAAACTGATGATTTTCATAATTTTAGTACTAAATATGGACTTGACTCTGAGATAGTAGCTTCCTTTTGTGAATCATTTGCTACTCATATTGATCTCCCTAAGGAGAAGTATTTTAAGTTTCATCCTCCTATTGTAGAAAATTGTGAAGAACCTGTTATAGCTAAAGATGAAACAATTATTTATAATGTTGATCCAGTTGTACCTACTGCTTATATTGAGGAACCTCCTTTCCCTGTTAGGATTAAGGAACATGCTAAAGCTACAACTATGGTTAATAAAACTAATACCAGACCTCCTAGACCCTCTGAACAAATAAATGTATAACCTAATATTGCTATGTTTAAGGATCTCTTGGTTGATAATATTGATGGGCATGTTACGTACTTTTGTGATGAAGCTGCCAGAATAGCTAAAGCTACTAGAAATGAACAAGATACGTTAGATAAGAATAAGCCAGTAAGCATGCGTATTGTTTCTATTAAAATTGGATATCATTGCTATCATAGTTTATGTGATATGGGTGCTAGTGTGAGTGCTATTCTATTTACTTTATTTCAGGAAATTATGAATAATATAGCACCTGCTGAGATTGAGGACAATGATGTTACTATTAAGCTTGCAAATAGAGATACTATCTCTGTCATCTATTTGTTGAGTTCGCGGTAATTGCCATCGATTTATAATCTTTGAATTACGAACACAGGAAATGTCTGATGATGATAGGATCCCTGAGTAAGATTACTGCAGTGATGACCGGGGTATGCGCGACAGTCATCACCTAAAAAACGCTAGGTTCTTCATCATCAAGCTGGACGAGACCATTGATGTTTTTATAGTACGTAATGATGACAAGTATTTTTTTGTAATTAATCATGACTTGTGCTTCTTTGCTTCAACGTGTGATTTCTGTTTTTTTACAATTTGACCAGTGCATCCCCTACCATGCAAGACAGTATGTGTTGGAGAAGCTCGGTTTCCAAGATAGTGAGAATATGGAGACGAAGAAAGCTCACCTTAGAACTCAACATGGTTACACTTTTCAGGTTAAGCTCTACAGTCCAGTTAATCATTCACATTTTTGTTGCTCAAATTGGAGAGCTCTATGCAAGGCTATGGATTTTAGAAGGATATGCAAATAACCTTCGATATTCATCCTGAAGATGATATTGAAGATAATATCGACATTTGGGTGGATGTGGATATGCTTCCAGTTCTACCTCTATGCGTGTTTTTCAAATAAATTTTTTAAGTAATTTGTATTGTTTATTTAAAAATAGTTGACAGCTTATTTCCATTCTTTAACAAATGTACGGAAGGTATTAGACAAAACTACTACAGTTATGGCTCTGAACTAACTTGCGAGCAGAAAAATCATCGGGTCTCATTTATTAATAATGTTGACACTCTCAAGAACAATTATGAAATTAACCCCAATTATGCTCAGTACGTGCCACTAGTCCACGTGTTGAACTACGGTAACATCCATGGAAATAGCATGGTAAGATTTTTTTACTATTATGTCACCAGTACATCTTTTGCATACATTCTTCTTAAGCTAAACTACATTAATAACTATGTTATTATTATGTTCCTCAATAAAAACTCTCGAAATATTGTGTGCCTCATCTGATGTATATGGCAGGTGACATGGATATTATTAGCTTACGACCAAGTCTGCCTACGATTCACCATAGTCCATACTCGATTTCTCGAAGAGATGAAGACCTCACAATCAAAGGATGGAGAAAAGTTATGAATGATCACAGGGAACTACTTGGAGGCAACATGTTGTGTAGCCCACAAATTGGAGACATGTTCATCTCTATTCTCCATAATGGAGATGGAGGGGCTATCCTATTTTATGTTATTCTACATTAGAGAGAGAGAGGCAGGTCCTAGCTAGTATTTGCCATGTGCTAAGAACAATTAGCTAATGTTGGTTATGACTATGATGAGGAGGAGGAGGAGTTTTTATTATGATGATGAGTTATGTGCTAGAATGATGAGTTGTTATATGACTATGATGATGATGAGGAGGACTTGTTATTATTGTGATGATGATGATGAGTTCTTATAATACTATGATGATGATGATGATGAGTTGTTATTATGATCATGATGAGTTATTATATCATTGGGTGCAAGAAAAACATATTAGATTCAAGTGGATGGATCCAAAGTGACCAAGTTGAATTAGTAGGATGATCGTCCTACTAATCCAACTTGGTCACTTTGGATCCATCCACTTGAATCTAATCCACGTTTCTTTCACCCACTGATATAATAACTCATCATGATAATGATGATATAACAATTTCTTAATTGCTATTGTATCGAAATTTGTATAACGGTGTATAAATATAGTATAAAACAAAAGAAATGAAATACCGATGAATAGTAGTAGCGCTGGGTAACAGCACACGTTGCTAGTACTTAGAAGTAGCGCCCGCATAACCAAGCGCTACTAATAACTAACATAGCAGTAGCGTGGGGTCAGACAGGCACTACTGCTAAAATTTAGCTATAGCGCCCTAGCAGTAGCGTGGGGCCCGCGCTACTGCTAGGCAAATTCCCTGCACTACTAGTAGTGTTTTCCCTGGTAGTGCGGTTCACGTCCACGACATTCGGTTCCTCCTGTAGGAGGGCCTCAATGGCAGCGGCATCTATGCACTCCACGTCGAGTTGAGACTCTGCTGCCCGGTGCAAGTCCATGGCGTCCGGTTCTGCCTGCAGGAGGGCCTAGATGGCAGCGGCATCCACGCGCTCCATGTTGAGTTGAGCCTCCGCCGCCCGGTTCACGTCCACGGCATCCGGTTCCACGTATAGGAGGGCCTCGATGGCAGCGACATTTGTGCGCTCCGTGTTGAGCTGAGCCTTTGTCGCGCGCTGCTCCTTTAGGGTCACCAGGTTGAACCGCTGGTCCGCCTACACCATGGGGGACCCGGACACCGGCACAAAGTCGACGTCTATCGTCTCATCTGCAGTGGGGGCCTTCTGCGCCGCGACCTCCGCCATGAACATTGGATCGGCTTCCTACTCCTCGGGGCTCGGCTTCGAAGGACTCGGGGATTGGCCTGCCATAAAGCAATCTTGGGAACGAAGAACTGTGGCACCGACCGTCGTGGCGATTTCTATGCGCCGGTCGGGCGTCAACATATTATAGTACGTGATCTTGCTGCGCACCATGGCTATCCGGCAAACTACGGGACGGCTGATGCGGGCTAGGTGGGAGAATGGGCTGGAGAGGAGGTGTGGTTTTGGGGCAGTGGTGACCGGCCGGCAAGTAGCTGGCATAGCCGAGCAGCGAAGGTTCCTGTGTGAATAGTGGTACCGATGATGACCAGTCAATCAGTTTTGACTGTGCGGAGTTTGCAAAGCCGTACGGCTGGAGCCTAGAGAGTTGTCGGGTGGGATGGGACCAGAGTTTTGGAGTTTCATATGGCACACGTCCGGACCTCCCCACCGGTCGGTCTGTGGGATTTTTTTAGATGTTGTTTGTGGGATTTGTATCGATGGATCACTCGAAGCAGCAAAACCAAGTGTTACGTACACAATAGGTGTTCTCGAAGTATGCAAGTTCAAAAGGAACGGATGGTGTACATCACTCTTGTCGCGTTCTCGTTGCACCCCGGCACGGTCAGTCCTGCATGTCGCTCACCGAATGGAACACGCTTCGTCTTGCATTGTCACTCGCTTGTGGGACCGTATTTGAGAGCAAACCGAGGTAGCCAAACTTTCGCCCTCCCTCCCCCCTCCCCCGCCCATGTCGGCTGAATTTAGAAGAGAGAGATGAATGATGTCAAAAAATAACACTAGAAGAGAGAGATAAGTAGGGAGAGATTGTAGCACAGATCCCAAGAAATTTGTTGAGAGTTTCAGGTGGGCCATGCATTAATAAAGTAGGAGCACTCCATACTCTATTGCAGATGTTGTCAGTATTGCACTACTACTACTACTCCTACTACTATTGGACTGGCTAGACGTGGCAAAATCCTAGTACCAAGCGCATGCACGAGGACAAGCATTTACGTGTTTGAATACAAATTAGAAACCATTTTCTGTATGAACACAAATCTAGGAGTATGTATGAATCTAACAATATTTATTGATTTGGTGTTGTTGAATGTTGATACTTTTTTCTGTAAGTCTGATCAAAGTAGAGATACTTTGACTTCACACAAACTTATATGTAGACTAAAAAGGACCGGAGGGAGTCTATTGTATGTTAAAAAGCGAAACGAAGATTGAATGCCCTTTACATATGATTTGAAGATGCTATGATCACTGGTTCAAATATTTGAATCCAGTTTAGGTTGAATTCTATTATTTGAAACTTTTTAAAGTTGGATTCAAATACCATGTGTCTTCGTATGCATAATGTGTCTCACACACCCAACATAGAGTGCTATCACATTTTTTTCTTTGACGCACCATCTCTCTATATTACACACCCACTCAATCTCTCTCGGTTTCATCTTGGGGTCTCTCTCTCTCTCTCACGCGCGCACACACACATACCACCTCTCATCCTCTTTGTGCATGTCACACATGATTGATCTCTCGAGGTATCAGGATTGTATCTCACCTGTCAATTCGCTCTTTGACACACGCCTAGGTCACTCTACCATGCATTAATGGTAACCAAGCTCTCAACTAACTTCTTTTAAGCATACATTCATCTTTCTCTCCGCCCCTCTCTATATCAGTCGATTGATCGATCTCCGGACCCACCCTAGTCCTCTTTCAATGATCTATAGCTAGACGGTACATGACCGACTCGCGCACACAAAAACAACCCCCCTCTCCACCCCACACGATCATTTCTATCATGGACACACACTAAACCTTTATTTTCTTGCACGGAACACACTCGATCTCTCAACATCTATCAATCTCGTCGAGATGTGTAAGGTCATGAACCGAAAGGGTTGTCACTACTAACATGGGAAGCGACACGTAGTCGAGGCTACCTGAAACTTTAAATGAACCGTTTGTATGTATGCATGCCGAACAAATTACAACTTTGGAAATACAGGGTCTAGGCCCACATGCAAATGACACTTGGTGAAATGTTTAGATGAGGCATGCGGGAGGATGGAGTTGATTGGAGGGCGGCATGATCGATGGAGAAGAGGGTTGGAGAGGAATGAGAAAGAAGCAAAGCCGCATGATTATATTTGGACGGCTCACAAAACCTACCTAGGTAACTACTATTTTTCCAAGCAACTTACATACTCCCTCCGTACCGGTGCATAAGCTATCTTACGAAAACCAAATAATCCCAAAATACTTAGGTGTGGTGCATTAACTCCCACTTTGTTTCTTCTTTCTTGACATGAATGAAGGAACCGACCAACAAGAGACGTGAGGCGTGTATGTTTTTAATGACTTGAGACTACCTATTACGGCATGCAGTGGCCAGTTCATTGCATGTGCAATGGTATTAATTAGCAAATAAACATTAAGTTCTCTTGTTTTCCCCTCCGCCTTGGTCATGGAGTAAGATGACTTATGCACCGGTACGGAGGGAGTAGTATAGTTAGTACAGCCGAAACATGGTATGTTGGACCCCTAAATGCGAGCACGGACCAGGCACACCTCAATTATTCCTTCAAACAGCTGGACACCTCAATTAGCACACCTCCAAGCCATATAAAGATAGGCAACACACATCATCCGGCTACCTAATCAAGTGTTAGGCTTCATGAGTTGAAAAGGAAAGGGCGGTACACTTATTATTGTTGGGGAACGTTGCATGGGAAACACAAAAATTCCTACGCTCACCAAGATCAATCTAGGAGATGACAATCTACGAGAGGAGAGATTGCATCTACATACCCTTGTAGATTGCTAAGCGGAAGCTTTAAGAAACGCGGTTGATGTAGTCGAACGTCTTCGCGATCTAATCATGATCCGTCCCGCGAACTCCCGATCCAAGTGCCGAACGGACGGCACCTCTGTGTTCAACACACGTATGGCTTGATGACGCCTTCACCTCCTCGATCCAGCGAGTGATGGTGAAGTAGTAGCTCGAATCCTCTGGCAGCACGACGGCGTGATGGCGGTGGTGGTGGAGAAATCTCAGCAGGGCTTCGCCAAGCACTATGGAGAAGAAGATGGACTACGAGGGAGAGGGAGGGCAGCGCCGTGGCATAGATGGGTGTGGCTGCCCTCCCTCTACCCCTCTATATATAAGGGGAAGGGAGGAGGAGGGGGTACCCTAGGGTTCCCTAGGGAGGCCGGTGACCACCAGGGGAAAACCCTAGATGGGTTTTGGTGCGCCTCCCCCCCCCCCCCGGGAGCCTTGGCCCCCAAGGCAAAGGGGGTGGCTGCCCTAGGGGAGCGCCCCCACCCTTCTGGTTATGTGGGAAAGGGTGAGGGGGCACACAACCCCTTAGTGGGCTGGTTTGCCCCCTCCCTTGGCCCATGGGGCCTCCCAACACTTGCCGAGGACCCCCGAAACCCCTTTCGGTGATGCTGGTCATCACCAGGTACCCCCGTACAATTCCAGACTCCAATACCCTTCGTCCAATATATCAATCTTCACCTCCGGACCATTCCGGAGTTTCTCATCACGTCCGGGATCTCATCCGGGGCTCTGAACAACCTTCGGTAACCACCATAATGACTGAACTATACTTATATCATCACCAAACGTTAAGTGCGTAGACCCTGCGGGTTCGAGAACTATGCAGACATGGCCGAGACACCTCTACGGTCAATAACCAATAGCGGGACCTAGATGCCCATATTGGTTCCTACATATTCTACGAAGATCTTATCGGTTGAACCTCAATGCAAGGATTCTGCTAATCCCGTATGCAGTTCCCTTTGTCCATCGGTATGTTACTTGCCTGAGATTCGATCGTCGGTATCTCCATACCTAGTTCAATCTCGTTACCGGCAAGTCTCTTTACTCGTTCTGTGATACAAGATCCCATGACTAACTCATTGGTCACATTGCTTGCAAGCTCATTGTGATGCTATATTACCGAGTGGGCCCTGAGATACCTCTCCGTCATACGGAGTGACAAATCCCAGTCTTGATCCATGCCAACTCAACAGACACCCTTGGAGATACCTGTAGAGCACCTTTATAGTCAACCAGTTACGTTGCAATGTTTGGTACACACAAGGTACTCCTCCGGTGTGAGTGAGTTGCATGATCTCATGGTCATAGGAACATATACTTGACATGCAGAAAACGATAGCAATAAACTGACACGATCATATGCTACGTTCATAGTTTGGGTCTTGTCCATCACATCATTCTCCTAATGATGTGATCCCGTTATCAAATGACAACTCATGTTCATGGATAGGAAACCATAGCCATCTTTGATCAACGAGCTAGTCCGGTAGAGGCTTACTAGGGACATGTTGTTGTCTATGTATCCACACATGTATTTGAGTTTCCGGTCAATACAATTATAGCATGGATAATAAACGATTATCATGAACAAGGAAATATAATAATAACCACTTTATTATTGCCTCTAGGGTATATTTCCAATAGTCTCCCACTTGCACTAGAGTCAATAATCTAGCATTACATGGTAATGAATCTAACACCCATAGAGTTCTGGTGTTGATCATGCTTTGCCCGTGGAAGAGGTTTAGTCAACGGATCCGCAACATTTAGATCCGTATGTATCTTGCAAATGTTTATGTCTTCCTCCTTGATGTAATTGCGGATGGAATTGAAGCGTCGCTTTATGTGGCTGGTCCTCTTGTGAAACCTTGGTTCCTTGGCTAGTGATAGAGGCAAAGGTGTCCCGATCTTTCGATGAGATGATAACTATCGATTTGGTGGAGCCGACTTTGACGATCCGACTACAAACGTGCACGACGTTGCGCCTCAGCAATCGCTAAACCAATCTCCCGAGGTTACTGACGATGCTGAAAGCACGATCAGCCTGACCATGAAGGTCTATTCCTGCACGCAATCGAAGAACAAGCAAGAATATGATAATGCAATCTGAATATTGCGAATATGGATGAAGTATTGATAAAGGTGGGGATCCGAAAGTGGTCTTGGTCTGGTCGTTGGACACAAACGAAGTACACGAAGTTGCAATGGCTAACTTGTAACTAAACAAATCCCAAGCAAAAAGCTACTAGATGGATCTACTTATATAGGAGCAAGGGGTGGTGGCCAAGGAGGTGGGAGGACGTCCCAAGGCAGCCTAAAACTAACCCTAGGTCGTACAAGGCCAATGGGCCCAAGTGGAGGTGATGCAACACCTTTGGACTTGTAGTTTGACTCGGATTCTGATACAGTGTCAGATTGTTTTGATGACAACTCAACGCTCCAGATGAATTTGAAGGTGAAACCAAATGGGTTAGAAAGAGCACGAAATCTACTTTCCAACAAAAAAAGAATCACCCAATTCGGAGTCCGTATGAAATAGTTGTTGGCGTTTTGAGTCAGGTATGTCTGTGCAGTCCGAATCTGAATCCAGAACGTGAGAGACTTGGACTCTATCTTCTCTTGGCCCAAAAGTGACGTGAGAGGACTTTTTGAACAGAACATAAACTTCTCTTTTTCCCTTATGTTCATATGTGGATTGTACAACACCTGCAATTAGACATGGCATAAAAGTTTGTGAAGTATTTTTGTCTTGGATGACATAAATAAATTATTGCATAGTTTGCATTAGAAATCACCTCACAAATATACATGTATGCAATATTTTTGGTCGTATCCAAGGTAGTCATGTCCTTATCATCCTCCCCTTCTTGAAAACAAAGCCGTCCTCGGCGTTGCTTAATCTGAAATGTGGCTAACAAAAGAGACAAGGTGTACATGTTGTATATGTATGTGTCATCCATTTTTACTTCCCTTGATTTTTGCACATATGACACATGTATACATGAGTAACTTTCATAGTTCATAAAATATAAAGGCAAAATATTATCACAAGTATTAGAAGACATGAAAATATTGCAACTCAATTTGCACATATAAGTGAAGCTCTTATTCATATCAAAGGATTGACAATGTTCATCATTAAACCATCCCAACATTGGTGAATAAACCGTACTTGCATCAAATTTACATGCTACAACATGCTTAAATAAGCAAACATGCAATAAGTCATTTGACACAAAATCATCACCAAGATTAGAGGTCATATCAAAATGATTAAACATTGTTTCTTTTGCATCAACAGTTAATTCATTGGGTGCACTCAGAATTGTTGATACTTCAACTCTTTGATCACATGACGCATTCATGACAGTAACACGATTCTCTAAAATAGCTGGTGTGCTCAAATCAATAGGTAACACAACACATGATGTATTCAAGTTAACTAGGCATGCATCATTCTCATGTGAAAGTTGAAAATTTGTACCTTTGTCATTACCTCTTATGATCAACTCAGACGATGTAGGCACTCTTGGAGGTGATGTGTCACATGATGGAGATGATGTAGTCCTCGCAACAATGGATGTGGTTGTCATAGTACGCCTAGTAGTTGAAGAAACATCTGTATCAACACTTGGAATGTGCACCGTGCGCTTGTTCTCCTTGTGGCCAACACGTCGTTTTATTTCCTGTTCAGCTTTGCAAGCAAGACGAAACAAATGGTCCATAGGATAACACTCTTCATGAATTAGAATCTCTTGAATATCACGGTTTAATCCTCCCCAAAATCTATCCATAAAATCTTCTTCACTTTCTTCTAAAAATGAGTGCAATAATGTAGTTTGTAAATCGTCATAGTATTTTGTTACCGTGTCAGTGCCTTGTTTTAAATGTTGTAATTTTTTAATCATGCCACGAGTATAATAAACATCAACGAATCTATCTCTCATGACAAGTTTTAAATCATCCCAAGTAGTAGGTATAAGATCAGGGTTTAACCGACAATATTCACTCCACCAAACTAAAGCAAAGCTACTAAAAGTACTAACCGCAGCTTGAAATTTTCCACGCTCATCAAAATTATGGGAAGCAAATATAGCATTTATTTCGTACTCCCATTCAATATATAAATCAGGCCTAAAACGACCAGTAAATGGTGGCATGGAAACTTTAACCTGATTATGTGCATTCTGATGTAATTGCTCCTCTTGTGGCGGTTGTTGTATTTTCTTAGGTGATGGCAAATCTCCCATGATCGATGAAGCTCAAGAACTAACAACTCCGGAACCTGCCATAGTTAGTAGAAAACAAGAAACAAAATCCAAGAATAATGTTCCTATGAACTACTAGGATGTGGTGGTAAAACGCTCACAGTGTAGCAAATATCAATATCTTACAAGTTCTTACCATGCAGCAGGTGGTGACAGGCAACCAGCGGTGTCAAATAACTCCGAAGATTGAGTAAAGCGATTGTCAGGGGAACGTAGGTATACACGGTGTAGAAATATGTGGAGCTTGGAAGGCTTAAATATTTGGTAGCAAAAGATTAGCAATAATCAATTCAGAGATGCAATGTTGAATAAATGCTCAACGACGGTACTGTGCTGGTCCTAGGCTAGACCGGCCAAGAGACGCGAGCCTAGAACACTAATGAGGTCACGGCGTAGCACAACTAGCATCAATAAAGGATATGAAGTAGCTCTGGACAGCAAGATATAAGTGAAGAACACAATGGCAGTAAAGATAATGATGAGAACAACTACCAAGTAGCATATACCAACAATTCTCTCTCCAACTTTACTCTATAAAAGTTTGTGCCAATTTTATGATAATTTTTCTCAAGAATGGCACTGACTCAAGCTTTCAAATGCAAAAAGAATCACTCAATTCCGAGTTGATATGAGGAGTCAAAAAATTCTAAAACTGGCCTGAAAAACTGGAACAAGCTGTGTTCGCGAACTTCGGAGGGCAAAAAGACCTATTTAGAAGCCGGTTTTGAGGTATCAAATATTGAACAAGCTTCTGCAACTATTTAGATGCGCCTCGTCGCTAGCTTTAATTTGAGTACTCACGGAGCCAAAACAGACTTCGTATGAAAAAGATATGCCTATTTTACTGAAGACTGCGCAAAACAGATTCCAATCCGAATTCAGCTACGAGATTGAGTCTAGATAGATCCGAATTTTGTTTTTTTTTCTTCTCTCTTTTTTTTCTCACACTTTTTTTCTTTTTCTTTCTCTCTTTTTTTTCTCAGACTTTTTTTTAACTCTTTTTTCTCTCTTTTTTCTCTCTCCCTCTTTCCAAAACAAACTAGATAAGATGTAGATTGGATCAAGCACAGATGTGAACGACCTCAACTATGATTATGACAATGAACAGTGGGTAGCACGATGTGGAAATTGATGGATGGGATGGTGGACAGCGGAAGGAATAACGATGCAGCGGCGGCGTGACTAATGTGAACAGAAGTCGAAACTCTAAACGAACTAGACACTAAGACCAGCAACTGAACACGATGATGCAACCGATAATTCAATAATGCAAACAATGAAAAGAAAATTGCAAAGGCTCAGACTGGCTTGGACAAAGGATGAATAGATCTAACTTTTTTTTGTGGCTTTTTCTTGAACAATAGGTAAGAAACTAAATCTCATCTAGGGAAAACTGGAAATTCTCACCGAGCAACGTGAAAACTGATACCACTTGATAGAGGCAAAGGTGTCCCGATCTTTCGATGAGATGATAACTATCGATTTGGTGGAGCCGACTTTGACGATCCGACTACAAACGTGCACGACGTTGCGCCTTAGCAATCGCTAAACCAATCTCCCGAGGTTACTAACGATGCTGAAAGCACGATCAGCCTGACCACGAAGGTCTATTCCTGCACGCAATCGAAGAACAAGCAAGAATATGATAATGCAATCTGAATATTGCGAATATAGATGAAGTATTGATAAAGGTGGGGATCCGAAAGCGGTCTTGGTCTAGTCGTTGGACACAAACGAAGTACACGAAGTTGCAATGGCTAACTTGTAACTAAACAAATCCCAAGCAAAAAGCTACTAGATGGATCTACTTATATAGGAGCAAGGGGTGGTGGCCAAGGAGGTGGGAGGACGTCCCAAGGCAGCATAAAACTAACCCTAGGTCGTACAAGGCCAATGGGCCCAAGTGGAGGTGATGCAACACCTTTGGACTTGTAGTTTGACTCGGATTCTGCTACAGCGTCAGATTGTTTTGATGACAACTCAACGCTCCGGATGAATTTGAAGGTGAAACCAAATGGGTTAGAAATAGAACAAAATCTACTTTCCAAAAAAAAAGAATCACCCAATTCGGAGTCCGTATGAAATAGTTGTTGGCGTTTTGAGTCAGGTATGTCTGTGCAGTCCGAATCTGAATCCAGAACGTGAGAGACTTGGACTCTATCTTCTCTTGGCCCAAAAGTGACGTGAGAGGACTTTTTGAATAGAACATAAACTTCTCTTTTTCCCTTATGTTCATATGTGGATTGTACAAATGTCACATACACCTGCAATTAGACATGGCACACAAGTTTGTGAAGTATTTTTGTCTTGGATGACATAAATAAATTATTGCATAGTTTGCATTAGAAATCACCTCACAAATATACATGTATGCAATATTTTTGGTCGTATCCAAGGTAGTCATGTCCTTATCAGCTAGAGCAATGGCACCAGTGTTGTCACAGAACAAAGTCATTTGGTCCAGTGCACTAGGCACAACTCCAAGATCTGTCATGAACTGCTTCATCCAGACACCTTCCTTTCCTGCCTCCGAGGCAGCTATGTACTCCGCTTTGCATGTAGAATAAGCTACCACGCTCTACTTGGAACTGCACCAGCTTACCGCTCCACCGTTCAGAACATATACATATCTAGTTTGAGACTTAGAGTCATCCGGATCAGTGTCAAAGCTTGCATCAACGTAACCCTTTACAATGAGCTCTTGATCACCTCCATAAACGAGAAACATTTCCTTAGTCCTTTTCAGGTACTTAAGGATATTCTTCACCGCTGTCCAGTGATCCACTCCTGTATTACTTTGAAACCTTCCGGCCATACTTATGGCAAGGCTGACATCCGGTCTTGTGCAAAGCATCGCATACATGATAGAGCCTATGGCAGAGGCATAGGGGATGACACTCATCTTTTCTCTATCCTCTGTAGTCGCTGGGCATTGAGTCTGACTCAACTTCACACCTTGCAAAACAGGCAAGAACTCCTTCTTGGACTGATCCTTTTTGAACTTCTTCAAAATCTTATCAAGGTATGTGCTTTGTGAAAGTCCTATTAAGCGTCTCGTTCTATCTCTATAGATCTTGATGCCTAATATGAAAGCAGCTTCTCCTAGGTCCTTCATTGAAAAACTCTTGTTCAAATATTCCTTCACGTTTTCCAAAAGTTCTATATTGTTTCCAATCAGCAATATGTCATCCACATATAATACTAGAAACGCTATAGAGCTCCCACTCACTTTCTTGTAAATACAAGCTTCTCCATAAACTTGTATAAACCCAAACGCTTTGATTACCTCATCAAAGCGAATATTCCAACTCCGAGATGCTTGCACCATCCCATAAATGGATCGATGGAGCTTGCACACTTTGTCAGCATTCTCTGGATCGACAAAACCTTCTGGTTGCATCATATACAACTCTTCCTTAAGGAAACCGTTAAGGAACGCTGTTTTGACATCCATCTGCCAGATTTCATAATCGAAAAATGCAGCTATTGCCAACATGATTCTGACAAACTTAAGCATCGCTACGGGTGAGAAAGTCTCATCATAGTCAACTCCTTGAACTTGTGAAAACCCCTTTGCCACAAGTCAAGCTTTATAGACAGTGATATTACCGTCCGCATCCGTCTTCTTCTTGAAGATCCATTTATTCTGAATGGCCTTTCGCCCTTCAGGTAATACTTCCAAAGTCCATACTTTGTTTTCATACATGGATCCCATCTCGGATTTCATGGCCTCTAACCGTTTGTCAGAATTCGGGCCCACCATCGCTTCTCCATAGCTCGTAGGTTCATCGTTGTTGCTGTCCAACAACATGACCTCCAAGACAGGGTTACCGTACCACTCAGGAGCAGTACGTATATTTGTTGACCTACGAGGTTCGATAGCAACTTGATCCGAAGCTTCATGATCACTATCATTAGCTTCCTCTTCAACTGACGTAGGTGTCACAAAAACATCTTTCTATGCCGCACTACTCATTGGTTCAAGTAAAGGTTCAACAACCTCATCAAGTTCTATCTTCCTCCCACTCAATTCTTTCGAGAGAAACTCTTTCTCGAGAAAGGACCCGTTCTTAACGACAAACACTTTGCCCTCGGATCTGAGATAGAAGGTATACCCAATTGTCTCCTTTGGGTATCCTATGAAGATGCATTTGTCCACTTTGGGTTCGAGCTTTTCCGGCTGAAGCCTTTTGACATAAGCATCGCAACCCCAAACCTTAAGGAACGACAGCTTAGGTTTCTTGCCAAACCATAGTTCATACGGTGTCATCTCTACGGACTTAGATGGTGCCCTATTTAAAGTGAATGCAGCTATCTCTAATGCATAACCCCAAAACGAGAGTGGCAGATCAGAAAGGGACATCATAGAATGCACCATATCCAATAAGGTACGATTACGATGTTCGGACACACCATTATGCTGTGGTGTTCCAGGTGGCATCAACCGTGAAACGATTCCACGTTGTCTTAAGTGATTGCCAAACTCATAACTCAGATATTCTCCCCCTCGATCGGATCATAGGAATTTAATCTTCTTGTTACGATGATTCTCAACTTCACTCTGAAATTGCTTGAACTTTTCAAACATTTCAAACTTATGCTTCATTAAGTAGACATACCCATATCTACTGAAATCATCGGTGAAGGTGAGAAAGTAACGATATCCACCATGCGCGTCAACGCTCATCGGACCGCACCCATTAGTATGTATGATTTCCAACAAGTTACTTACCCGTTCCATTGTTCTGGAAAACGGGGTTTTAGTCATCTTGCCCATGAGGCATGGTTCGCATGTGTCAAGTGATTCAAAATCAAGAGACTCCAAAAGTCCATTAGCATGGAGTTTCTTTATGTGCTTTACACCAATATGACCTAAGCGGCAGTGCCACAAGAAAGTGGTACTATCATTATCAACTCTACATCTTTTGGCATCAATGTTATGAACATGTGTATCATCACTATCAAGATTCAATAAGTATAAGCCCCTCACAATGGGTGCATGACCATAAAAGATATTACCCATATAAATAGAACAACCATTATTCTCTGATTTAAATGAGTAACCGTCTCGCACTAAACAAGATCCAAATATAATGTTCATGCTCAATGCAGGCACTAAATAACAGTTATTCAGGTTCATCACTAATCCCGATGGTAATCGAAGAGCGAGCGTGCCAACGGCGATCACATCAACCTTGGAACCATTTCCCACACGCATCATCACTTTGTCCTTCGCCAGCCTCCGTCTATTCCGTAGTTCCTGCTTTGAGTTGCAAATGTGAGCAACCGAACCGGTATCAAATACCCAGGCACTACAACGAGAGTTGGTAAGGTACACATCAATAACATGTATATCATATATACCTTTGTTGATGTTGGCCCCCTTCTTGTCGGTCAGATACTTGGCGCAGTTCCACTTCCAGTGGCCAGTTCCCTTGCAATAGAAGCACTCAGTCTTTGGCTTGGGTCCAGCCTTGGGTTTCTTCACAAGAGGAGCAACTTCTTTGCCACCTTTCTTGAAGTTGCCCTTCTTTCCCTTGCCTTTCTTGAAACTAGTGGTTTTATTCACCATCAACACTTGATGCTCCTTCTGGATGTCTGACTCAGCGAATTTCAGCATCGCGAACAGCTTGAAGACTGACTTGTTCATCCCTTGCATGTTATAGTTCAACACAAAGCTCTTGTAGCTAGGTGGTAGTGATTGAAGAACTCTATCAGTGACAGCCTCTGGCGGGAGCTCAACTCCCAACTCAGCCAAACGGTTGTAATACCCAGACATTCTGAGTATGTGCTCACTGACAGACCCGTTCTCCTCCATCTTGCAGGCATAGAACTATCGGAGGTCTCATACCTCTCGATCCGAGCATTCTTCTCAAAGATAAACTTCAACTCCTGGAACATCTCATATGCTCCATGACGTTCAAAACGCCTTTGAAGTCCCGGCTCTAAGCCATACAGCATGGCGCACTAAACTATTGAGTAGTCATCAACACGCGACTGCCAGGCGTTCACAACATCCACAGTCGCTGGAGGGGGTGGTGCACCAAGCGGTGCATCAAGGACATAAGCCTTTTGGGCAGCCGTGAGGATAATCCTCAGATTACGGGCCCAGTCCACAAAGTTACTTCCATCAGCTTTCAGCTTAGCTTTCTCTAGGAACGCATTGAAATTCAGGGGAGCTACTGCGCGAGCCATTGATCTACAACATAAATTTGCAAAGGCAACTTTAGACTATTGTTCATGATAATGAGTTCATTTAATCATATTACTTAAGAACTCCCACTCAAATCGACATCCCTTCGGTCGTCCGAGTGCAACATGATCCAAATTCACCAACCCAAGTCCGATCATCACGTGAGATGAGGTGGTTTCCATCGTGAACATCTCCATGTTTATCATATCTACTATATGACTCATGTTCGACCTTTCGGTCTCTTATGTTCTGAGGCCATGTCTGTACATGCTAGGCTCGTCAAGTTTAACCCAGGTGTTCCGCATGTGCATCACTGGCTTGCACCCGTTGTATGTGAACGTAGAGTCTATCACACCCGATCATCACGTGGTGCTTTGAAACGACGAACTTTCACAATGGTGCACACTTGGGGAGAACACAATTTTATCTTGAAATTTAGTGAGGGATCACCTTATAATGCTACTGTTGTCCTAAGCAAAATAAGATGCATAAAAGGATTAACATCACATGCAAATCATAAGTGACATGATATGGCCATCAACTTGTGCTTTTGATCTCCATCTCCAAAGCACCGGCATGATCTCCATCATCACAAGCATGACACCATGATCTCCATCTTCATGATCTCCATCATCGTGTCACCATCGGGGTTGTCACGCCAACCATGCTTCTACTACTATTGCTACCGTTTAGCGATAAAGTAAAGCATTACATAGCGCTTAATGATTGACACGCAGGTCATACAATAATTAAAGACAACCCTATGGCACCTGCCGGTTGCCATATGCACTGACATGCAAGTCGATATAAACTATTAAAAACATGATCATCTCATACATCAAATATATTTCATCATGTCTTTGGCCATATCATATCACAACATACCCTGCAAAAACAAGTTAGACGTCCTCTAGTTGTTGTTGCATGTTTTACGTGGCTGCTACGGGTATCTAGCAAGAACAATTCTTACCTACGCAAAGCCACAACGGTGATATGCAAGTTGCTATCTAACCTTCTACAAGGACCGCCTTTGTCGAATCTGATTCAACTAAGGTGGGAGAGACAGACACCCGCCAGTCATCTTTATGCAACAAAGTCACATGTCAGTCGATGGAACCGGTCTCATGTACGTGGACATGTAAAGTTGGTCCGGGCAGCTTCATCCTACAATACCGATGAATCAAGAAAAGACCAAGGAAGGAAGCAATCTGAATATCAACGCCCACAAACTCCTTTGTGTTCTACCTGTGATGTCATCTACGCATAGACCTAGCTCATGATGCCACTGTTGGGGAACGTTGCATGGGAAACAAAAAATTTCCTACGCTCACCAAGATCAATCTAGGAGATGACCATCTACGAGAGGAGAGATTGCATCTACATACCCTTGTAGATCACTAAGCGGAAGAGTTTAGAAAAGCGGTTGATGTAGTCGAACGTCTTCGCGATCCAATCACGATCCGTCCCACGAACTCCCGATCCAAGTGCCGAATAGACGGCACCTTCGCGTTCAACACACGTATGGCTTGATGACGCCTTCACCTCCTTGATCCAGCGAGTGATGGTGAAGTAGTAGCTCAAATCCTCCAGCAGCACGACGGCGTGATGGCGGTGGTGGTGGAGAAATCTCAGCAGGGCTTCGCCAAGCACTACGGAGAAGAAGATGGACTACGAGGGAGAGGGAGGGCAGTGCCGTGGCATAGATGGGTGTGGCTGCCCTCCCTCTACCCCTCTATATATAAGGGGAAGGCAGGAGGAGGGGCACCCTAGGGTTCCCTAGGGGGGCCAGCGGCCACCAGGGGAAAACCCTAGATGGGTTTTGGTGCGCCTCCCCCCCCCCCCCCGGAGCCTTGGCCCCCAAGGCAAAGGGGGTGGCTGCCCTAGGGGAGCGCCCCCACCCTTCTGGTTACGTGGGAAAGGGTGAGGGGGCGCACAACCCCTTAGTGGGCTGGTTTGCCCCCTCCCTTGGCCCATGAGGCCTCCCAACACTTGCCGAGGACCCCCGAAACCCCTTTCGGTGATGCTGGTCATCACCCGGTACCCCCGTACAATTCCAGACTCCAATACCCTTCGTCCAATATATCAATCTTCACCTCCGGACCATTCCGGAGTTTCTCATCACGTCCGGGATCTCATCCGGGGCTCTGAACAACCTTCGGTAACCACCATAATGACTGAACTATACTTATATCATCACCAAACGTTAAGTGCGTAGACCCTGCGGGTTCGAGAACTATGCAGACATGGCCGAGACACCTCTACGGTCAATAACCAATAGCGGGACCTAGATGCCCATATTGGTTCCTACATATTCTACGAAGATCTTATCGGTTGAACCTCAATGCAAGGATTCTGCTAATCCCGTATGCAGTTCCCTTTGTCCATCGGTATGTTACTTGCCTGAGATTCGATCGTCGGTATCTCCATACCTAGTTCAATCTCGTTACCGGCAAGTCTCTTTACTCGTTCCGTGATACAAGATCCCATGACTAACTCATTGGTCACATTGCTTGCAAGCTCATTGTGATGCTGTATTACCGAGTGGGCCCTAAGATACCTCTCCGTCATACGGAGTGACAAATCCCAGTCTTGATCCATGCCAACTCAACAGACACCCTTGGAGATACCTGTAGAGCACCTTTATAGTCAACCAGTTACGTTGCAATGTTTGGTACACACAAGGTACTCCTCCGGTGTGAGTGAGTTGCATGATCTCATGGTCATAGGAACATATACTTGACATGCAGAAAACGATAGCAATAAACTGACACGATCATATGCTACGTTCATAGTTTGGGTCTTGTCCATCACATCATTCTCCTAATGATGTGATCCCGTTATCAAATGACAACTCATGTTCATGGATAGGAAACCATAGCCATCTTTGATCAACGAGCTAGTCCGGTAGAGACTTACTAGGGACATGTTGTTGTCTATGTATCCTCCAGACATGTATTTGAGTTTCCGGTCAATAAAATTATAGCATGGATAATAAACGATTATCATGAACAAGGAAATATAATAATAACCACTTTATTATTGCCTCTAGGGCATATTTCCAACAATTATAATGGTACTTATGCTCGTATGAATAACTATTGTACATGTGGGCTACCAGGCTGGCTATAGGTGAGGTGCCTACATCATATATAATTTTGGTGTTACGCTCTAGTACAAGTGTTATGGTTTACAAGTTCAAAATGATAGCACCCCTGTCGCATTCAAGTCACACCCCCAGACGGTCGGTCCAGCATGCTGATGACCCAAGGGAATCTTGGTCGTCTTACTTTTTCACTCACAAGTGGGATCGCATGTGAGCAAAGGGCATCTCCAATGTTGCCACGCCTGCAGCTGACTAGCCTGGCCCGCAAAAAAACCCTCGTCCCTCGCCCGCGTGCATTCCCGCACGGTGCCAGCTACTCGTATTCATGATGTTTGTCTGTATGCCGCCATTAAGCAGGCTCGCCGCTCGAGGAACCAACTCCGGTGACTCATTGACGCACCCAGACGCTGCCCTCATCGAAATGCGCTACTTAAAGGCGTCAACACACAGCTAAACTCCACACCAGAGCACATCCTCCTCCCTAGCACCACATCCACCATGACCGCGAGCGAGAACGCTTGGCGGGACAGCTTGTTTTCGGAGATGAAGCTCGAGGTCGCTGCCCTTTCTCAACACGCCGCTCGCAACGCAATGACGGCGTAGCCGGACGCTGACATGGTCGCACAAGCGTGATGTGACTTGAGACTATGTCGGTATTTCCCAAAAGAGGAACGGATGATGCAGCACAGCTACGGTAAGTATTTCCAGTTGTGAAACCAAGGTATCAATCCAGTAGGAGAACCAAGCAACACTATGTAAATGGTACCTGCACACAAAGAACAAATACTTGCAACCCGACATGTAAGAGGGGTTGTCAATCACTGCTCGGTAAAAAGATAGATTAATTTGTATGAGATTGGATAAATAGATGAATAAAACATGAAATAAAATAAGTAAAGAAAAAGTGCAGCAAGGTATTTTTGGGTTTTTGGAATAATTGATCTGAAAAAAATATGATAAAAGATAGATCTGAAAGCAATACGCTAAAAGATAGACCCGGTGGCCGTAGATTTCACTAGTGGCTTCTCTCGAGAAAATAGCATACGGTGGGTAAACAAATTACTGTTGGGCAATTGATAGAAGAACAAATAATTATGACGATATCCTAGGCAATGATCATGAATATAGGCATCACGTCCAAAATTAGTAGACCAACTCCTGCCTACATCTACTAATATTACTCCACACATCGACCGCTATCCAGCATGCATCTAGTGTATTAAGTTCATGGAGAAACGGAGTAATGCAATAAGAACGATGACATGATGTAGACAAGATCTATTCATGTAGGAATAGACCCCATCTTATTATCCTTAATCGCAATGATACATGCGTTCCTCGCTACCCCTTCTATCACTGGGTGAGGACACTGCAAGATCGAACCCATCACAAAGCACCTCTTCCCATTGCAAGAAAAATCAATCTAGTTGGCCTAACTAAACCAACGATTTGGAGAAGAAATACGAGGCTATAAATAATCATGCATAAGAGAAATCAAAGAAGACTCAAATAATATTCATGGATATAGATCTGATCATAAACTCGAACTTCATCGGATCCCAACAAACACACCGCAAAAAGTCATTACATCAAATAGATCTCCAAGAGAACATTGTATTGAGAATCAAAAGAGAGAAGGAGCCATCTAGCTACTGCCTACAGACCCGTAGGTCTATGGTAAACTACTCACGCATCATCGGAGGAGCACCAATGAGGATGATGAACCCCTCCGTGATCGTGTTCCCCTCCGGCAGAGTGCCGGAATACGGCTCTAGATTGGATCTCATGGTTCTGGAACTTGCGGCGGCTGGAATTGTGTTTTGTCGACTCTCCTAGGGTTTCTGGAATATTTGGGTATTTATAGAGTTGAGAGGCTGTGGAGGAGACCCCCGTGGGCCCCCCCAACCCATCAGGGTGCTAGGGGCTTCTGGCACACCCTGGTGTCTTGTGGGCCCCACGGGCCTCCCCTCAAGTGCTTCCTTGGCTCCCAAGTTGTCTTCTGGTCCAAAAAAAATCTCCAAAAAGTTTTGCTGCGTTTGGACTCCGTTAGATATGGATATTATGCGAAGTAAAAAAATAAGCAAAAAACAGCAACTGGCACTGGGCACTATGTCAATAGGTTAGTCCCAAAAAATGATATAAAGTTGCTATAAAATAATTGTAAAACATCCAAGAATGATAATATAACAGCATGGAACAATCAAAAATTATAGATACGTTGGAGACGTATCAGCATCCCCAAGCTTAATTCCTGCTCGTCCTCGAGGAGGTAAATGATAAAAACAGAATTTTTGATGTGGAATGCTGCCTAATATGTTCATCACATATTCTTTTCTTTTGTAGCATGGACATTTGGACTTTTAGATGGTTCAAAGCAATAGTCTGTAATTGACATGAACACTTCAATACTCAAGCATATCAACAAGCAACCATGTCTTTCAAAATATCAACACTAAAGAAAGTTATCCCTAGCCCATCATGCTCAATCATTGATCCATTCAAGAAACACACTCGAATATTAGCTACATCCAATGCTCAAGTATGATCATAGTGCTCCCTAGTTGGTTCTTTATAAGAGAAGATGGAGACTCGAAATAAAAATAAAAATTGCATAAAAGTAAATAGATAGGCCCTTCGCAGAGGGAACCAGAGATTTGTAGAGGTGCCAGAGCTCAAAGCTTAAATTGAGAGATAATTTTTTTTGAGAGGCATGCTTTTCCCGTCAATGAAAACGACCGAGTAGTTCCCAATACTTTCCATGCTAGATACATCATAGGCTGTTCCCAAACATAAAATAAAGTTTATTCCTTTTTCCACCATTCTTTCACAATCCATGGCTAGCCGTATCCACGGGTGCCTTCCATACCAACACTTTCCAAGGAATTTATTATTTGACAACATAAAGTAAATTTCTTTTTCATTTTGGGACTGGGCATCCCTATTACCGCCACACTCTCATGCAATGACAAGTGAATAAACACTCATCTTGAGAATAACACATCTAGCATGGAAAAATATTGACCACCCCCACCGCTTCATGAGCGGTATGGGCACACAAAAAGGAAATTCATTTTGAAAATTAGAATTGGCACATACAAATTTACTTAGAACGGCACGGAAATACTGCATATAGGTAGGTATGGTGGACTCATATGGCAAAACTTGGTTTAAGGATTTTGGATGCACAAGTAGTATTTCTACTTAGTAGAAATGGAGGCCAGCAAATAGATTGAGAAGCAACCAACCAAGAAACAAAAATTCACATAAACTAGCATTAAGCATAACTAACACTGAATAATGCACCACAAGTATGATGTAATTTCATTGCATAACTATTGGCTTTCGTGCTTGCATAGGGAATCACAAACCTTAACACCAATATTCTTACTAAATCATAATTACTCACCAACATGGCTCACATATTACTATCATCATATCTAAAAACTATTACAAGGAATCAAGTTTATTTTGTCCAATGATCTTCGTTAAAGTTTTTATTATATCCCTCTTGAATATCTATCACTTTGGGACTAATTTCATATGTTGTAATTGCTTTTGATAAGCTCAAACAAATTTAAGTGAAGAACATGAGCATAAAAATTTTCATCTCTCAAAATAATATAAGTGAAGCATGAGAGAATTTCTTCAAAAATTTACTAACTCTCAAATAAATCTAAGTGAAGCATGAGAGTATTTCTTCAAAAATATTAAAGCACACCATGCTCAAAAAGATATAAGTGAAGCACTAGAGCAATTCCATAGCTCAAAAAATTTAAGTGAAGCACATAGAGCAAATCTAACAAATCATAGCATAATTTTGGCTCTCTCAAATAGGTGTGTCCAGCAAGGATGATGGTGACAAACTAAAAAGCAAAACAAGCAAAGACTCATATAATACAAGACGCTCCAAGCAAAACTCATGATATGTAACGAATAAAAATATTGCTCCAAGTAAAATTATCGATGGTTGTTAGAAGAAAGAGGGGATGCCTTCTAGGGCATCCCCAAGCTTAGTTGCTTGGTTCTCCTTGAATATTAACTTGGGGTGCTATGGGCATCCCCAAGCTTAGGCTCTTTTCACTCCTTATTCCTTCATCCATCGAGATCTCACCCAAAACTTGAAAACTTCAATCACACAAAACTTAACAAAACCTTCGTGAGATCCGTTCGTACAATAAAACCAATCTTTGCTTTAAGTACTATTGAAAACCCGTTCGTATTTTGTTATTGAATTATACCTACTGTATTCTAACTTTACCATGGCTTATACCCCCGCGATACAATCCATAGATTCATCAAAATAAGCACACAATGCAAAGAAAATAGAATTTGTCAAAAACAGAACAGTCTGTAAAGATGCAAATTTTACTCATACTTATGTAACTGCAAAAATTCTAAAACATTAGGACAACAGAGGAAATTTGTATATCAAACTTGTGTAAAACATTTAGAATTTTCGTCGCTTCTGTGAATTTTAACAATTCTGTTACTGGACGCAAAAGTTTTTGTCTTTCAACAGGATCAAATCAACTGTCACCCAAAGCTATCCCAAAGGCTTTACTTGGCACAAACACTAACTAAAACATAAAAAAATACAATCATAACAGAGGAATAATTGTGCAAACACTCATGAACAGAAAGAAAAAGGCAAAAATAAATTGTATTCATTGGGTTGCCTCCCAACAAGCATTATCATTTTATGCCCCTAGCTAGGCATGATGCAAACATTCAAGTATTGTCATCTTTGGTTTTCAACTCCTCAATCACACAACTAGAATTCTTCTAGGATTTAGCATGCATATTCAATAAGAATACTTCTAGGAATAAGATTGAAGAATTCATTCTTGCAAGTAGGGCCTTTCATTACTTTAACAAAATTGGGATGAATACTAATCATTTTAAGATCTTCCTTGTTGTTAGAAGTGGTACCCTTGTTCTTAGTGACTTGGGTAGACTTGCAAATTTTTACGGGAGTTTTTTCAATAGCTTTAACAGAAGAAAAGGCCGAGCTTAAGTTACTAAAACTTTCTTCCAACTTATCAATCTGAGAAGGACTTTCTTCTATTCTTTCATTAGCTACGGTTTCCTTTTCCCTTAATAATTTAAAAACATCTCCCGCTTTTGACCAAATTTTATTAGCAAGATTATGCATCCTTTTATCCAAATTTTCAATATGTTCTTTGGTAATCATCTTCTTTTCAATAGCATCTAGCCTTTGCATAACATGCTCGAGAGTTAAGATTGTTTCATTAATAACGATAGGTGGTGCACCCACTAGGTCTCCCATAGCATTAAAAGCATCCAAAGATGACACATAAAGAAATTCCCATCGGTAATCGTATTAAGGATGAATCTATAACAAGTGGTGATGCCCAGATAAAAACTATGAAGAAGAACAACGATAGATTGCTTACGAATAGATCTATTATGAGCATTGCAAATCCTATACCAAGCATCTTTTAGATTCTCCCCTCCCCTTTGTTTAAAGTTAAGAACCTCATTCTTGGGGGTACACACAACAGAGGAGGAACTAGCCATAACGACAAAGTAGGCAAGCGAAACAAGAGATCTGACAAGAAAAAGGCGAACGAAAAAGAAGGCGAATAAAAAGGCAAAAAAAATATGAAGTGGGGGAGATGAAAACGAGAGGCAAATGGCAAATAATGTAAATTGCAAGGAGATGAGATTTGTGATTAGGAACCAGATAGATGTTGATGATGTCTCCCCGGCAACGGCGCCAAAAATTCCTTTGACGAAGCTTGAGACTGCGTCGGTATTTCCCCAAAGAGGAAGGGATGATGCGGCACAACTACGGTAAGTATTCCCTCAGTTGTGGAACCAAGGTATAAATCCAGTCGGAGAACCAAGCAACACTATGTAAATAGTACCTGCACACAAAGAACAAATACTTGCAAACTGACGTGTAAGAGGGGTTGTTAATCCCTCCTCGGTAAAAAGATAGATTAATTTTTATGAGATTGGATAAATAGATCTGAATAAAACACAAAATAAAATAAGTAAATAAAAAGTGCAGCAAGGTATTTTTAGGCTTTTGGAATAATAGATCTAAAAAAATATATGATAAAAGATAGATCTGAAAGCAATACAATAAAAGATAGACCCAGGGGTCGTAGATTTCCCTAGTGGCTTCTCTCGAGAAAATAGCATACGGTGGGTAAACAAGTTACTGTTGGGCAATTGATAGAAGAACAAATAATTATGACGATATCCAAGGCAATGATCATGAATATAGACATCACGTCCAAAATTAGTAGATCGACTCCTGCCTGCATCTACTACTATTACTCCACACATCTAGTGTATTAAGTTCATGGAGAAACGGAGTAATGCAATAAGAATGATGACATGATGTAGACAAGGTCTATTCATGTAAGAATAGACCCCGTCTTTTTATCCTTAATAGCAATGATACATGCGTGCCTCGCTACCCATTCTGTCATTGGGTGAGGGCACCGCAAGATCAAACCCATCACAAAGCACCTCTTCCCATTGCAAGAAAAATCAATCTAGTTGGCCTAACTAAACCAAAGATTCGGAGAAGAAATACGAGGCTATAAACAATCATGCATAAGAGAAATCAAAGAAGACTCAAATAATATTCATGGATATAGATCTGATCATAAACTCGAACTTCATCGGATCCCAACAAACACACCGCAAAAAGTCATTACATCGAATAGATCTCCAAGAGAACATTGTATTGAGAATCAAAAAGAGAGAAGGAGCCATCTACCTACTGCCTACAGACCCGTAGGTCTATGGTGAACTACTCACGCGTCATCGGAGGAGCACCAATGAGGATGATGAACCCCTCCATGATCGTGTTCCCCTTCGGCGGAGTGCCGGAATAGGGCTCTAGATTGGATATCATGGTTCTGAAACTTGCGGCGGCTGGAATTGTGTTTCGTCGACTCTCCTAGGGTTTCTGGAATATTTGGGTATTTATAGAGCTGAGAGGCAGTGGAGGAGACCCCCGTGGGCCCCTTAAACCATTAGGGCATGCCAGGGGCCTCTGGCGCACCCTGGTGTCTTGTAGGCCCCACGGGACGCCCCTCTAGTGCCTCCTTGGCTACCAAGTTGTCTTCTGGTCCAAAAAAAATCTCCAAAAAGTTTCATTGCGTTTGGACTCCATTTGATATGGATATTCTGTGAAGTAAAAAATAAGCAAAAAATAGCAACTGGCACTGGGCACTATGTCAATAGGTTAGTCCCAAAAAATGATATAAAGTTGCTATAAAATAATTGTAAAACATCCAGGAATGATAATATAACAGCATGCAACTATAAAAAATTATGGATACATTGGAGACGTATCAAAGCGCCGGCCGCGTCGGTGGCTGAGGACGAGAGCACCGCCAGCTTTGCATCCTACACGTCGCCGTCCAACGTTCGGGGGCGCATGTGGCAGGTGAACAACGACGGGCCGTCCATCATTGACCTCACGTCCATCGGCACCGCCGAGGTCGCGGACTCCTTCGAGGATGAGTAGGGCATGGGAGGCAGCAGGGCATCGTGTCCCAAGTGTGCCGGTCTGTTTCCCGTGTTCTACTCTTCCTCGCCGGAGACCTCACCTTCACTTCATGATTTTGAACTCGACCGCCGTTCATGGAGACGGCAGATGGAGGACGTGGTCGCCGATGCAGAATACAAAGGAAAGTGGATGTGGGCCGCCGCCATAGGATAGGTTTAGGGTCAGGTTTCTTTTCTTTTTTTGTTCTAAAAGTTCGAAATGTAATGAAAAAATCTATCGTGTTTGCATGAATCTCGTCTGGTGTATATGAACTTTCACAATAATATATATTGTATGAAAATATATTGAATGATGATTCTAATCGTATTTACTTGGTATTGTGTTTGTCAATGTTTTTGTAAGTATAAACTTGGTCAAAGTTTAGAAGGTTTGACCTTAGACAAAGCTAATATGCGAAGTAAATAAAAATAGAGGGTTTCCATACACAATTTCTCTTAGGCCCTAATTCGTACGTCCACTACACATTCACGCATTTCACATCTTTCTCTCGCTCTATCTGTCAAACCAACTAAGCCAAACTCCCAGCATATCACGCGGGAAAAGACCCGCCCGGGCCGTTTTAGTCAGGATTTGTATCGATGGATCGCGCGAAGAACCAAAACCAAGAGTTACGCTCTACAAGTTCAAAAGGAAAAGGCGGTACACTTACAACACGCATGCCACAGTCACATTGCACCCCTCACATGATCGGTCCTGCACACCACTGACCTAAAGGGAACGTGCTTCGGCTTGCCTCTTCACTTACGCATGGGACCGCATTTGGAGAAACCAACCATGCACCAAACAACCCCACCCACCGCGCGAAAATTCCCCCAAATCCCAAATTCAACTCCCCTTTGGCCAACTAGCCAATACTATTCCCCAAACCCTCCTCCCCCTGCCCCCGCACTCCATTTGGTCCGCCAAAGCCCCCTTCCCGCTGTGCTGATATGTTGGCGCCGCGGTTCTAGGAGGGGACGCACGCCGATCCTCTCGCGCCCATGGTACGCTCTCGTAAACAGCCATCCTCCAGCCGTGCCGCCACCGCTAGTTACATTCTTGTCGAGACGCACGACAGTCAACTTCTCCCATGGTATGTGCATTCTAGAATGAGGCCCCATGCAGGTCGGAGTAGCGCTGGATGTTAGCTGATAGACGTTGTTAATCTCACTGCTTGCCAAAATAGTTTACAGTCAATATTTTCTGCTTAAAAAGCTACCTTGCCCTGTTCTGCACTTAATCTTCTTCACTGAGATGGCATGCCACGCCTGATTAGTTGCTAAAATATCCTACTCTATTTTAGGACCATGTATGTATTGTGAAGTAGATTGCCATGGTCTAGTAGCCAACCGGTTAGGTGAAATACCTCGACACCATTTTACACTCAATCTTTGTTACTCAGATGGCCTTCGATGGCTGTGTGCTCGGCCTCATTGATTGCTGAAATAGCCTGCCATAATTTAGCACTCAATCTGTTTGCTGAATTAGCTTTACATATATGTCATTACACATATCTGCTTGTCCAAATATCTTGCTGTAGCTTTAGACATCGACCTAGGTATTTTTTCTGGACTTAAAAAAACATATATTTTTTTCCTGTAATATCTAGTAGAAGAACTACTTTTTATGTCTAACAGACGGACATGACTTGGATAACTTCTGCTCGATGATTTTCCCCTGCATATGTCGAGAGGGTTGAAAACTTCATGAACTTTATCAAAAGCTGAGTATGGTGGTCCGAAGGAAGATGTGTGCTGCATGTGTAGCAGTTTTATGAATCCAGTTTCAAGACCCCAGTCAACTATGCAAAATCATCTACAATTGTATGGGATGTCAGTAACATATACTAGGTGGGTTCATCATAGTGAAGTTGTGAACGTCAATGTTACTGACTATGTGGGAGCAGCAGATCACCATCTTGATCTGCCTGATGCTCAGGAGGAGGAGGAGGAGGAGGAGGTGGTGGAGGGTGCGGCGGTGCCAGTGATTTTGAACAACACTGAAACAATGTTACGAAATGCTTGCGCATTCCGAGAACTAACACATGCACAAGAAAAATGGTGGGCCTGCATTTTGGAACAATGCAACGTGGCAGTCAAGGCAGGTTGTAATCTATCAGTATTCTCAGCTATGGTCAGCTTTCTTCAGGTGAAGACATCTTAGCGGATGACTAACAAATCATTCGATGCGATGATGGTTGGTTTGTACAATTCTTACCCAGCTGTGTCTGAGCTGGCACACACCTATAGTAAAATGAAGAATTTCCTCCATGCGGTTGGAATTGGATATGATATGATCCATGTTTGCGAGAATAATTGTGTTCTGTTCGGGAAGGATTATGCCAACTTAAGTGAATGCCCAAAATGCAAATCATCAAGATGGAAAGATGGCTATGTTGTGAAGAGGATTCCTCAGAAGGTTCTAAGACATTTTCAAATTATACCAAAGATTGCAGAGGTTGTTTCATGATGCTCAAATAAGAGAGGATGTATTGTGGCATTCTAGGAACCAGGAGTATAGAGATCGAAATGTAATGAGCCATCCCTCTCATGGTAGTGACTGGGCAAGCTTCAATCTGAAACACAAAGAGTTTGGTGCTGAGCCGAGAAACATTAGACTTGGCTTAGCTACAGATGGATTCAACCCATTTGGCCACCAAAGCACCACATATAACATGTGGCCAGTGCTTGTTATCCCTTACAACATGCCGCCATATGTCTGCACCAAAGAATCAGACTACATCATGGCCTTGCCCATGCCAGGTCCAAAAAGTCCTCAAAAAGATTTTGATTTATTCATGGAACCTCTTGTGGAGGAACTTCAAAAGCTATAGAGGGGTGTTCTCACTCAAGACCTATATAGCATCCCACCAGCTGATTTCTTTCTGTGTGCAGTTATAATTTGGTGCATCCATGATTATCCGGCTTTGGGCACTATGTCAGGGCGAATGACACATGGCTACAATGCATGTGTTCACTGTGACAAGAATGCGCAGTCATACCCAATACTTAGCAAGATCTGTTACAATGGACACTGTCGTTTCCTTGCCAAGGACAAGCCACGTCTTAAAGAATACCAAAGACCTATGTTCGATGCAACTCATGAAAACCGTGATGCGCCAAAGAGGCTCACCAGCAATGAGTTGCAGGAGGAATTACAGAAGGTCGGGCATATTACACCAGGAAACCATCCTGATAATGGTAGCGGGAAAAGGAAGCATGGTAGGCCAGAAGAGAGATTATTTTTTACCCGTAGGTCCACTTTCTGGGACTTGGAGTATTGGAAAGATTTGGATCTGCGGCATAATCTCTATGTTATGCACATCGAGAAAAATATATGTGACAGCATTATCAGCACATTTCTTAATATTGAAGGCAAGACAAAAGATACCTTAAAATCTAGGATTGATTTGACACACCTGGGTATCATATCTAATTTGCAGGTGAAAGCCTATGGTGCATCACAGGATATGGTACCAGCTGTGTACGTCTTGGACAAGAAAAAAATAATAATTCTGCAAGGTCCTGTCACATGTGAGATTCCCACAAGGATTTGCTTCCAACCTTGAAAGGAGAATCAGTGCAGATGGAAACAAGGTACAAGGGTTGAAACTCATGACTGCCACGTCCTACTTTAGAGGGTTTTACCTGTTCTCCTTAAAGGATTGGGCCGCCCTGACTTATATAGAGCAGTTGCAGAGTTGGGACAATTCTTCAGGGAACTCTGTAGTAGAAATATAAGGATAGATGCTGTGAAGCATCTTAAAGACAAGATACCAACTATCATATGCGACCTTGAGAAGATATATCCTCCAGCCTTCTTTGATGTGATGGTGCATTTGGCTATACATCTACCTGATGAGGCACTACTTAGAGGTCTAGAACGGTATGGATGGATGTACCCTATTGAAAGGAGGTTACGCACTTTCAAGGGCTATGTTAGGAACAGAGCTAGACCTAAGGGTTCCATTGCAGAGGCTTACATTGCTATAGCAGCATTGACATTCTGCTCAAGATACATTGAAACAACTGATCAGCTTAGCAAAAAGGTGCGTGAAAACAATCCTGAGCTCAATGTTTTCGATCATTCTTTTGGAATTACAAGGAAGAGTCAAAAAGATAACAAACCTAAAGATTTGGACAAAATGGTTTGGCATGTGTTGAATAACTGTCCTGAGATTCTACCTTATATCAAGTAAGTGCTAAATATAGTAGCTTATACATTGTAATCTACTAAACTTGCAGCACATTCTTATATATTTAGATGTCTGGCGCGATCACTATGTTCTGCAGCATCTACGAAGAGGAGTCACTAGCGCAAAATGCAAGAAACATTGACAAACGGGTTAGTGAAGGATTTGCAAAATGGTTGAAGAGGCGTGTAAGCTTTTGAATTGAATTGTCAGTTTATTTAATATATTGAGTACATAAGATGATTAGCTTGTCTATTTTCTAACCATAGGTTAAGAAGATGCGGGAGGAGGGGCGGGCAGTTAGTGATACCCTTTACGCACTAGCAATGGTTCCTGATACTCGGGTACGACATTATGCATCTTGCGTTGTTGGAGATATGTGCTACAACACCCTTGCACGCGATGAAGGAAGGAAGACACAAAACAGTGTCGTCATGAGCATGGATACGCACGAGGATGTAACAACTGAAATGTATGCTAACATAACAGACATTGTTCAGTTGCAGTATATCTCTAGTTTTGAGGTTCATCTATGTCTTATTCTATTTTGTTGTCGTTGGTATAACCAGTTTTCCAATATCGCAAAACCCAAAGCTTATGATTATTTCAAATCCATCATTGTCAAGGCGGCATACCACACCGACGAGCCTTATATTTTGGTAAATCAAGCAACACAGATATTTTTCTTGGAAGACACATTTTCACATAACAAAGACTGGAGAGTATTGCAAAAGTTTGAGCATAGGAATTCATTTAATGAAGTTGCACAAAAAGATGATGTTTACATTGCTTCTGATGTAGAGGATTCCATAGATGTTTATAATATGTTTGAGGACAATCACATTAATAAGGTTGGTGAAAAGATTGCATGTCGGGTTGTGGAACTAGACGAGTTGATCAATAAGAAACCAACTTTTGAGGACATTGAGGATGAAGAAGAAGATGACACTAGGGGGAATTACGATTCAGACAGATACACATGGGGAACGTGTTGACGCTGCTGCTGTGGATGATGATTAGATTGCTATTGTTGTATTTGCCTGTGAGAAGACAACTTATTATCTACTATGTGAAATTGTGTTTGCTATGACAACTGAAACCTGATGAAGTTGTTGTTTAGTATTTTTGTTGTGAGAACATCACTTATTATGTATGTTGATTTGTGTTTGGTGATTGTATGATGACTGAAACATGATGCCATTGTCGTTTAGTAGTACTCATATTTGGCTGTGAAACTTGTATTTGATAATTGTACAACCGCAATGTAGCTGATGGCAGTTTGTTGTTTGACTGCAAGTTGTTGTACATCTTGCAATGGGAACAAAGCTAACCCGACAGGGCCTGTGCTAATTTATTTATTGCTTAGGAAAAGGGGATACCCCCCGATTTCTGTTAATAGAAATCATTAGATGTTCACAACACTATGCCTAGCCTGCTAAACAAATTTTATTCATTACTAGTTTCAGCAAAGTGCTGATGTCAGGGCCACTTAATACATCACGAGTGCTACATATACTGCAAATAAAGAGACAATCATCCTACAGAGCACCATGATCTTGCCCATTATGTTCACTAGATCTTTCATCTCCTCATTGCTGCCAAGGGTGTTCAGCAGCTGTTGCTTGGCCATGATCTGATGAACTGCATCTTTAACCTTCTACTCTGCATCTTCCAATATTGTCGTTCCTTCAATTACTTGTCCAACACCCCAGCCTATTGGTATTGGGATTCCTCGGCTAACCAAATAATCCGCGTAGTTCCATTCCCCCACATCAGCACCTTCCCAGAAATACAAATCACAAGAATCTTCCCTTTTGCATGAAGCAAATTGGAAGATCATCAACCAAACTCTTAAAAATATTAGCAACTGAAAGCAGGCAAACAACTTAACCATATTACCCCATGATTTGGGCATTTGTAGAAGACTCGGCCAGGGTTAAGGATTGTAGTTGAGACGCCACAGATGACTCTATGTGATTTGCAGCAGTGGCACCACACCAACAGCAGCAGGGTGTGATGAGCAACCGGCTGCGGTGAGTTTGCCGGCGGGGGTGTGATGAGACCCACAGGCGATGGTACAGGTGGAGACTTTGCGCACATCTGGTTGTTGGCTTGATTCCCTGCTAAAGGGCAGGTGGACGAGCCAGCAGACATGGTTGCTGCGGCTGGAGCTTCTAAAGCTAGGCAGAGTAACGAGAGAAGAGGAGAAGCGAACATTGGATATGTCAATTTCATTACATGTAGAGTAGTATAGAACTATATATAGTCTAGGTTTGGATTCGAACCAATTATAGCTTCACGTCTATCTTTTTTTCTAAAAGTCAGCAATGTCTCTTTACTGGTAGACTAGCTTGTTCTGTACACCTTCTCAAATCTTTGATTTTCGGGAATGCATGCTATCTGGCGAACATTTCCTAGGAGGAGTATGGCAAACAAACGCATTTTCCTGACAGTTTTAGTTGTGACACAAGATCAAACGGTGGCAGTTTCAGGAATGTTATCTGGTGAATGAGCCCAGTTTTTCTTTTCTTGTGAAAAATGTATGCAACATGGTGTCGACTTAGTCAACAAACGATTCTACCAACCTTGACCGTTGGATTGGCATTGAACATCTGACATGTTTCTTCAGTCTCTTCTTCCTCCAGCCGCCAAAGCAAAACCAGCGCCGGCGGGACCGCCTGCTCCCACCTCCCACGGCTGGCTGTGTTGATGCGCATGCACAGCCGCCCCATCGCACCCTGAAACTCTGGCCAGGCCATCCCTCTACCCCACACACCTCATGTTATTCTCTAGCCAAGTCAGCCCCACCCTGCACTCGAACCAGTCAACCCTCGTACTCCTGTCCGCCTGTGACAACACTACCGCATCTTCCCCGGCTCCTGTTCGTTCTCGTCCGAGGCCTCACCGTCGTCCTCCGCCTTGGTTCACTTGCCGTGGCGCCACCCTCTGGCGTTTTCAACATGGGCAACAACCAGGAAGAATTAGGAGATGACTATAAGTGGAGAGGATGATAGTAGGGACCCACCAGGGTCATGGCAGTATGCAAGCAAGTGCCTAATTATTACAAGAAAAGAATGCTTCCTACTGATGGTTTCCTGACATCTGGGTCCCACACCATTTTCAGTGTAGTCAATAAACAAGAGAATTGCACAAGGAGCGGCTGACACCGGGGACACAGCAGGTCGCACAGTAGTTTTTTTGTTTTTGGGACGGAGCAGGGTATCAACTGGGTTGTGCAGGGGTTGTGGCCCATTTAGCCCAGGATTTATTTCATATGTTTACCACTTGACCAACCCAGTTTTTTTTTCTTGCTGAAAATGCCAAGCCCGACCTTTTTTGTTTTTTGCAGAATACCCAACGCAGGCCTACTTTCTTTTCTCCGCCCTGCTGGGCTAGAAATCTTTCAAGACGAGGAGGGATGCATTCGGCTTACCCAAAAAATGGGCTATAAGTAATAAGAAATGGGCTGTAAATTCAAAAAAAATTAGCAAACAGGCAATTAGTTTCAAATTACTTTTTTTGGATTTTGATATTTTAAATTTCATAGTTTTTTGCTGAGAAATTTCATTGGATTTTAAATTAATGTATGTTTTATTTTTATATTAATTTGAATCTGACTAGAAATTTCGGGCTGTATGCTGTTTGCGACAGATTTGGAGGCTCACTTATTGGCCTACTAGGTTTACGTGTACGCAAGGCTTTGTCAACTTAGTCCACAAATGATTCTAGCAGCAGTGACCTTTGGATGTTGATCCAACGGCCGTGATGCTTCTTCAATCTCTGATCTTCTTGCTCCAGCCGCCCAAACCAGCGCCGGTGGGACCGCCTGCTCCTGCCTCCCGTGGCCAGCTGTGCTGCCGCGCAGGACTCACCGTCCCACCCTACTCCCATTGCTAGCCATGCCATTCCTTTACTCACCCACACCTCCTGTTATTCTATGCCGACGGCAGCCTCACACCGCAGTAGAACCAGTAAACCCTCATACTCCCCTTCCGCATGGGTAACCACTGCCAAGTCTTCCCCGGCTCTGGGTCGTTCCCTTCCTAGGCCTCGCCGTCGTCCACCGCATTGGTGCTCTCGGTGCGGTGTGGTCAATGTAGTCAACAAACGACAACCATAAGAAGAGGGATGTACATGTAGAGGCTGCTAGTAGGGACCCACATGATACATGGCTGGACGCAAGCAAGTGCCTCCTTATTACGCAAAAAAATGATTCCTCCCCCTGACAGGTTGGACCCACCAGCTACATCTTCGCACGCAAGGAAGTGCCAACTTATTACACAAAAAAAATTCCTCTCTCAGACAACTGAGACCCACCAGCTACATCTTCACACGCAAGGAAGTGCCTACTTTTTATGCGCAAGAAAAATGGTTCCTCCCCTATTAGCTGGGACCCACCAGATTTGGAGGCTGATACGTCTCCAACATATTTATTTTTTTTATTGTTCCATGCTATTATAGTATCAATCTTAGATGTTTTATATGCAATTATATATCATTTTTTGGGACTAAGCTATTAACCACGTGCCAAGTGCGAGTTGCTATTTTTTGCCTGTTTTTGGTTTTCCAGGAAATCAGTAGCAAACAAAGTCCAGACCCTACGAATCTTTTTGACGGGGTTTTTCAGGACAAGAGAGACCCTAGAAGCTTTAGGAGGAGACCAGAAGGCAAACGAGGAGACTACAAGCCAACAGGGCGCGCCCATGGGGGTAGGCATGCCCTGATGCCTTCTGGGCCCCTCGTGGCTCCATCTGACCTAATTCCACCTCTATAAATTCTCCAAAATTGGGAAATTAACAGGGAGCCACCGAAAATGCTCTTTCTACTGCCACAAGTTTCTATTCTTTCGCGATCCCATCTAGAGGCCTTTTTCGGTACTCGGCCGGAGGGGGAATCGATCACGGAGGGCTTCTACATCAACCTTGTTGCCCTTCCAATGATGTTTGAGTATTTTACCACAGACCTATGGGTCCATACCTAGTAGCTAGATGGCTTCTTCTCTCTCTTTGATCTTCAATACAATGTTCTCATCGATGTTCTTAGAGTTCTATTTGATATAATCATCTTTTGCGGTGTGTTTGTTGGGATCCAATGAATTGTGGGTTTATGATCAGATTATTCATGAATATTAATTGAGTCTTCTCTAAATTCTTTTATGCATTACTATTATAGCTTTGTATTTCTCTCCAATCTATCTGTTTGGTTTGGCCAACTAGTGTCGGTGCAACAAACCCCAGGTATGTTGCCCAGACTGTACATAGGCTTGGAGGCAAGCTCGCAACGTCCAAGTCCAGACCAAGACAAGCCAAATGAGCAAGACACCACTAAGGAGAAAACCTCCCTTGCCGGGCAGGCGAGCCTGGCGAGGACGAGGTGGCCCCGAAGACAAGCCTCAAGACCGTCCTGGCAGGCCTGCCGGGCGCCACGAAGGCAAACTACCCCGGCAAGGCTCCACCGCTCCACCTCACAGCGATGCAAGTCATCGATCGGTGCGGTGTCAAGTCCCCAAGTGACTAAGTGGCTGTTATTCGACACGTGGCAGCCACTTCCTATGGAAATCACCTCCAAATGACACCCGTCCAGCGACGTGGCAAGCAGATAGACGAGGAGGTGGCCGAGCAGCCCGGCAAGGCTTGTCGGGCACGCCGCGATGTGACACTAAGCGGCGCATTTAATGTGCCCTGCTCTGACTGCAGAGTTAGGTATGATAGCACTGTTCGCTATCTAATCTGTACACAATGACTGATATGCCACTGTGGTGACCCCTTGATCTATAAAAGGAGGGCCATGGCAACCATAGTAAGGATTCGGACCCTTGTACACTCGTACGCGTGTACCTGCCCTCGCCCCAAGGCAACCCTACCGGGCAAGGGCGCTGCGTTTCCACCACAATCCACCATCAATCCACCAAAGCAGGAGTAGGGTTTTACACCTCGCGGTGGCCTGAACCTGGGTAAAATTGCCCGTGTGATCTCTGCCGTGCTGTGCTACGATTCTCCGCTCTTTGTGCAATGTGCTCATCCCCTCTGCCGAACCACAAGGGGCTGATGGCCCCATAGGTGGCCGTGGTTTCCCACGACATCTTTGGAGCGCCAGGTAGGGGGAAGCGCTTGCGTGAACCCGAGGAGTGCACACAGCGCGTCATCTTCATCACCTGCTTCATCGACGGCTCCATCATCCATGGCGCCCAAGAAGAAGCCCGGTGCTGCAGCCCATCCGTCCACTTCGAAGGCCCCATCGCACGCAGCCACCGATGCCGCGGGGGCTACGGGGACGCACGGAGACATGGACGCTACGGGGGACGTGGGCGGCGCAGGCGGCGTCGTCCCCACCTCCCCTGCGGCTGAAACGAGGGCAGAAGGCACCGGGGAAGGACAGCACCGACAGCATCCCAGCGGCCACGCTCCATGAGGTACGGGTGGAGAACTCATTCCGTCTGCACCTCTCCGCCCAGCTGAAGGGCACAGCCGCAGCGGTGGCGCTCGCTCTGGGGCGAATCGCACCTCTCCGGCCGCATCCGCCGCGGGCGAGGCCGCTGGGCGTGCGCCACTCCCGAAATGAGCTGCCCCAGCCGATGCGCCAAACAGAGCCGCTGGCCCTCAAGCGCCTCCACCTCGTCACCACACCACCCCGGCGACGGGCTCACTACGACGAGAACACGGCGCAGCTACTACCGGCACCACGAGGAGCCAGGTGACGCTATGGTCTACGTCGTCATCCATGCCAAGCACCGCTTTGGAGGCTATGGCATGGGCCCAGCTGCTGTTGAGATTTCTGCCGGTAGCCGATCAGATGGATGAGTGGAGAGCCACCATTCAGAGCCTGATTGGTTTTGCTAAGGCGGGAGGATCACAGCGAGCTGGCCGACCACGGCCTCCCCAGGAGACGACAATGGCCTGCGCTGCTGGCCATGCCGAAGGGGCCACCCCCACATTGCAGTCCCCTCTGCGGCAGCCTGCGTAGGGGCCACCGCCGGAGCCACATGATCAAGAACCCGGCGACGTCTCGATGGCTTCGTCCGGCCCTCGAGCACGTCGAGACCAGCGCCAGGCCTAGGAAGACTGGCGGGGGGAAGGCACGCGCGTCACCATCGAGCGGTGCCGCGACACCCACCGCCAGTCTGATAGGCGCAATGGCCCCGGCATCGATGAGCCTGCACCCGATGAGGGTTGGTACCTATCTTTCGAGGTTGGGTGCCCCGCCTTCACTCGTGAACTACGGCAAGTCCGTTGGCCATCTTCCCGCACATTCAAGCCAGAGATACCAGAGAAGTACGATAGGAGATTGAACCCGGCAGAGTTCCTGAGCATCTACACCATCATTGTTCAGGCTGCTGGGGGAAGAGATGAGAAGGTGTTCACCAACTACTTCCCTTTGGCACTCAAGCCAAATGTGAGGTCTTGGCTAATGCACCTGCCGGAGAACTCCATCTCAACTTGGGCTGACCTGTGCCATGAGTTTGTTGGCGCCTTTATGGGCGGCCATCAAGAACCAGGATGGCCAAGCAATCTGCAGCTCCTACCACAGAAGGAAGGAGAAAGTCTGCGGAAGTACATGCAAAGGTTCAGTCGAGTGCACAGGAACATCCGAGATATCCACCTGGCAGTTGTGATAGCCGCATTCCAGTCCAACGTGCGCAACCACAGGATATGTTCCAAAATGAACGTGTGGCTGCCCACGACTGTGAATGAGTTATACACTCTGGTGGATAAGTGTGCTCGCATAGAGGAGGGAAGGCGACTTCCCGGTGAAGAGGATGGCGTCGACATCTATTGAGATGATGACGACAAGGCCATGAGTCAGAAGAAGAAGAACAAGAAACACAATAAGAAGAGCAAGGAGAAAGTTGTGATGGTCGTCGAAGGATCCAGCACACCTAGTACAGGCAAGAAGGCCAAGGCCGAGACCCCCGGTAAGGAGGTTGCTGCGTGCACTGACTGCTGGGCGGCCGCGGCTGCCGATAAGGCTGGGAAGGGTGATGGGCCGTACTGCAAGATCCATAGGACCAAGGGCCACGACCTTCAGGAGTGTCATCAGGTTGAGCAGCTCGTCAAGAAGCAGAGGGCTGAGTATGAGAAGCGTGATAAGGAGAAAAACTAGGATGGTGCTGGCGGGAAGGGCCGAGGCGGCGGAGTAAGTTGCCCCGGCAAGGCTCCTCAGAATCAAGGGAAGCCTGCCAGAGGCCGTAAGAAGGAGGATTGCAATGATGAGAGCGATGGAGGAGATGAAGAGGAAACCAGTGAGCAGGAGTTCCAGAAAGCCACTGATGCCCTGTGCATTGATGGGGGTGCATCTCTGCACTCCTCTCACCACCAACTTAAACAGTGGGCGCGTGAAGTCAATGCCATGGAGCCAGCGGCAGATTCTCGGAAGCCGCTCAAGTGGTCCCGCACGCACGTCATCTTTGACGAAGAGGATCACCTTGACCGCACCACCACGGTAGGGTGCTTGCCGTTGTTGGTGTCACCAATAATACGCAACTTCAAAGTCACAAAGATGTTGGTTGACGGCGGGGCCGGGTTGAATCTGATATCTCCAAAGGTCATCAGCAAACTTCAGATAGTAGATGAGGAGCACAAGGTTACTGGGACGTTCCATGGAATCAACCACGGCAGGAGTCGTCCTAAGGGAAAGATCACGATGTCGGTGACGTCCGGAGGGGAGTTAAACTACCGGACTAAGAAGATCGTGTTTAATGTGGTTGACCTCCCCTTGCCGTACAATGGAATCCTTGGTCACCCAGCTCTGGCCAAGTTCATGGTGGCATCCCACTATGCCTACAACACCTTGAAGATGCCAGGGCCGATAGGAGTCATTTCCATTCCGTCAGATCAGAAGGACGCAATCATATGCGTGGACAAGATGTACCGGGAGGTGGTCGCTGTTGAGGCAGCAGAAACCACTACTCCCGCCAAGGAAAGTAAGAAAATAAAGAGAGCTAGCAAGGATGCCAGCAAGGAATCCAGGAAGCGTTCCTCTCCGGAGTGTGTTGCGCCTGTTGATGACTTGCCGGAGAGTTCCAATAGCAAGAGATCCAAAGCTGCTGCACCTGCTGTGAAGAAGGTCCCAGCAGGGCTGGCTGGCGCTGATGGTACCTTCACTATCAGTGCCACCCTTGATGACAAATAGGAAAGCACGCTTGTTGCCTTCCTGCGGATGAATATCGATGTGTTTGCCTGGCAACCATCTGATATCCCCGGTGTTCCCAGGAGGTAATCGAGCACCACCTTGCTGTATGCCCGCATGCCCGGCCCGTCAAGCAGAAGGTCCAGAAGCAAGCTTTGGAGCGGCAACAGTTTATTGCCGAGGAGATCAAGAAGCGTGAAGCTGCTGGTTTGGTCAGGGGAGTGTTGCATCCCACATGGTTAGCAAATCCAGTGGTGGTGCGCAAGGCGAATGGGAAATGGATGCTTTGCATAGACTTCACAGATCTAAACAAGGCATGCCCGAAGGACCCGTTCCCCTTGCCACGCATCGACCAGATTGTGGATTCCACTTCCGGGTGTGACCTTCTTTCCTTTCTGGATGCCTACTCCGGATACCACCAGATCTTCATGTCCAAGGAAGACAAAGAGAAGACCGCATTCATAACCCCGTGTGGCACGTACTGCTTTGTACGGATGCCCTTCGGGTTAAAGAGCGCCGGATCCACTTTTGCAAGAGCAGTACAGATTGGCTTTGAGTCCCAGCTGCACAGAAACATTGAAGCTTACATGGATGATATTGTGGTCAAGACCAAGGACAGATCAACCCTCATCCAGGATATGGAAGAAACCTTTGCTAATCTGTGCAAGATCAACTTGAAGCTGAACCCGGAGAAGTGTGTGTTTGGAGTTCCCTCCGGCAAGCTACTTGGCTTCTTTGTGTGTCATCAAGGGATAGAGGCCAACCCCGGCAAGATCAAGGCTATCGAGCAAATTCAAGCACCCAAGACAGACAAGGATGTGAGGTCTTTGACTGGATGCGTGGCTGCACTGAGCAGGTTCATTTCCAAGTCTGCCGAGCGCGCCCTGCCGTTCTTCAAAATCTTGAAGAAGGCAGGACCCATGGAGTGGACCCCAGAGGCAGATGCTGCGCTGCAAGATTTGAAGACCTATCTTTCCTCTGTGCCCACCTTGGTCGCTCCCAAACCACAAGAGCCGTTGCTGCTATACATAGCGGCAACCAATCAAGTGGTTAGTGCGGCACTGGTGGCGCAGTGGGAAGTGGATGACGCGGTAGCCACAACCACTGTCCCCTCTGAAGAGGAAAGTGAACCTGTCCCGGCAAGGCCAGAGTTAGTCCAGAATGAAGAAAGGCAGGGCAGCAGAAGCAGTTCTATGGTTGTGGCAAGGAAGAAAGTGGTGCAGCGCCCAGTGTACTTTGTCAGCTCCCTGTTACAAGGAGCTAGATCAAGGTACTCTCGCATGCAAAAATTGATTTTTGGCCTCATCATGGCCTCAAGGAAACTGCGCCACTACTTCCAAGGCCACGAGATCATAGTTGTCACCCGCTTCCCCTTGCAACGCTTACTCCAAAACCCCGAGGCCACCGGTAGGATTGTGGAATGGGCTTTGGAGTTGTCCAGCTTTGGTTTGAAGTTTGAAAGCACGTCAACTATTCAGAGCAGAGCACTAGCAGAGTTCATCGCAGAGTGGACACCAACTCCTGATGAAGAAGTATTGGAGACGATCATCCCCGACATGGAAGTGCCCCAAGATTGAATTATGTATTTCGATGGTGCCTTCTCCCTACAAGGTGCAGGGGCTGGCGTGCTTCTTGTTGCCCCCACTGGGGAGCACCTTAAGTACGTCGTCCAGATGCACTTTCCCTGGGAGGAGGCTACCAAAAATACTGCAGAGTATGAAGGGCTCCTTGCCTGGCTCAGGATTGCAACAGAACTGGGAATCAAGAAGCTGATCATCCGTGGAGATTCACAACTTGTGGTGAGACAAGTCAACAAAGATTACCAAAGTCCATTGATGGAGGCATACGTCGAGGAAGTGAGAAAGTTGGAGGAGCGCTTTGACGGATTGCAAACAGAGCACGTGCCCCATGTGGAAAACAGCATTGCTGATCATCTGTCAAAGTGCGCTACGCAAAAACTCCCTGTGGAACCAGGGACTTTTGTTCTCCATCTGACTCAGCCCTCCGTATCCCCGGCAACAATGGCCAGAAAGAGGAGGAAACTGGACTCCGGCAAGCCTCACCCGGCAGAGCCTCCTGAGGCTCCCGGCAAAGAGCTTGGCGGGAACAACTCCCCTTCGATCAGTGAGCTGCACCATCCCGCCAGACCACCAGTCCCTGTGGTCGAGAAGTGCGCTCCTGCGAATGAGGAGGTGCTGCTGGTCCTTGTTGCCGAGCCCCTGGCCCTAACCTGGGCACGGCACATAGTCCATTTCCTCCAAACTGGAGAACTCCCCAAAGAGCAAGAAGAAGCCGAAAGAGTAGCCCGGAGGGCCAGTATGTATCAGTTCGTGGACGACACGCTGTACAGAAGGAGACCCAACGGTGTGAAATTGAAGTGCATTTACCGGGAGGAAGGAAATGAACTGTTGGCAGAGGTACACAAGGGTATGTGCGGCTCACACATTGGATCAAGGGCTCTGGTTGGAAAAGCCTTCCGGCAAGGTTTCTATTGGCCCACAGCCCTCCAAGATGCAGTTGAGCTCGTCACCAAATGTGAAGCCTACCAGTTCCATTCCAAGAACATCCATCAGCCTGCCCAAGCTCTTTAGATGATCCCTTTGTCATGGCCCTTCTCGGTCTGGGGGCTCGATATCTTGGGCCCCTTCCCCCGTGCTACCGGGGGCTTTGAGTTCTTGTTCGTCGCTATCGACAAGTTCACAAAGTGGCCAGAGGTGGAGCCCGTGAGAAAGGTGACCGCACAGTCAGCTATCAAGTTCTTGAAAGGATTGGTGTGCCGCTTCGGGGTGCCTGCCCGAATCATCACCAACAACGGCACCCAATTCACGAGCCGCGCCTTCATGCAATATGTTCATGCCCTCGGAAGCAAGATCTCATTTGCCTCTATCGCCATTCCAGAAGCAATGGACAAGCTGAGAGGGCGAACACTAAAGTGCTGCGAGGTCTCAAGACAAGAACCTTTGATAGACTGCAGAAGTGTGGCAGGCAATGGATCGACGAGCTACTGGTGGTTCTTTGGTCCCTCAGAACGACACCAAATCGAGCTACCGGGCAGACTCCCTTCTCCCTAGTCTATGGGGCAGAAGCAGTTATCCCCACGGAACTCATATTTAGATCTCCTCGAGTGCTTGCCTATGATGAAGTAGCGCAGGAACGACACCGGTGTGACGACGCTGTGCTACTTGAGGAGAACTGTCTCCGGGTCGCTACGCGTGTTGCACGCTACCAGCAAGCCCTGCATCGCTATCACATCCGCAGGGTTCGTGCCCGGGGTTTTGAGGAAGGCGAGCTTGTCCTTAGGTAAGGATGGCAATGGGTAGGGTATGGGGCGGGTAGAGCAATACCATACCCATACCCGTGTAGTCAATGGGTACAAAATTCTACCCATACCCGTACCCATGGGTATGAAACTTTACCCGTACCCATACCCGACAGGTACCCATACCCATTGGGTACCCAATGGGTAGATCAAATAGTAGACAAGTTATTCACAATTTTACATTCATTGATAACACATCTGACAAAAAAATATTTTACGGAGACGACAAGATTTCGTGTGATGGTGTGAGGCTTAATTACAGGAGTAGTTAGGTCACCCAGATCCTTTGCCGCTACCGACCCTTGCGCATATGTTGAACCTCCACGAACAAAGTCAACATGTTAGTATAAACGGGTAGGGTATGGGTATACCCATGGGTACAAGGTTGTACCCGTGCCCTACCCATGACTTAACGGGTAGGATATGGGTACTACCCATGGGTATAAAATTGTGTCCATACCCTGCCCATGTGGGTACGGTATCCGCGGGTACCCGTACCCATGGGTAAAATTGCCATCCTTATCCTTAGGCGTGTTCAGTTCGCCAAGGGTACAATCAAGTTGACACCAAAGTGGGAAGGCCCTTACCAGGTAGTACGAGTCACCAGACCTAGCGCAGTCCGTCTGGAGACCGGAGATGGCATTCAGTTGCAAAACTCATGGAACATTGAGCATCTCCGTAAGTTCTACCCATAAGGCGCGACTGTCGAGCCCTGCCCGGCAGCCACCCTTTTGTACAGGCCTTGCCACTGTTGCATGTAACCCCTCATACGAAGCCAGGCGCAGGCCCTGAGCAACAGAAATAAATGAAGTGCTGGGGGCCCCCAAAACTTGCATGCATGCATAAGCATATCATGAGCATAGCATGATCATGTAGATGAGGCCGCCTGAGGCATTGTTTTCATCTGCATTAAAGTTGCAGGGTTCTTGCCATGGACTCGGTCCCAAAAAGAAGAAATGAAGATGAGCCTACGTGATGATCCTCGCCAAGCCAAACAGATAAGTTCTCTTCTTATCCTTACGTGTTCTGTAAGTAGAAACTTGTGCATATGAAAACCTCATCACCTTTGAAACTTAGGTGCTCCCATCCTTTGACTCGAACGTTGCTTCGGTTAGGATGGTCGCAGTGGCCTTTGGCGGAGAAGGCTTGGCGGGGAGCTGGTCCCTCTTTGTGATTTGTGTCCGGCAGGCTTAGCCCCACAGCAACAATTCGAGGGTACCGGCAGGATAGCTTGGCGGAGATAACTTGTTTACTGGAACGTATAGAGGCATTTCACCTCTGCATGGGTATGATGCATGCACAAGTGCCCGACAAAGCTTATCTTTTTCATTAATATGTTGATGAACAAGTACAGATCTTACAGAACACCAACATGGATAAAGAAGATTACATTATTTAGACTAAAGTTTGGCAAGTGCCTACATATTTTAGATTGAAAAAAGATAAGTGCCCCGTAATCCCTTTGTTGTCCCTCTCCTCCTAGGCACTGCGGTGGAAGAGGAAGAGGGCAAAAGGAGTGCCTGAGCAAGACGCCCCACTCGATCCCGTCAGGACCTACCGGGCGCAGCCTGACAAGATCGAGAGTGGCGAGGCTGCGAAGGAGAGGGGTGGAAGGAGCAGCTCGGCGGTGCCCTGGTCACCACCTCCAGGACTAGCCAGAAGCCCCAGCGAAAGCACCGGCGGGCAGAACCGCCGGAGCTCAGCTGGAAGACTGCTGGAGGAGGCAAAGGCACCAAGAGAGCGGCCCCCTCCCCAGTAACCAAGAGGCCAGTGATGATGGTGCCAGGGAGGGAGGGGAAGAATGGAAAGACGAGGCAGCAAGTCAGCAATACGAGACGAAGGCGTCGGTGCCATCGTACTCCGACCTAACGCCCTGCCACCCGCCTTCTCTGTCTTCCCTCGTTCTTTCTTCATCACCACCACTCCAGGAGGGCGCCAGCTCCTCGAGCCGTTGCCTCCCTCGGAGAAGCTGCGGGCGACGGCGGCATCCAAGGCACGCAAGGAGCATCGCTCCCCACCTTAGAGCGTAGGAAGATGCCGCCGTCTTTGACATTCGCCCCGACTTCACCAAAGGGGGCAGTGCTGGGATTGCCGAGGGACCCGAGCGCTGCACCCCAGACAGATGCCGGAAGCCCTGGGAGCTCCGGCGTCAAGGCAGGAAGCCGCAGTGGTTCGCGACAAGGTCTAGTGCTCCCGCCAGACGGCCGACCCGAGCAGAGGAGACAAGCATTCCACCATAGTGGAAAAGCTTGGTACCTCCTGCGCTGCAAGTGGCTCCACCGCTGCATCCCTTCCGGCCCCGGACCAGACTCACTCCCCGGGCGCCTACACAAGCTTTCGGCGTCATCAACCCCAAGCCCAAGCCCGGGGCCTATCCCGGGTCTCTCCTTCTCAGCATTGCAAGGAGAAAGAAGGAAATGGCGAGAAGAGGTGCATGGATGACCACTTCCGCTTCCCCCCGCCCCCTTTTATAGGCGGGCTGGGGGCTGGGGGCTGATCCATCGGTGGGTAACCATCGTCCATCTCCACCAATCCAAGAAGGCCGGGCCCCTGCCTTGACGCTCTCCCGCACCACGCGCCTCCGTTACCTACCCCACTCAATGCATGCAGCATATGTGGCCATGGATAAGAGCGTGGTGGGAAGAGAGAATTGGCAATTACTCGCCCGTGCATTAAAGTCATTCACGGGCCATTACATGGATGGCCCCACCACAATTGGCATTACACGACACGCGGGAGAACCGAAAAGTGATCCAAGCTCAGATTAAAGAAGAAGCAAAGAAGATCTCAAAGGATAAGCAATTGCTCCCCTCTTGCCTGTGTACTTTACAGGGCCTACCCCGACGACGCTCGGCAGTGTGTTCAGGCCAGGCCCGGGCGTTCCTGTCGGTGCAACAGACCCCAGGTATGTTGCCCAGACTGTACACAGGCTTGGAGGCAAGCTCGCAACGTCCAAGTCCAGACCAAGACAAGCTAAATGAGCAAGACACCACTAAGGAGAAAACCTCCCTTGCCGGGCAGGCGAGCTTGGCGAGGATGAGGTGGCCCCAAAGACAAGCCTCAAGATCGTCCCGGCAGGCCTGCCGGGCGCTACGAAGGCAAACTACCCCGCCAAGGCTCCACCGCTCCACCTCACAGCGACGCAAGTCATCGATCGGTGCGGTGTCAAGTCCCCAAGTGACTAAGTGGCTGTTATTCGACACGTGGCAGCCACTTCCTATGGAAATCACCTCCAAATGACACCCGTCCAGCGATGTGGCAAGTAGCCAGACGAGGAGGTGGCCGAGCAGCCTGGCAAGGCTTGCCGGGCACGCCACGATGTGACACTAAGTGGCGCATTTAATGTGCCCTGCTCTGACTGCAGAGTTAGGTATGATAGCACTATTCGCTATCTAATCTGTACACAATGACTGATTTGCCACTATGGTGACCCCTTGATCTATAAAAGGAGGGCCATGGCAACCATAGAAAGGATTCGGACCCTTGTACACTCATACGCGCGTACCTGCCCTCACCCCGAGGCAACCCTGCCGGGCAAGAGCGCCGCGTTTCCACCACAATCCACCATCAATCCACCAAAGCAAGAGTAGAGTTTTACGCCTCGCGGCGGCCTGAACCTGGGTAAAATTGCCCGTGTGATCTCTGCCGTGCTGCGCTACGATTCTCCGCTCTTTGTGCAATGTGTGCATCCCCCCTGCCGAACCACAAGGGGCTGATGGCCCCATAGGTGGCCATGGTTTCCCACGACAACTAGATTGATTTATCTTGCAATGGGAGAGGTGCTTGGTAATGGGTTCAATCTTGTGGTGCTCTATATCCCAGGTAGAAAGTAGGGGACAAGACATGTATTTGTATTGTTTCCATTAAGGGGAAAACAATGGGGATTATTCATATTGGTTGGATTTACTTTGTCTACATCATGTCATCTTGTTTAAGGTGTTGCTCCGTTTTTTTAACTTAATACTCTAGATGCATTCTGGATAGCGGTCGATGGGTGGAGTAATAGTAGTAGATGCAGGCAGGAGTCGGTCTACTTGTCTCAGATGTGATGCCTATATACATGATCATTGCCTTGAATATCGTCATAACTATGCGCTATTCTATAAATTGCCCAACAGAAAAAAAATACCCACCGTATGCTTTTTGTTTGAGAGAGAAGCCTCCAGTGAAAACTATGGCCCCCGGGCCTACTTTTATCATATATAAAATGCAAAATTACCTTGCTGCAATTTTATTATCATATTTTATTTTGTATTTTATTTTACCTATCTATCACTACGAGATTTCAACCTTGCAAATAACCGCTGAGGGGATTGACAACCCCTTTGATCGCGTTGGGTGCAAGTATTTGCTTTTGTGTGTGTAGGTGCTACTAACGAGGTTTCACATGGTTCTCCTACTTGATTGATAACCTTGGTTCTTAACTGAGGGAAGTACTTATCTCTACTGTACTGCATCATGCTCTCCTCTTCGAGGAAATCTCAATGCAGCTCACAAGTAGCAGGAAGAATTTCTGGCGCCATTGCTGGGGAGACATCACCTAAACCTATCAAGTACCTTCACATAAACTATCATCCACTTGTTCTTACTTTCATTTGCCATTTGCCTCTCGTTTTCATCTCCCCCACTTCTAAAACAATTTTACAAAAATACAAAAATATTTTTGTTTGCTTGTTTGCTTGCTTTGTCGCTATTTCTCAATAAAACACCAAGTTGTGTGACTTTTCCAATACTAATAATAACGATTTTATTAGTACTCCAATTGCTCCTCCCGCCACTAGTGCGGAGTCATGTGATATTAATGCTGCTTTGCTAAATCTTGTTATGAAAGAACAATTTGCTGGTAGTCCTAATGAAAATGTTGTATCCCATCTTAATACTTTCGTTGAATTGTGTGATATGAAAAACAAAAAAGATGTGGACAATGATATTTTCAAATTGAAATTATTTTCGTTCTCACTACGAGATCGTGCTAAAACTTGGTTTTCATCCTTGCCGCAAAATAGTATCGATTCTTGGGACAAGTGTAAGGATGCTTTTATTGCCTAGTATTTTCCTCCCGCTAAGATTATTTCTCTTAGAAATCAAATCATGAATTTTAAGCAACTTGACCATGAACATGTTGCACAATATTGGGAGAGAATGAAATTAATGATAAGAAATTGCCCCACTCATGGTTTAAGCTTATGGATGATCATACAAAAAAATTATGCGGGATTAAACTTTGTTTCTAGAAATCTTTTAGACTCAGCAGCAGGGGGTACCTTTATGGAAATCACAGTAGGAGAAGCTACAAAACTCTGTGATAATATTATGACAAATTATTCAGAATGGCACACTGAAAGAACGCCAACTAGTAAGAAGGTAAACTCTGTCTAAGAAATTAATACTTTGAGTGATAAAATGGATGCGCTTATGAAAATGGTTGCTAGTAAGAGTGCTCATGTTGATCCTAATGATGTGCCATTATCTACTTTTATTGAGAAAAATAATGATGCTATTGATGTGTGTTGTTGCAATATCTGCCTACCTTGTGTTTTGGAGATTGTTGACAGAAACAGGTATGGACTAATTTGTTTGCTAGTGCATACAGAGTGAAAAAGTCCATACACAATCGAAGAATATGATGTCTCCGGTGCTGAGTTCGAGGAACTTCACCGTAGTACATCTGTGTTGGAAAGAAGAATGAGCTATACTTGTTGAAGTACTAGAGTCGAGGAGATTGATGAAAAGAAATGGACCCCCTCGAAGATTTACTACTGAAGCAAAGCTTTTGATTAAGTACTATCGTCCGAAGAAATTGACTGCAGCGATGGAAGTCGAAGACTATGTGAAGACGTAGCATTCATTTAGTTGTTCTTCTTTCATTCATTTGAGTCATAGGACCTCTGTACTATTAAGAGGGGTATAGGTTCTCGATGCTTAGATCCGCTGTGATGCTTAGCCATAACCTATGAAAGTTGCGAGAGAAATCTCTTTGAGCTCCGAACAAATACTTGCCACCAAGAGACCGTGATCTTCTTCGCTACAAGAGATTTGCCTCGGACCAAGGAGTTAGCATTTCTTGCTCCGCAAGAAATATTACCGTTGTGCTCAAATCCGACAGTTGGAATCGTGTTGTTCGGCCATTGGCTGAACCCGATGTTTAATTTGGTCATTTCCCATTAGGGAAGGCTGCGGCTATAAATAGCCACCCCGCTCCAACGTTGTCCGTTGGCTGCTCCGCTTGAGATTTCTGAGAAGATTGATTTGAGCAACCCCTCTCCGAGTGATTTGAGTTTAAGATCCACCGAGAGAAAAACCAAGAGCCCAAACTTAGACAGTGGTTTAGCATTGCAGTAGTTCTGAGTGAGAGTTCTTGTACCTATTACTCTTGAGAGTTGCCCACTCTCTAGACGGATAGGTTTTGGTTTCGAGTGATGAAGAGTTGTTGTCTTCACCGAGCCTGATCTTCAGCAACCAAGAGTGATTGTGGTTTGCGAAGGTCGACCAAAGGTTTGGAGATCGCCGACAAGGATCTACCACGAGTGAAATCAACCTGAGTCTGATCAGCTCTGCGTTGAAGGAGAATAGGGTGAAGAGAGTTTATCTTCCGTGTTAAGTCACAGCCCCTCCAACCAGACATAGCCCTTTGGCAGAAGGGTGAACTAGTCTACCAAATCTCTCTGTCGCCATCGAGCACCCCTGGTTATTTCTATTCTACTGCATTTCCTTCTGTGGTTCTTATTCGTGCTTTGTGCGGATAGATTTCTTGATCATACTGTATTGTTATCTTTATACCGTGTGTCTGCATTCCTCCCTGTTCTTCGTCACCTCCTCTTATCTATTCGCTACCTTATTGTACCTCTGTTTTACTAGCGAAATCTCTGAGTAGTTATTTATTCAGTATCTCTCATGTTGTGTCTTATCCTGTTACATCTGTTTGCCTATTGCATCATCCTCATTAATGTTAAAACTGTGATCTATGAAGCTCGTACCGTTGTCAATGCTTTTCTCGAAGAACATGCTTCTGACGAAGAAGATTGATTTAGTATTTTTCCTTCGACACTCTATTCCGCTGCTGTGATTGGTTTAAGTTTCAAAGCTTTCGAAAGAAAATTTCAATCTCCCATTCAACCCCTCTGGTCGATATACTCTCGGTCCTAAGAATTGGTATCAGAGCCGGTAATCCCTGTCTCTGCTTATTAAAGGCCTAACGTCCTTTGAGTTTTGAGTATGTCGCTTGCAGGTAGATCCTTGCACTCTGAAAGGTTTCCCATCTTCGATGGAAATGACTATCTATACAGGAAGGAATGAACAAGAATCAGAATTCAAGCTATGAACTATGATCTGTGGCAGATTGTGGAAGATGGCTACACCATTCAGCAACAAAATGATCTGACTTCCGATGATAAAGCAAATCTGTAGTTAGATGCTCAAGCAAAAGATATCATCTATGCTAGTCTATCAAAAGACATTTTCCTTTGGTTCCACAGGCTCAACACAGCAAAAGCAAATTTGGGATGCTCTCAATAGTGCCCATGAAGAATTTGTTGCTCGATCAGATCCTCACACTAAAATGCTTCGAGCTATGTTCACTGGATTCAGAGGCCTTCATAAAGAAAGTGTCATGGAACTCACTGATCGATTGACAAACATTGTCGAAAGATTACATCAACGAGGAGTAACTGATATCACCGATAAAGATGTAGTCAACAAGCTTCTGAGCACTCTTGACAAATCCTTCGATCCCATTGTGTCTAAAATCAAACAAAGACCTGACTATGAAGAGCTTCACTGTGTTGAGGTCATGACACTGTTGTCCATTCACAAAGAAAAGATGGAACTGGAAAATGCTAATCAAGAATCTTCTTCGGAAGGTGAAGGAGAAATTCTCTCACACTATGGCAGTTCAGAAGAAGAAGAAGATGTCGAGAATCAACACACCATCACAAAAGAACTAGAGATGCTCACTCAAAGGCTAAGTGATCTAAAAAGGCACAATCTCCATCTCACAAACAATGATGAGCCTGAATCATCTAGAAGATCATTGCCTCCAAAAGATATGAAGTGCTTCAAGTGCAAGTTATACGGCCATGTCATCGCTAATTGCCCTGGTTGGGAAGGAAAACCTAGCAGTAGATGGAAATACCTTCATTGCAGTGGTTTTACTCGAATGGATCGTTATACTAAGCTCTCGAAGGAAATTGCAACTTCATCATATTCTTTGATGAGACCAGTCACTGACGTGAAAGCCAGAGCAGTCATCGAATCAAATATGAAGAGGATGTCATGGCTAAACAGAGCATATGCGGACTTGACAGTGGACTCTGAAGAAGAAGCCACGAAAACTAAATCAGATGACGAAGAATTCTACAAAAGGATTGGGAGAAGTAATGCATATGTTGCCATTGAATCATCAAAGAACTTCAGCGAATCAGACACTGATAGTAGTGCTTCAAGTGATGATGATTCAAGCGATGATGAACCAATCACCTTTTGTGTCATGGCAAAATCATCAAAGGATCAGGTATCATCAAAACACCTAAGATCCATGAACGAATATTCTCCTGAATATATATCTTATGCCAAGCTGGTCAAGATTGCTAAATCTCAACATGATGAACTTGAAATGCTTGAAAGAAATCCCAGGAAAACTGAGGGATTACTGGTCGAAGAGATGGAGAAGAATCAAAGGTTGATTGAAGAGCAAGATGCTTTTTCATCAACTATTGATGATCTCACCATTTGAAATGACTCACTTTCAGCTGACTACGAGGGTTTATCAAATGAACTCCTAAACGAGAATCAGGAACTCATGTCACTGAGAGAGTCTCATAACGAGCTGGCTTTAGAGAAAGCTTCTCTCTTCGCCGAGAAATCTGTTCAAATTCCTGATGGTTTTGTACCCCCGTGCTTAAAATGTCTAGAACGTACCAATGCTGAAACTTCTAATGCTACCAAAGAAAACATTGCTACTACTGAAGTTGGTACCTCTACTGATCCCTCTTCCGAGGATTTTGCTGCTATTACTGAAGAAAATTGCAGGTTAAAGGGCTTACTTGAGACGGGAATGCTAAGGAGCCCAAAAGGGTATCAAACCTTATGTGATGTGCTCAAGAAGTCCATTCTTCACAAAAATCCTCAGAAGGAAGGATTAGGTTTCGAAAAGAAACTTAATGTGGATGGATCCTATTGGACTCCCGAACAGTATCCTCGTACGACTTGGGTTCATGCAAAGAGTAAAACCCTCGAACCTTAAACTCTAACTGGTTACCATTCACCCATTCCTTGATGCGCCCAGGGGGGTAGGCACGCCTTGATGCCTTGTGGCCCCTCGTGGCTCCGTCTGACCTAATTCCACTTCTATAAATTCTCTAAAATCGTGAAACATACAGGGAGCCATCCAAAATACTTTTTTCGCCACCACAAGTTTCTGTTCTTCCATGATCCCATCTGGAGGCCTTTTCTGGTACTCTGCTGGAGGGGGAATCGATCACGGAGGGCTTCTACATCAACCTTGCTACCCTTTCGATGATGTGTGAGTAGTTTACCACAGACCTACGGGTCCATATCTAGTAGCTAGATGGCTTCTTCTCTCTCTTTGATCTTCAATACAATGTTGTCCTCGATGTTCTTGGAGTTCTATTTGATGTAATCTTCTTTTGCGGTGTGTTTGTTGGATCCTATGAATTGTGGTTTTATGATCAGATTATTCATGAATATCAATTGACTCTTCTCTGAATTCTTTTATGCATGATTATTATAGCTTTTATTTCTCTCTGATCTATATGTTTGGTTTGGCAAACTAGATTGATTTATCTTGCAATGGGAGAGGTGGTTTGTAATGGGCTCAATCTTACGGTGCTCTATATCCTAGTTACAAAGTAGGGGACAAGACACGTATTTGTATTGTTGCCATTAAGGGGAAAATGACAGGGTTTATTCATATTGGTTGGATTTACTTTGTCTCCATCATGTCATCTTGCTTAAGGCGTTACTCCATTTTTCTTAACTTAATACTCTAGATGCATGCTAGATAGCGGTCGATGGGTGGAGTAATAGTAGTAGATGCAGGTAGGGGTCGGTCTACTTGTCTCGGACGTGATGCCTATATACATGATCATGTCCTTGAATTTCGTCATAACTATGTGCTTTTCTATCAATTGCCCAACAGTAATTTGTTTACCCACCGTATGTATTTTGTTCGAGAGAGAAGCCTCTAGTGAAAACTATGGCCCCCGGGTCTACTTCTATCATATATAAAATCCAAAAATACCTTGCTACAATTTTATTACCGTATTTTATTTTACTTGTCTTTCACTACGAGATTTGATCCTTGCAAATAACTGCTGAGGGGATTGACAACCCCCTTGATCGCGTTGGGTGCAAGTATTTGCTTTTGTGTTTGTAGGTGTTGCTAACGAGGTTTCGCGTGGTTCTCCTATTGGATTGATAACCTTTGTTCTTAACTGAGGGAAATACTTATCTCTATTGTACTGCATCATCCTCTCCTGTCTGAGGAAATCGCACACCCCCTGTTATTCTCCGGCAACAGCAGCCTCACATCACAGTCGAACCAGTCAACCCTCGTACTCCCCTCCGCATGGGCATCCACTGCCGTGTCTTCCCCTGCTCTGCATCGTTCCCTTCCTAGGTCTCGCCATCATCCATCGCCTTGGTGCTCTCGGCATGGCTTGGTGAACATGGTCAACAGACGACAACCATCGGAAGAGGATTGTATGTGGTGAGGCTAACAGCTGGACCCACCAGCTACATCTTCGCACGCAAGGAAGTGCCTCCTTATTACGTGCAAAAAAATGATTCCTCCCCTGATAGCTAGGACCACCCACCTATATCTTTGCATGCAAGGAAGTGTCTCCTTATCCTCCCTATAGCTGGGACCCACCCGGTCGAAGTGGATGTAGTGTTGTCTGTCTGGTCACGAACGTGTTCGTACATACCAGTCGATCAGTCTCTCTGCACGGATGAACCATGGCCGAGTAAGTAGCGGCATGTCTCGTAGTATAGCCCCCGACGTAGCAGTTCAAGCAATCCCGTCTAAGTCATGTACACATACGTAGAGCCACACGACAAAAAATAAGGTCACATATGTACATGCGGGCGTGGTCTCTAACGCGTACTCACGCATACATACAGCCAGGGCTCGTGTACATCGCGAGGCAACGTGGCAGAGGCAACGGATGCCAGCAATGGCGACGTGTTCATCGGCAGCCAACCGGCTGGGTCAAAATGGAGGAAACAATGTTGTCTTCATGGGGAGGCAACCGACTAGGTTGGAATGCATCCTATTCATCGGGAGCCTACCAGCTTGGACGAAACAACCGAAACGGGGTCTGGCGTACCGCAAAATGGAGGAAACGACATTTTGTTCAACTGCCTACGGTCAAAACAGGGTCCTATTAATCGGGAGGGGTGTGGCGTCACAAAACGGAGGAATTAGACTTCTGTTCAACGACCTATGGTTGAAACGGGGTCTTGTTGATCGGGAGGGGTCTGGCGTACCGCAAAATGGAGGAAACAAACTTCTCTTCGATCGCGTACGTTCGAAACGGGGTCCTGTTCATCGGGAGGGGTGTGGCGTACTGCTACTTGTGAGCTGCGTTGGGATTTCCTTGAAGAGGAGAGGATGATGCAGTATAGTAGAGATAAGTATTTCCCTTAGTTAAGAATCAAGGTTATCAATTCAGTAGGAGAACCATGCAATACCTTGTGAGCAGCACCTACATACAAAATAACAAATACTTGCACCCAACGAAATAAGGGGTTGTCAATCCCTTGGCGGTTAATTGCAAGGATCAAATCTCATAATGATAGATAGATAAACATTAACACAAAATAAAATAACATTAAATAACTTGCAGCAAGGTATTTTTGGATTTTTAATATATGATAAAGATATACCCGGGGGCCATAGTTTTCACTAGAGGCTTCTCTCTCGAACAAAAAGCATACGATGGATAGACAAATTACTGTTGGGCAATTGATAGAAAAGCGAATAATTATGATGATATCCAAGGCAATGATCATGTATATAGGCATCACGTTCGAGACAAGTAGACCGACTCCTGCCTACATCTACTACTATTACTCCACACATCAACCGCTATCTAGCATGCATCTAGAGTATTAAGTTCATAAAGAACAGAGTAATGCCTTAAGCAAGATAACATGATGTAGACAAAGTAAACTCAATCAATATGAATAAACCCCATCATTTTATCCTTAATGGCAACAATACAAATACGTGTCCTGTCCCTTTCTATCACTGGGATATAGAGCACCGTAAGATTGAACCCCTCACACAAAGCACCTATCCCATTGCAAGATAAATCAATCTAGTTGGCCAAACCAAACGGATAGATCGGAGAGAAATACAAAGCTATAATAATCATGCATAAAAGAGTTCAGAGAAGACTCAAATAATATCCATAGATAATCTCATCATAAACCCACAATTCATCGGATCCCAACAAACACACCGTAAAAGAAGATTACATCGAATAGTTCTCCAAGAACATCGAGGAGAACATTGTATTGAAGATCAAAGAGAGAGAAGAAGCCATATAGCTACTAGCTATGGACCCATAGGTCTGTGGTAAACTTCTCACACATCATCAGAAGGGCAGGAAGGTTGATGTAGAAGCCCTCCGTGGTCGATTCCCCCTCCGGTAGAGTACCGAAAAAGGCCTCCAGATGGGATCTCGCAAGAACAGAGGCTTGCGGCGGCGAAAAAAGTATTTTGGGTGGCTCCCTGTTGGTTTCCCGATTTTAGAGAATTTATAGAGGTGTAATTAGGTCAAACGGAGGATTGATGGGCCCACAAGCCACATGGGCGCGCCTAGCCCCCTAAGCGTGCCCATGTGCCTTGTGGCCTACTCCTTCGCCTTCTGTCCTCCTCTCGAAGCTTCTAGGGTCTCTTATGGCTAGAAAAAATCGTCAAAAAGTTTCATGGCATTTGGACTTCGTTTGGTACTGATTTCCTGAAAAACCAAAAATAAGCCAAAAACATCAACTGGCAATTGGCACTAAGTTAATAGGTTAGTCCCAAGAAATGATATAATATTTCATATAATTGCATATAAAACATCCAAGATTGATACTATAATAGAATGGAACAATAAAAAATTATTGATATGCTGGAGACGTATCAAGCATCCCCAAGCTTAATTCCTGCGCGTCCATGATTAGGTAAATGATAAAAATAGAATTTTTTATGTAGAATGCTACCTAACATGTTCATCATAAAATCTTTCTTTTATGGCATGAATATTTAGATCCGAATGATTCAAAGCAATAGTCTGTAATTTGACATAAAGACATCAATACTCAAGCATACCAACAAACAATCATGCCTTTCAAAATCTCAATGCTAAAGAACGTTATCCCCACAAAATCATATAGCCTTGTCATGCTCCATCTTCTTAACACAAAGAATTTATCATGCATAACCCCAATGACAAGCCAAGCAATTGGTTCATACTTTTTAACGCGCTTCAGCTTTTTCAACCCCCACGCAATACATGAGCGCAAGCCATGGATATAGCACTGTGAGTGGAATAGAACATGTTGGTAGAGATTAATACAGAGAAGACAAAAAAGGAGAAAGTCTCACATCGACGAGGCTAATCAACAGGCTATGGAGATGCCCATCAATTGATGTCAATGCAAGGAGTAGGGATTGCCATGCAACGGATGCACTAAGAGCTATAAGTGTATGAAAGCTCAAAAAGAAAACTAAGTGGGTCTGCATCCAACTTGCTTGCTCATGAAGACCTCGGGTATTTGAGGAATCCCATCATTGGAATATACAAGCCAAGTTCTATAATAAAAAAATTCCCACTAGTTATATGAAAGTGAAAACCTACTAGACTCTCTATATGAAAAACATGATGCTACTTTGAAGCACAAGTGTGGAAAAGGATAGTCATATTGCCCCTTCTCTCTTTTTCTCTCATTTTTTCTCTTTTTTTGTTGGGCTCTTTTTGGCCTCTTTTTTTCTTCCGGAATCTCATCCCAACTTGTGGGGAATCATAGTATCCATCATCCTTTCCTCAATGGGACAATGCTCTAATAATGATAATCAACACACTTTTATGTACTTACAACTCAAAATTACAACTCGATACTAGAACAATATATGACTCTATATGAATGCCTTAGGAGGTGTACCAGGATGTGCAATGATCTAGAGTAACATGTATATAAAAAATGATGAATGGTGGCTGAGCCACAAATACTATCTCAGCTATTTGATCATGCAAAGCAATATGACAATGATGATGTGTGTCATAATAACGGAATGGTGGAAGTTGCATGGCAATATATCTCGGAATGGCTATGGAAATGCAATAATAGGTAGGTTGGTGTCTGTTTTGAGGAAGATATAAAGAGGCTTATGTGTGATAGAGCATATCATATCACGGGGTTTGGATGCACCGGTGAAGTTTGCACCACATCTCGAGGTGACAAAGGGCAATGGACGGTACCGAAGAGGCTAGCAAATTGCGGAAAGGTGAGAGTGCGTATAATCCATGGACTCACATTTGTCATAAGGAACTCATATACTTATTGTGAAAGTTAATTATCCCTCAAAGCAAAGTACTACTACACATGCCCCTAGGGGGTTAGATTGGTAGGAAAAGACCATTGCTCGTCCCCGACCGCCACTCATAAGGAAGACAATCAATAATAAATCATGCTCCAACTTCTTAGCATAACGAGAGACCATACATGCATGCTTCAGGAATCACAAACCTTAACACCAATATTCTTATTAAACCACAATCATTCACTAGTACCTCCCACATATTACCATATTCATATCGCAAAACTATTGCAAGGAATCAAACTTATCATATTTAGTGTTCTACATGAAAGTTTTTATTATATTTGTTAGGACCGAGAGTATATCGACCAGAGGGGGGTGAATGGGAGATTCAAAATTTCTTTCAAAGATTTTGAAACTTATCCCAATCACAGCAGCAGAATTGAGTATCAAAGGAAATAAACTAAATCAATCTTCTTCGTTAGAAGCATAATCCTTGATGAAGGATGTAACGACAATACGTGCACGAGAAATGACAGGTTTAACTATAATGAGGGTAATGGAGCATGCAAACAAATGTAGTAGAACAAGACATAACATGGTGCATACAAAGCTCATGAGAGAATACAAGGGAAATGATGGTGACGAATAAAACAGGTGATGAGAAAGAAATAGAGTGAGCACAGATACACGAGATGACAACAACAGAACAAAATGATCTAATAAACTATTGGCTCAGAGCACGAATATAAACTGCTAAAGGAAATGCAGTTAGAGTAGATTGAACCAGTGGTTCTCGATGGCGACAGAGAGATTTGGTGGACCAGTTCACCCTTCTACCAAAGGGCTACGTCTGGTTGGAGGGGCTATGACTTAACACGGAAGATAAACTCTCTTCACCCTATTCTCCTTCAATGCAGAGCTGATCAGACTCAGGTTGATTTCACTCGTGGTAGATCCTTGTCGGCGATCTCCAAACCTTCGGTCGACCTTCGTGAACCACAATCACTCTTGGTTGCTGAAGATCAGGCTCGGTGAAGACAACAACTATTCATCACTCGAACCAAAACCTATACGTCTAGAGAGTGTGTAGCTCTCAAGAGCAATAGGTACAAGAACTCTCCCTCAGAACTGCTGTGATGCAAAACCACTATCTAAGTTTGGGCTCTTGATTTTTCTCTCGGTGGATCTTAAACTCAAATCACTCGGAGAGGGGTTGCTCAAATCAATCTTCTTAGAAATCTCATGCGGAGCAGCCAACGAACAACGTTTGAGCGGGGTGGCTATTTATAACCGCAGCCTTCCCTGATGGGAAATGACCAAATTAGACATCGAGATCAGCCAATGGCCAAATGACACGAGTCCAACGGTCGGATTTGAGCACAATGGTAACATTGCTTGCTGAGCAAGAAATGCTAACTCCTCGGTCTGAGAAAAATCTCTTGCAGCGAAGGAGAACACAGTCTCTTGCTGACAAGTATTTGCTTGGAGCACAAAGAGATTTCTCTCACAACTTTCATAGGTTTTGGCTAAGCATCACAGCGGATCTAAGCATCGAGAACCTTTACCCCTCTTAATAGTACGGAGGTCCTATGACTCAAAAGAATTAAAGAGGAACAACGAAATGAACACTACGTCTTCACTTTCTCTTCGACTTCCATCGCTGTAGTCAATTTCTTCGGACGCCAGTACCGAGTCAAATCCTTTGCTTCAGCAGTAAATTTTCATGGGGTCAATTTCTTCACATCAATCTTCTCGACTATATGACTTCAACACATATAGCTCATTCCTCTCTTCAGCGCAGATATGCTTCGGTGAAGTTTCTCGAACTCAGCACCGAAGACAACATTCTCTTCGGTTGTGTATGGACTTTTTCTCTCTGTATGCACTAGCAAACAAATCAGTCCATACATGTTTCTGTCAACAATCTCCAAAACACAAGGTAGGCATATATTGCACCAACAATCTCCCCCTTTTTGGACGATTGTTGACAAAACAGATCACATCGAAGGATAAATAATGAATGGAATGTAATGCGAAGAGTAATGAACATCGAGAAATAAATACGAAGATAAATTACTCTCCCCCTTAAGATATGCTCCAGATCATGAAGAACCGAAGGGAGACGAAGTTATTCTTCGTATGAGTGCCATCGAATTTAAGAATACATGCTTGACTTCTTTTAATGCACTCGACGGTGTCATAGATGATTCTTGTCACACAAATCTGCGAAAAGAATTAGTTTTAAGATAAGCTTTGAAAGATTAGTGACTAAGGATATAGCATGAAGGTTTTCTCAGAGCACAATTTGAATCCACACGAGATGTAATTTTCCTGCATGATTGATATACGATACACTCAGAGCAAGAAAACATTAAGAATATATTGCTCGGAGTTGATATGCTTCAGATGTGGTTTCCATGTCATATAGAAGATAAAGAGATAATAGCGAGGGAAAACACTTTGTCAGTGAGTCATATGACCTTCACAGCGTAGGGCATAAAAGCTTAAACTGACATTCTCTTCCTTCTAGGCTAGATAATGAAGGATAATAATCAGCACATATCAAACCACAAGTCATAAATTGTTTAGTACTCAAAGTAGTTTTCCCCCTTGATGATTTCTTGTTCTTCTTCGAGAGGTAAATATGTTCCCTGTGATATGGATAATTATCGAAGATAATCGTTAATGGGAAACACATTTGATGGTACCTGCAAACAGATAGTGTGAAGCAATAAACATTGCAGGCGGCGATTATTAATGTTACAGGATGACCGAGTTTTTCAACACCACAAGCGGTGCGATAAGTTCATGAAGCAAATTATTTGAGGGAAAACCTGAAATGCGAATGAAAACACCGTGCAAGAAGCCTGAAACCTGAAGTGTCAAAAAGGAATGAGAACACATACGAGGAACTACTCCGTGGGAGAATCCTCAAAATCAGAATTGAAACCACTCGAAGAATCAGAGTCTGAAGAATGAGGAATGATCAAGGTGGAAGCAGGAGTAGCAGCCTGGGCTTTGGAAGACTTGGAGCGATGAACATCTAGCTCGTAGACAAGAGTACCGGCTGTATCTGTAATTTCATCATCACGGTTGACAAACAACAGATCCGTTGAAGCAGAACATTATGGAAGCACTGGAGTGTGTCTTCGAATGCAAGGAACAGCAAGCAAGTCTATTTGGTTATAATCCTTCAAAATACCCTTTTTGGCTAAATCCTTCTGAGCATAATGCTTCCTTAACAAAGTCCATGATCGCTTCTTTGCTTCCTTCCCATGAAGAAGAATCTGGCGAGTTTGATTATGAAGCAAATTTAGCTCAGTCATTAGTTCCACCTTTTCCTTTCTATCCAGCTTGATATGGCTTTCCAGTGTCTGCTGAGTGCGAACACAGATCTCATAAAGAGATGGATTTTCTTCGCGAGGGATTTCAACCCTGGCTTTCTTGACTTTCGGTACATTTTCAGAAGCAGATGCATTTACAGTTGTGTCGATCGGTTCCTTCCCTTTTCCACTATCCTTCATAATGCGCAAGGTGTCACGAATTGGTGGCATGAAAGTCTTCATAATATAAGCCCAGAAGAATTTCTCATTGGCGAGTTGCTCGATGGCGAACATAATCCATGGAGCATAAGGCTTCAATGACTGAGGGCTATCTGTTGCACATGCAAGGTTTCGAATGAAAAGATCAGGAATGTCAAACTCGATTCCTTGAGACATGGCCACAAGTGCATTCCCCATGATGCCTTTGATGGAGTTTGGCCTGTTTGTTGGTGTGATAGTATTGCACAGAATGTGAAATAGAACTTTCTTGTCATAAGCCAACTTCTTCGGATCAACATCAATGCATTCGTCACCTACCATGGTGGGATCCATCAGGATGTGGAGTTGTGCTTCGGGCACTTCCCAGAAATGCAGCCTATGCTCTCTATCCTTCTCAAACTCACAATGAGGAATATTTGTCAAAGCCTGTCGGGGATATCGTGCGACATATGCCAGGGGGTGGCTTATCGTGGATGGGGACAAAAGTACATCGTCGGGCTCTAGAAGCGGGAGTGAGCGAGACCACGTACGCTTGCGGATCTTACCCAGGTTCGGGGCTCTCCTAGGAGATAACACCCCTAGTCCTGCTCTGCGGGGTCTCCGCATGATCACTGCCTCAACAGGTAGCTACAAGCTTGCTCCTTGAGCTGTTTGGCTAGAGGAGGAAGAAAGGCAAGGCTAACTCTATTCCCCTCTCTCTGCGTGCGTGTGTGTGGTGATTTTGGTGCTTGGTCGAGGTTCCAACCCCCTGCATGGGGCGACCTGGGGGGTTTATATAGGCCTACCCCCCAGGGGTGCAATGGTAATTCGGCCAGATGTGGGACCCGGCTGTTGGCGTCACTGGTTGCCGGCTTCTCCGCCAACCGCTGGGGCCCGTCGCCTGGTGGGCCATGTTGACTGCTATTATGCAGTAGCATCGCTCCTGATGACGGAGGCCTCGTCAGGGGGAGCGTGGATACAGTCCCGCCGCCTGGCGGGTGCTCACTGTAGCCACACCCCGTCACATCTGGTTAATGGCGCACAGACTTCGAGGGAGGGGGAGGGCCACCTGCCAGGAGCCGGCCTCCCCCTGAGCCGACTGGTCAGGGCTCGCCGCCCTATGGCTTCTCACGGACAGGTAGGGCCCGCCGCTTGCGGGCCGTACTGACCGCCCGTCGTGGGAGCATGGCCTCTTCTGCAATGGGTGATGTCATGAGCGGCATGGCAATAGTGCTGCATCAGGCGCGGGGCATCCACTTCGTGCGCTGTACTGTGGCCACGTTTTGCCCTCGATTCGGGGGTGGCAGGCTTGTACTGTAGCCATGCCTTGTCTCGTCATGTTTATGTGGGCGCTAACTTTGAGGGCGCGAGGGGCCGCCTGCTAGGCTCCGGCTTCCCAGGAAGCCGCCTGCTAGGAGTCGGCCCACTTCATGGCCGTCTTCTAGGCTCCGCCACCTCCCGGCAACTGGCCGCTCGGACCAGCCGGCCTCAGGGAGGCGGTCCTTTGTCTTCGATGCTTGAGGGGCGCAGCCTGCCCTGATGTCTTGAAATACCAAGGGGAGCTGATGAGGCTACCCGTGGTCATTTACTCCGACAGTAGTCCCCGAAGCTGACGGGGCGTCACGGCTGAAGGGGCGAGAAGCCTCGGCAGCTTCATACTCCGGGACGTCTGGTATTTTGCTTCGTCCGTCTTCCGAAGTGCCGACTGGTAGGTGTCGGCCACGACCAGGCAGGCCGCCTGGCGATTTCGAAACGTCATGGTGGGGACCAGGTGGCACGCCAGCCAGACGTCGGACTCGCCGCCCGCACCTGTCGGCCACGTGGCGTTAGTAGGTCAAGCTGGCCTGCCAGCCCACGCGCGCGACAGGACGTCCCGCAGGCTAGGGCCCGCCGCTACAGTGCCTTGGCACGCGCGCGGATCCGCTGCGGCCGAGGTAGACGGTTGGGCTTCCGCGGCAATTAATACGCGCCTTTACGGGCGCCGCAATCGTGGGATCGTGGGGGAGTGGGCGCAGTTAATCCCACGATCCCCCACGCTCCCGTCCCCTCGGCTTCGCCCCTGGGGCTATAAGTAGGGGGAAAAGGGGGGGCGGCAGACGCACGCGCGCCCTCCTCTCCTGATAGAGGCGAGGGTGTCCCGATCTTTTGATGAGATGGTGGCTATCGTTTTTGGTGGAGTAGACTTTGACGATCCGACTACGAACGTGCGAGGACGTCGCGCCTTAGCAATCGCTAAACCAACTCCGAGAGGTTATTGACCACGCCGGAGCATGATCAACCTGACCACGAAGGTCTGTTTCCTGCGATCAAACGAAGAACAAGCAAGAAACTGAGATTGCAATCTGGATATTGCGAATATAAGAGGAAAGCTTTATTAATGAAGGTGGGGTTCTGTGACGCCTTTGTCTGGTCGTTGAACACAAACGAAGTACGCGAAGTTGCAGCTATGGCGAACTTTTAATCTAAACAAAACCCAAAGTCTAAACGGTGCCCTAAGGGCTGTATATATGGAGGAAGAGGGGGGGGGGATTTCGTGGCCCTTGAAGAAGGGGTCCGAAACCAACCCTATCTCTTGTTTCCCCACACATACGGACTCTAAAAACAGCCTACACTCAAGTATTTCGAAATTACATGGGCCTGGCCCAATAATAAGGTGACGCAGCACCTATGATAGCCTCTGGATGAAATTTATGAAGTGGCATCTTGTATATTTCGTCCAAGGCTTCATGCACTCATTATGGTGGCTTCAAAGTCCTGAAATCATCACTTGTAACTCCGTTCTTGTTCCCCTTGCGCATGCCATCATCTCCATGCTTGAACTTGCTCCAAGGTTCCTCTTTCTTGTCCAAGCTAGGCCCTTCATTTGTAAGCAAAACAAATGTATCCAATTTAGGCAGCATCATATTCTCATGAACATTAGAATCATTACCAAGAAATGAAAGTACCTGATAATTTAATTGGCGTGCGCGAGCTCTAGTAATTGGTCCAGTATGTATAGCAGCAGGGGCTGTGGGTGTAACAACGGTATTGATGTCCTCATCATCCTCCCCTTCTTGAAATGAAGTCGTCCTCGACGGAAGCTCATCTTCCTCACCCAAATAAGGCTTCAAATCTGCAATGTTAAAAGTGGGACTAACCCCAAAATCTGCAGGCAGCTCAAGTTTATATGCATTATCATTTATTTTCTCTAACACCTTAAAAGGACCATCAGCACGTGGCATTAGCTTTGATTTGCGCAAATCAGGAAATCTATCCTTACGCAAATGTAACCAAACAAGATCTCCAGGTGCAAACACAACATGTTTTCTACCCTTATCTCCAGCAAGTTTATATTTAGCATTCATACGCTCAATGTTCTCCTTAGTTAACTCATGCATTTTTAAGATCAATTCAGCACGTTGTTTAGCATCAAAATTAACCTTCTCCAAAGATGGAAGAGGCAACAAATCAATAGGTGCATGAGGTAGGAAACCATATACAATTTCAAAAGGGCACATCTTAGTAGTAGAATGCAACGAACGATTATAAGCAAATTCAATATGAGGCAAGCATTCTTCCCACATTTTCTTGTTATTCTTCAAAACAGCCCTAAGCATAGTAGACAAAGTTCTATTGACTACTTCAGTTTATCCATCAGTTTGGGGGTGACAAGTAGTACTAAAAAGCAGTTTAGTCCCCAACTTAGCCCATAAACATCTCCAAAAGTGGCTAAGAAATTTGGTATCACGATCTGAAACAATAGTATTTGGCACACCATGCAAGCGAATAATTTCACGAAAGAACAAATCAGCAACATTAGCAGCATCATCGCTTTTATGACATGGTATAAAGTGTGCCATTTTCGAGAACCTATCCACGACAACAAATATGCTATCCCTCCCCTTCTTTGTTCGAGGTAAACCCAAAACAAAGTCCATAGATATATCCTCCCATGGAACACTAGGTACAGGCAAAGGCATATATAAACCATGAGGATTGAGTCGTGACTTAGCTTTTTGACATGTAGTGCAGCGAGCAACAAAGCGCTCAACATCCCGTCTCATCTTTGGCCAAAAGAAATGTGTAGCAAGTACATCCTCCATCTTCTTTACACCAAAGTGTCCCATTAATCCTCCTCCATGCGCATCCTGCAACAACAAAAGACGAACGGAGCTAGCTAGAATGCATAGCTTGTTAGCACGAAACACAAATCCATCATTAACGACGAACTTATTCCATGTTCTCCCTTCTTTACAATTCTGCAATACATCTTTAAATTCAGGATCATGCACATATTGATCTTTGATGGTCTCCAAACCAAATATTTTAAAGTCAAGTTGTGAAAGCATAGTATAACGACGAGACAATGCATCAGCAATAACATTTTCTTTACCCTTCTTGTGTTTAATGACATAAGGGAAAGTCTCAATGAATTCAACCCATTTAGCATGTCTACGGTTCAGTTTTGCTTGACTTTTAATGTGTTTCAAAGATTCATGATCAGAATGTATAACAAATTCTTTGGGCCATAAATAATGTTGCCATGTTTCTAAGGTCCGAACAAGAGCATATAATTCTTTATCATAAGTAGAATAATTCAGACTAGGCCCACTCAATTTTTCAGAAAAGTATGCAACAGGTTTGCCATCTTGTAATAACACACCTCCTAATCCAATTCCACTAGCATCACATTCAAGCTCAAAAGTCTTATTAAAATCAGGAAGTTGGAGTAAAGGAGCATGTGTCAACTTATCTTTCAATACCGTGAAGGCTTCTTCCTGTGCGGTACCCCAAACAAAAGGCACATCCTTCCTTGTAAGCTCATTGAGAGGTGCAGCAATGGTGCTAAAATCTCTCACAAAACGCCTATAGAAACCAGCGAGGCCAAGGAAACTCCTCACTTGTGTGACCGTTTTGGGCTGCGGCCAACTCTCAATAGCTTCAATCTTGGCTTTATCAACTTCAATTCCCTATGGAGTAACAACATAGCCAAGAAAAGATACTCGATCGGTGCAAAAGGTGCACTTCCCAAGGTTACCAAACAAACGTGCATCACGTAGAGCAATAAAAACAGCACGTAAATGTTCCAAATGTTCCTCCAAAGATCTGCTATAAATCAATATATCATCAAAGTAAACTACCACAAATCGTCCAATGAAAGCACGTAAAACTTTGTTCATTAATCTCATGAAAGTACTAGGTGCATTAGTTAACCCAAAAGGCATGACTAACCATTCATATAAACCAAACTTAGTTTTAAATGCTGTATTCCATTCATCTCCCAATTTCATACGAATTTGATGGTATCCACTACGCAAATCAACTTTGGAGAATATTGTAGAGCCACTCAATTCATCAAGCATATCATCTAGCCTAGGAATAGGATGACGATAGCGAATAGTAATATTATTAATGCCTCTACAATCAACACACATACGCGATGTACCATCCTTTTTTGGCACTAGTATAATAGGAACAGCACAAGGACTAAGAGATTCGCGTATATAACCTTTGTCGAGCAGCTCCTGTACTTGACGCATAATCTCCTTCGTCTCCTCTGGATTGGTACGGTATGGCGCACGGTTTGGCAACGAAGCACCGGGAATTAAGTCAATCTGATGCTCAATCCCGCGAATAGGTGGTAATCCCGGTGGCACGTCTTGTGGAAAGACATCAGCGAACTCCTGCAAAATTTTAGTGACAGCAGGAGGCAAAGAGGAAGGCACGTCCTCGAATGAAAATAACGCCTCTTTGCACACAAAAGCATAGCAAACAGATTTGCTGAAATCTAGCTCATCAATATCAGATTTGGTGGCAAGTAAACATGCACTTTTCAATTTAATTTCAGAAGCAACACTAGATGGTTTATTATTAGGCTTCATTTGTTGCTCAAATTCTTTTGCCACAATCTGATTTTCACTCTTATTTTTCTCCTGTTTTGCTTTACTAGCTCTATTAATATCATCTTTCAAAATAGAATCAGGAGTCATAGGAAGCAACGTAATATGTTTATCCTTATGAACAAGAGTATACTGATTGTTTCTACCATGGTGTACAGAATTTTTATCAAATTGCCATGGTCTACCAAGTAATAATGAACATGCTTGCATGGGTACCACATCACAATCAACATAATCAGCATATGTAGAGATACTAAAATGCACACGAACAGTACGTGTTACCTTAACCTTGCCGCTGTTGTTGAACCATTGGATATAGTAAGGATGTGGATGTGGTCTTGTGGTGAGAGATAGCTTCTCCACCATCTCCATGCTAGCCAAGTTGTTGCAGCTCCCTCCATCTATGATGACGCGAACAGAACGTTCCTTCACAACACCCTTTGTGTGGAACAAATTATGGCTCTGATTTTGCTCAGCTTGTGTGACCTGCACACTCAAAACACGTTGAGCAACTAAACATTCATACCTGTCAGCATCTTCAGGAGCCATGTATTGTGTCTCATGTTCAGAATCATCTCCACCATGTTCTTCACGTGTAATTAGAGCCAAAGTCTCCTCATCATAGTCACTAGCGGACTCATACCCACCATCCTCAGTAGCAATCATCACATGCTTAGATGGGCATTCCCTAGCATAATGACCTCCACCCTTGCAACGACGACAAATAATATCATGTGTTTGCCCTATTGATGCCATGGATGAAGAAGAGCTCTGTGCAGGCCCGGAAGGGGTGCTCTTCGCAGATAGTGGTGGTTGTGCCTGCTTTCTTGTATCACGGCTGGAGATGGTAGCTGACGGAGGTGCCGGTGCAGTAGAATGTGTGGAAGTAGAGGATGCACGCAGTGTCCATGATGAAGTTCGACCTGCAGAAAAGTTAGTCTGCGCCAATGCCTGTCGATCCTGCACTTCACGTTCAGCTTTGCAAGCAAGATGGAATAAACGAGTGATATTGTTATACTCCTTATACTCTAAAATGGTCTGAATCTCTTTATTTAAACCACCCATAAAACGTGCAAGCATAGCTTCATTCTCCTCAACAATACCACATCTAATCATACCAGTTAGTAACTCCTGATAATATTCTTCTACAGAATTTTTTCCTTGTCTTAAACGCTGCAATTTTTGAAGTAATTCACGTTGATAATATGGTGGAACCCAACGAGTACGCATAGCAGTTTTCAAAGCAGCCCAAGTAGCTGGAATAGGATATAATCTACAATGTTCAGACCACCAAACACATGCAAAACTAGTGAAAGCACAAACAGCAGCAGCAACACATCGTTCCTCAGGATATTGTAAACATGTAAAACGTTGTTCAGTTTCTAACTCCCAAGTAAGATATATATCAGGAACATATCTACCCTCGAATGGTGGAATATTCAATTTTAATTTAGGAAGATGGTCATGATCTCGTACCTGAAGTGGTGGTGCAGGCCTACCATTGCGATTATTTGCATGTGGACGACCTGGTGCTGGTGGTTGCACGTAGTTATGATTTTGATCAACCTCATCCTCATAATCGCCCGCCTAATCGTCCTCCTCCTCGGCACCAGCAGCAGCAGGAGCAGGAGCCAAAGAAGCATCAACAGTAGGTACAGCAGCACCAGAAGTTTGGCCATCCTCAAGAGGAACACGCTTCGCTCGTCCGAACTGATTTGGAAGGGGGCGTTGTTGTTGTCGTTGCAGAGGTGCGACAGGTGCAGCCGGTGGTGGTTGGGGAAGACGCGTGAGCAATTCATTAAACTTGTTATCCAGCTTTGTCTCGAACGACTTCTCCATGCCATCTATCTTCTCCATGGCCTCTTCAAATCTGTTTAGCACATCTCCCACCTGGCCACTCATCATTTGCTGAAATTTATCATGCAACTCCTTGTTTGTCATGTTCTCCCAGTCAATCTCGTCGGCTTGTGATCCTGCCATGGTTAGCAGCAATAGAAACACACAAGAATATGATCCTACAGACTACTAGAAAGTGGTGGTGGTGTGGTGCGGTGTCACAAATCCGTCAAGCAAATCTCAAATTCTTACCAGTTCTTACCCAGCAGTAGGTGGTGATCGGCAACCTTTGTAGTCAAAACTCTCAGAGCTTGGACAGAGCGATTGCCAGGTGGTGTCAAACGCACGATGTAGATGTATGTGGAGCTGGGAAGGCTTATGATATGGTAGCAAAAAGGGTCAGCAATAATCAATTCAGAGATGCAATGTTGAATAAACGCTCAACGACGGTACTGTGCTGGTCCTAGGCTAGACCGTGCTAGATACGCGAGCCTAGAACACTAACAAAAATCATGGCGCTGCACGTAAACAAGGGAGGAGCACACTCTGAAAAAAAAAATTCTTTTTTTTTTGCTCCGCAACAATTTTTTTTCGAAAAAGTCTACAAATGGTCTAAAAACTGCCTAGCCAGAATTTTCCAGACTTAGTTTTTTTTTTTTGAAACTGGAACTATTTTTCTTCTGTGGGTAGCACGAAAATTGGGGAATCCGACTTGTTCACGACTCGTAGTATCGCGTGATCTGGAACTCGAAAATAAAGGAATAAATACTGGACTCGGACTAGGATTGGTGACGGAGATGAATCTGGTGGAACTCGGACTGGTGATGGTATATGACGGTAGTATATGTGGGCTCGGATTGGTGGTGGTATATGGACTCGGATCGGTGGTGGTATATGGACTCAGAGAAATAGCAGATAAGCGGTGGTGGTATATGGTAGGGGCGATGATGATGGTGCGGCGGCGGCGTGACAACTTGTGAACAGAACTCGAAACTCTAAAGAACTAGACGCTAAGACCAGCAACTTGACACGACGATGCAACCGCAAATTCAACAAAGCAAATACAGCAAAGATTATGCAATGGCTCAGATTGGTTTGGATATGATGAACTAACCCTAAAAATTTTTTTGGCTTTTTCCTGGACTGTAGGTATGAAGAACAGACTCGATCTAAACTACGAAAAACTGTAAATCTCACCGAGCAACCTGGAAATCTGATACCACTTGATAGAGGCGAGGGTGTCCCGATCTTTCGATGAGATGGTGGCTATCGTTTTTGGTGGAGTAGACTTTGACGATCCGACTACGAACATGCGAGGACGTCGCGCCTTAGCAATCGCTAAACCAACTCCGAGAGGTTATTGACCACGCCGGAGCACGATCAACCTGACCACGAAGGTCTGTTTCCTGCGATCAAACGAAGAACAAGCAAGAAACTGAGATTGCAATCTGGATATTGCGAATATAAGAGGAAAGCTTTATTAATGAAGGTGGGGTTCTGTGACGCCTTTGTCTGGTCGTTGAACACAAACGAAGTACGCGAAGTTGCAGCTATGGCGAACTTTTAATCTAAACAAAACCCAAAGTCTAAACGGTGCCCTAAGGGCTGTATATATGGAGGAAGATGGGAGGGATTTCGTGGCCCTTGAAGAAGGGGTCCGAAACCAACCCTATCTCTTGTTTCCCCACACATACGGACTCTAAAAACAGCTTACACTCAAGTATTTCGAAATTACATGGGCCTGGCCCAATAATAAGGTGACGCAACACCTATGATAGCCTCTGGACGAAATTTATGAAGTGGCATCTTGTATATTTCGTCCAAGGCTTCATGCACTCATTATGGTGGCTTCAAAGTCCTGAAATCATCACTTGTAACTCCGTTCTTGTTCCCCTTGCGCATGCCATCATCTCCATGCTTAAACTTGCTCCAAGGTTCCTCTTTCTTGTCCAAGCTAGGCCCTTCATTTGTAAGCAAAACAAATGTATCCAATTTAGGCAGCATCATATTCTCATGAACATTAGAATCATTACCAAGAAACGAAAGTACCTGATAATTTAATTGGCGTGCGCGAGCTCTAGTAATTGGTCCAGTATGTATAGCAGCAGGGGCTGTGGGTGTAACAACGGTATTGATGTCCTCATCATCCTCCCCTTCTTGAAATGAAGTCGTCCTCGACGGAAGCTCATCTTCCTCACCCAAATAAGGCTTCAAATCTGCAATGTTAAAAGTGGGACTAACCCCAAAATCTGCTGCAGTTCTTCACCTTCTTCGCTGCCGCAGCGCCCTTTCCTTCCACCGAAGCGCTGCCGTAGCCTACCATCATCGAGCATTTTCTTGCTGCGGCCTCCTCGCTCCATCGCAGCCTCGCCCGCTCGCCACCGCGCCGCGCCTACGACGAGCTCCTTCGTCCATGGCGTGCTCACGATCCGGCGACTGGGACAGCTCCAACGTCCATGAGGATCACCTCCTCTTCCTTCGTCAGACACGGCGGCAGCCCTGGGAGACGAATGTGTGGGTACGCGTCCCTCCCGAGGCAGAAATCTCGCCGGCGCCGGAGGGCGACGAACGCGTCGTCTTCCGGTCCCATTTTCTTCGCGGCTTAGGCCTTCCGGCGAGCGGCTTCTCTGTTCTTTCCTTGACTTCTATCGAGTCCAGCCGCACCACCTCACGCCAAACACGGTGGTGCTGCTAGCCGCCTTCGTCACCATGTGCAAAGGGTACCTCGGCACTCTCCCCACCCTCGAGCTCTAGGGAGAGTGCTTTTATCTCAAACTCGGCACCGCCGCCAAGGGCCAGGCAGCTCAATGCGGAGCCTGCGTGGTGGTGCGGCGCCCGGGCACCGGGAACCGCTTCCCGCCCATCTCCCTGCTGTAGTCGGTGAAGCTGTGGCAGAAGTCCTACTTCTACGTCAAGAACATCCATCCGACGGGCGACTACATCAACTTGCCGGCTTACGTAGCCGGCCCGCCAGCCGAGCCGCGCGCCAACTGGAAGTACAAGCCGAGCTCCCTATCGGCCGCCTCCTCCGCTGCCCTCGTCCGACTACAGGAGATGACGGAGTCGGAGAGTCTGAAGGGCTCGGATCTGCTGGCCGCCTTCGCGACGCGCCGAGTGCTTCCCCTCCAAGCCCGGCCTCACATTATCAGCTGCATGAGCGGGCATCGGAACCCATGCCGGATGTGCACATGGGAGCTGCCGGACATGGAGGTGGCCCGGCTGGTCAACTACATCTCCAACTGTAAGCTATCGAAGACGGATTGGCGGTTCGGCAAGCGGCCGTATGACCGCGCACATCCGCCGCCTGCGTTGAGTCTTATAATTCTTTCTCTTTGTCTGGTCCGAGCTCTTGTTTCTCCGTCTGACCAGTCGGCCATGGTGCAGGTCCTCCCGGCCCAGTCGGCCACCGGCGCCCTGGATCTCGGTCAGCAGTATATACCGGATCGAACGAGGAGCGACGTGGAAAACCCCGACTTGGGGGCGGCCGCCATGGAGGAAGACGACGCCACAGGCGGTGGCGGTGGAGCAGGCGGCTCTGGAGGAGGAGGCAGCCTCGAGGACTGGCCGGATGACGATGAGGAGGAGAACGAGCCGCGCCGCCCGCACGGGGCCGACAAGGCGGGCGCGGGCGCCTCGGCCGCACCGACTGCACCATGTGGCGCACAAAAGCGTAGAGCTGGCTCGTTGCTATTCGGCAGCCGGCCGAAGAAGCCCAAGAACACGGCCGCCGTAACCAAGCGGCAGGAGGCCGCCACGAAGGCGGGCCAATTCCAAAAAACCCCGAAGCAACCCCTGATGGTGTCCGCGTAAGTGTTTGGTTGCGTTTTCTTTTCTTCTTTCTTGCAAACTCTCTCTGAGTTTCCTCTTGCCTCGCTTGAACAGGGCCCCACTCTCTCTTGAGTGGTCTGCCGCTGCTTCCGTGATCCAGGCGGCGGAAGGCTCCGCCAACACCCATCGTGTGGACCCACTTGCCGACCTCCAGGAGGCGACGGAGAGGAACGCGCGGGATGCGCGCGAGGAGCGGGAGGCGGTGGAGCGGCAGAAGGCGGAGGCGGCCAAGGCGGCGCAGGCGGACTTGGACGCGGCGGCCAAGGCCCAAGCCGATGCTGCCGCTAAGGTCTAGGCGGACGTCGCAGCCAAGGCCCAGGCGGACGCGGCCACCCAGGCGCAAGTGGAAGAGGCCGCACACGGCCAGACTCCGCAACTCGTCATCCCGCTGCGCGCAGTGCCGCCAGCGCTAGAGGACCCGGCACCGACCGGAGGGGCCGGCAATGATCAGCCGGTCATGGAGAGGAGAGGGGGCGATGCCATCGTCCCGGGGGCGGAGGTGCTCCCGCAAGCACCAACTGACGTGCCAACAAGGCCGCCGGTCAGTGGCGAGCTGGTAGTGGGGGCGACCCCTGTGGTTCGTCCTCCGGGGCGCCGCCGTGTGGCGAAGGCGGCCTCGGCGCCACAGGCGTAGGAGGCCGGGGCCGCGAGCTCGTCGACCCCGGACGCAGAGGCCACCAGTGCCATTCTGCCAGAATGGACGCCTGCGGGCGGGACGGGCGTGCTAAACAAGGCCGCGCAGGACGTCAGGCCTAGCACCAGGCCCAAGGCGCCGCCCTTCAGCAGTATACGAAGGCGTTCTTGGCGACGCGAACGGTCGTCCGGGTACGCCTCTTTGCTTTGTTTTTCTTTCTCTTGATTCTTGCGATCTTCCATTGGGGCGCGCCAGCGCACCCACTGGGTGTAGCCCCCGAGTTCCGGGCCGGCTGCTGAGCAGGCGGCTCGGAACTTTAAGATAAACTTCGAGTGCTAACTTGTTTTTTCTTCTTTGTCTTTGTTGCAGGACTACCACAACATCCACGCGGCCGCCTTCAACTCCCAGGTCCAGGAGCTAGCTAAGCGGACCACCGACCTGACCGAGAGCCAAAGTAAGCACTCCGTCTTCTTCCTCGCGGGGGCGCGTCAGCGCACGCGCTGGGTGTAGTCCCCGAGATTCAGACCGACTGCTGAGCAGTCGGGCCGGATCTTTCGGCGACCACTTTTCTTTTTGGTCAACTTTGTTGATTTGTCTTCTCTTTCTCATCTTTGCAGGAGCCAACGCCACTCTGCAGCAGCGCCTGGGCAAAGTCCAGACCGAGCTGCACGTCAAAGAGGCGGAGTGCAGCAAGGCGGCCCTGGAGCGCGATCATCTGGCCAAGAAGTTGGTGGACCAGGCGGATCGGCACAAGGCGGAGCTCCAGAAACTCAAGGAGGTGGAAGGCGCCCTTCAGGCCGAGTTTGAGACCGAACGCTCAAAGTGGGTTGAGAAGGAGGCGATCCTCGCCGCTGGTTACGGCGAGATGGAGCATATGATGGACGGTAAACTTCTTTCTTTGGAACAGCTGCCGACTGCATCGAGAGTCGACTTCCGACTTCTGATCTTTGTTTTTTCTTTGCGTAGACTTCTTTCCTGGGCACGCCATCGCCGTCAGCCAGGCCATTGAGGCGCGGCGCGACCAGCGTAGGAGGGAGGGAGTGGAGATCCCGCTCGACGCGCCTCGAAACATGAACGAGTAGCTCCTGGCCATCCGGACGCACTTGCAGCCGATTCACCGTCTGCTCCGCCGCCTTCAGCGTGCCGGGTCCCAGCTGGTTTCTGCCCTCTGGCCAGGCGGCCAAGCCCCACGCACCCCTGGTCGGACCGCCGACTGGTTGGAGGCGGCAATCGGCCGCTTCGAGGCTTGGAAGGGCTCCTCCGCTCGGGCAGGCGCCCGAAGGGCCTTGGAGTTCGTCAAGGCGTGGTATCCTGGGCTGGACCTAGCCCAGTTGGCCACGTTCCGGCAGGAGGCCATGGACGAGTTGGTGGCAGTGGGGCCTGTGCTCACTCGTCGTGCGGCGGTGATCGCCGAGTACACCGAGACCGGTGTCTTCCTCCCCGAGCTGGACGAGGTGGGTGCCGAGGTGCCACCGGACTGGTTCGGGCTGAACCCCGATGACGACAAGGACTCGACGGAAGAAATCGCCTCTAGCGACGAAGGCGAGGACGAGGAAGGCAAGGATGATGAATACGACGCACGGGAGGGCGGAGCGGACAACCAGCCTCAGCTCGATCGAGCTTCGAGCAACGAGCCGCGCGCGAGTGCACCGACTACTGCTGATGGCGACCAGGCCGAGACTCGCCAGACGGCCACTCCACCAGCCGGCACCGCCGACTCCACCAGCCTGCCGGACCCACCTACTGCTCCTCTGGCTTAGGCTGCCAACTTATCTTATCTTTTCCTGCTTTTGTAGTCTCTAGAACAAACTTGTTAAATTCGCGCAGTTCCACCCACTGGGGGTGTATTCAAACTTTGTTGAATTCTAGCCAAGGGCCTTTTCCTATATAATTTAACTCTCGCACGGGTTGTGCTCTGCCGGGCTCCGACTTGTCTTGCTTTCTGTTCTTTTGGCTTTTTCCTTTGCCACCTTCCCTTGGCCGCCACCTTTCCGGCCAGATAGCCGCTCTTCGGTCTGTTGGCAGGGTCAGGTACTTGGCCATTTTGGGAAGGCAAGTAATTTGGCCGCTCAGAACGTAGCAAGTTAAGTGAGAAACCGGTCGGCCGGCTGCTCAGCAACCAGACGGCTAGGCGAGGAGCTAGCTTGGCCTATGTGAGTGTTTTCATCCTTAGCCATTTTTCATGTGGGCAGCATTTCCTGCCTTTGACTCTTGCCAGCCAGACAGTCGCTCTGCGAGCTGCAGCTTATGGCAAGAGAGGGCTTAGCTGCCGGCACACTAATTGTCCGACTGCAGGTAGCACTGACATAGTACAAGGCGACAAGCCCCCGGGCCGACTGGTCGGACCCAGTGCTGGGCGGATGAATGAAATAACTCATTCACAGGCGTGAAACTTATCACATAGATAAGAAAGGGTAGCCCCCGAGTGCTCTTCGAGGGACCCGGTGTCTTTGCGCTTAATACAAAAGGTAGCGTGGTACATACTGCATTAACTGTAAAATCTTCGGAGGAGATTTGGGTTCCATGGGCGCTCTGTTTCCTTGCCGGAATCGTCCCTCTTGCGCGCCCTGGGCTTCTGCGTGTCAATCAGGTAGTAGGAGTCGTTGCCCAAGGCTTTGCTGATGATGAAGGGGCCTTCCCAAGGGGCCGAGAGCTTGTGCTGGCCGGCTGTTCGCTGGATCAGCCGGAGCACAAGGTCTCCCTCTTGGAAGGATCGTGGCCTGACCTTCCGACTGTGGTAGCGACGCAGGCTCTGCTGGTAGATGGTGGACCGGCTGAGTGCTAACAGCCGGCCCTCTTCCAGCAGATCGACGCCGTCTTCTCGTGCTTCCTTTGCCTCCGCTTCCGTGTACATGGTGACGCGAAGTGAGTCGAACTCGATGTCAGTTGGGATGACGGCCTTGGCCCTGTACACGAGGAAGAAGGGAGTAAAACCGGTTGATTTGTTCGGGGTGGTGCGGAGGCTCCAGAGGACGGCCGGCAGCTCGTCGATCCAGCAGCCGGCCGAGCGCTCCAGTGGCTCGACCAATCGGGGCTTGGTGCCGGATAACATGAGGCCGTTTGCCCGCTCGACTTGGCCGTTTGACTGCGGATGGGAAACGGACGCTAAGTCCAGTCGGATGCCCTGCGTCGCGTAGAAATGGGCCAAGGCGCCTTTGGCAAAGTTGGTGCCATTGTCGGTGATGATGCTGTGCGGTACACCATACCGGACGGTGATATCTGCGACGAAGGTCACAACAGTCGAGCCATTCAGTTTCTTGATTGGCTTTGCTTCAATCCACTTGGTGAATTTGTCGATGGCGATGAGCAGATGGGTCATGCCACCGCGTGCCGTCTTGAACGGGCCCACCATGTCCAGCCCCCAGACGGCAAAGGGCCAGGTAAGGGGGATGGTCTTGAGTGCAGAAGCCGGCAGGTGTTGCTTGGAGCCGAATTTCTGGCACCCCTTGCATTTCTTGACCAGATCCTTGGCATCCTCCAAAGCAGTCGGCCAGAAGAAACCATGGCGGAAAGCTTTGGCGACAAGGGATCTCGAGGCCGCGTGGTGGCCGCACTCGCCTTGGTGTATGTCTCTGAGGATTGCCTTGCCCTTCTCTGGTTCGACGCAGCGTTGGAAGACGTCGGTCACGCTGCGCCTAACAAGCTCTCTATTTACTATCGTGTAAGCCCCTGCCCGGCGTTGCACCTGCCGGGCCGAGATCTCATCAGCTGGCAGCTCTCTGCTCACCAGAAATTTGAGGATGGGCTGCGCCCATGATGGTGCTTCGACCTCATGCACCGTCATTATGGCCACTGAGACTAGGGCGGTTGGGTTGGGAGGTGGCGGGGTGGGGTCGGCGGCGTCTTGCTGCGTCGTTGAAGTCCTCGGGCCGACTGCCGCAGCCGCCGGGCCAGGTTGTGGAGTCCTCGGGCCGGCTGCTGCAGCCCCCGGGCCGGGTTGCGAAGTCCCCGGGCCGGGTGCGGCTGCTGCAGTCCCTGTGCCGCTTGCCGAAGTCCTTGGGCCGGCTGCTGCAGCCCCCGAGCCGGGTTGCGAAGTCCCCGGGCCGGGTGCGGCTGCTGCAGTCCCTGTGCCGCTTGCCGAAGTCCCCGGGCCGGCTGCTGCAGCCCCCGAGTCGAATCCGACTGCTTCGGGGGCAGCCGGCATGAAGATGGTTTGCGGAGGCACTGAAGGGACACGCCGGTTGGTATGGCTTGCCGGGTGGAGCCGATCCGTGCCAGGGCATCTGCTTGCTCGTTGTCGGCTCGTGGCACGTGAAGGAACTCGCACCCGTCAAAATATCCGCTGATCTGCTGGACGACGGAGCGGTAGCTTGCCATGTTTGCATCCTTGGTGTCCCAGTCGCCAGACGACTGTTGGACCACCAACTCGGAGTCGCCATAGCACAGAATCCGGCGGATGCCAATCTCCTTGGCCAGCCAGAGTCCGTATACTAGTGCCTCGTACTCGGCCACGTTGTTGGAGGTGGCAAAATGGATTTGCAGCGTGTATCTGAGCTTGTCGCCTTTGGGAGAGGTGAGGACGATGCCGGCTCCCAAACCAGTGCGCATCTTCGAGCCATCAAAGTGCATCCGCCAATGAGTGGAGTCTGGAGTTGGTGGCTGGTACTGGGTCTCGTCCCAGTCGACGAGGAAGTCGGCCAGTGCTTGGGACTTGATGGCGGTGCGGGGATGGTAGAAGATGGTGCAGGGGGCCAGCTCGATGGCCCACTTGGCCACCCAGCCCGATGCGTCTCTGCTGCCTATGATCTTTGCAAGCGGGGCGGTGCAGACAACCGTGATGGGATGCTCTTGAAAGTATGGTTTGAGCTTCTTGGCGGCAAAATGCACGCCATAACACAACTTTTGGTAGTGGGGGTAGTTCTCCTTGGAGGCTGACAGCACCTCACTCAAGTAGTACACGGGCCTCTGAACCGGCTGTGCCTTGTCGTCTTCTCGGCGCTCTACCACCATGACTGTGTTGACCACCCGGCTGGTAGCGGCGATGTAGAGAAGCATGGGCTCCTTGACAGCCGGAGCGGCCAGGATAGGTGGCGTGGTCAACATCTTCTTGAGCTGGAGGAAAGCCTCGTCCGCCTTGTAGTTCCACTCGAAATGGGTGGTTTTCTTCATCAACTGGTATAGGGGAAGAGCCTTCTCGCCCAGCCAACTGATGAAGCGGCTGATGGATGCCAAGCAGGCGGTGAACTTCTGGACGTCTCGCAGTCGGGCGGGCCTCTCCATCCTCTCGATGGCCTTGATCTTGACAGGGTTGCACTCTATGCCGCGTTCTGAGACGAGGAAACCGAGGAGCTGGCCGGCCGGTACTCCAAAGGCGCACTTTTCTGGGTTGAGTTTGATTTGAAAATGGCGCAGATTATCAAAAGTTTCCTTGAGATCTTCCAGGAGGGTACCACGCTTCTCCGTCTTCACCACAATATCGTCTACATAAACATGGGCATTTCTCCCGAGTTGCTTGAGGAGGCACTTCTGCATGCAACGCTGAAACGTGGCACCGGCATTTCTCAAGCCGAATGTCATGGTCAGGTAGCAGAAGGCTCCGAATGGTGTGATGAAGGCGGTCGTCCAGGCTTAACTTGATCTGGTGGTACCCTGAGTAGGCATCCAAAAAACTCAGCAGCTCGCATCTGGCTGTGGAGTCTATCACTTGGTCAATCCAAGGCAAGGCAAACGGATCTTTTGGGCAAGCTTTGTTTAGGCTGGTATAGTCAATACACATGCGCCATTTGTTGTTCTTCTTCAGTACAAGAACTGGGTTGGCAAGCCACTCTGGAAAGAACACTTCCATGATGAAGCCGGCTGCTAGAAGCCGGGCTATCTCTTCACCAACAATTCCTCTCTTCTCCTCCGACAGGCGGCGGAGGGGCTGCTTGACTGGTTTTGCATCTGCTCTGACATGTAGCTTGTGCTCGGCGAAATCCGTTGGAACACCCGGCATGTCCTTGGGAGACCATGCAAAGATGTCCCGATTCTCACGGAGGAAATCGACGAGCTCGCTTTCCTATTTGCTGTCAAGGCGAGCTCCTATGACGGCGAACCTCTTCGGGTGCTCCGGGTCCAAGGGTATCTTCTTGGTTTCTTTGGCCGGCTGGAAAGAGCCCTGAGCTTCTGACTCCTTAGGATCTGGCGACAGGTCCGGCTGCTTGCCGGCCATGGCCACAACCCGGTCAAGGAGCCGCTTCTCGGCGGCAATCACAAGGGACTCGGCCAGCCGACTGCTGGCAGTGGCACAGGCGGCAGACTTCTGGTAGTCGCCGGCTATAGTGATAATGCCCTTGGTACCCGGCATCTTCATCTTGAGGTAGGCGTAGTGAGGAACCGCCATGAACTTGGCCAGGGCAGGCCGGCCAAGCAATGCGTGGTAGGGGCTCTCAAGGTCAACCACCTCGAACCAGATTGGCTCTCGGCGGAAGTGATCCTTGTCTCCGAAGAGGACGTCTATCTTGATCTTGCCGATTGGTGAACAGGAAAGGCCTGGCACAATGCCATGGAAGACAGTCCGGCTGGGCTGGAGCTGTTTCTCTTTGATGCACAACTTCTCCATGGTGTCGCGGTAGAGGATGTTGATGCTACTACCGCCGTCTATTAGAATTCGGGAGAAACGAGCAACTCGCCTCTCTGTTGCAAAGGTGGCATCCAACACCAGGGCGTAGGAACCCGGAGAAGGCATCACCTCCGGGTGGTCAGCTCAGCTCCAACTGATCGGCTTCTCCGACCAGTGCATGAACTCTGGGGCTTCAGAGGCGACAGTATTCACCTCTCGGCGCTGTTGACATCGGCTGTGCCTATCGTCAGCCACGCTGGTGAAGACGACATAAGCTCCGTGTTCTTCGGGAAACTCATCTTGGATCGCGCCGACTGGCTGGACCGTCGGCTGCTGGGGAGGCGGAGGCGGCAGGCCAGCAGGCGGCGGAGGCAGTCCTTCGCCCTTGGCGATGCGGGTGAGCCAGTGGCACTTCCGGGTGGTGTGGTTGGATGGCTTCGCGCTGCTGTGGAACTTGCAGGGAGCATCAAGGGTTTGCTCGACCGAGAAGGCGGGCAACCAGGCAGGCTTGCCGCCCTTTTGGCATTTGGGGCCGGGTTACTCCTCTGGCTGCCGATCTTCGAGTGTCGCCACCTGCCGACTGGTGGTAGCCGGCTGCTGGGCCTTGCACTTGTTGTCGTTTGACTACTGGCGCCGACCGGGATCAACAGCCGGCGTCTGAGGGACCGAAGGGAGCATCTTTCCTGACGCATCCACTCGGAGCTCCGACTTCATGGAGGAGTCGGCAGTGGCGTACTTGTCCGCTATGATCAGCAGCTCGTCGAGCATGGTTGGTTCGTCGCAGAGGAGTCAATGCTTGAGTAGGGTGCCTTCTCGGCACCCGGTAGTGAAGTATTCGATGGCTTGCACCTCATGAACCCCTTCGCAGGAGTTGCGTAGTTCGGCCCACCGCGTTAAGTATTCGCGGGTGGACTCGATCGGGCCTTGGATGCACAGGGAAAGCTGGCGAGGCTTGGGCGGCCGCTTGTAGGTGCTGGTGAAGTTGCGGATGAAAACTTCGGTGAAGTCGAGCCAGCTGTTGACGCTGTAAGGCTTGAGGCTGTTCAGCCATGTCCAGGCCATGCCCTGGAGCATGAGCGGAACATACTTCACGGTGACACGCTTGTTGCCGTTCGCTATGCGGACGGCGGTGGAGTAGTCGACCAGCCAAAATTCCGGCTTCACAGAACCGTTGTACTTGGGAGTGTCCCGAGGGAGCGAGAACCCTTTGGGGAAGGGCTCGTCCCGAATGCGGGGGCCGAAACAAGGCAGGCCGATTGCATCTTCTTCTTCCAACACCAGGGATCGAGCCAAGCAGTCGATCCGGTTGCGGGCGCCGTTCTCTCCGACTCCCTCGCGAGGGCCCAGCCGGCGCCCGAGAGTCGGATGCTCAACAGGCGGCGGAGAGGCGCGCCTCTCCCTACGCGGGGGGGGGGGGGGGCTGACGACCGTCCCGCCATTCTACTGCTCGTGGGCGGCCGTCCTGGTCGCGCTCGATGGAGATACGGGTGCGGCTGCGGCTAGCAACCGGCTCTGGGTCTCCTCGGCCGCGGGCGCCGTCTGTCGGCGTCCGGGAGGTCACGCCGTGCTCTCGGCGAGGGGGAAGGTTCTCGGCCTGTAGGCCAGGTTCCACCATGCGGCGGCCAGCTTCTTGCTGTGCGGCAGCCGCGTTGACGAGCTGCTGGACACGCTCCGTCATGCATTGACACTCGTCGCCCTCCAGGCGGTCTAGCTCGTCTGCCGCCGCCTGGGCAGCGCGTAAGTTCTCCATCGGCGTGGCGTAGACTGGGCGGTCGGCCCCCAACATGCTGGCGATGGCCGCGCCGCGCTGCTCGACCGTGCCCGCTCGGCTAGGTTCGCCAGCAGCCGGCGTGCCGCAGACGGCGCGGTCGATCTCGCGGTGGTAGGCCACGGTGAGGTGTCTCATGGCCGCCAACTTGTTGGCGCTGTCGAGGAGTGCGATACGGCATGCTTCCAGCGTTTCACCGTCCGCACCGGGCGCTACGGGAGCGGACAGGTCCCGCATTGCCGCCTACAACGGGTCCCGGCCAGCCTGGTCGGGGGTTCTGTCGTGGCTGATGACCAGCACCTCGGTGACGGTGCTGGTGCTGGCGCTGGCGCTGCTGTCTGCAGCGGGGAGTGGGTCGTCGAAGATCACCACGTCGCCGGGGAAGGCATCAAAAAACATGGCGCCGGCGTCGATGATCATGTCGACGAGTAGGTCGGTGGAGCCGACGGACTCCAAGTTGAAGACCGGCTCGTCGGCGATGTGAACCTTGCCGAGGAGATCGACGAGGCAGCTCTCGGAGCTAGCTGCGCCCGCGTCGAGTGCGGGCTCGTCGGAGAGGCGGAACCCGCCGATGAGATCAGCGAGGCTGCTTGCGGCGCAAGCCGCTTCCACGCCATGCAGCATGCCGATACAAACGCCGTTGGGCGTACCGGGCTAGCTGCGCTCGCCAGGGAGGAAGAGGGTTCCCGTCCAGAACATGTTCCCGGACGATGGTGCACCTAGCCCCAAGGTGGGCACCAAATGTCGGGGATATCGTGCGACATATGCCAGGGGGTGGCTTATCGTGGATGGGGACAAAAGTACATCGCCGGGCTCTAGAAGCGGGAGTGAGCAAGACCGCGTACGCTTGCGGATCTTACCCAGGTTCGGGGCTCTCCTGGGAGATAACACCCCTAGTCCTGCTCTGCGGGGTCTCCGCATGATCACTGCCTCAACAGGTAGCTACAAGCTTGCTCCTTGAGCTGTTTGGCTAGAGGAGGAAGAAAGGCAAGGCTAACTCTATTCTCCTCTCTCTGCGTGCGTGTGTGTGGTGATTTTGGTGCTTGGTCGAGGTTCCAACCCCCTGCATGGGGCGACCTGGGGGGTTTATATAGGCCTACCCCCCAGGGGTGCAATGGTAATTCGGCCAGATGCGGGACCCGGCTGTTGGCGTCACTGGTTGCCGGCTTCTCCGCCGACCGCTAGGGCCCGCCGCCTGGTGGGCCATGTTGACTGCTTTATGCTGTAGCATCACTCCTGATGACGGAGGCCTCGTCAGGGGGAGCGTGGATACAGTCCCGCCGCCTGGCGGGTGCTCACTGTAGCCACACCCCGTCACATCTGGTTAATGGTGCACAAACTTCGAGGGAGGGGGAGGGCCGCCTGCTAGGAGCCGGCCTCCCCCTGAGCCGACTGGTCAGGGCTCGCCGCCCTCTGGCTTCTCATGGACAGGTAGGGCCCGCCGCCTGCGGGCCGTACTGACCGCCCGTCGTGGGAGCATGGCCTCTTCTGCCATGGGTGATGTCATGAGCGGCATGGCAATAGTGTCGCATCGGGCGCGGGGCGTCCGCTTGGTGCGCTGTACTGTGGCCATGTTCTGCCCTCGATTCGGGGGTGGCAGGCTTGTACTGTAGCCATGCCTTGTCTCGTCACGTTTATGTGGGCGCTAACTTTGAGGGCGCGAGGGGCCGCCTGCTAGGCTCCGGCTTCCCAGGAAGCTGCTTGCTAGGAGTCGGCCCACTTCATGGCCATCTTCTAGGCTCCGCCACCTCCCGGCAACCGGCCGCTCGGACCAGCCCGCCTCAGGGAGGCGGTCCTTTGTCTTCGATGCTTGAGGGGCGCAGCCTGCCCCGATGTCTTGAAATACCAAGGGGAACTGATGAGGCTACCCGTGGTCATTTACTCCGACAAAGCCAGAAAATGATCTGCCGAGCATTTGATCCTTTCTCTGCCAGTCATCCATTCAAGCATCCATGTTGAGGTATTTCCAATCTCTCCTGAGATGTATAGTGTGGCATAAAACTGAAGGATAATCTCTTTGTTCCCGCCGTGATTGAAGCGCATGAATCCCTTCAGTAGAGCATGTTCAATATGCTCAATTGCATGATGGAAACAGGGCATTTTCTCAAGCTCAGTGAAGTCCAATATCTTGTGATTGAAAATTTTGTGCTTGCGAAACAAGATCCGAGCATAATAGACAGCTTGTTTTTAGTCCAAAACCTTGGTGACAATGAATTCCTTTCTCCTTCGTAAGGGCTGATCCAAAAGAATGCAAGCTTCGAGGAATGAAGTTGTTCATTGAATGCCGGGCCATTGGGGCCATACTCAGCTGGAAACAGCAGAAAGGATTCCTGGGGATTTTTTTAATATTCTTCATCACTGATTTCCATCGGCTGAACATCATCAGAAGTTGGCTCATTCTCATCGATAGGCTTAACTGGAGCAAGTGGCCTTTTTGCTTTCTTTGGAGCTGATGGCAAGGGAGCACTAGTCTGTCCTTCAATTTTCTTCGCTGGAACTCCTTCAGCAGCTTTTTCGTTCTCAGGCACTAGGGCCTTATCTTTCGGTGCACTATCAACTGATGGAGATACGACAACTTTCTCGGATGCTTGGGTCACTACATTTTCTTCTTTTGGCTGGTGTGGTAAAACTAGTGGTACTACTGCTTGATCTTCTTTATCGTGAGCCATGGGCTCTTCCAATTTCTTTTCTTCCTGTTGTGGCTGTGAAGCCAAAGAACCAGGAGCAGGGTCAACCTCCATCTGGCTAGGGGCACCAGATGATAAGACCCGGGTGGTATTTCCTCGAGAAGCAACTTGCTCCCCCTCAACTTTATCACCCTCCATGATGGATCCGGATGGCTCAACATGACTTTCCTTCAAAGGCGATGAAACTGCCTTTTCCATCTCAATCTCTTCGTCAACTTTTTCGTCAGAAGCTTGCTGCTCGAGCACGATATTCTCATCATCAGGATTAACCAGATACATGTCCACCACATCAGATTCTTGAGCAACTGGGGTAGGAATGATAACTGCCGCAGGCTCAGCTTGTTGCTCGGTTTCTTCTTTGGAACAAGAGGATGGTGGTATCTGTTGCAGTGGGACACTTGAGTCAACAGGTGCATCAGTCGTTACAAATTGGACATGATGATCCTTGGTAGCCTTCGGCTTGCTGGCTCTTGCTTGAGCTCTCTGATGCTTTTCTTCTCTTTCTCTTCGTCGAGCAAGATCTGCTTGACGATTGATCTCAACATTTCTATGATCACAAAGCTGAGAAACATCCATCTTCAGCTTAGAATGCCACTCAATCTTGTTGTTCCTCATAAAAGTGAGGGCTTTGGTGATCTCAAGAATTCCCTTGTTCATGTCTTTTCTTTCAGAATCAGATTTAGCATCCCTCCTCATTTGCTCAAGGAGTTTCTTGTCCTCGACAGCTTGACTGAGTTCCTTGGTGATTTCTCTCAGCTCAGAGAAGTGCTTCGCTACCATCTTGGTAACATCTTCAGCCAGACCTAAACTGCTTAATTCAGCTGGATTTGCATCATAGGAAGCACCTTCAATGATGTCAAACATAAGATCAAAATCATATTCCTCTGTGGAAGCAGGAACAATTGTCTTGGCCATCTTGGAAGCAGCAACAGCTTTTTCATCAGGTAGCAACTTTCTCTTCGTGGCAGAGGCAGCAAAACCCGAAGGTTTTTCTGATGCCACAATAGCAAGCCTCGGTGATGATCTCAATGGAGGCGAAACCTTTACTGGAGATGGAGTTTGGTACGGCTTATCAAGCAGAGCTCTTTGATCGTACATGGGAATTTCTTCGCCAACATTATCATCAGAGGAATCATCAGATGAGGCATATGCTGCCTTTCTTGACTTTCTGGCAACAGACTTCTTCTTCGAAGCTCGAGGAGAAACAGACTTCCTCTTCTTCTTTTCTTTTCAGGGAGACGCCCTTTCCTTCTTTTCTTGCACATCTTGTTGAGTTAACTCAACATTTCGTTGTTCCACCTAATTCTTCTTCGCGACTCTTGCCTCACACTTGGCCTTGGCCTTTTCCCTCTTTGCAACCTCCTCGGGAAAATCAGCAATTGTTTTTAAGGAATCAGCATGAGCATTGGGAGGAGGAGCTGGCCTTACTTTTTCATCATCCTGTCCAAGGTAGCCCTCTGCAATGCAGTCATTCCAGGGAGGAGTGAATGCAAACAGAATCTGATATTTTCTTTAGACGCTCTCATAGTTGAACCACTTCTTCGCCCAGTGTCGGAGTAAATGACCACGGGTAGCCCCATCAGCTCCCTTTGGTATTTCAAGACATCGAGGCAGGCTGCGCCCCTCAAACATCAAGGACAAAGGGCCGCCTTCTTGAGGCCGGCTGGTCCAAGCAGCCGGCTGCCAGGAGGCGGCGGAGTCCACAAGACGGCCATGAAGTGGGCCGACTCCTAGCAGGCGGCCTCCTGGGAAGCCGAGTCCTAGCAGGCGGCCCCTCGCGCCCTCGAAGTCAGCGCCAACATAAACATGATGAGACAGGGCATGGCTACAGTACAGGCCTGCCACCCCCGAATCCAGGGCAGAACGTGGCCACAGTACAGCGTACCAAGCAGGCATCCTGCGCCCAACGCAGGACTGTTGCCATGCCACTCATGACATCACCCATGGCAGAGGAAGCCATGCTCCCACGACAGGCGGCAAGTACGGCCCGCAGGCGGCGGGCCCTACCTGTCCGTGACAAGCCAGAAGGCGGCAAGCCCAGACCAGTCGGCTCAGTGGGAGGTCGGCTCCTAGCAGGCGGCCCTCCTCCTCCCTTGAAGTTTGTGTGCCATTAACCAGATACGACGGGGTATGGCTACAGTGAGCCCCCGCCAGGCGGCGGGACTGTATCCACGCTCCCCCTGACGAGGCCTTCGTCATCAGGGGCAATGCTACAGCATAAAGCAGTCAACATGGCCCGTAGACGGCGGGACCCACCTGTCGGCTGAGATCACGGCAGTCGGCGGACCCACCAGGCAGCGGGCCCCGGCGGTCGGCGGAGAAGCCGGCGACCAGTGACGCTGACTACCGGGCACCGCATCTGGCCAGATTACCATTGTACCCCTAGGGGTAGGCTTATATAAACCCCCCAGGTCACCCCATGCAAGGGGTTGGCGGTTGGGACTTTGGTAGATGCCTCGTCGAGCACCCGCAGCACCACACACACGCAGAGAGAGTGGAGTAGAGCTAGCCTTGCCCTTCTTCCTCCTCTAGCCAAACAACTCAAGGAGCAAGCTTGTAGCTACCTGTTGAGGTAGTGATCATGCGGAGACCCCGCAGAGCAGGACTAGAGGTGTTATCTCCTAGGAGAGCCCCGAACCTGGGTAAGATTCGCAAGCGTACGCGGTCTCGCTCACTCCTGCTTCTAGAGCCCGACGATGTACTTTTGTCCCCATCCACGATAAGCCACCCCCTGGCATATGTCGCACGATATCCCCGACATTTGGCGCCCACCGTGGGGCTAGGTGCACCGTCGTCCGGTAACACGTTCTGGATGGGAACCCTCTTCCTCCCTGGCGAGCGCAGCCAGCCCGGCACGCCCGACGGTGTTTGCGCCGATACGCTGCATGGCATGGAAGTTGTTTGCACCGCAAGTAGCCTCGCTGATCTCATCGGCGGGATACGCCTCTACGACGAGCCCGCACTCGACGCGGGCGCAGCTAGCTCCGAGAGCTGCCTCGTCGATCTCCTCGGCAAGCTTCACATCGCCGACGAGGTGGTCTCCAACCCGGAGTCCGTTGGCTCCACCGACCTGCTCGTCGACATGGTCATCGACGCCGACGTCGTGCTTCCTGATGCCTTCCCCAGTGACGTGGTGATCTTCGATGACCCGCTTCCCGCTGCAGACAGCAGCGCCAGCACCAGCACCGTCACTGAGGTGCTGGTCATCAGCCACGATAGAACCTCCGGCCAGGCCGGCCAGGACCCGTTGCAGGCGGCAATGCGGGACCTGTCCGCTCCCGTAGCGCCCGGTGCGAGTGGTGAAACGCTGGAAGCATGCCGTATCGCACTTCTCGACAGCGCCAACAAGTTGGCGGCCATGAGACGCCTCACCGAGGCTTACCACCGCGAGATCGACCGCGCCGTCTGTGGCACACCGGCTGCTGGCGAACCCAGCCGTGTGGGCACGGTCCGGCAGCGCGGCGCCGCCATCGCCAGCATGTTGGGGGCCGACCGCCCGGTCTACGCCACGCCCATGGAGAACTTGCGCGCCGCCTAGGCAGCGGCAGACGAGCTGGACCGCTTGGACGGAGCCGAGCGTCGCTGCATGACGGAGCGCGTCCAGCAGCTCATCGATGCGGCCGCCGCGCAGCAAGAAGCTGGCCGCCGCATGGTGGAACCCAGCCTACACGCCGGGAACCTTCCCCCTCGCCGAGAGCACGGCGCGACCTCCCGGACGCTGGCAGCCGGCGCCCGCGACCAAGAGCCGGTTGCTAGCCGCAGCCGCACCCGCATCTCCATCGAGCGCGACCAAGACGACCGCCCATGAGCAGTGGAACGGCGGGACAGTCGTCCGCCTCTCCCGTGCAGGGAGAGGCGCGCCTCCCCGCCGCCTGTTGAGCATCCGACTCTCGGAGGCCGACTGGGCCCCCGCGAGGGAGTCGGAGAGAACGACGCCCGCAACCAGATCGACCGCTTGGCTCGGTCCCTGGCGTTGGAAGAAGAAGATGCAATCGGCCCGCCTTGTTTCGGCCCCTGCATTCGCGACGAGCCCTTCCCCAAAGGGTTCTCGCTCCCTCGGGACACTCCTAAGTACAAAGGCTCTGTGAAGCCGGAAGATTGGCTAGTCGACTACTCCACTGCCGTCAACATAGCGAACGGTAACAAGCGTGTCGCCGTGAAGTATGTTCCGCTCATGCTCCAGGGCACGGCCCGGACATGGCTGAACAGCCTCAAGCCCTACAGCGTCAACAGCGGGCTGGACTTCACCGAAGTTTTCATCCGCAACTTCACCAGCACCTACAAGCGACCGCCCAAACCTCGCCAGCTCTCTCTATGCGTCCAAGGCCCGACTGAGTCCACCCGCGACTATTTAACGCGGTGGGCCGAGCTGCGCAACTCCTGCGAAGGGGTTCATGAGGTGCAAGCCATTGAATACTTCACTGCCGGGTGCCGAGAGGGCACCCTACTCAAGCACCGGCTCCTCTGCGATGAGCCGGCCACGCTCAACGAGCTGCTGATCATAGCAGACAAGTACGCCACTGCCGACTCCTCCATGAAGTCGGAACTCCGAGTGGATGCGTCAGGAAAGATGCTCCCTCCGGCCCCTCAGACACCGGCTGGTGATTCCAGTCGGCGCCAACAGTCAAACGACAATAAGCGTAAGGCCCCACAGCCGGCTACTACCAGCCGGCAGGTGGCGACAGTCGAAGACCAGCAGCCAGAGGAGCAGCCCGACTCCAATCGCCAGAAGGGCGGCAAGCCTGCCTGGTTACCCGCCTTCTCGTTTGAGCAAACCCTCGACACTCCCTGCAAGTTCCACAGCGGCGCGAAGCCATCCAACCACACCACCCGGAAGTGCCACTAGCTCACCCGCATCGCTAGAGGCGAAGGACTGCCTCCGCCGCCTGCTGGCCCGCCGCCTCCGCCTCCCCAGCAGCCGGCGGGCCGACCAGTCGGCGCGATCCAAGATGAGTTTCCTGAAGAGCATGGAGCTTACGTCGTCTTCACCAGCGTGACTGACGACAGGCACAGCCGGCATCAACAGCGCCGAGAAGTGAATAATGTCGCCTCTGAAGCCCTAGAGTTCATGCACTGGTTGGAGAAGCCGATCAATTGGAGCCGAGCTGACCACCCGGAGGTGATGCCTTCTCCGGGTTCCTATGCCCTGGTGCTGGATGCCACCTTTGTAACAGAGAGGCGAGCTGCTCGTTTCTCCCGAATTCTGATAGACGGCGGTAGCGGCATCAACATCCTCTACCGCGACACCATGGAGAAGTTGTGCATCAAAGAGAAACAGCTCCAGCCCAGCCGGACTGTCTTCCATGGCATTGTGCCTGGCCTATCCTGCTCACCAATCGGCAAGATCAAGATAGATGTCCTCTTCGGAGACACGAATCACTTCCGCCGAGAGCCAATCTGGTTCGAGGTGGTTGACCTTGAGAGCCCCTACCACGCGTTGCTTGGCCGGCCTGCTCTGGCCAAGTTCATGGCGGTCCCCCACTACGCCTACCTCAAGATGAAGATGCCGAGCACCAAGGGCATTATCACCATAGCCGGCGACTACCAGAAGTCTGCCACCTGTGCCAGTGCCAGCAGTCGGCTGGCCGAGTCCCTTGTGATTGCTGCCGAGAAACGGCTCCTTGACCGGGTTGTGGCCATGGCCGGCGAGCAGCCGGACCTGTCGCCAGATCCCAAGGGGTCAGAAGCTCAGGGCTCTTTCCAACCGGCCAAAGAAACCAAGAAGATACCCTTGGACCCGGAGCACCCGGAGAGGTTCGCCGTCATAGGAGCCCGCCTCGACAGCAAATAGGAAAGCGAGCTCGTCGATTTCCTCCGTGAGAATCGGGACATCTTTGCGTGGTCTCCAAAGGACATGCCGGGTGTTCCGACGGATTTCGCCGAGCACAAGCTACATGTCAGAGAAGATGCAAAACCAGTCAGCAACCCCTCCGCCGCCTGTCGAAGGAGAAGAGAGGAATTGTTGGTGAAGAGATAGCCCGGCTTCTAGCAGCCGGCTTCATTATGGAAGTATTCTTCCCAGAGTGGCTTGCCAACCCAGTCCTTGTACTGAAGAAGAACAACAAATAGAGCTTGTGTATTGACTACACCTGCCTCAACAAAGCTTGCCCAAAAGATCCGTTCGCCTTGCCTCGGATTGACCAAGTGATAGACTCCACAGCCGGATGCGAGCTGTTGAGTTTTTTTGGATGCCTACTCAGGGTACCACCAGATCAAGTTAAGCCCGGCCGACCGCCTGAAGACCGCCTTCATCACACCATTCGGAGCCTTCTGCTACCTAACCATGACGTTCGGTTTGAGAAACGCCGGCGCCACGTTTCAGCGTTGCATGCAGAAGTGCCTCCTCAAGCAAGTCGGCAGAAATGCCCATGTTTATGTGGACGATATTGTGGTGAAGACGGAGAAGCGCGGTACCCTCCTGGAAGATCTCAAGGAAACCTTTGATAACCTGCGCCGTTTTCAAATCAAGCTCTACCCAGGAAAGTGTGCCTTTGGAGTACCAGCCGGCCAGCTCCTCGGCTTCCTTGTCTCAGAGCGCGGTATAGAGTGCAACCCTGTCAAGATCAAGGCCATCGAGAGGATGGAGAGGCCCACCCGACTGTGAGACATTCAGAAGTTCACCGGCTGCTTGGCATCCATCAGCCGCTTCATCAGTCGGCTAGGCGAGAAGGCTCTTCCGCTGTACCATTTGATGAAAAAAACCACTCATTTTGAGTGGAACGACAAGGCGGACGAGGCTTTCCTCCAACTCAAGAAGATGTTGACCACGCCGCCCGTCCTGGCCGCTCCGGCTGCCAAGGAGCCCATGCTTCTCTACATCGCCGCCACCAGCCGGGTGGTCAGTATAGTTATGGTGGTAGAGCGCCGAGAGGACGGCAAGGCACAGCCGGTCCAGAGGCCCGTCTACTACTTGAGTGAGGTGCTGTCAGCTTCCAAGCAAAACTACCCCCACTACCAAAAGTTGTGCTATGGCGTGCATTTTGCCGCCGAGAAGCTCAAGCCATACTTTCAAGAGCATCCCATCACGGTCGTCTGCACGGCCCCGCTTGCGGAGATCATAGGCAGCAGAGACGCATCAGGCCGAGTGGCCAAGTGGGCCATCGAGCTGGCCCCCTACACCATCTTCTACCAGCCTCGCGCCACCATCAAGTCCCAAGCACTGGCCGACTTCCTCGTCGACTGGGCCGAGACCCAGTACCTGCCGCCAGCTCCAGACTCCACTCATTGGCGGATGCACTTTGATGGCTCGAAGATGCGCACCGGTTTGGGCGCCGGTGTCGTCCTCGCCTCTCCCAAAGGCGACAAGCTCGGATACACGCTGCAAATCCACTTTGCCGCCTCCAACAACATGGCCGAGTACGAGGCGCTAGTACACGGACTCCGGCTGGCCAAGGAGATTGGCATCCGCCGGATTCTGTGCTACGGTGATTCGGACTTGGTGGTCCAACAGTCGGCTGGCGACTGGGATGCCAAGGATGCAAATATGGCGAGCTACCGCTTCCTCGTCCAGCAGATCAGCGGATATTTTGATGGGTGCGAGTTCCTTCACGTGCCACGGGCCGACAACGAGCAAGCAGACGCCCTGGCATGGATCGGCTCCACCAGGCAAGCCATACTAGCCGGCGGGTCCCTTCAGTGCCTCCGCAAGCCGTCTATCAAGCCTTCCTCGGAATCAGAATCCATCTTCGTGCCAGCTGCTCCCGAAGCAGTCGAATCCGACTCAGGGGCTGCAGCAGCCGGCCCGAGGACTTCGGCAAGCGGCACGGGGACTGGAGCAGTCGCACCCGGCCCGGGGACTTCGCAACCCAGCCCGGGGGCTGTAGCAGCCGGCTCGGGGAGTTCGGCAGGCGGCACGGGGACTGCAGTAGTCGCACCCGGCCCGGGGACTTCGCAACCCGGCCCAAGGGCCGCGGCAGCCGGCCCGAGGACTTCACCAAGCGGCTCGGGGACTGCAGCAGTCGCACCCGGCCCAGGGACTCTACAACCCGGCCCGGGGGCTGCAGCGGCCGTCCCAGGGACTTCAACAATGCAGCAAGTCGCGGCCGACTCCACCCCGCCACCTCCCAACCCAACCGCCCTAGTTTCAGTGGCCGTAATGACAGTGGATGAAGTCGAAGCACCATCATGGGCGCAGCCCATCCTCAACTTTCTGGTAAGCGAAGAGCTGCCTGTTGATGAGATCTCGGCCCGGCAGGTGCAACGCCGGGCAGGAGCTTACACGATAGTAAACAGAGAGCTTGTCAGGCGCAGCGTGACCGACATTTTCCAACGCTGCGTCGAACCAGAGAAAGGCAAGGCAATCCTCAGAGACATACACCAAGGCGAGTGCGGCCACCACGCGGCCTCCAGATCCCTTGTCGCCAAAGTTTTCCGCCATGGTTTCTTCTGGCCGACTGCTTTGGAGTACGCCAAGGATCTGGTCAAGAAATGCAAGGGGTGCCAAAAATTCAGCTCCAAGCAACATCTGCCGGCTTCTGCACTCAAGACCATCCCCCTTACCTGGCCCTTTGCCGTCTGGGGGTTGGACATGGTGGGCCCATTCAAGACAGCACGTGGTGGCATGACCCATCTGCTTGTCGCCGTGGACAAATTCACCAAGTGGATTGAAGCAAAACCAATCAAGAAACTAAATGGTCCGACTGGTGTGACCTTCATTGCAGATATTACCGTTCGGTACGGTGTACCACACAGCATCATCACCGACAATGGCACTAACTTTGCCAAAGGCGCCTTGGCCCATTTCTGCGTGACACAGGGCATCCGACTGGACATAGCATCCGTTGCCCATCCGCAGTCAAACGGCCAAGTAGAACGAGCAAACGGCCTCATCTTATCCGGCATCAAACCCCGACTGGTCGAGCCACTGGAGCGCTCGGCCGGCTGCTGGATCAGCGAGTTGCCGGCCGTCCTCTGGAGCCACCACACCACTCCGAACAGATCAACCGGTTTCACTCCCTTCTTCCTCGTGTACGGGGCCGAGGCCGTCATCCCAACTAACATCGAGTTCGACTCGCCTCGCGTCACCATGTACACGGAGGCGGAGGCGAAGGAAGCACGAGAAGACGGCATCGATCTGCTGGAAGAAGGCCGGCTGTTAGCACTCAGCCGGTCCGCCATCTACCAGCAGAGCCTGCGCCGCTACTACAGTCGGAAGGTCAAGCCACGATCCTTCCAAGAGGGAGACCTTGTGCTCCGGCTGATCCAGCGAACAGCCGACCAGCACAAGCTCTCGGCCCCTTGGGAAGGCCCCTTCATCATCAGCAAAGCCTTGGGCAACGACTCCTATTACCTCATCGACGCGCAGAAGCCCAGGGCGCGCAAAAGGGACGATTCCGGCAAGGAAACAGAGCGCCCATGGAACGCAAATCTCCTCCGAAGATTTTACAGTTAAATACAGTATGTACCTCGCTACCTTTTGTACTAAGGGCAAAGGCACCGGGTCCCTCGAGGAGCACTCGAGGGCTACCTTTCTTATTTGTATGATAAGTTTCATGCCTGTGAGTATGTTATTTCATTCCTCTGCCCAGCACCGGGTCCGACCAGTCGGCCCGGGGGCTTGCCGCCTTATACTATGTTGGCTCTACCTGCAGTCGGACAAGTAGTGTGCTGGCATCTAAGCCCACCCTTGCCATAAGCCGCAGCTCGCAGAGCGACTGTCTGGCAGGCTAGAGTCAAAGGCAGGAAATGGTGCTCACATGAAAAATGGCTAAGGACGAAAGCACCCACATAGGCCAAGTCGGCTCCTCGCCTAGCCGTCCGGTTGTTGAGCAGCCGGCCAGCCGGCTTCTCACTTAAATTGCTACGTTCTAAGCGGCCAAAGTACTTGTCTTCCCAAAATGGCCAAGTACTTGACCCGGCCAGCAGACCGAAGAATGGCTGTCTGGCCGGCAAGGCGGCAGCCAAGGGAAAGCGGCAAAGGAAAAATCCAAAAGAACAGAAAGCAAGACAAGTCAGAGCTCGGCGAAGCACATCTTGTGCGAGAATTAAATCGCATAGCAAGAGGCCCTCGGCCAGCATTCAACAAAGTTTGAATACACCCCCAGCGGGTGGAACTGCGCGAATTTAACAAAGTTTGTTCTAAAGATTACCAAAGCAGGAAAAGATAAGATAAGTTGGCAGCCTAGGCCAAAGGAGCAACAGGCGAGTCTGGCAAGTAGGTGGAGTCAGCGGCGCCAGCTGGTGGAGTGGCCGTCTGGCAAGTCTCGGCTTGGTCGCCTTCAGCAGCAGTCGGTGCACTCGCACGCGGCTCGTTGCTCGAGGCCCGATCAAGCTGAGGCTGGGCGTCCGCTCCGCCCTCCGGTGCGTCGCCTTCACCATCCTCATCTTCCTTGTCCTCGCCTTCATCACTTGAGGCAATTTCTTCCACCGAGTCCTCGCCGTCATCCGGGTTCAGCCCGAACCAGTTCATCGGCATCTCGGCACCCTCCTCGTCCAGCTCGGGGAAGAAGACGCTGGTGTCGATGTACTCGGCGATCGCCACCGCACGATAGGTGAGCGCAGGCCCCGCTGCCACCAACTCTTCCATGGCCTCCTGCCAAAACGTGGCCAACTGGGCTAGGTTCAGCCCAGGATACCACGCCTTGATGAACTCCAAGGCTCTTCGGGCGCCTGCCCGAGCGGAGGAGCCCCTCCAAGCCTCGAAGCGGCCGATTGCCGCCTCCAACCAGTCGGCGGTCCGACTGGGGGTGCGTGGAGCTTGGCCGCCTGGCCAGAGGGCGGAAACCAGCTGAGACCCGGCACACTGAAGGCGGCGGAGCAAACGGTGAATCGGCTGCAAACGCGTCCTGACGGCCAGGAGCTGCTCGTTCATGTTTCGAGGCGCGTCGGGCGGGATCTCCACTCCTTCCCTCCTACGTTGGTCGCGTCATGCCCCGATGGCCTGGCTGACGGCGATGGCGTGGCCAGGAAAGAAGTCTACGCAAAAGAAAAACAAAGATCAAAAGCCGACTCCCGATGCAGTCGGCAGCTATTCCAAAGAAAGAAGTTTACCGTCGATCATGTCCTTAATCTCGCCATAGCCAGCGGCGAGGATCGCCTCCTTCTCGGCCCACTTTGAGCGTTCGACCTCAAACTCGGCCTAAAAGGCGCCTTCCGCCTCCTTGAGCTTCTGGAGCTCCGCCTTGTGCTGGTCCGCCTGGTCCGCCAACTTCTTGGCCAGACGGTCGCGCTCCAGGGCCGCCTTACGGCGCTCCTCCTCCTTGACGCGCAGCTCGGTCTGGACTTCACCCAGATGCTGCTGCAATGTGGCGTTGGCTCCTGCAAAACTGAGAAAGAGAGGACAATCAACAAAGATGACCAAAAAAGAAAAGTGGTTGCCAGAAGATCCGGCCTGACTGCTCAGCAGTCGGCCCGAATCTCGGGGGCTACACCCAGCGGGTGCGCTGACGCGCCCCCGCGAGGAAGTAGACAAAATGCTTACGCCGGCTTTTGGTGAGGTCGGCGGTCCACTTAGCCAACTCCTGGACCTGGAAGTTGAAGGCGGCTGCGCGGATGTTGTGGTAGTCCTGCAACGAAGACAAAAGAAGAGAAAACAAGTTAGCACTCGGAACCTACCTTAAAGTTCCGAGCCGCCTGCTCAGCAGCCGGCCCGGAACTCGGGGGCTACACCCAGTGGGTGCGCTGGCGCGCCCCCACGGAAGACTGCAAGAATCAAAAAACAAAGCAAAGAAGCATACCCGAACGTCCATCCACGTCGCCAAGAACGCCTTCGTACACTGCTGGATGGCGGTGCCTTGGGCCTGGAGCTGGGCCTGAACATCCTGCGCAGCCTGGTTCAGCACGCCCATCCCGCCTCCAGGCGTCCATTCTGGTGGGGCGGCACTGGTGGCCTCTGCGTCTGGGGCCGACGAGCTCGCGGCCCCGATCTCCTGCGCCCGCGGCGCCGAGGCCGCCTTCACCGCACGCCGGCGCACCGAAGGGCGGACCACGGGAGTCGCCCCCACCACCAACTCGCCACTGACCGGCAGCGCCGGTGGCACGTCAGGCCGATTGCCTCGGGCCCCGGCAGTCGGCGCTTGCGGGGGCACCTCCGCCTCCGAGATGATGGCGCCGCCTCCTCTCCTCTCCATGACCGGCTGGTCATCGCCGGCTCCTCCAGTCGGCACCGGGATCTCTGGCGCTGGCGGCGCCGCGCGCAACGGAATGACTAGTTGCGGGGTCCGGCTGCGCGCGGTTTCTTCCGCTTGCGTCCTAGCGGCCGCGTCCGCCTGAGCCTTGGCGGCGGCGGCTGCTTGAGCCTTGGCCGCCGCGTCCATGTCCGCCCGCGCTGCCTCGGCCGCCTCCACCTCCTGCCTTTCCGCCTCCTCCCGCTCCTCGCGTGCCTCCCACGCGTTCCTCTCCGTCGCCGCCCGGAGGTTGGCGAGCGGGTCCACACGGCGGGTATTGGCGGAGCCTTCCGCCTCCCCGATCACGGAAGCAGCGGCAGACCGCTCAAGAGTGAGTGGGGCCCTGATTCAAGCAAGACAAGAGAAAACTCAGAAAAAGTTTGCAAGGAAGAAGAAAGGAAAACACAACCAAGCACTTACGCGGACACCATCGGGGGCTGCTTCGGGGCCCTCTGGAACTGGGCCGCTCTTGCGGCGGCCTCTTGCCGCCTGGTCATGGCGGCCGCGTTCTTGGACTTCTTCGGCCGGCTGCCGAACAGCAACGAGCCGGCTCGGCGCTTTTGTGGGCCGCCTGGTGCGGTCGGCGCGGCTGAGGAGCTCGTGCACGCCCTGTCGGTGCCGTGCGGGCAGCGCGGCTCGTTCTCCTCCTCATCGTCATCCGGCCAGTCCTCAAGGCCGCCTCCTCCCCCGGAGCCGCCTACTCCACCGCCGCCACCTGTGGCGTCGTCCTCCTCCATGGCGGCCGCCCCCAAGTCGGGGTCTTCCACGTCGCTCCTTGTTCGGTCTGGCATATACTGCTGACCTGGATCCAGAGCACCGGCGGCCGACTGGGCCGGAAGGACCTGCACCATGGCCGACTGGTCAGGCGGCAAAACAAGAACTCGGACCAGCAAAGAGAAAAGAATTACAAAATTCACCGCAGGCGGCGGATGTGCGCGGTCGTACGGCCGCATGCCGAACCGCCAGTCCGCCTCCGACAGCTTGCAGTTGGAGATATAGTTGACCAGCCGGACCACCTCCACGTCCGGCAGGTCCCGTGTGCACATCCGGCACAGGTCCCGGTGCCCGCTCATGCAGCTGATGATGTGAGGCCGAGCTTGGAGGGGGAGCACTCGGCGTGTCACGAAGGCAGCCAGCACGTCCGACCCCTTCAGGCCCTCCGACTCCGTCATCACCTGAAGTCGGGCAAGGGCGGCGGAGGAGGCGGCCGATAGGGAACTCGGCTTGTACTGCCAGTTGGCGCGCGGCTCGGCTGGCGGGCCGACTGCGTAGGCCGGCAAGTTGGCGTAGTCGCTTGTCGGGTGGATGCTCTTGACGTAGAAATAGGATTTCTGCCACAGCTTGGCCGACTGCAGCAGGGAGATGGGCGGGAAGCGGTTCCCGGTGCCCGGGCGCCGCACCGCCACGCAGGCTCCGCATTGAGCCGCCGGCCCTTGGCGGCGGTGCCAAATTTGAGGTAGAAGCACTCCCCCCAGAGTTCGAGGGTGGGGAGAGTGCCGAGGTACCCTTCGCACATGGTGGCGAAGGCGGCCAGCAGCACCACCGTGTTTGGCGTGAGGTGGTGCGGCTGGACTCGGTAGAAGTCGAGGAAGGAGCGGAGGAAGCTGCTCGCCGGAAGGCCGAAGCCGCGAAGGAAATGGGACCGGAAGACGACGCGTTCATCATCCTCCGGTGCCGGCGAGATTTCTGCTTCGGGGGGCAGCCGCCGTGTTTGACGGAGGAAGGAGAGGTGATCATCATGGACGTTGGAGCCGTCCCAGTCGCCGGCTCATGAGCGCGCCATGGACGAAGGAGCTCGTCGCAGGCGCAGCGCGGTGGTGAGCGGGCGAGGCTGCGGCGGAGCAAGGAAGCCGCAGCGAGAGGACGCTCAACGACGGCGGGCTGCGGCAGCACTTCGATGGCAGCGGAGAAGATGAAGAACGGCGAAGGGAGAGGAGGGCATGTGTGCATCTGCCGCCCCCCTCCTCCCCCTACTTATAGCCCCAGGCGGTGAAGCTGAGGGGGCGGGGGCGTGGGGATCGTGGGATTAACTACGCCCACTCCCCCACGTTCCCACGATTGCGGCGCCAGTAAAGGCGCGAATTAACTACCGCAGAAGCCCAACCGTCCACCTCGGCCACAGTGGATCCGCGCGCATGCCGAGACACTGTAGTGGCGGTCCTCGGCCTGCGGCGCCGTCCCGTCACGCGCGTGGGCTGGCAGGCCGGCTTGACCTGATGACGCCACGTGGCTGACATGCGCGGGCGGCAAGCCTGACGGCTGGCTAGCATGCCACCTGGTCCCCACCATGACGTTTCGAAATCGCCAGGCGGCCTGCCTGGTCATGGCCGACACCTACCAGTCGGCACCTCAGAAGACGGACGAAGCAGAATACCAGGCGACCCAGAATATGAAGCTGCTGAGGCTTCTCACCCCTTCAGCCGCAGCGCCTCATCAGCTTCGGGGACTACTATCGGAGTAAATGACCACGGGTAGCCCCATCAGCTCCCTTTGGTATTTCAAGACATCGGGGCAGGCTGCGCCCCTCAAACATCAAGGACAAAGGGCCGCCTTCTTGAGGCCGGCTGGTCCAAGCAGCCGGCTGCCAGGAGGCGGCGGAGTCCACAAGATGGCCATGAAGTGGGCCGACTCCTAGCAGGCGGCCTCCTGGGAAGCCGAGTCCTGGGAGGCGGCCCCTCGCGCCCTCGAAGTCAGCGCCAACATAAACATGATGAGACAGGGCATGGCTACAGTACAGGCCTGCCACCCCCGAATCCAGGGCAGAACGTGGCCACAGTACAGCGTACCAAGCAGGCATCCTGCGCCCAACGCAGGACTGTTGCCATGCCGCTCATGACATCACCCATGGCAGAGGAAGCCATGCTCCCACGACGGGCGGCCAGTACGGCCCGCAGGCGGCGGGCCCTACCTGTCTGTGACAAGCCAGAAGGCGGCAAGCCCAGACCAGTCGGCTCAGTGGGAGGTCGGCTCCTAGTAGGCGGCCCTCCTCCTCCCTTGAAGTCTGTGCGCCATTAACCAGATACGACGGGGTATGGCTACAGTGAGCGTCCGCCAGGCAGCGGGACTGTATCCACACTCCCCCTGATGAGGCCTTTGTCATCAGGGGCAATGCTACAGCATAAAGCAGTCAACACGGCCCGTAGACGGCGGGACCCACCTGTCGGCTGAGATCACGGCAGTCGGCGGACCCACCAGGCAGCGGGCCCCAGCGGTCGGCGGAGAAGCCGGCGACCAGTGACGCTGACTGTCGGGCCCCGCATCTGGCCAGATTACCGTTGTACCCCTGGGGGGTAGGCTTATATAAACCCCCCAGGTCACCCCATGCAAGGGGTTGGCAGTTGGGACTTTGGCAGATGCCTCGTCGAGCACCCACAGCACCACACACACGTAGAGAGAGTGGAGTAGAGCTAGCCTTGCCCTTCTTTCTCCTCTGGCCAAACAGCTCAAGGAGCAAGCTTGTAGCTACCTGTTGAGGTAGTGATCAAGCGGAGACCCCGCAGAGCAGGACTAGGGGTGTTATCTCCTAGGAGAGCCCCGAACCTGGGTAAGATTCGCAAGCGTACGCGGTCTCGCTCACTCCCGCTTCTAGAGCCCGGCGACGTACTTTTGTCCCCATCCACGATAAGCCACCCCCTGGCGTATGTCGCACGATATCCCCGACACCCAGTGGCAATTTCTTGGGTAGTTTCTACTCCAGGTGGAGTTTTGTAAGTTTCAGGGTCAGACATTTCAGTCGCGGTGTTCCTTTCTCTACCGCGACTACCCTTCTTGGGATTTCCATCAGAGAACAAGGTCTTGGAGTCAGTGACTAGCTCATCCTGTGGCTAACTATGAGTTGAGCGAATATCATCATCTTCTTCAGCAGAATCTGATTCAGGTTTCTTCTTCTTCGAGGCTTTTGGTGGCTTGGCTGATTTTCTTTCAGCCACCTTTGCTTTATCAGCCACACGCAGCTGTTGTGAAATTTCTTCCTCGGACCCAGAATGCTCTTCCGAACTGTTTTCCATGACCACTCATGATTGAAAAACAAAAGTGCGAGAGAAAACAGGAAGAAGTCACAAACATGTACAGAAGCATTTTCACTCAAAACAGATAATTTTCGGAAACAGTAAGGAACCCATGGCATACGCTTTGGAAGATATCGTCGAGAGAATTGCAATATGCCCTAAGACAGAATAACAACTCCTCTAATCTTTCGATGTATACCATATGAACCCTAGATCCAAACAGACTAGTACGAGGAACTTCTACAAACCGTACAAGTCAAGACTTAGTGAAGCCTAAAGATCTACCGCAAGAAAATAAAACAAGATAAATGGTGTCAGGACGAACAGCCTTACAATAGAAGAGGAATAGGGCTAGTTCCAGATATGTATGCCCTAACTTGGCAATACAGATCAACTACGGCAGCGCGGGAGAGAAGAAGTACCGCACTGGCATGACCAACGGTGACGGGGCTTCACCGGAGTTGCACGGCAAGGCTTGTCGTCGACGCTGCTTCGAGCTCAGGCTCGGACGAAGAGCAAGAGGAGAGGTTTGAGGCCGAACAGTGAGGGAACAAAGGAAGAAGAGGCCTGGACGGGGGTTTATATAGCCCGAGGGCGAAACCGCTCCCTCCGAAATCTACGGCCGAAAAACCAGGGATGTTCCACATTCAACGGACGAGATCACGAACATGAGATCGTGGGCATGTGTCAGCCATTTCCTGCAAAAATCTCGGTAACTGAACGGAAAGCCGAAAGGTTTGAGGAAGTGCAAGCGCTAAAACAGATGAAATTTCAAAGTTGATTTCATTCGTGACCAAGGATGTCAGATTGAAATTACCTTCAGATCAAGTTGCATGTTTATGACGAAAAAGAACCGAGTAAGAATAAAGAAGAAACTGAGTCAAAACATAGAACCAAATGAAAGAAGACACAAAACACAAACACTACGAACAAAAACACAGAGAGTTAAGCACCAACAATAAATGATCTTAGGGCTTATGATAAACAAGAGATATCCCTGAGAGAATTCCCTGCATGAGAGGATTAGTTCTTCTTCACAACCCACACTTGTGTGGGAGGTGAGGATCTCAATTGTTTGGACTGAACAGGGGCATTCCTTTGGTGAGGCCTGCGAGACACCTGTGCACTTTGATAATAATCATATGAATAGGCGTTGAAATTATTTCTAGATACATGAATGTAATGATTTGAAGATGTACACATGTACTCCTTCTGACGCAGGTTAGGATGATAATCATTCGAGAATGACATTCGTGTAGACTGAGAATGATATCCATTTCCTCGTCGAGTGTTATCCTGCTCAGTCAGGTTAGCAGTGACAGACAAATTTTCAACAATGCACTTCTTTACCCAGATTTGCTTCTTGAGTGAACCTGTCCTGCAGTTAGTTCCAACATATCAAGCGAAAACCTTACCATTCTGTTGTTTGAAGATTTTGTAATTTGAGTCATCAGACTCGTTAGTATCAACAGAAATGGGTGAATAATAACCAGTTAGAGTTTCAGGTTCAAGGATTTTACTCTTTGCACGAACCCAAGTTGTTTGAGGATACTGCTCAGGAGTCCAATAGGATCCATCCACATTGAGTTTCTTTTCGAAACCTAATCCTTCTTTCTGAGGGTTTTTGTGCAGTATGGACTTCTTGAGCACGTCACATGGGATTTGATGCCCTCTTAAGCTCCTTAGCATTCCAGTCTCAAGTAAGCCCTTTAGCCTAAAATTTTCTTCAGTAACAGCAGCAAAATCCTCGGAAGAGGGGTTAGAAGTACCAATTTCAATAGTAGCAATATTCTCAACATCAGTATTAGAAGTTCCAGCACGAGAATTAGCATTGCTACGTTCTAGGCATTTTTAGCATGGAGGTACAAAATCATCAGGAAGTCGAACAGATTGCTCGGCAAAGAGAGAAGCTTTCTCTAACACTAGCTCATTATGAGATTCTTTCAGTGACACAAGTTCTTGATTCCTGTTAAGGACTTCATCTGATAGATTCTCGTAGTCAACTGTAAGTGATTCATACCGATTGGTAAGATCATCAACTGTTGATGAAAAAGCATCTTGCTCTTCGATCAACTTTTGATTTTTCTCCATCTCTTCGACCAGTAATCCTTTGGTTTTCCTGAGATTTCTCTCAAGCATTTCAAGTTCATCATGTTGGGATTTAGCGATCTTGACCAGCTTGGCATAAGAAATATATTCAGGTGAATATTCGTTCATGGATCTTTGGTGTTTTGCAGATACCTGATCCTTTGATGATTTTGCCATGAGACAGAAGGTGGTTGGTTCATCATTGCTTGAATCATCATCACTTGACACATCATCATCAGTATTTGATTCGCTGAAATTGTCCAATGATTCAATGGCAACATATGCATTGCTTCTCCCAATTCTTTTGTAGAATTCCTCTTCATCTGATTCAGTGTCAGTTGCTTCCTCTTCGGAGTCCAGAGTCAGATCAGCACATGCTCTATTTACCCGTGACATCCTCTTCATATTTGATTCAATGGTAGCTCTTGCTTTCACGTGAGTGACTGGTCTCGTCAAAGAAGATGAGGAAGAAGCAATTTTCTTCGAGAGCTTAGTATGACGTTCCACTCGAGTAAAACCACTATAGTGAAGATATTTCCATCAGTTGCTAGGTTTTCCTTCCCATCTAGGGCAATCAGCAATGAGATGACCGTATAATTTGACTTGAAGCACTTCATATCTTTTGGAGGCAATCTTCTTCTTGATGATTCTGGCGCGTCAACCTCGTCATCATTTGTGAGGAAGAGATTTTGTCTTTTGAGATCACTTAGCCTTTGAGTGAGCATTTCAAGTTCTCTGGTGATAGTGTGTTGATTCTCAACATCTTCTTCTTCTTCAGAACTGCCATAGTGTGAGAGAATTTCTCCTTCACTTTCCAAGGAAGATTCTTGATTGGCATTTTCCAGTTTGATCTTTTCTTCATGAATTGACAACAGTGTCATGACCTCAACATAGTGAAGCTCTTCATAATCTGGTCTTTGCTTGATTTCAGCTACAATGGGATCGAAGGTTTCATCAAGTGCACTCAGTAGCTTGTCTACCACATCTTTATCGGTGACATCAGTTACTCCTCGTTGGTGATGTCTTTCAACAATATCTGTCAGCCAATCTGTGAGTTCCATAACACTTTCCTTTCGAAGACTTCTGAACCCAGTGAACATGGCACGAAGCATTTGAGTGTGAGATTCTATTCTGGAGATGAATTCTTCATGAACATTTTTGATAGCATCCCAGAGTTGCTTTGCAGTGTCAAGGTTTCGGAACTGAATGAACTTGTTCTTTGAGATACTTGCATAGATAATATCTTTCGCTTGTGCATCCAGACGCATCATAGCCTTCTCATCAGAAGATGGAGCATCACGATGTTGAATAGTATAACCATCTTCTACAATCTGCCATAGATCATAGTCAATAGCCTGAATTTTGATTCTCATTCGTTCCTTCCAGTACAGATAGTCATTTCCATCAAAGATAGGAAATCTTTCATAGTGCAAGGATCTGCCTGCATACGACATACTCAAAACTCCAAGGACGTTAGACCTTTAATAAATAGAGACAGGGTGAACCTTGCTCTAATACCAATTATTAGGACCAAGAGTATATCGACCAGAGGGGGGTGAATGGGAGATTCAAAATTTCTTTCAAAGATTTTGAAACTTATCCCAATCACAGCAGTGGAATTGAGTATCAAAGGAAATAAACTAAATCAATCTTCTTCGTTAGAAGCATAATCCTCGATGAAGGATGTAACGACAGTACATGCACGAGAAATGATAGGTTTAACTACGATGAGCGTAATGGAACATGCAAACAAATGTAGTAGAACAAGACATAACATGGTGCATACAACGATCACGAGAGAATACAAGAGAAATGATGGTGACGAATAAAACAGGTGATGAGAAAGAAACAGAGTGAGCACAGATACACGAGATGATAACAATAGAACAAAATGATCTAATAAATTATCGGCTCAGAGCACAAATACAAACTGCTAAAGGAAATGCAGTTAGAGTAGATTGAACCAGTGGTGCTCGATGGCGACAGGGAATTTGGTAGACCAGTTCACCCTTCTTCCAAAGGGCTACGTTCGGTTGGAGGGGCTGTGACTTAACACGGAAGATAAACTCTCGTCACCCTATTCTCCTTTAACGTAGAGCTGATCAGACTCGGGTTGATTTCACTCGTGGTAGATCCTTGTCGGTGATCTCCAAACCTTCGGTCAACCATCGAGAACCACAATCACTCTTGGTTGCTGAAGATCAGGCTCGGTGAAGACAACAACTCTTCATCACTCGAACCAAACCTATCCGTCTAGAGAGTGCACAGCTCTCTAGAGTAATAGGTACAAGAACTCTCACTTAGAACCGTTGTGATGCAAAACCACTGTCTAAGTTTGGGCTCTTGATTTTTCTTTCGGTGATCTTAAACTCAAATCACTCGAAGAGGGGTTGCTCAAATCAATCTTCTCAGAAATCTCAAGCGGAGCAGCCAACGAACAACTTTGGAGCAGGGTGGCTATTTATAACCGCAGCCTTCCCTGATGGTGTCGTGGGAACGAATCTGACAGTAGAGGTAGGGGGTACGTAGGAGAGGGCAGAGCCTAGCTACGGTGAGATTGTACACTCGGATTTACGAGTTCAGGCCCCTCTCGGAGAAGGTAACAGCCCTACGTCTTGGTGCCGCGGAGGCTTTGTGTTGATTGGAGTGTTGAGTTACAGGGGGTGCAAACCCTTGTGCAGGAGGAGAGGGGCGGCTTATATAGAGTCCACTGGCCCCTCGTAGCCCTCCGTTACGCAAGGGTTCAATGAGAGAATAAAGGCATGAACATTACTGGAAATGCCCGTGTTTAATGGTATTTATAGCTACGGAGTGAATGTCTGACCGTTGCCATCCTGGGGTGGCTCTAGGTCTTCTGTCCTTTGAGTGAAATCTTGTAATCCGAGTAAATAACGACGGTCGAGTGGAAATGATATAACCGAGTGGATCTTCTGTCGAGTGAGTTGCACTCTGTGACGATTTCAGTCGATATCTCCTTTCTAACTTCATAGGTCTTGGCCTGTTGTGTAGTGTCCTTGGGTAGGACATGTAGGTCGGGCCTAGGACCCTACCCTAGGTACATATCATCGTCATTAGCCCCCGAATGGATCGAGGTCCGAGTGAAGAAGGAAGCTGATTTCGACCCGACTCAATGTCTCGGAGACACTTTTTAGGAGTTTGAAAGTACGCGAGCTGTTAAATCCTCCGTCAGTCGCCTTGATCGATTTCGGCTCCTTGAGTGTCTGAGTGAAACAAGCAACAAAACATCGAACAGACTGGATTTGGATATCTCTGATACAACCGATTGATTTACTGGATCTGAATTTTGCGGGATTCAAAATTTGGAGAAGCGCGTGGGCCGGCTGCAGCGCGTTAAGCGAGGCAAGTGGGGACGGACTCCTCGATCTTTGCCCCACCTTTTTCGCCACGTATCAGGCTGGCGTCAGTTGCGGGATGCGCTGAGATTGCGCTGGCCCACAGGTCAGTCACTCGGACGCGTGGGTATAAAAAGCGACGCGGCTGAGGCGTGCAACAGTGCCCTCCACTTTTCCCCTTTCTTCTTCGTCTCTCTGCTTCATCCATCTCAGTGCAGCACGGCACCGTTCGCTCCTGTCGACCACCGCGGGGATGGTGGAGTACAAGACGTAGGCCCTGGAGCGCGCCAAGAAGGTGACCAAGGGGAAGAAAGGGTCGAGCTCGCGGCCTTCTCTGCCGCCGGGCTAGATCCAGGGCGATTGGATCCCCTCATCGGTCACGGAGGAGCACCTCGAGGGGCTCGTTGCCGACGGCATGCTGGCCCCCGGGTCATGGATGTTGCCGGAGGGGGAGACTGAGCCCGCGCCGCGCGATGGTGAGCGGGTTCTTCTTCTTACCCATGTGGAAAGAGGTTTCTCCTTGCCTCCGCATCCATTCTTCCGCGGTTTCTTGAACTTCTTTGGTGCGCAAATCCACCATTTTCCTCCGAACACCATATCGTATCTTGCTGCCTTTGTTTCGATGTGCGAAAACTTCCTGGGATGCCATCCTCATTGGGGGTTGTTCAAACATATTTTCACTTGCCGATCCCAGTCGGTTAAGAAAGCCAATCCGAGTAACACGAAAACCCACGTGATTCAGATGTGTGGGGGTTTAGGTGTCCAGATGAGAGGTAGAAGTGCCTTCCCTGCCATGACTTTTCCCGACTCGGTTAGGGGTTGGCAGTCATCTTGGCTCTACTACACTGACATTCTGACTCCCGGTGCATTGACTGGACTTCCCCCTTTCTCTCTGGAGAGACTCCACGCCCCTCGTTCATTGACCATGGAGGAGGAGGAGAAGGGCGAGGTGGGGATCTTGGTTGAGGTAGTTGTCGAGCTGATCCGGGGTGGAGTGACGGGCTTGGATCTGCTGGAGGTGTTCCTCAGTAGACGCATCCAGCCTTTGCAAGCGCGCGATCATCCCACGTGGTTGTACTCAGGTGCAGACAACACTGCTCGGACCCATTCAGAAGAAGTCAGTGAGGACACCGTGGCCCAGTGGCTTAGGAGCATCACCGGTGCCCGAGACAATCCACGTGGAGCCAAACGGATTCAGCCTTTCGACGCTGAGCATCTACCAGGAGAGGTGAGACATAGCTTGTCGAGTGAATCATTTCTGTTTTCAACAGGCCACTGTATTGGAACCTGACTGATTCTGAAATCCGTGTCTTGCAGGTATTCACAAAGATCTACTTGCCCATGCCGAATGGGGAGCAATTCACTGGAGGAATGGAGAGCGAGGGCGGGAGCGCCAATAATGATTATGCTGACAACAGTAAAGACGACAGCGCCGACTCTAAAGATAGCGAAGAAGTCGAGTCGCCACCATGCACCGAGCGTCGTACCAAGCAGACTCAAGATCCGGCAGCTAGCCAGGGCAAGGCTGGGGTGTTGAGTGCCAGGAACCAGAAGCGCACTCGGACGCCCACTCCTGACCCGACTGAGAAAACTGCCAAGCAAGCCAAGGCTGTTCCACCCAAGCCTCGGAAGGCCCTGCCCAGGATAAAGGTTACTGTGCCCATTGCTTCAACGTGAGTGTTTCTTCTTTCACTTTCTATCTTATTGTTGCAAACCTTCATGTTTTTGCTGACCGAGTGAGAATTGTGCTAGGGCCGCTACTTCGGTGACATCAGCTATGCAAGTTGATGAGGAGCATGCGGAGGCGAAAACTGCGAATATGGCAACTTCTCGGCGAGGTATGTCAAGCTTTCACTCTGTTTTGCTTTAGTGGTTGACTCAACAATTGAATGAGTTGCCATTGTCGAGTGATTGCAGTGCCAACAGACATCATCCATCTGGCTGACGACAATGAAGATGAGCCCAGAAGGACGCAGGTGATGCAGGCACGACCTCAGCAGCTCCCCGAGGACTTGCTCGAAGAGTACCGTCGAGCCGAACACCCCATGCACTGCTTGCGGCTGCTCCTCAAGAGCCAGGTGGTTTGTCTGGCATTGGAACCATCAGTACTGCTCCACTGTCAACTACTCCACCTTTGGTGTCGACTGTTCCGGCTTCAGGACCCACTGGCCAATCCCAAGTGCCAATATTTCCGACTGTACCACCGGCTCCTGCGTCGACTGTGTTCACTCTGCATCACGTCCCTGAAGACCAGACCGGGGCTAGCAAGGAAGCCATGATCCAAGCCGGTCTCATGATGCAGCGTTTGAAGGAAGTATACGAAAACAGCAAATTGGCTTATGATGCCAGCACAGCCCTCCAAGTGAATGTCCGAGTAAGTGTGATCGTAAGTTGATTTCCGATTGGGTTTACTCCGTCTTGAATTTGTACACCCACTGGGTGTTTTCCTTTTACTCTGTAGTTCTTCCACTCGAATCGGTTAGGCCGTGCCGAGTGGGAAACTGATCCAGTGGGGGCACGCTGAGTGCACCCACTGGGTGTAGTCCCCGAGACCGCCATCGAATGTTTGATTCGGCGGGGGTCTTAGAATATCTTTGCTTGAAGCTCTTCACTCGGGCCGATCGGGCCGCGCCGAGTGGAAATGGATCCAGTGGGGGCACGCTGAGTGCACCCACTGGGTGTAGTCCCCGAGACCGCCATCGAGTGTCTGATTCGGCGGGGGTCTTAGAACAAGTTGTTTTTTTTTGTACTCGGGTCGGCCGGGCCGCGCCAAGTGGAAATGGATCCAGTGGGGGCACGCTGAGTGTACCCACTGGGTGTAGTCCCCGAGACCGCCGTCGAATGTTTGATTCGGCGGGGGTCTTAGAATATGTTTGGTAGTAGTGATCTGGATTTGCTCTTCTCCACTCGGAAGTAGAGGAAATACTTTGAGAATCTTTCTCATCGTCGACTGAGTTTCTTGTTTTTGTTGATCTCAAAAATCTTGTGAACTTGGAATTCAGTATGTTGCTCTGGAGAAGGAGAAGATCCAACTCCAACTGCACTTAGAACTTACCAAAAAGAACTTAGAGTGTGCTCAGACTGAGGTGAAGACCATGGGAGGTAAGTCATGTCAACTGAATGTACTATTGTACTTTGTTCTGTCCTTTGAACCGAGTAGTTTTACTCGAACAGATGTGCGTAATGAAAACCAACAACTTCAAGCGTGACTCAGGAATGTTATTTATTTAGACACCATGAAGCAGGCCCTGGAGAAGAAGGATGAGGAACTCGCGGGCGCTCAGAAGGTGGCCAAGGAGAAGACTAAGGCCGCTGAAGCAAAGTTAGCTTCAGTCGGCAAGCTTGAAGAGGAGAATGCAACCCTGAAGACTGCCATTGAGGAGGTGAAGAAGGAAGCTGCCCAACTTAAGGAGGAGAAGATCGTCTTGGCCGACAAGGTGGGCCAGCTCACCCAAAAGAGGGACGAGCTGGAGGAATACTTGGGGAACCTTGCGAAGAAAATGTACATCATGCTTGAAGGTACCTTTTTCTGTTCAACTGAATTCTCGAGAGCTTCAAAAACAATGCTGCTGCTAACTCATTTTTTCCTATTTGTTTAGAATTCTGCCAGAACTTCGAGCAAGAGACAGAACAAATTGAACCAGGTCTGGACCCCACCAAGTCACTCGTCAAAGATGATGCTGCTATGAACATGCTGCGACTTGAAGCTCGCCTTGACAGTGTCTTGGGGTATGTCGCTCGGCTGAAGGTTGCACTGACAAGAATAGACAAAGAACTGTGGCCAGAAGATGTGCTCCAGACGATCTCGAGTAGCTGATGGTTCGGCTCAATGAGATTCTTGGTCGAGTGCAGGCGTGGAAGAAATCAGCTGCTCGCTGCGAAGCCGATGTGGCGCTCTCGCTTGTTCGCATCCATTGTAAGGAAGCCAGAGAAGACAAGATGAAGGCTCTTCAAGTGGCAAACACAAAGAAGCTTCAGTTTGAAGATTTTATGGAGACCTTCATTGAGGCTGCCACTCGGATCGCAGATGGCATTAACCTGGACATCTTTGTCGAGCCCGCAAGTCCTCCTAGTGCCTGAAAAAACTTTATGATTCGAACTTATATGCCTCGGAATGCCGAGTGATCCTGTAACCATTGAACTCATTCAGGCCTATCGCCCGAGTACTTTTGCTTGAGTTTCTGAACTTGATGGATTTATCTGAATATTGCTTTCTAGTTTATTGCATTTTTTGAGTGAACGGATTTTTGAACTTAGGCAAGGGCTGGCTCGCGGATAAGCCCCCGAGTGGGAGGGATGCTCTCACTCGGGGTAGTTTTTTAACTTAGGCGAGGACAGGCTCGCAGCTAAGCCCCCGAGTGAGAGGGATGCTCTCACTCGGAGTAGTTTTTTGACTTAGGCGAGGTCGGGCTCGCAGCTAAGCCTCCAAGTGAGAGGGATGCTCTCACTCGGAGTAGTTTTTAACTTAGGCGAGGACAGGCTCGTAGCTAAGCCCCCGAGTGAGAGGGATGCTCTCACTCAAAGTAGTTTTTTAACTTAGGCGAGGATGGGCTCGCAGCTAAGCCCGCGAGTGAGAGGCATGCTCTCACTCGGAGTAGTTTTTTAACTTAGGCGAGGACGAGCTCGCAGCTAAGCCCCCGAGTGAGAGGGATGCTCTCACTCGGAGTAGTTTTTTAACTTAGGCGAGGACGGGCTCGCAGCTAAGCCCCCAAGTGAGAGGGATGCTCTCACTCGGAGTAGTTTTTTAACTTAGGCGAGGACGGGCTCGCAGCTAAGCCCCCGAGTGAGAGGGATGCTCTCACTCATAGTAGTTTTTTAACTTAGGCGAGGACGGGCTCGCAGCTAAGCCCCCGAGTGAGAGGGATGCTCTCAATTGGAGTAGTTTTTTAACTTAGGCGAGGACAGGCTCGCAGCTAAGCCTCCGAGTGAGAGGGATGCTCTTACTCGGAGTAGTTTTTTAACTTAGGCGAGGACAGGCTCGCAGCTAAGCCCCCGAGTGAGAGGGATGCTCTCACTCGGAGTAGTTTTTTAATTTAGGTGAAAACAGGTTCGCGGCTAAGTCACCCACTGGGGGTTTTGCACACACGCTTATGTGAGAGAAATCATCATGGGACTGCAGGAGTCATGTCTTGATAAACAATCTAAAAGTACTTCTTATTACATCTCGAGAATCCGAGTGCTAGGTATAAAATCGACAAAGAAGATCTGCATTCCAGGCCCGCAGCTCGTCGATCTTCTTTGTGAGTTTGTAGAGGTGGTAGGCCCCGTTGTGTAGCACCTTGGTGACGATGAAGGGGCCTTCCCATGCGGGGGCAAGTTTGTGTGGTCGCTGCTGATCCACTCGGAGCAAGAGGTCTCCTTCTTGGAATGCTTGACCTCTGACATTCTTGGCGTGGAATCGACGAAGATCTTGCTAATATACAGTCGACCGTATCAGGACCGTCTCGCGCTCCTCTTCCAAGAGATTAACGGTGTTGGTGTACAAAAGTAGGGGCCTTTTTGTACCCCTTTACTTGTGCACGGGCAGTCGTAGCCACACCTGCGGCCATGCTCGGCGGGGCAGAGGAAGGAAAGGTACGAGACTGCCAAGGCAGCACTCAAGCCAGAGGCATGAAGAGCAAAGGGGCAGGATGGACTTCTCCCCCGCCCCCCCGGGGGAACACCCTTGCCGGGGGGCCTACGTAGCCCCGGCAAGAGCCTTGCCGGGGCGGCCTGCCCAACACTAGCAAGGCCGCCACCCATGAGCCTGAGAGTTCTGACACCATGGACAACACCGAAACCAAGACCCAGGGGCGCCTGCGTGGTGGCATGCAGATCTTTGTGAAGACCAAAGGCCTGCGAGTCTAGATAAGGACCAGAAGACGAAGACCCCCGGCAAGATCCTTGCCGGGGACAGCCACAAAACCCCCGGCAAGATCCTTGCCGGGGACGGAGGCGAGACCCCGGCAAGACCCTTGCCGGGAGAATCAGTGGGGCCGCGGCCAGGCCCGCACCAGCCAACGTTTCGCTGCCCCACAGCCGTTCCGATGCGACGACCAGCCCGCCAACTAGGCGAGCACCTGCGTGGCAGCATGCAGCTTCTAAGCCAACTAGCCAAGCACCTGCGTGGTGGCGGGCAGATCTTTGTGAAGGCCCTGTCACCGCACCAGCACAGCAGCCAGCCAGCCAGCATGGCGCTGCATGCCTCGTCAGCTTGGAAGCGCGTCGAAGCAAGGCGAGGCGGCGATGGACGGGACGGGCTCTGTTGCCATCCCCGATAAAGCAAGAGGGCACGTAGGCAGCGCATTAAATGCGTTTGTCCTATGATGTCAGGCGATAAACTCGTACACTGTAGATACTTTCCACCTCCTGTGTGCCACTGTGGTGACCCCTTTGACATATAAAAGGAGGCCCGAGGCGTACTGTGGAAGGATTCGGACTTTTTGGACTGGACACGCATAGTAGCTAGTCCAAGAGCAGAAGAACACAAGATAAACACAGCCAAGCAGGACTAGGGTTTTACGCTTCTCAGCGGCCCGAACCTGGGTAAAAATCCATCGTGTTGATCATTAGATCCGCTCTTTGCGCACTCCTCATCCCTACCGAACCGTAAAGGGGTCCTCGCGATCCCATAGGTGTCATTTCCACCGACATCTTTGGCGCGCCAGGTAGGGGGTGTTAGGTTGTGCAAACCGGATCTAGCAGTCAGCGCGTTATTTTCCTGGGCACCATGGCTCCCAAGAAGAAGGCGATCGCGGCGATTGGTTCATCTGGAGCCGGTCCGCCCGAGCCAGCGCGGACGGGCGGCGGTGTAGTCGCGGATGGCGGCGAAGGTGCGGATCACGAGCATCCACGACATTCTGGCAACCGAAGCCAGGCAAGCGGCGTCGTTCGCGTCCACGACGACGAGCCGCGCGCCGCTGGGTCCAAGGACGGACCCGTGCTGCCTCTGGGCGGCGCAGTGACCTCCAAGGCACCCCGGCCGGCGCCCGCGCCATGGCCTTCCCAGGTCGTGCGCGAGGAACGGCGCCACGACGTTGGAGACCACGGGCGTTCCCACAGAAAGAGCCCTCAGTGTCATCCTCCAGATGTGCAGGGCCAGCATGCACGCCATGATACTGGTGGAAACGGCGCGCAGCCGCGGAACCGTGAGGGGGCTCCTTCCAACATGGTTGGAAGTCCGAGCACCTCCCGTTCCTCGCGCTTGTCGCTGCCCCCCACACCAGCAGAGGCGCTAGCATGAGCGTCATTGCTCCTCGACTTTCCTCCTACTGCGGAGAAGCAGGAGGAGTGGAGGGCTGCTATCCACAGCCTTATTGGCCATGCCAATAAGGATGGGTATCAGGAGGCAGGCCCTTCGCGGCGTTGGTCCACCGAGCCGGCGCGTGTCGATGGCGGAAAGGCCAGAGGTGCCGCAACCACGGTGCACTCCCCTCCACCACGCCAGCAACGGTCGCCAGCTTGGCAAGTCGATGCCCGTGATGATGGATCCACGGCATCGTCAAACCCACGAACTCGTCGTGACCAACGTCAAGTTCTTCGGGAACGATGCAAGGAGGACACTCGAACTACCATCGAGCGGCGACGGGATACACGCCAGCAATCTGATAGGCGCGCAGGGCCCACTGCGTACAGGCCTGCGCCGGGGGATACTGGTGACCTGCCTTACGAGGTAGGTTGTCCAGCCTTTACCTGTGAGCTGTGGCGGTTCCACTGGCCCACTACCCGCATGTTCAAACCAGAGGTCCCGGAGAAGTACGACGGCAAAGCTCATCCGTCCGAGTTCCTGAGCGTTTACACTATCGCCATGCAAGCTGCCGGAGCTCGGGATGGCAAGGTGCTTGCTAACTACTTCCCGTTGGTGCTCAAGCCCAACGTCAGGTCGTGGTTGATGCACCTGCCAGTAGATTCCATCTCCTCTTGGTCGGACCTGTGCCATGAGTTAGTTGGCGCCTTCACTGGAGGCCATATGGCTCCTGGCCAGGCAAGTGATTTACATCTCATACCACAGAAGGATAGCGAATCCTTGCGCAAATACATACAGAGATTCAGCCGTGTGCAGTACAACATCCTGGATGTTCATCCTGCTGCTGTCATCAGCGCATTCCATCAGAACGTGCGCAACCGCAAGATTCATGAGGAGCTGGCGATGAACAAGGTCACGGATGTTGCCAAGCTTTATGTTCTGGCCGACAGATGTGATCGAGCTGAAGAGGGAAGGAAGTACCCCAGCGAATATGCCAGTGTGGGAAGTGACTCTGAAGACGAGGATGTCGTCGCCCCGGCAAAGAAGGGCTGACGACGCAACAGGAAGCGCAAAGGCAAGACCGTGCTTGCCGTCAAGGAATCCGGCAACCCCGGCACCGCCAAGAAGGCCAAGGCTGACGACCCCGGCAAGGAGGTTGCCGGGTGCGCTGCTTGCCAGGACTTGGCGGCCGCCGACAAGCCGGAGGGCTCCGACAAGCAATACTGCAAGATCCATCGCACCAAAGGCCATGACCTCCAGAACTGCCGGCAGGTCGAGCAGCTTGTGGAGAGACAGAAAGCTGAGTATGAAAGGCGAGACAAAGAGAAGGGCCAGGATGGTGCTGACAGGCCCGGCAAGAAGCGCGGTGGCCAAGGAGGGCGCCGCGGCAAGGATAATCAACAAGAGAGGCCTTCTCGAGGCCGCGACAAGAAAGAGGGAGATGATGACCATGAAGAGGATGACGAGTCCAGCGAGCACGAGTTCCAAAAAGCCACAGAAGCCATGTGCGTCGATGGTGGCGCCTCGTTGCATTCTTCTCACCGCCAACTTAAACAGTGGGCGCACGATATCAATGCGACAGAGTTGTCGATCGATGCCCAGAAGCAATTGAGATGGTCCAACACGCCTATCATTTTTTACGCCGAGGATCACCCTGACCGCACAACTGCGGTCGGGTGCTTGCCGGTTTTGGTCTCACCAACAATTCGCAACCTCAAGGTGACGAAAATGTTAGTGGACGGTAGGGCCGGCCTGAACTTGATCTCTCCCAAGGTGATCAAGAGGTTGCAAATCCCTGATGGAGATCTTGAAGAGACGGGCACGTTTCAAGGGATCAATCCAGGGAGAAGCCAGCCCAAGGGAAAGATTACACTATCAGTCACATTTGGTGGTGAGCTGAACTACAGGACAGAAAAGATCATCTTTGATGTTGCCAAGATCCCGTTACCATATAACGGGATCCTTGGCCGTCCAGCATTGGCTAAGTTTATGGTAGCATCACACTACGCTTATAACACGCTGAAGATGCCCGACCCGATGAGCATCATCACTGTCAACTCTGACAAGAAAGACGCGCTCATCTGCGCCAATCAGTTCTACCAGGAGGCGGTCGTAGCACCTGCCGCCAAGGCACTTGCTCCTGCCACTGGAGCTCCCGGGGAGAAGAAGACCGGCAAGACCTCTTGCCCCGGCAAGACCTCCTGCACCCACTCCGGCAAGCGCACCTCTTTGGAGTGCTGCGCTTCCATAGAGGAGGATGTGCCAGAGAGCTCCACCGGCAAGAGCAAGAAGTCCAAGGCAGCGCCACCAGAGACCAAGAAGGTGCCCGTCAAGGAGGACGGCACGGGCGGAGCTTTCACCATAAGCTCCACCCTCGACAGCAAATAGGAAAGCGCACTCATCGCCTTCCTACGGGAGAATGTCGATGTGTTTGCATGGCAGGCATCTGACATCCCCGGCGTTCCCAGGGAGGTGATTGAGCACCACCTTACTGTCTGTCCTCATGCGCGGCCCGTCAAGCAGAAGGTCAGGAAGCAAGCTTTGGAGCGGCAAGAGTTTATCATCGAAGAGATTAGGAAATTGGAGGCGGCAGGCTTAGTCAGAGGAGTGCTCCACCCAACCTGGTTGGCCAATCCGGTTGTGGTGCGCAAGGCGAATGGGAAATGGAGGCTGTGTATTGATTATACAGACATCAATAAAGCCTGTCCAAAGGATCCTTTCCCTTTGCCGCGCATTGACCAGATCATGGACTCCACTGCCGGGTGTGACTTGCTGTCATTCCTTGACGCCTACTCAGGATACCACCAAATCTTCATGACGAAGGAGGATGAAGAGAAAACCGCGTTCATCACCCCATGTGGTACGTATTGTTTTATACGAATGCCTTTCGGGTTGAAGAGCGCCGGTTCGACATTTGCAAGGGCGGTCTAGATTGGTTTTGAACCCCAGCTGCACAGAAATATGGAAGCATGTATGGATGATATAGTGGTCAAAACCAAGGACAAGGCCACGCTCGTGCAGGATTTAGAGGAAACATTTGCAAACCTGCGCAAGATCAACCTCAAGCTCAACCCAGAGAAGTGTGTGTTCGGCGTCCCATCCGGCAAACTTCTTGGGTTCTTTGTGTCTCAATGCGGAATCAAAGCAAATCCCGACAAGATCAAAGCGATTGAGCAGATTGAGGCGCCAAGACGAGTCAAGGACGTCCGTAGGCTCGCCGGCTGCGTTGCTGCTCTAAGTAGGTTCATCTCCAAATCTGCTGAGTGCACCCTCCCCTTTTTCAAAGTTTTGAAAAAGGCGGGTCCAGTGAAATTGACTCTGGAGGCACAGGCAGCGCTGCAAGATTTGAAGAGTTACCTCTCCTCCACACCAATACTAGTCGCACCTAAACCGCAAGAGCCGTTGCTGCTATATCTAGTGGCGATGAATCAAGTGGTCAGCGCCGCGCTAGTAGCGCAGAGAGAAGTTGAGGAAGAAGCAGCAGCGGCGGCGAAGTCATCGGATGATGGGCCAGACCTCCCCCCGGCAAGGCTTGATGCCGGCAAGGCGGAACCCCCGGCAAAGCCCGATCCCGGCAAGACAGAGGTTGTGCAAGTGGGCGAAGTCAAACAGAAGAAGAAGGTGATGCAGCACCCGGTTTATTTTGTCAGTTCCCTCTTGCAGGGGGCTAGATCAAGATATTCTGGTATACAGAAGCTACTTTTCGGCCTCCTTATGGCCTCGAGAAAGCTGCGTCACTATTTCCAACCGCATGAGGTCACCGTCATCACTCGCCTCCCTTTGCAACGAATCTTGCACAACCCGAATGCAACTGGGAGGATTGTGGAGTGGGCGTTGGAACTGTCGAGCTTTGGCCTCAAGTTTGAAAGTACTTCAACAATCAAGATCCGAGCCTTGGCAGAGTTCATAGCAGAATGGACCTCAATGCCCGACGAAGAAATTTAAGAAACCACCCTTCCCGGCAAGGAGACGAGCCGTGATTGGATTATGTACTTTGATGGAGCTTTCTCACTGCAAGGTGCTGGTGCCGGTGTGCTACTCTTCGCACCCACCGGAGAGCGCCTCAAGTACGTAGTCCAGATGCACTTTCCCTGGGAAAAGTCAACGAATAACATTGCGGAGTACGAGGGATTGCTTGCTGGTCTCAGGATCACGGCAGACCTCGGAATCAGGAAGCTCATCGTCAGGGGTGATTCGCAGCTTGTCGTCAAACAAGTTAACAAGGATTACCAGAGCCCATTGATGGAGGCCTATGTGGATGAAGTGAGGAGGTTGGAGGAGCGTTTCGACGGCTACAAGCAGAGCATGTTCCCCGAGCGGAGAGCAGCATCGCCGACAACTTGTCGAAACGTGCTGCCCTCAAGTTGCCTGTGGAACCAGGTACCTTTGTGCTTCAATTAACCCAGCCATCCGTTGAGCCATCAGCGGGACAGAACAAGTGAAGGAAGGCAGGCCCCGGCAAGTACTTTCCCGCTGAGCTCGCAGGAGCCGCCGGCAAGGAAGTTGCCGGGTATCCCAAGCTTGCCGGGGAGCAGCGGCCTCCGGCAGGGCCCCAAGCCCTGACCGTAGAAGCAGCTACCCCTACGGCCAGGGATGAGCCTTTAGTCCTTGCCGTTGAGCCCCAGGCTCCGGCATGGGCGCAGCGCACCGTCCGTTTCCTCCAAACAGGGGAACTCCCTGAGGAACAAGAAGAGGCAGAAAAAGTAGCCCGTCGGTCCAGCATGTACCAGTTCATGGATGATGCCCTATACAGAAGGAGACCGAATGGCGTGAAATTGAAGTGCATTCCTCGGGAGGACGGACTGGAGCTGTTGGCAGAGATACATGGAGGCATGTGTGGCTCCCACATAGGGTCAAGAGCCCTTGCTGGCAAAGCGTTCCGGCAAGGTTTCTTCTGGCCCACTGCTCTCCAAGATGCAACTGCACTAGTAACCATGTGTGAAGCGTGTCAGTTCCATTCGAAGAAACTCCGCCAACCAGCTCAAGCTCTTCAGACAATCCCTCTTTCCTGGCCATTTTCGGTCTAGGGGCTTGACATACTGGGCCCCTTTCCCCGTACTGTCGGGGGCTTTGAGTACTTGTACGTCGCAATCGACAAGTTCACAAAGTGGCCGGAAGTGGAACCGGTGAGGAAGGTGACAGCACAATCAGCCGTCAAGTTCTTCAAAGGACTAGTCTACCGTTTTGGTGTGCCAAATAGAGTCATCACCAACAACGGCACGCAGTTCACGAGCCACACCTTCATGCAGTACATCCAAGACCTCGGCAGCAAGGTTTGCTTTGCTTCTGTTGCTCATCCCAGAAGTAACGGCCAGGCTGAGAGGGCGAATGCAGAAGTGTTGCTTTGCCCTGGTATACGGGGCAGAAGCAGTTCTCCCCACGGAACTCATATACGGGTCACCTCGAGTGCTCGCTTATGATGAGCTTGAGCAAGAGCAGTTGCACCAAGATGATGCGACGCCCTTTGAGGAAGATCGTCTTCAGGCTGCTGTGCGAACTGCTTGCTACCAGCAAGCCTTGCGCCGCTATCATAGCCGCAAGGTTCACGCCCGAAGCCTTGAGGAAGGCGACCTTATTCTTCGGCACGTTCAGTCGACCAAGAATTCCAACAAGTTGACGCCGAAGTGGGAAGGCCCTTATCGGGTAATACGAGTCACCAGGCCCGACGCAGTCCGCCTGGAGACCGAAGATGGCATTCCGGTGAGCAATTCCTGGAATATCGAACATCTTCACAAGTTTTACCCTTAAGGCGCGATTGCCGGGAGCCCCGACAACCCCCTTTTGTACTAGCCTTGCTGGCAAGGCATATAACCCTATGTACAAAGCCAGGCGCAGACCCTGTGCGCAGTTAGAGAAACCTTTAGTATGTACAGTTTCCCGTTGATTTCCATGTTTATGTGTATACGTATATGCATGCTTGTCCAGGATATTGTACTGCTTTTTGATTCCAATAAATGTTAATGGACTACCAAGGTTCCATACTCCTGTCCTCCTTTCTTTCCAGCCGAGGCAAGGACGCTCAATTCCGCCAAGGACTCGGCTCCGACAAGAAGTTGGGAAGACTGCCCGACACAGCGATCCCCGGCAAAAGAAAACAGATAAAGTTCACCTCTTGCCCATTCGTGTTCATAACTTGTGACTTATGCATTAGAAAACCTCGCCACTCTCTTTTAAACTCGGGTGCTCCCATTCCTGGCCCGAACGCTGCTTCGGTCAGGATGGTCATAGTAGCCTTTGCTAAAAGAAGGGTGGCGAGGGGCTGGACCCTTTGTCCGTAACCCGGCAGATGTGATTCTTCGGCAGGCACAGAGGGCACCGGCAGGATAACTTGCCGAGAGGACTCGTTTATTTGCACTAAAGAGGCATTTCGCCTCTGCACGGACGTATACATGCACGGGTTCCCGGCAAGGTTGGTCTTTTTCACTGACATGCTGATACAAGTACGAATGTTACAGGACACAGGCATGGGCTCGAGAGATTACATTATTTAGAAATTAAGATTTGGCAAGTGCCTACAAGTTAAAAGAAAGATAAGTGCCCCGTAATCTCCGTTCTTGCCCCTTTCCTCCCAGGTGCGGCAGGTGAAGGCAAAGAAGAGGCGACGGAGAACGCACCGATGGAGAGCATGGCGGGGATGGCCCTCGGCAAGGCACGAGGCCGAGGATGGTGCTACCACCGATGGTCAGCCGGAGTCGGAATCGGCGTCCTCCCGCCCGCTACCGTCGTCGTCGCTGTAGCTGTCCTCCTTGTCACTGTCGCTCGAGGAGGAGGTTTCGTTGTCAGTGGAGCTCTCCATGCAACACCCCAAGCGGATTCCCGAGCGCCCGAAGACCTTGACGGAGAGTAGGCCGTTCTCCATTAATTTGAACTGGAGAACATGCCCCTCTGACAGGCTATGGGCACGGGCAAAGGTCTTCCACCCACGGTGGAAGTACATGACATGAGGGGCGGGGAAGTCGACGTCGACCCACATGCCGCCGTTCCCGCAGCCCCTCATATGCAACCTCAAGGCCTGTGGCGGGTCAAGCTCCATTACCCGAGCAAACGGGGTGGGGAGGCGGAGGTGACCGCACACTGGTTTGTACAGCCTGATGAAGAACTCGCGGGGCTGGTCTCCGACATGGCCTTCCATTGGAGGGGGAGCCATTGGCGGAAGCGCGGCCAGTGCGCCGCCAGTCCTCCTCTCCCCCGAGCGCCATGGCGGCCTCGGCCTCGCCCCCTCCCTCTTCCTCTCATGGTGGGCTCCGCTACCATGGGCTCCGGAGGAGGGGGGACACGCTGTCGAGCAAAAGCCCTCGTCGCCGCCATTGGAGCGCCGGCGCGCCCCCTCACCATGACGAGTGGAGGAAAGGGACCAAGCAGGAAGAAGATGAATGCAGAAGAACGCCGTCCCTCTTCCCTTTTTATAGAGGGGTGGGGCCGGGGCTCGGCCCCCCAACCTAAGGGTGGCCGCCCCACTCGACCAATCCGGCCGCCAGAGGCGCAGGGAATCAAGACCGACCCGCTGCTCCAATCAGCAACGCCCGGCTTCCCGCCTCGGCGTTAAGGCCCGTGCCCTTCGTATCTGCCACCTACCCTCCATGAGGCATGGAGGACACATGGCGGGCGAGCCGAAATTGGGGAGACAAGTGGGACGACCATTCCCCGCCCCGTGATCGTGGGGCGCGGGTGCCATGAAGGCCACGACCCGAGTCCACTTTGTAAATGAGCAGCGCCCCTGCGGCTTCCTCTTTTTTATGGGGAAGGTGCGGGCCGCCTCTTTACTGTTCTCCGCGAGGTGACGCAGGCGTGCTGCGACCGTTCCATGCACGACCCCCACGTCACGCACTCAATGCGGATTGGGGGGAAGCGCAACTGGCGAAGAAGTTACAGCGGTTAAAACTCTGCCACGCGTGCCCGCGCACCGTTCTGGGCCTGGCCCAACAACGCTTCGCGCTTATGTATGGCCCAAGCCCGGGGGCTCCTGTCGGTGTACAAAAGTAGGGGCCTTTTTGTACCCCTTTACTTGTGCACGGGCAGTCGTAGCCACACCTGCGGCCATGCTCGGCGGGGCAGAGGAAGGAAAGGTACGAGACTGCCAAGGCAGCACTCAAGCCAGAGGCATGAAGAGCAAAGGGGCAGGATGGACTTCTCCCCCCCCCCCCGGGGGAACACCCTTGCCGGGGGGGCCTACATAGCCCCGGCAAGAGCCTTGCCGGGGCGGCCTGCCCAACACTAGCAAGGCCGCCACCCATGAGCCTGAGAGTTCTGACACCATGGACAATGCCGAAACCAAGACCCAGGGGCGCCTGCGTGGTGGCATGCAGATCTTTGTGAAGACCAAAGGCCTGCGAGTCTAGATAAGGACCAGAAGACGAAGACCCCCAGCAAGATCCTTGCCGGGGACAGCCACAAGACCCCCGGCAAGATCCTTGCCAGGGACGGAGGCGAGACCTCGGCAAGACCCTTGCCAGGAGAATCAGTGGGGCCGCGGCCAGGCCCGCACCAGCCAACGTTTCGCTGCCCCACGGCCGTTCCGATGCGACGACCAGCCCGCCAACTAGGCGAGCACCTGCGTGGCAGCATGCAGCTTCTAAGCCAACTAGCCAAGCACCTGCGTGGTGGCGGGCAGATCTTCGTGAAGGCCCTGTCACCGCACCAGCACAGCAGCCAGCCAGTCAGCATGGCGCTGCATGCCTCGTCAGCTTGGACGCGCGTCGAAGCAAGGCGAGGCAGCGACGGACAGGACGGGCTCTGTTGCCATCCCCGATAAAGCAAGAGGGCACGTAGGCAGCGCATTAAATGCGTTTGTCCTATGATGTCAGGCGATAAACTCGTACACTGTAGATACTTTCCACCTCCTGTGTGCCACTGTGGTGACCCCTTTGACATATAAAAGGAGGCCCGAGGCGTACTATGGAAGGATTCGGACTTTTTGGACTGGACACGCATAGTAGCTAGTCCAAGAGCAGAAGAACACAAGATAAACACAGCCAAGCAGGACTAGGGTTTTACGCTTCTCAGTGGCCCGAACCTGGGTAAAAATCCATCGTGTTGATCATTAGATCCGCTCTTTGTGCACTCCTCATCCCTGCCGAACCATAAAGGGGTCCACGCAATCCCATAGGTGTCGTTTCCACCGACAAACGGCGTCCTACCATGCCTGTTCTGCCTCAGCTTCCGAGTAGGGTTCCACTCGGGGTGAATTGTGGAAGAGATCACTAGGCAGCACGGCTTCAGCTCCATACACCATGAAGAAAGAAGTGCGGTCCGTGGATCGGTTTGGAGTTGTCCTTAAACCCCATAGGATAGATGGCAGTTCAGTCACCCAGGCTCCAGCTGCATGTTCAAGGTCGCGCATGAGTCGGGGCTTCAATCCTTGAAGGATAAGGTCGTTCGCCCTCTTAGCTTGACCATTTGACTGCGGGGTGCACAACGGATGCGTAGTCTAGCCGGGTGCCTTGCGTGGCGCAGAAGTTTCTGAACTCTTCCGAATCAAAGTTTGAGCCATTATCCGTGATAATACTGTGTGGGACTCCGTAGCTGAATATCAGCTCTTTCAAGAACCTAATGGCTGTCTTTGAATCCAACTTCTTAATAGGCTTCGCTTCAATCCACTGGGTGAACTTGTCGACTATTACAAGCAGATGAGTGAAGCAACTTCTGCTAGTCCTTAGCGGTCCAACCATGTCCAACCCCCACACAGCAAACGGCCAGACGAGTGGAATGGTCTTCAGTGCAGACGCGGGCTTATGGGACATGTTCCCATAGAACTGGCATCCTTCGCAATGCTGAACGATCTCCTTTGCAACTTCAATGGCCCATGGCCAGTAAAATCCAGCTCGGTATGCTTTGGCCACAATTGTCTGGGAGGATGCATGATGACCACAGGTCCCCGAGTGGATCTCTTCTAAAATCAGTCGACCTTCTTCCGAAGAAATACATCATTGAGCCACGCCAGTGACACTCTCTCTATAAAGTTGTCCATCCATCACTATGAACGCTTTGGACCTGCGAACGATGTGACATGCCTCGACTTCATCCTCTGGGAGTTCTCGCCTGAGCAAATATGCAATGTATGGTACTGTCCAGTCGGCAGTAATTACCAGAATCTCCATTACCAAGTCAATGACTGCAGGGATCTTGATTTCAGTTGGATCGGTAGGACTTATGGCTTGGGGAGGCTCCTCAGTGAAAGGATCCTCTTGCACTGACAGGGAATGGAGGTGCTCAAGAAACACATTGCTGGGGATAGGTTTCCGAGTGGAACCGATTTTTGCCAGATCGTCGGCTGCTGGATTTTTTATTCGGGGGATGTGGTGAAGCTCCAAACCCTCAAACTTTTTCTCTAGCTTCTCACTGCATTGCAATATCCTATCATGGCAAGGTTTATGACATCCCACTCCTTCATCACTTGATTGACTACTAAATCCGAGTCACCGTAAACCATCAGGCGACGGACGCCGAGTGAGATGGCCATACATAACCCGTAGAGGAGTGCTTCGTACTCGGCCTCGTTATTGGAGGAATCAAAGTGAATCTGGAGGACATAAGTGAGCCGATCACCTCTTGGAGACACCAAGACTACTCCGGTGCCGGAACCACTAAGCATTTTAGACCCTTCTAAGAACATGGTCCAGTGCTCCGAGTAAACCTGAGTCGGGTGTTGCTGTTCAATCCACTCGGCCAGGAAATCTGCAAGTGCTTGGGATTTGATCGCCTTTTTTGCTTCAAAATTAATATCCAGAGGGAGAAGCTCAATTGCCCACTTAGCCACTCGGCCAGTTGCATCTTGATTTTTCATGATTTCAGATAATGGAGCGTCACTGATGACTGAAACCGAGTGATCTTGAAAATAATGTGCAACTTTCTTCGCTGTCAAGTAAATTCCATAGACAAGCTTCTGATAATGAGGATACCTCTGCTTAGACGGAGTCAAAACTTCAGAGATATAGTACACTGGTCGTTGAACTTTGTAGGCCTTGCCTTATTCTTCTCATTCCACTGTGAGCACTGTGCTGACAACTTGACCAGTGGCCGCAATGTATAAGAGAAGAGGCTCTTTGCTGTTTGGAGTAGCAAGCACCGGCTGGGTGGAAAGCAGGGCTTTGAGCTCAACAAACGTTGCTTCAGCTTCGGGAGTCCACTCAAACTTATCAGACTTCTTCATCAGTCGGTAAAGAGGTAATGCCTTTTCACCGAGACGAGAAATGAACCGACTCAGTGAAGCTAGACAACCTGTGAGCTTCTGGACGTCATGCACACGCTCAGGGCATTTCATTCGGACAATTGCGCAGATCTTCTCGGGATTGGCATCTATCCCTCATTTGGAAACAAGGAAACCGAGTAACTTGCCTCCAGGCACTCTGAAGGTGCACTTTGAAGGGTTCAGCTTGATGTCGTACCTTCTCAAGTTGGCAAAGGTTTCAGCGAGATCAGTCAGCAGGTCGGAACCGTTGTGTGACTTGATCACGATATCATCCATGTAAGCCTCCACATTCCGACTGATCTGAGTGAGCAAGCACTTTTGAATCATACGCATGAACGTGGCGCTAGCGTTTTTGAGACCGAATGGCATGGTGACATAGCAAAAACACCCGAAAGGGGTGATGAAGGCCGTTTTTATTTTATCTGGCCCATACAGTCAGATCTGATGGTATCCGAAATACGCATCAAGAAAGGACAAGCGCTCGCACCCCGCAGTCGAATCAACTATTTGATCGATACGGGGGAGCGGAAAATGATCTTTCGGGCATGCCCGATTGATATGTTTGAAGTCAATGCACATGCGGAGTGAATTATCCTTCTTGGGGACCATGACGACATTGGCAAGCCACTCGGAGTGGAATATCTCACGTATGAACTCAGCTGCCAGGAGCTGAGCCACTTCCTTGCCAATCGCCTTCCTCTTCTCTGCACTAGAGCGGCAGAGATGCTCTTTGATAGGCTTAGCCTTCGAGTCGACTCGCAAACGGTGCTCAGCCAGTCACCTGGGTACACCTGGCATGTCAGATGGTTTCCATGCAAAGATGTCCCAGTTCTCACGGAGGAACTGGATGAGCGCGGCTTCCTATTTGCTGTCGAGTGTCATTGAGATATTGGTTGGAGCGGTTGTGGGATCCTCTGGGTGAATGTGAACTAGTTTCGTCTCACCTGCCGACTGAAATGCAGACTCAGAAGCTGGCTTCTTAGAATAGAGCAAATCACTCGGATTAGCGTTCTTCTTGTACTCCTCCAACTCCACCATAGCCATCTGTTCATCAGCAATTTTTGATCCCTTTTGAAGACATTCCTCGGCTCTCTGCCTATTCCCAGTGACGGTGATCACGCCCTTGGGCCCGGGCATCTTTAGCTTAAGATACACACAACATGGACGGGCCATGAAGCGAGCATAAGCCGGTCGACCCAGAATAGCATGATAGGCACTGTGAAAATCTACCACTTCAAACGTCAACTTTTCCTTCTGAAAATTCTTCGAGTCAACAAAAACCACATCCAAAGCAATCTGACCGAGTGATTTTGCCTTCTTCCCCGGGATGACTCCGTGAAACTGCATGTTGCTTTCACTGAGACGGGACATCGGAATGCCCATCCCCTGAAGGGTTTCAGCATAAAGAATGTTCAAACCACTGCCGCCATCCATGAGAACTTTGCGCAACCGAGTGCCTCCGATGACTGGATCCACTACTAGCGCTTGCCGCCCGGGGGTAGCAACATGAGCTGGGTGATTTGACTAGTCGAAGGTAATGGGAGTCTTTGACCACTTGAGGTAAGTTGTAGTTCCCGGAGCAACCATATTCACCTCTCGGTTGATGACTTTCAGTCGACTTTTGCTCTCAACGTCAGCAAAAATCACCAGAGTGGCATTGACCTTCGGGTAATCTTTTGCCTTTTCTTCATATTCATCCTTGTCGGAGCCCTTTTCACTCGGCTGACCTTCACGGAACTGTTGAATAAGGAGTCTGCATTGTCGAGTGGTATGTTTGGGTAAAATCAGGTTACCCTCTTCGTCTTTCTTCGTGTGGATGGCACACGGTAGATCCAAAACATCCTGACCCGACTAATCTCTCTTCTTCTTAGGAACCCACCGCTCTTTGGCTTTCCCTTTGAACTTGCCTTGAGGAGCCACCACTGCGGCTTCAGCTTGACCAGTGGCTTCTGCTTTGCGCTTCTGTTTCCGACTGGAATTCCCGCCTCCGGTGTCAGGGTCTACAGCCTTTCCTTTTCCACTATGGAGTCTGTCCTCCTCTTCGCCATTCGCATACCGAGTGTCTATCTCCATCATCCGGTTCAGAGACATGGCCTTGGAGCGACCAAATTTTAGTATGAGCTCCCTATACCGGACACCTTCCTTGAAGGCGCAAACTGCTTGGTGCTCTGAAACATTCTCCACCACATGGTGAAGTGTGGTCCAACACTGGATGTAATCTCTCAAGGTTTCATTTGGTTTCTGGACACAGTGCTGCAATTCAGGTAAGCCAGCAGGACGCTTGCAGGTGCCTTCGAATGTTTTGATGAACACTTGGGCCAGATCTCCCCAGCTGAATATGCTAGCGGGGGCCAATTGATTCAATGAGGCTCGGGCTGACCCTTCCAGCATCAATGGCAAATGTTTCATGGCAACATCATCATTGCCTCCGCCAATTTGTACAGCCACTTGGTAATCCTCTAACCATGTATCTGGCTTCGACTCGCCAGCGAACTTGCTCACTCCTGCAGCCAACCTGAAGTTGGGAGGAATCTCAGCAGCGCAAATGGCCCTACTAAAACACTCGGGCCTAGAGACAAATGCTCCACTTCCGCTCGGGCGATCCCTGTCCAAACCCTCTAGGTTAGCCCTTCCTCTGTCAACCAAGCCATGCATGAGGACTGACCTTGCATTGAACCCAGGCTCACAGGGGTCGACTGGATACCTTCGCTCGTCACTGAACGGGCGCCTGTCATCATACCGCCGGGGCGCATATGAACCACCCCTTGGAGGGGGTGTAGGCACTTGACGGTGGTCGTCACGGTGATGTCGCGGATAAAACTGCCCGTGGCTTTGATCCAGGTACTGGTCCTGGCGATAACCACGATCTTCACACCGCAGAGGCGACCTTAGACTGTGAGCCGACAGAACTGTGTCCGCCCTGACGGATCTACTGTGAGTCCTATTGCGCGACTAAGAAACAGTCGAATTCTGCTCCCCAGCCGCTCTGAGCAGCGTCCGAATCTGCTCCAAGCCTCTTCCATCCTCGGAACGGGATGGTTGGATCGAATCTGCAATACGCGCGGCTGCTGCAACATTCTGGATTGGAGTGCGGTATACCTGACACTCATCTCGAGATCTAGTCGCGAACAATTGCCACGGCCGTCGACTGGGATTTGGAGGTGGCCTACAAGCGCGGTCTTCGAGTGACTTCTGGAGATCCTCCAGTAGCGCACATTCAGCCAGAGTGGTTATGCGCGCAGCCTCCAAAGCCTGAGCCTTGGCAGTCTCCCTAATGATGGGGGTCTGGAGAGTCTGCTCATTCCTGCGCTGCAGTTCTTCTCTTTGTTCTGCAGTGAGGGCCTGCGGATAGTACTCGTCGTTGCCGTGCGACAGACCACCATTTTCACCCTCGCCACAAGGAAATCCTGGTGGGCTATGCTGGGAGCCAACCATGAGGACTTCCGCCGCGGGATCATTGCTTTCGCACTCAGAAAGCGTATCCGAGTGGCCAGACGATAAGTCGAACAAGCCATAAAGGGACTCGTCGGGCTCGATTGCCGTGATCTGAGGAGTAGACGACTGACGAGCCACCGCGTGCTTCACCCACCGCTGGAGCCGCGAGTGACCGGATCGCTTGCGACGGCGAGCAGCGGGGAGGGAAGACGCCAAGGGAGCCGACTGATACTGAGTCGACGGCTGCCAAAAGAGGACACCGCAGGCACTCACACGGAAGTGCACCGCCCCGTGAATAGGGAGCGCCTCAACGTCGAGGGGGGCTTCCTGGAGTCAGGCCGAATCATCGGCGACGAAACTGAGTGCGCCGATACGGATCTCGCGACCCAGGGACAGTCCGCCACCGGAAACCATGTCGATGAAGTTCGAAGAACGCAACCTCGCCGGAACTCGCTTAGACGCCTACCCCACAGTGGGCGCCAACTATCGTTGGAATGGATCTGACAGTAGAGGTAGGGGGTACGTAGGAGAGGGCAGAGCCTAGCTACATCGAGATTGTACACTCGGATTGGCGAGTTCAGGACCCTCTCGGAGGAGGTAACAGCCCTACGTCTCGGTGCCGCGGAGGCTTTGTGTTGATTGGAGTGTTGAGTTACAGGGGGTGCGAACCCTTGTGAAGGAGGAGAGGGGCGGCTTATATAGAGTCCACTGGCCCCTCATAGCCCTCCGTTACGCAAGGGTTCAATGAGAGAATAAAGGCACGAACGTTACTGGAAACGCCTGTGTTTAATGGTCTTTATAGCTACGTAGTGAATGTCTGACCGTTGCCATCCTGGGGTGGCTCTAGGTCTTCTGTCTTTCGAGTGAAATCTTGTACTCTGAGTAAATAACGACGGTCGAGTGGAAATGATATAACCGAGTGGATCTTCTGTTGAGTGAGTTGCACTCTGTGACGATTTCAGACGGTATCTCCTTTCTAACTTCGTAGGTCTTGGCCTCTTGTGCAGTGTCCTTGGGTAGGGCATGTAGGTCGGGCCTAGGACCCTACCCTAGGTACATATCATCGTCAGATGGGAAATGACCAAATTAGACATCCGGATCAGCCAATGGCCAAATGACACGAGTCCAACGGTCGGATTTGAGCACAACGGTAACATTGCTTGTGGAGCAAGAAATGCTAACTCCTCGGTCTGAGACAAATCTCTCGCGGGGAAGGAGAAAACAGTCTCTTGCTGACAAGTATTTGCTCGGAGCACAAAGAGATTTCTCTCACAACTTTCATAGGTTTTGGCTAAGCATCACAGCGGATCTAAGCATCAAGAACCCTATACCCCTCTTAATAGTACGGAGGTCCTATGACTCAAAAGAATTAAAGAGGAACAACGAAATGAACACTACGTCTTCACTTTGTCTTCAACTTCCATTGCTGCAGTCAATTTCTTCGGACGCCAGTACCAAATCAAATGCTTTACTTCAGCAGTAAATTTTCGAGGGGTCAATTTCTTCACATCAATATTCTCGACTATATGACTTCAACACATATAGCTCATTCCTCTTTTCAGCGCAGATATGCTTCGGTTAAGTTTCTCGAACTCAGCACCGAAGACAGCATTCTCTTCAGTTGTGTATGGACTTTTTCTCTCTGTATGCACTAGCAAACAAATCAGTCCATACCTGTTTCTGTCAACAATCTCCAAAACACAAGGTAGGCAGATATTGCACCAACAATATCCCTCTTGAATACCTATCATATTAGGACCAATTTCATAACTTGTGCATACTGCCATTACTACTATCAACTCTCAAAATGATATAAGTGAAGCATGAGAGTGCAACTATTTCTTTACAATATAACCACCGTCATGCTCTAAAAATATAAATGAAGCACTAGACCAACTGCCTAGCTCAAAAGATATAAGTGAAGCACATAGAGTATTCTAACATATCACGAATAATGTGTGTCCCTCTCAAAAAGGTGTGTCTAGCAAAGTTGATTGTGGCAAACTAAAAATCAAACAAAACATAGACTCATATAATACACAACGCTCCAAGCAAAACTCATATCAAGTGATGAATAAAAATATAGCTCCAAGTAATTTACGATGGTCGGTGGATGGCATCCCCAAGTTTAGACGCTTGGGTCTCCTTGAATATTACCTTGGGTGCCTCGGGCATCCCCAAGCTTAGCTCTTGCCACTCTCAATTCCTTCATCCATCACAATCTCACTCAAAACTTGAAAACTACAGAACACAAAACTCAACGGAAAACTCGTGAGACCCGTTAATATAACAACCAAATCAAAAACTTTATGTAATGTTGTAAACCCATTCATATTTTATTATTGCATAATACCTACTGTATTCTAACTTCACCATGGCTTATACCTCTGATACAATCCATAGATTCATCAAAACAAGCAAACAATGGAACGAAAACAGAATCTATCAAAAACAGAATAGTCTGTAATGATTCAAACAATGACCGTATTTCTGTAACTACAAACATTCTGAAAAATTAGGAAAACGTGTGAAATTTGTATATCAATCACGTGTAAAAAATTCAGAATTTTATCATGTTCCGGTGAATTTAAACAATTCTGTTACTGGGCGCAAAAATTTCTGTTCTCACAGAATGAAAGCAACTATCATCCAAATCATCCGAAAGGCTTTACTTGGCACAAACACTAACCTAAACACAAAAACAAAACCATAACAGTAGCATAACTGTGTGCACACAAAAAAATAAGAAAGAAACAACAAAATATAGATAGCTATTGGGTTGCCTCCCAACAAGTGCTATTGTTTTACGCCCCTAGCTAGGTGTAATGCATAGTTTCAAGTGTTGTCATCTTTGGTTTTAACCATCTTAGTAGGACTTTTCTCAAACCCTGGAGGTTCTTTACGCTTCACATTATTCTCAGAAAATGAAGCAATTTTGATATCTAAAGCATCTCCCGCTTATTGCAAAGGGTAGTCAATGTATTCATGCGGTTGAGGTTTACACTAATGTTTTTGAGGGGTTCATTGGACTTTTGCAATTCAACCAAATTTTTCTGCATATCAACTAGTTTGTCCAAGATTTGAATATCCTCTTGAGTATAACTAAATCCTTTCTGCGGTGGTGGAATCCACAATATACCCTCTATTATCTCATAGGCAGTATTAGCATCACTTTCAATAAAATTCCTTTTAGCGGCAAAATCAAAAAGCTGTCTATGGGACATGGTTAATCCTACACGGAAATTGTGAAGCCAAATTTTTACATCCCCTTTTATAGTGCAAACATGATAAGATTCCATTATCCTATACCAAGCATCTTTCAAAATTTCTCCTTGTTTATGTTTGAAGTAAAGAACTTCAAAATCCGGGGACAAAGGAGGGATAGTAATACTAAACATAGAAACAAAGCGAGCAAGCAAACAAACAAGCAAAAAGTAAAACGGAAAATATTTTTGTGTTTTTTTTGTGAAAATGTTTTAGAAGTGGGGGAGATGAAAACGAGAGGCAAATGGCAAATAAAGTAAATGCAAGGAGATGGAAGTTTATGCGATGGTACTTGATAGGTGTTGGTGATGTCTCCCCATCAACGGTGCCAGAAATTCTTCCTCCTACTTGTGAGTTGCGTTGGGATTTCCTCCAAGAGGAGAGGATGATGTAGTACAGTAGAGATAAGTATTTCCCTTAGTTAAGAACCAAGTCTATCAATCCAGTTGGAGAACCACGCAATACCTCGTGAACAACACCTACACACAAAATAACAAAAACTTGCACCCAATGCAAACAAGGGGTTGTCAATCCCTTGGCGGTTAAATTCAACGATCAAATCTCGTAGCGATAGATAGATAAACAAAAACACAAAATAAAATAATGGTAAATAAATTACAGCAAAGTATTTGTGGATTTTTAATATATGATAAAGATAGACCCGGGGCCATAGTTTTCACTAGAGGCTTCTCTCTCGAACAAAAAGCATACGGTGGGTAGACAAATTATTGTTGAGCAATTGATAGTAAAGTGAATAATTATGATGATATCCAAAGCAATGATCATGTATATAGGCATCACGTCCGAGACAAGTAGACCGACTCCTGCCTGCATCTACTACTATTGCTCCACACATCGACTGATATCCAACATGCATATAGAGCATTAAGTTCATAAAGAACGGAGTAACGCCTTAAGCAAGATGACTTGATGTAGACAAAGTAAACTCCATCAATATAAATAAACCCCATCGTTTTATCCTTAATGGCACCAATACAAATACATGTCTCGTCCCTTTCTATCACTGGGATATGGAGCACCGCAAGATTGAACCCATCACAAAGCACCTCTTCCATTGCATGATAAATCAATCTAGTTAGCCAAACCAAACGGATAAATCAGGGGGAAATACGAAGCTATAATAATCATGCATAAAAGAGTTCAGAGAAGACTCAAATAATATTCATAGTTAATCTAATCATAAATCCACAATTCATCGGATCCCAACAAACACACCGCAATAGAAGATTACATCAAATAGTTCTCCAAGAACATCGAGGAGAACATTATATTGAAGATCAAAGAGAGAGAAGAAGCCATCTAGCTACTAGCTATGGACCCGTAGGTCTGTGATAAACTACTCACACATCATCGGAAGGGCAGAAAGGTTGATGTAGAAGCCCTCCGTGGTCGATTATCTCTCCGGCAGAGTACCGGAAAAGGCCTCCAGATGGGATCTCGCAAGAACAGAGGCTTGCGGTGGCGGAAAAAGTATTTTGTCTAGCTCTCTGTTGGTTTCTGGATTTTGGAGAATTTATAGAGGCAGAATTTGGTCAAACGGAGGAACGAGGGGCCCACAAGCCAATGGGCGCGCCTACCCCCTGGGTGCGCCCATGTGCCTTGTGGACTACTCCTTCACCTTCTGGCCTCCTCCCAAAGCTTCTAGAGTCTCTTATGTCTAGAAAAAAATCGTCAAAAAGTTTCGTGGCATTTGGACTTCGTTTGGTACTGATTTCCTAGAAAACCAAAAACACGCAAAAACAGCAACTGTCACTTGGCAGTAAGTTAATATGTTAGTCCCAAAAAATAATATAATATTGCATATAAAACATCCAAGATTGATACTATAATAGCATGGAACAATAAAAAAACTATAGATATGTTGGAGACTTATCTCGTACCGTAAAACGGGACTCCACGGGCTACTATTCATCCATTGTCGACTTCCTCCATCCTCCACAGGCTACTGTTCATCCAGTCTCCACGGGGTCTTGTTCATCCTCCCCCAACCGGCTGGGTGTGGCGTACCGTGGCACGGCCTCTTCGGGGTCATGTTCGTCCAGCGGCAAGAGCCTACTACCATGGGGTCCTATTCATCCATCCCCCACCGGGAACTGTTCATCCACAGCAACCAACCGGCTGGAGTCACCACACGTCTCGACTCGTTCCACGTATCACGTGCACGGTAGCAACATGCATTGTTCATCGAGAGGCAACCCAACCGGCTAGGTCTCGCATGGGGGCTCAATCAATCAGCTTCAGTAAGTAGCCGCAGAGATCAATCGCTCGGGTTCAGTTAGCAGCAGTAGCGAAGGAATCGATCCGGTTCAGTTAGCAGCGAAGGAATCGCTCGGGTTCAGTTAGCAGCGAAGGGATCAATCGATCGGCTTCAGTATGTAGTGGGATCGATGGCTCGTGTTCAGTACATAGCTAGCTAGTGCGATCACTTGGGGTCAGTAAGCGAAGGCCTCGCTTGGGTTCAGTGAACCAATGCCTCGCACACACGAGCGTACGAGAGGAACGCGCAAACCACACTACATCACTCGGCCCCGACCACCCACCCTAACTTGGAACTCCCCAAAATTTCCCTCGCCCTTACTTCTACCATGATTTTTTACGTCATGGACGGCCCAAAGAATGTCATGCAGGTGCGTCTCTGGCCCGCCCAAGACGAAAAGCCCATTTTCTATCATAATTTTTTGTCATAGAAGTAGGAGCCCACCACATCTATGATGTCACAGATGTGTCTTTTTATTGTAGTGACTGCAGAGGCATTCATATAGAGTCATATTATTTTATTTTATCGAGTTGTAAGTAAAAAAGAAGTGTGATGATCATCATTAGTAGAGCATTCTCCCAGTTAGGTAAAGAATGATGGAGACTAATGAGTCCTCAAAAAATTGGGGATGAGGTTCATGATATTGTTCTAAAAAAAGAGAAAAGAAAAAAGAAAAGAAAAGAAAAATGAGAGAAAAAAAGAGAAGGGGCAATGCTACTATCCTTTACCACACTAGTGCTTCAAAGTAGCACCATGCTATTCATATAGAGAGTCTCCATGATTTGTCACTTTCATATACTAGCGGGAATTTTTACATTATAGAACTTGGTGTCGGTATACTAAGATTTGGGTCCTTAGTACCCCAGACTTATGCACAGGCAGTACCATCCTTCCCGACGGTAGGGCAGCTTACAAGGATATAAAGAAGATCTCCAAGCCAGACATCAGAAATACAGAAGATCAAGCTTGGGGTTCCCGGCAAAGTCCTTGCCAGGAAGCTAGCAAAGATCCGCCAAGCCCCAAGCCCAGCAAACTCCGAGCCCGACAAGAATCCCACTACCTTGCCACTGTTCCACCTCATCGATTAGGTTGTCACTTTTCGTATAGGTGTCGAGCGGACAGGTACTTAGGTGAGGCTTGTCTGGGCACGTGTCAGCTCGCCGCCGAAGACACAATTTTAATGACACCCGTCACAGGATCGTGTCAAGATGATAAGAGGTAGATGGGCGAACTGCACAGAAGGAGAGACAGCTCTTGCCGGGAAGCTTCATCAACATGACACCTCATGGTACAATTAATGTTGTTGGTGCAATGATAGGCCCCTTATGTCTTGGAGTTTGTTGACATAAACAGTATGGGACTTATGTGTTTGCTAGTGCACACAGAGTAACAGGTCCCTGAGATATCGAGAAGTTTGATGCAACCGACGAAGATAATATCCCTGTGTTGCAGCGAAGGTTATCACCGAATATGATGTTAAACAAGAGTGACCCCTAAAAATTGCTGAAGTGAAGCAATTGGTTCGGTGTCTGTCCGAAGGAAAATGACTGCATCCGAGGAGAATGAAGACGAAGTGAAGACGTAGCATTTGTTTTGTTATTATTCTTCTTTCATTGAGTCATAGGACCACCATACTATTAGGAGGGGTGTAGCGTTCGAAACTTTGATTCTCTAATGCTAAACCCAAATCCTATGAAAGTTGTGAGAGAAATCTCTTTGTGTTCCGACCAAATAATTGCCAGCAAGAGACTGTGATCTTCTTCGCTGCAAGAGATTTGTCTCAGACCGAGGAGTTAGCATTACTTGTTCCTCACGTAATGTTACCGTTGCTTGAAATCCGACCGTTGTGAATGTGTCGGTTGGCCATTGGTTAGACCACGTGTCCAAAATGGTCATTTCCCATTTGGGAAGGCTACGGCTATAAATAGCCACCCCGCACCGGCTTTGTCCGGCGGCTGCTCCATTTGATTCTGAGAAGATTGTTGAGCAACCCCCTCTCTGAGCGATTTGAGTTTAAAATCCACCGCGAGAAAAACCCCTAGGACCAAAGAATTAGATAGTGGTTCAGCATCACTGGAATCTAAGTCCAGTACGCTCCGCCTATTAGTCTTGGGAGCTGCAAACTCTCTAGACGGTTAGGTGTCAATTTCTTTAGAGACCAAGAGTGGTTGTGGTTCTCGAAGAAGAAGTCTGTAAAGGTTCGGAGATTGCCTTCAACTATCTACCACGAGTGATCGGCATTTGTTGACAAACCAATTGTCGAGGAGAATATGGTGAAGAGAGTTTATCTTCCGTGTTAAGTCACAGCCCCTCCAACCAGACATAGTCCTTGTGCAGAAGGACGAACTGGTCGAACAAATACCTTGTCGCCATCAAGCATCATCGGTTATCTCTGTCACCCATGTTTACCTTTGATGCATTTTCATTCGTGTGATTTGTATCAATGCATAACTTAGTTTCCTTTCAGAACTCAGTTTTAGTTCGCTGTAGTTTGTTTTTTATTCGTTCTGCTGCTGGGTTCCGAGAGTTTTGAGTTTTTCGAAGAAAATTTAAAACTCCTATTCACCCCCCCCCCCTCTGGTAGACATACTTCATTCCTACAATTGGTATCAGAGCAAGGTACTCCTTGACTCTGCTCATTTTAGTCTAACGACTTTGGAGTTTAAGTATGTCTTCAGTGAACTACAAATCGCATCTCAAGATTCCCATGTTCGATGGGACGGACTACCCCTTCTAGAAGGAGAAGATGAAGATCCGTCTGCTAGCAATAGATGATGATATGTGAAATATGGTGCAGTTCGGGCTCACAATTGCTGTGCCTCAAGCCCCTACCGACAAAGAAAAGAAGCTCATTCAGCTGGATGCCCAAGCCAAATATGAGATTGGCGGCCATGTCAATCGAGCGCTATTTCTTCGCTATCGCCAGTGTGAAACTACGAAGGAATAGTGGGATGTCCTCGAGAAGATAAATGAAGGTGTTTCATCTCAGAAAGAAGCTTGAATTGATACTCTTTGAGCCAAATTCAATCGATTCAAGCGCATTGGAAATGAAAGTTGCCAGCAAACCTTCGATCGCGTGAGTGACATCGCAAATGAGCTTCAAGGTCTTGGCGCCAAATACATCACTGAGCATGAAGTTGTGAAGAAACTGCTTCGATCTCTTGACAGTTCTTTCGACACACTTATTCTGATGATACATGAATGAGCTAATTTCAAGAACCTCGACTCTGCTGATATCATGGAAAGACTGAACACCCACAAGGAATAGGAAGAAGAGAAAAGAGATCTGTATGGCTCAAGTCAACGCAAAAATCATGCTCTCAAGGCTGTGGCTGATTCCTCCTCCGATGGAAATGCCGAAGAAGATTCAGATGACCCAGAAAGACTCAGCAAAGATCTCGCACTGATCACGAAAAGATTCCTACTCTTTCACAAGAAGAGCCAGTTCCAGAAAAGAAGTTCAAGCAACTCTGGGGGTTCAAAATCTTCATCAAAACCTGCTGGAGAATACACCTGTTTCAAGTGCAAAAAGCCTGGACACTTCATTTCGGACTGTCCTCTCGGGAAGCAGAAATCCGTGCTAGTGGAAGATATGATTCTGGCAACTATCGAGGCAAAAGCAAGAGCAAGAACTATGACTCTGATGATGAGAACAAAACGAAGAAATTTTTCAAGAAGAAGAACAACTCCACTTCAAAATCTTCGCCAAGATCTTCATCAAGGAACCCCTCCAAGTCCTCCTCCAACCGCAAGATTAACTCTCGCAAGGCTAAGGTGTACATTGGCAAGGAAATGGATTCCGATGAAGAAGAACAGTCAGAATCCGAAGAAGAAGAATAATTCGATGAGGATTCTGACTCCGACATGGCTGGCATAGCATGTGCCTCCTCTCCTGCAACCAACTTCTTTGGGAATCCGTCAAGCGACGATGAATCTCCTGCCTACTGCTTCATGGCCAAAGCCTCGAAGGAAAAGGTATACAAAACAAAAACAAAGCCTTTAGTCCCAAACAAGTTGGGGTAGGCTAGAGGTGAAACCCATAAGATCTCGCGACCAACTCATGGCTCTGGCACATGGATAGCAAGCTTCCACGCACCCTTGTCCATAGCTAGTTCTTTGGTGATAGTCCAATCCTTCAGGTCTCTCTTAACGGACTCCTCCCATGTGAAATTCGGTCTACGCCGCCCTCTCTTGACATTATCCGCATGCTTTAGCCGTCCGCTATGCACTGGAGCTTCTGGAGGACTGCGCTGAATATGCCCAAACCATCTCAGACGATGTTGGACAAGCTTCTCTTGAATTGGTGCTACCCCAACTCTATCTCGTATATCATCATTCCGAACTCGATCCTTCCTCGTGTGGCCACACATCCATCTCAACATACGCATCTCCGCCGCACCTAACTATTGAACATGTCGCCTTTTAGTCGGCCAACACTCAGCGCCATACAACATTGCGGGTCGAACCGCCGTCCTGTAGAACTTGCCTTTTAGCTTTTGTGCCACTCTCTTGTCACAGAGAATGCCAGAAGCTTGGCGCCACTTCATCCATCTGGCTTTGATTCGATGGTTCACATCTTCATCAATACCCCCATCCTCCTGTAGCATTGACCCCAAATATTGAAAGGTGTCCTTCTAAGGTACCACCTGCCCATCAAGGCTAACCTCATCCTCCTCACACCTAGTAGTACTGAAACCGCACATCATGTACTCGGTTTTAGTTCTACTAAGCCTAAACCGTTTCGATTCCAAGGTTTGTCTCCATAACTCTAACTTCCTATTTACCTCCGTCTGACTATCGTCAACTAGCACCACATCATCCGCAAAGGTATATCCTCCAAAAATCACAAGATTCACTCAAGTGATCAATATTCTTCTGATGAGGATGACCATGCTAAGTTGATCAAAATTGATAATATTCAACAAAACTCTCTTGAGAAAATTGAGAAAACCCTTAGGAAATCTGAAGGGTTGTTGGTTGAGGAGCTGGAGAAAAATCTGTCACTGGCCGAAGAGTATTCCACTCTCAAGTCACAGATGGATGAACCGACAAATCGTCATGATTTTCTCTCGGCAGACAACGAAAGATTGACCTATGATTACCTGAAAAGGAAACAGGAACTCGAGGCGCTGAGAGAGGCTCATGAGGATTTGATCGGAGAAAATTCTCTTCTCATCAACAACTTAAAGAGAAACCTAAAGTGTTTGAGCCACCATGTTTAAAATGCCTTGAACGAACCAATGCAGAATCAAATACTAAATCATCTGTGAATGCTAACCCCTCGGTCAAGGAAAATGGTTTTGTTTCTGATGAAAATGCTAGGTTGAAGGATCTTCTTCAGATAGGAATGTTCAAATCTCTCAAAGGGCATCAAACCCTTTGTGATGTTTTGAAGAAATCCATTCTTCACAAAAATCCCAGGAAAGAAGGCATCGATTTCGACAGGAAATTGAATGAGAATGGCACCTACTGGGAACCTCATCAATATCCTCAAACTGTATGGGTTCTCGCAAAGAGCAAAATGCTCGATCCAGCATTACTCTCGGGATATGACTCTCCCATACCTGAATATCCTGATGATGATTCTCTGGACAACTATAAGTTGTTCAAAAATCAACATGGTGAGGCTATTGCTTGCTATGTTGGTCCAAACAGCAGGAATGGGCCCCCAAAGAAAGCTATATGGGTGCCTAAGAAAGTTATTGAAGCATTACCTGTTACCACAATTCTAACCATGCAGGCTCAAAATGCTCGTTACTTCCTTGAAAAAGTTCGACGAAATGAGTATATGCATACCTCATTCAACCATTATACTCATTCTTCTGGAAGGAATTTCAATGCTTATTCTTTCAATTATGCTCGTACCTCATCGAGCAACAATTATGCTTATCGAAAGAAATCACATCCTGCTCGCTCTACTATTTCGAAGCCACCTGCACAGATGTGGGTGATTAAGAAAGCCTAATTCTTCTGCAGGACTATGTCTCCGGGTGTACCGAATGGATAATGGATAGTGGATGCACTAGTCATATGACCGGAGACAAGTCATTGTTTGTCGACCCCAACTTAACTGCTTCTCCTCTGAAGTATATCACTTTTGGCGACAACAACAAAGGGAAGGTAATTGGTCTAGGTAAAATCGCCATATCCAAGGATAAGTCTATTGATGATGTTTTACTTGTTCAGTCTCTTGGATTCAATCTTATGTCAGTTGGCAAGCTATGTGATCTAGGCATGCTAGTTCTATTGTCCATATCCAAATGCATTGTCTTCATGGCCTCTGACAATTCCTTCATCTTCGAGGGAATTAGAAAGGGTGATCTATATATTGTGGATTTCTCTAAGGGTCCCTCTGTCCAAACTTGTTTGCTTGCAAAAGCAACCAAAGGTTGGTTGTGGCACCGTAGACTTGGTCATGCAGGTATGAGAAATTTGCAGACTCTGGTGAAGAAAAATCAACTTTGTGGCATTCCTGATGTAAAATTTGACAAGAATCATCTTTGTGCTGCATGTGAGGCTGGTAAATTGGCCAAGAAGCATCACTCATCCAAAACAGTTATGACTACTACAAGACCTTTGGAAATTCTTCATACGGATTTATTTGGTCCTCAAATTATGCAAGTTTTGGTGGAAGTCATTATGGTCTCATTATTGTTGATGATTTCTCTCGATACACATGGGTATCCTTTCTCGAAGACAAAACCTGCACCCAAGATATCTTCAAAAGCTTCGCTATGAAGGCCCAGAATGAATATGATGTGTGAATTAAGCACGTCAAAAGTGACAATGGAACTGAGTTCAAAAATACTCATATTGCTAAATTTCTCGATGAACATGGTATTACTCATGAGTTCTCTGCGCATACACTCCCCAACAGAATGGAGTTGTTGAACTAAAGAACAGAACTCTCATTGAAATGGCGAGAATAATGCTCAGTGAGTACAAAACTCCCATTCGCTTCTGAGCTGATGCTATTAACACTGCTTGTCATGTTATCAATCGCGTTTATCTTCACAAGTTCCTTAAGAAAACTTCATATGAGCTTATCACTGGCAAGAAACCGAATGTTTCCTATCTACGTGTTTTTGGTGCACCTTGTTACACTCTTGATATGAATCATTCTTCCAAGTTTGCACCTAAGGCACATGAAGGTTTTCTTCTTGGTTATGGCTCAAACTCGCATACGTATCGTGTCTATAACTCTCACCACATGAAAGTTATGGAAACGGTAAATATGCGGTTTGATGAATCTAATGGCTCCCAAAAGGAGCACCTGCCAAATGTGATAGATGAACCACTGATTTCGGATGCTATTCGGCAAATGGCTATTGGGAGCGTCAAACCTGTTGAAGGAAATGCACCTGAATCCTCTGATGATGATGCTCCTATGACTCGAAGCAAAACTCGTCAAGCCACTGCCAAAGCAAATGCTCCTCCAAATGCAAATGGCAATCAAAATCCAAATGCCGATCAAAATGGCAATCCCGAAGGGAATGATGATACAAATGTTGATGCTGATGAAAAAGACAATGATCTTCATGAAGAAAATGCTCATCCTCGAGTGGCTAATCGAGTTGATCCTTCATTAATTCTCGATGAACTTGAGAATCCAGGGTATCGACCCACAACTCATTCACACACTCGTTTGGCTAACTACTATGGTAGTTTCTCCTTTGTTTCATTGGCAGAACCTACCAAGTATGAAGAAGCCATGAATGATTCAGATTGGATGAATGCCATGCAAGAGGAGTTGGTGCAATTCGAACTAAATGATGTGTGGGAATTGGTTGACAAAGCGAATCCTAAGAAGCACAATATCATCGGCACAAAATGGATTTTCCGCAATAAGCAAGATGAAAATAGCATTGTGGTGAGAAACAAAGCACGTCTTGTTGCTCAAGGATACACACAGGTAGAAGGTATTGATTTCGGTGAAACATATGCTCCTGTTGCACGCCTTGAGGCAATTCGCATTCTTCTCGCTTATGCAAATTACAATGATATCTTGCTTTATCAAATGGATGTGAAAAGTGCTTTCCTCAATGGTGAAGTTGATGTGGAAGTTTATGTTAGACAGCCACCTGGCTTTGAACATCCTCAGTTTCCTAACAAAGTTTTAAGGTTGAAAAAGGCTCTATACGGGCTGAAGCAAGCCCCTCGAGCTTGGTATGACACCTTGAAGAAGTTTTTGCTCAATAAAGGGTTCAAGCCAGGATCCACTGATCCCACACTTTTCACTCGTGCTGTTGACAATGATCTATTCGTATGTCAAATCTATGTGGATGATATTATCTTCGCCTGTACTAACAACACTTGCAGCTTAGAGTTCAGGAAAATGATGTCCGATAAATATCAAATGTCTATGATGGGTGAACTCAAGTTCTTTCTCTTCGTCAACAGGCAAATGGAGTTTTCATATCTCAGGAGAAATATCTGAAACAATGCCTGAAGAAGTTCAAAATGGAAGATTCCAAAATGAAGGGCTACAAAACTCCTATGCCCACGAATGGTAAGCTGGATGCAGATGTGTATGGTAAGGATTACGATCAGAAGACTTATCGTTCTATGATTGATTCTCTTCTTTATCTATCTGCATCCAGACCTGACATTATGTTGAGTGTTTGCATGTGTGCCCGCTATCAAGCTGTACCAAAAGAATTGCATCACCAAGCGGTCAAGCACATTCTGAGATATTTGGCTCACACCCCCACCTTAGGTTTATGGTATCCTAAGGGAGCACAGTTTGATCTCGTTGGATATTCAGACTCAGATTGGGCTGGTGACTTGGTTGACAGGAAATCTACTTCAGGGACATGTCATTTCCTCGGTAGATCATTGGTCTGTTGGTCATCAAGGAAGCATAATAGTGTATCTCTTTCCACGGCTGAGGCCGAATATATTGTTGCTGGCGCTTGTTGCACTCAGTTATTGTGGATGAAGTAGACTCTGAAGGATTACGGCATCAAGGTCAAGCATATTCCTCTATATTGTGACAATGAGAGTGCCATCAAAATTGCACATAATCCTGTGCAGCATTCTCGCATGAAGTATACTGCCATCAGACAACATTTCATTCGTGATCATGTTGCTCGAGAGGATATTGTCATCAATCACGTCAAGACCGAAGACAATCTCGCTGATATTTTCACCTAGCCTCTCGATGAGAAAAGCTTATGTGCGTTACGGTGTGAGCTAAATATCCTAGACTTTGCAAACATGCAGTAAGCTGGACTCGACACCCGTGCTAACACTTCCACATCTTTGAAGGAATGGGTGCATAACACTCGAAGAGTTTGAAAATTTTGACAAAGTGAAATTTTCTTTCTGAGAGTGAATACATTAATGAAGAACTAGATTAATCGGGTGCCACAATAATTGTGCGACACTCAGGGTCATACAGTTCTTATACGGTGGGTCACGCCAACACAATTTTTCTTTCTTTCGTTGAGTTTCTCTTCGTTCGAAGGATTTTGTGTTTGTCCGAATGCATTTCTCTCATAGCTATTTGCTCGAATGTTTGTGTTTTGTTCTCTGAGTGAAATACCTCAGACCCTATTTTCCCTCTGTTCTTTCTCTTCCAGTCTATGTTGTTTCGTTACAAATTCTCAAATTTATCTGGAATGAAACTTTATCTCGTGTCCTTGACCACGATTAAGATTCAGTCCGAACATTAATCTGTTTTGGCGAAAGTTGTCCAAAATTTAGGGTTTCCTGCCCAAGTCAGGACCACGATCTTTTATGATGGTCCACGTGCAATACATCAACTGCCACTCCATCCTGTCCATTGAATTGCAATAGTCTCTAAATAGAGGTCGTTCGATCAAAATTCAATGTGTGCGGTTAATTTCCTTTCGCATATAAAAACCGCACACCCCTTCTTTCTTACAGTTCACTTCTCTTTCTCCTCGCCTCCACTCCGCCGAAACCCTCGCCATAGTGCTCCACCTTGAGCTCAACGTCGATGACCTCTTCGCCACTTCATTGCCGAAAAGTGGTCACCGGAGTCTTCCCTCGCCGCCGCGGGACATCTTCCCCGCGCCGCCATAGCTGTTGCACGTCACCAAGCTAGGGTACGTGTGGTTCAAACTCGAGCCTCCGTCCTTCACGATTCGAGTTTGTTCGCGGTTATTTTCCTATGATTTTACCGCATATCTTAGATCTAGGTTTTACCTTTACTAGTGTGGATGTGGTTTGTAGTTGTCCCTCACATCCGAATCACTTTAGATCTAGGGTTTGTGTTATGTCTCGCTCGAATGGAATCCCTAGCACGCTGTCTAGTATATTCTTCGGACCTACTAGCTCGTTCTATACATTTCCTTTATTCAAAACATTTCTCAAAGTCTGCATCTAATTCTTCTTCAAAATGCTTTTTGTTCGGAAAAATATTCGCTACGAGCATTTGTGACCCTGTCCCCTTTTCCCTCGTATCTATTCTAATTCACAGGTGTATGCATTCTGTTGAGGATTCTGCTCGACCAATGAGCATGGCCGATGAAGATGAGGTAATCATGGGTACAGCGGACGAGTCTAAGGCACCAAATGCAAAGGGCCCAACGGTAGGCCCATCCACCAGCAAAAGAAAAAGGCATGAGCAAAATGAAGACAAGCAAGAAGCAGATGCACCGAAGAAAAAGAGAGGAGGCAGGCAACCATTCACAAATTCAGCTTAGTATATCTCTCATGACAACTACAACATTGTTCCAGGAGAAACAACTACAGAGAAAAGAAGGCGTCTGCAAAAGATTCGACATCACTGGGTACAAAAGTGATTTAACTATGAAATGATTCATCCTCGGTATGCGAAGAACTTTGCCTTCCATCCTCCGTGGGATGACTGCCGTGAAATTGGTCTTGTCCGTGCAAGTCATCCCCAGGAGAGACTGCAGCCACCACCAAATGCTCATGAGTCGTCTCTTATGACACGTGACTCCTGTCCCGATGAAAAGGCCAAGCGCCTGAAGAATGCTAAAAAGAGAGCCAAGAAGCCTGAGAAAGAACAAGCTCGCGAAGAATAAAACCGTCGCCTTATCAAGTCTGATGTTGACAAGTGAAAGGCTGAAGGAAAATCTGAACGTCATTCAAAGCACAAACATGATCCCAGTTCTGCTGCTTTGAAGAAAAAGAGCGCACCAAAGAGAAGGCCAGCTAAACCACATGCGAGATATGATGAAAGTGATTTCTCCGATCAAGATGATCCTCCATTCATAAGAGAAGAAGTTGAAGCAACTCTCTCCGAACAAGTGAACATCACTACTTCCACCATACTGCCTGATCTTCGAGCGAGTGCAGTTCTAACAGCACCTCCGAAGAAGATTTCTTTGAAGAGAAAAACACCTCGTACCACTGTCACTATGGTAGATCATGTGAATACAACCCCTCATCCTAAGGCGATTGACATGCAAGACTTAGTTGTTGAAGCTCCAGTAAGCACAGCTAAACCAGGAGAGAAACTTCCAAAGCCCAAGGTGAAGAAAATCACAGCTCCTTCTGCCGAGCAAAGTGCTCCATGAGCTGATGTTGTGAAAGAAAAGGCTGCTCAATTTGCTCCAACGTTGACACAACCATTGGCTTCTATGTCTCCAACCGAGCAAAATATAGTACAAACTGCTCCTGTTGCACAGACTAATGATCACTCTGATGCACCTCATTACTTCAATCAAGTGTTCATCATGGAGCAGCTTGACAGATTTGTGGAGAACCTGTTTGATGGAGAAGTGGCATCTTTACCCATTCCCTCTAAAGTGATTGCTCAAGCCACTGATCTAGTTTGAGACATGAGAGATGATTCTGTTGAGATCAATAACCTCACTGCCTAGCTTAATGAGCTTGACAACCATATGAAGGCTGCAAAATCCAAGTTTGTCATCAAGCAACTTGAAGAATCATATATGGATGTCAATAAAGCTTTGACTATCCTTCGGAATAGAAGATTAGGATTTCATTCTGACCTGGATCAAATTGTTTGCAAGATCTACCTCGATCATCAAGCCCAAGCCACTGGCTACAATGATCTTGTCAAAGGGCATATTGATCAATCTGCTCAGCCGAAGCAAAAGAAGAAGAAGAAAATTTCAAAGAAGAATGCTCCTCCTCCTCCTCCTCCTATGAAAGAAAAGTCTCCAGAAGCTGTGCCACAGAAGGAAAACTCTTCGGAGCCTGCAATTCCCTCACCAGTTCATGAACCAATCACAGATGCTCCTACTTCGCCAAGGCCAACTTAACCAGTGCCTGTGGCCTCTCCTGTTCATGAAGCAAATCCTTCTCAGCAAAATGTATAAGAAGAAGGTGAAATTCCTCAGTCTGAGCACCAAGCTTCTCCAGCTCGTGTCGAACCAAATGAATTGGTTCCTCCCTCTGCACCTCAACCGTCTGCCGAAGAACATCCCCATCAGTCCCCAGTGCCTGATAAAGCTTCAGTGCCTGATAAAGTGTCTGCTCCCTCTCCAGTGCAAATTTCACTCAACACTACGAAAAGAACTTCAGATGTTGGTCCTTCTGCAGAAAAGTCAGTTTCTGCTCATCATTCAGACTCTGTAATTTATGGCGATGAAGTAATTTCCATTGAAGATGAGCTCAAATATCCATATCCTCGTGAGCAACTGCCTTTATTCTCTATAGGCGTTGGCGTCAAAGGGCCACTTTTCAATCGGAACACTCATCCTCTTTTCTTTCAAGAGAGTCCATAGAGCAAGCCTCGCACCTCTGAATCTCATCGGTTCTAGACTCAAGAACAGGCTATATATTATTCTCGGATCCTATATGACAGCCGCAAGATATTTCCTCATGAGTTCCCGGATATCGCTGCTATGAAGAACATTGACTGCTTTAATCAAGTCTTGCAAGATATCGAAGATTTTTGCCTCATGCATGTCTTTGCATTTCAGCATCCATGGAACAGAGAGATTATACTTCAATTCTATGCCACACTGTACATCTCTGGTGGTGAATCTGATAGTACCAAATGGATCATGGAATGGATGACCGAAGGGAAACATATAAAATGCTCTGCAATAGACTTTGTCTCTCACTTTCATTTCCCTCGGTTCGAGCATGGCAAGACTAAAATTCGAGTTCACAATATTGATGCCATCTCCGATGAAGATTTTTGTTGCACCATGGACCAAGAGAAAATTCGTGACTACAATGGTCCTCCCCTGCCCGAGCATTTGACTTTTGACAATTAGACTCTACCACATACTCACATATACCATCTGTCCTCTAGCTGGGATGAACGCTGATAATGCTATATCTGATGTTCTTCGAAACACCATTCATGCCATCTCCCAAGGATATATCTTTGATGTTGAAGACATGTTTCTGCGCATACTGATGGACTCTGCTCAGCATCCGAAAACCATCAAAGTCTTTGCGCCTTGGATTCAAAAAGTGGTTGATTATGCAATGCACACCAAATATTTGGCAAAAGTCGGTCACAAAAGTTTCATTCCTCCCGTGCGTGATACGTTGCGAGTCATGGAAGATTTTTCTTCGGGCAAAGCACTAGTGTCAAGCCCTCCAGATTATCACAATACATTAAATGGGCCACAGCTACCTCAGCGTGATCGACAACCAACTACCCAACCTCCTTCACACCTTGAAGGTAGCTTGCGTACTCAACAGCTATTGTTGCAGCATATGGCTAAGGATCGCTGAGAGAACGAACATCTAGCTGCCAAACTGAATGCCATCAACAACCGTACAAAAGTTGTGCACATGATCACGGGTGAAAATAAGAAGCGTCTATGGAAATTGCTTCGAAAGTTCTTCTCCAAGAAACAACTTAGCAACTCAGATCTTAAAGAACTCTATGAGTATATTGATCAAGGTTTCTCTGCTGAAGACTTTCAAGATTGTGTCACTCCACCTCTGCTAGCTCGTGAGCCAACAACTGATTTACTTTGGTTTTAGCTGCGCAAGTTGCTCGACGAATCAGAAGCTACCTCACCAACTGAGAAGCCAGCTGAAGGAAATGTGTTGTCTCGCAAGAATCAACAAGCTGATCCCAATGTGCCTTCATCCTCTTAACCTCAAGCCAGTCTTGAAGGAACATCTGCTGCTGCTGACGATGAAGATATTCCAGCTACTTCCGAATCAGAAACCTCTTTGGCTAGTTCTTCTGGAGATGCCTCGGAGTGAATCAAGTTCACCTCTTTTGCACTCATGTTCTTCGTCACCTTTTTTATACTAGTTGACAAAAAGGGGAGAATTACATCGAGTTTCGATAGATTTGCTCTATGTGCTCTGATGTAAAACTTTTGTGTTGTAATATTAATAACCCCGCCTGCTGCACCATCTCTCTCGAAGCATTTGTTTTGCAGGTGGAATTATTATCAGAAGTTGTGAATGATTGCACTACATTCTCGATGGATTATATATCATCAGTGCGAATCATTACCTCAAATGATTGAAAAATCCTCCACATACTTCAATGAATTGCAGAAAACTTCGTATCATATTTCTGACCCTGCATACATCTAGGGGGAGTATATTTCATCATCAAGCCAAGTAACTCAAATTCACTCTTGTTCGATTTACATTTCATTCATCTATCTTCACATTGATGATTATCTGTTTTGTCAACAACCGTCCAAAAAGGGGGAGATTCTTGGTGCAATGATAGCCCCTTATGTTTTGGAGTTTGTTGACATAAACAGTATGGGACTTATGTGTTTGCTAGTGCACACAGAGTAACAGGTCCCTGAGATATCGAGAAGTTTGATGCAAACGACGATGATAATCTCCCTGCGTTGCAGCGAAGGTTATCACCGAAGATGATGTTAAACAAGAGTGACCCCTAAAAATTGCTGAAGTGAAGCAGTTGGTTCGGTGTCTATCCGAAGGAAAATGACTGCGTCCGAGGAGAATGAAGACGAAGTGAAGACATAGCATTTGTTTCTTTATTCTTCTTCTTTCATTGAGTCATAGGACCACCGTACTATTAAGAGGGGTGTAGCATTCAAAACTTTGATTCTCTGATGCTAAACCCAAATCCTATGAAAGTTGTGAGAGAAATCTCTTTGTGTTCCGAGCAAATACTTGCCAGCAAGAGACTGTGATCTTCTTCGTTGCAAGAGATTTGTCTTAGACCGAGGAGTTAGCATTATTTGTTCCTCAAGTAATGTTACCGTTGCTCCAAATCTGACTATTGTGAACGTGTCGGTTGGCCATTGGCTGGACCACGTGTCCAAAATGGTCATTTCCCATCTGGGAAGGTTGCGGCTATAAATAGCCACCCCGCGTCGGCTTTGTCCGGCGGCTGCTCCGTTTGATTCTGAGAAGATTGTTAAGCAACCCCCTCTCTGAGCGATTTGAGTTTAAAATGCACCGAGAGAAAAACCCCTAGAGCTGAAGAATTAGATAGTGGTTCAGCATCACTTGAATCTAAGTCCAGTACACTCTGCCTATTACTCTTGAGAGCTACAAACTCTCTAGACGGTTAGGTGTCAATTTCTTCAGAGACCAAGAGTGATTGTGGTTCTTGAAGAAGAAGTCTATAAAGGTTCGGATATCACCTTCAAGTATCTACCCCTAGTGATCGGCATTGGTTGACGAACCAATTGTCGAGGAGAATAGGGTGAAGAGAGTTTATCTTCCGTGTTAAGTCACAGCCCCTCCAACCAGACGTAGTCCTTGTGTAGAAGGACGAACTGGTCGAACAAATACCTTGTCGCCATCGAGCATCATCGGTTATCTCTGTCACCCGTGTTTACCTTCGATGAATTTTCATTCATGTGATTTGTATCAATGCATAACTTAGTTTCCTTTCGGTACTCAGTTTTAGTTCGCTATAGTTTGTTTTTCATTCGTTCCCCTGCTGGGTTCCGAGAGTTTTGAGTTTTCTGAAGAAAATTTAAAACTCCCATTCAAACCCCCCCTCTGGTAGACATACTTCGTTCCTACAAATGTGTTTGTCCTAACCCGCCAGAGTTACATATTTGGCACTGTAGCCACTATTTACCTCTTATAATTACCATTTTGCCACTGCGGTGACCCCTTTTCCTTTAAAAGGAGGCCCATGGCTACCTTTACAAAGGTCAACACTTTGCACAAACATGCACGTAACTACACTTCCCGTGCAACCTTCCCGGATTTGCGATCCCTTGTACATGTACTCATACACCTAATACACCAAAGCAGGAGTAGGGTTTTACGCCTCACAGCGGCCCAAACCTGGGTAAACTTCGTGTACTCTGCTAGCTTTGCTCTTTGTGCTCATCGATATCCCCAGTCGAACCGCAAAGGGGCCTTTGCTTGTCCCATAGATCGTCGTACACACGACATCTTTGGCGTGCCAGGCAGGCCGGGGGGTCACTTGCGCGAATCTGAACTAGAAGTTAGCGTGTCAGCTTCTTCATCATCTTCATCGCCATGGCTCCAAAGAATAAGAGCACCACGGCGGGTGGACCGTCCACCTCCAAGGTGCCAACGCCGACGCAGACAAGCAATGGCACGGGCGGCGGCGGAGGAGGTAGAGGCCACGGGCAGCTTCCGTGATGTTCTGGCAATCATAGCCAGGCGAGTGGCGTCATCCGCAATGAGAACAACAAGCCACATGCCACCAGGTCCAAGGACAGAGTCGTGCTTCCTGCGGGTGGCATCGTGAACTTCAAGGACGGCAGGGCGCAGTCCAAGATGCCCATGCCAGCGCACACACTGCGGCCATCTCAGGTCACGTGCGACGAGCAGAGCCATGGCTTTGGCGGTTCCGAGCGTCCCCACAGCAAAGCCCCTGTGCATTCTCAAGATGTGCAGGGCCAACAGACACGCCAACATGCTGGTGAGAACAGGCCACGGTCGCAGGTTTGAGATGGGGCTACTTCCAGATCAGTTGGAAGCAAGCACACCTCTCGTTCCTCGCACCTCTTCATGCCGTCCACGCCATCAGAAGCTGTTGTGCATGCACAGTTGCTTTTGAACTTCCCTCCTGGGGCAGACAAGATGGAGGAGTGGAGAGCTACCATTCACAGTCTCCTCAGCTTCGCCAACAATGACAAGTCGCAGCGAGCGGGGCCCTCATAGCAGCAGCCCACCACTCCAGTGCACGCTGCCGGTGAGAGGACTAGAGGCGGTGCAGCCACGGTGCAGTCCCCTCCACGACAACAGCAACATCAGCGGTAGAGTCAGCGGGTAGACGCCCATGATGACGTGTCAATGGCGTTGTCTGATCCGCGAGCTCACCGCGAACAGCGCCAAGTTCTCCAAGAACAGCACGGAGAAGATGCCCATACTACCATCGAACGGCTGCGGGAAGCGCGCCATCAATCCGACAGGCGCGTAGGGCCCACTATAGATGAGCCTGAGCCAGGGTACCCTGGAGGCTTACCTTATGAGTTAGGTTGCCCGGCGTTTACTCATGAGCTGCGGCAAGTCCAGTGGCCAAATTCCTGGAACTTCAAGCCAGAAGTGCCCGAGAAGTACGACGACAAGACTCACCCGTCAGAGTTCCTCAGCATTTACACCATTGCGGTGAAAGATGCTGGCGGACGAGATGATAAGATCCTTGCCAACTACTTTCCGTTGGTGCTTAAGCCCAACATCGGATCGTGGTTGATGCACCTGTCGGAGAATTCCATCTCCTGTTGGGCGGATCTGTGCCATGAGTTTGTTGGCACCTTTACAGGAGGCCACAAAGCTCCAGGCCAGGAAAGTGATCTCCATGTGATTCCACAGAGAGATGACGAATTGCTCTGTAGATACATACAGAGATTCAGCCTTGTACAGAGATTCAGGCCAGGAAAGTGATCTCCATGTGATTCCACAGAGAGATGACGAATTGCTCTGCAGATACATACAGAGATTCAGCCTTGTACAGCGCACCATCCCTAACATCCAGCATGCGGCTGTGATTTCCGTGTTTCACACAAATGTGTGAAATCGCAAGACACTACAAAAAAAGACACATCCGTGACATTTTAGGCTGAACGAAATTTTTTTCTGTCATGCTTATGACACTTCTATGACGATAATTGTGACAAAAGCACGTATCATCATAGATGTGGTGGGCTCCTACTTCTATGACAAAAAATCACGACAGAAAATGGGCTTTTCGTCCTGGGCGGGCCGGAGACGCAGCTGCATGACATTCTTTGGGCCGTCCATGACGGAAAAAATCATGGTAGAAGCGAGGGCGAGGAAAATATCGGGGAGTTCGCAGTTACGGTGGGTCGTCGGGGCCGAGCGATGCACAGAGGTTTGCGCGTTTCTCTCGTGTACGCGCGTGTGTGCGAGGCGTTGGCTAACTGAACCCGAGCGATCGCACGTTACTGAACCCGAGCAATCGATCCCTTGGCTGTTAACTGAACCCGAGCAATCGATCCCTTGGCTGTTGACTGAACCCGAGCGATTCCTTCGCTACTGCTGCTAACTGAACCGAGCGATCGATCACTGCTACTGCTTACTGAAGCCGATCGAGCCCCCATGCGAGATGTAGCTAGCCAGCCGGTGTTGGGTTGCCTCTCGATGAACAGTGACCGTTGCTACCGTGCGCGTGCTACGTAGAACGAGTCGAGACGTGATGAGTCGAGCCGGTTGGTTGGCTATGGATGAACAGTTCCCGATGGGGGTTGGATGAACAGGACCTCGTGGTAGTAGGCCGTTGCCGCTGGATGAACAGGACCCCGAGGAGGCCGCCGCACCCCAGCTGGTTGGGGGTGAACGAACAGGACCCCGTGGAGGCTCTATGAACAGCAGCCAGTGGAGGCTGGATGAATAGTAGCCCGTGGATGAATAGTAGCCTGTGGAGGCTGGAGGAGGCCGACGGTGGATGAACAGTATCCCATGGAGGCTAGAGCGAGGCACTAGACGGTGGATGAACAGGACCCCGTTTCGACCGTAGGCGCTCCAACACAAGTCTGTTTCCTCCGTTTTGCGGTACGCCACACCCCTCCCGATCAACAGGACCCTGTTTCGACCATAGGCACTTGAACACAAGTCTGTTTCGTCCATTTTGCGGTACGTCAGACCCTTCCCGATGAACAGGACCCCATTTCGACCTTACGCGGTCGAACAGAAGGCCCATTTCCTTCGTTCTGCGGTACGCCAAACCTCGTTTCGGTTGTTCCGTCAAGCCGTTTGGCTCCCGATGAACACGACGTATTCCGTTGCCTCCCGATGAACATGACGCTATTTCCTCCGTTGCGACCCAGCCGGTTGGCTGCCGTAAACAGGACGATGTCGATGTACGCATTCGAGACCCCGCCCGTATGTACGTACGTAGCTGTATTTACTTTCTTGCAGCGTGGCTGTATGTACGTGTACACGATATAGACGGGACTGCGTGACATGCTACATCCGCGCCTCTACTACGACACGTGCCGCTCCTTACTCAGCCACAGTTCATCGCTGCAGAGAGACCGATCGACCAGTATATACGTACACGTTTGCAACAATTCTACGTATGCTTCGATCGGGTGGGTCCCAGCTGTCAGGGAGGATAAGGACGCACTTCCTTGCGTGCGAAGATATAGCTGGTGGGTCCCTGCTGTTAGGGTGAAGAATCATTTTTTTTGCCCGTAGTATGGACGCACTTCCTTGCGTGCGAAGATGTAGCTGGTGGGTCCCAGCTGTCAGGGGGGAAACATTTTTTTCGCAAAATACAGAGTCCCTTCCGGTGGGTCCTTGCTGTCTGGTGGAGGAATAATTATTTTACGCGTAATAGGAGGCACTTCCTTGCTGTAGCCGTGGACCCAACTATCAGTCTCTCCACGTACAGTCCTCTTCCGATGGAAGTCATTCCTTGACCACGTTGACCACGCCGCGCCGAGAGCACCAAGGCGGTAGACGACGGCGAGGCCTAGGAAGGGGACGACGCGGAGCCAGGGAAGACGCGGCAGTGGATGCCCACGCGGAGAGGAGTACGAGGGTTGACTGGTTCGGCTGCGGTGTGAGGCTGCCGTCGCCGCAGAATAACAGGGGTTGTGGGTGAGTAGAGGGATGGCCTAGCCAGAGGATGGAGTAGGAGGGGGTTGTGAGGCTTGCGCAGTAGCACAGCCAGCCACGGGAGGCGGGAGCAGGCGGCACGGCCCGCGATGGTTTGGGCGGCTGGAGCAAGAAGACCAGAGGTTTAAGAAGCACGACAGCCGTTGGATGGACATCGTACGGTCACTGCAGCTAGAATCATTTATATTAACTAAGTTGATAAAGCCCTGCATCCGCGTCAACTTAGTAGGCCCACAAATCAGCCTTCAAATATGGTGGGTCCCACCTAGCAGCTGGGGTATTCATTTTTTTTTTGTGCGTAATAAGGAGGCACTTCCTTGCGTTCGAAGATATAGCTGGTGGGTCCGACCTGTCAGCGGGCGGAATGTTTTTTTCGCGAAATACAGAGGCCCTTCCGGTGGGTCCCCGCTGTCAGGTGGAGGAATCATTATTTTGCACGTAATAAGGAGGCACTTACTTGCGTACGGCCATGGACCCAGCTGTCAGCCTCTCCACGTATAGTCCTCTTCCGATGGATGTCATTCGTTGACCACGTTCACCACGCCGCGCCGATAGCACCAGGGCGGTGGACAACGGCGAGGCCTAGGAAGGGAACGACCCGAAGCCGGGGAAGACTCGGCAGTGGTTACCCACGTGGTGGGGAGTACGAGGGTTTACTGGTTCGGCTGCCGTCGCCGGAAAATAAAAGGAGGTGTGGGTGAGTAGAGGAATGGCCTGGCCAGGGATGGAGTAGGGTGGGGCGGTGCGGCCTGTGCGGCAGCACAGCCGGCCACGGGAAGCGGGAGCAGGCAGTCCCACCGGCGCTGGTTTGGGCGGCTGGAGCAAGAAGATCAGATATTGAAGAAGCAGCATGGCCGTTGGATTAACATCCAACAATCACTTCTGCTAGAATCGTTTGTGGACTAAGTTGACAAAGCCTTTCGTACATGTCAACCTAGTAGACCCACAAGTCAGCCTCCAAATCAATCCCAAACAGTATACAGCCCGAAATTTCTAGCCAGATTCAAATTAATTTAAAAACTAAACATACCTTAATTTAAATCCAATGAAATTTTACCCGCACAAAAACAATGAAATTTAAAATATCAAAATCCGAAAGAAAAAAGTATTTTGGAACTAATTGCATGTTTGCTGTATTTTTTCATTTTACAGCCCATTTCTTATTACTTATAGCCCATTTCTTATTACTTATAGCCCATTTTTTGGGCAAGCCCGAATGCATCCCTCCTCGTCTTGAAAGACTTCTGGCCCAACAGGGCGTAGAAAAGCAAGTAGGCCTACGTTGGTTATTCTTCAAAAAACAAAATAGCTGGGCTGGCCATTTTCAGAAAGGAAAAAAACCGGGCTGGTCATGTGGTAAACATATGAAATAAAAGCCTGGGCTAGACGGGCCACAGCTCCCGCACAACCCAGTTGATACCCTTCTCCGTCCCGAAAACAAACAAAAATACTGCGCGCGTTGCTGGGTCCCAGGTGTCTGTCGCTCCTTGTGCAGTTATCTTGCTTATTGACTACGTTGACAGTGGCGTGCGACCCAGATGTCAGGAAACCATCAGGAGGAACCCTTTTTTCTTGTAATAAAGGAGGCACTTGCTTGCCTACTGCCATGATCCTGGTGGGTCCCTACTGTCATCCTCACCATGTACAGTCATCTCCTTATTCCTCTCGGTTGCTGACCATGTTGACAACACCGGAGGGCGGCGCCGCGGCGAGCAAACCAAGGCGAATGACGATGGTGAGGCCTCGGACGGGAACGAACAGGAGCCGGGGAAGATGCACAGAGTTTTAGGGTGCGATGTGGCCACGATGCGTGCGCGGCAGCACAGCCAGCCGTGGGAGGCGGGAGCAGGCGGTCCCGCCGGCGCTGGTTTGGCTTTGGCGGCTGGAGGAAGAAGAGACTGAAGAAACACGACAGACATTGAATGTCAATCCAACGATCAAGGTTGGCACAATCGTTTGTTGACTAAGCCGACACCATGTAGCATACTTTTTTATAGGAAGAAAAGAAAAACTGGGCTTGTTCGCCAGATAACATTCCCGAAACTGCGACTGTTTGATCTTGCGTCGCAACTAAAACTGCCAGGAAAATGCGTTCGTTTGCCGTCCTACTCCCAGGGAACGTTCGCCACATAAGTGACTATCACCCTTGGTTTTCAACCAAGAGGTCTTGGTTCGAGTCCCAGGAACCCTCAATTTTCTCCTCCTTCCTTCCTCGCAAAAAAAATCAAAGACTTGAGAAGGCGAACAGAACAAGCTAGTGTACCAGTAAAGAGACGTTGCTGAGTTTTAGAAAAAAGAGAGACGTGCTCCTGTAGCTGGTTTGAATCCAAACCTAGACTATGACTATATATGGTGCTAGGCTACTCTGCAAGTAATGAAACTGACATATCCAACGTTCGCTTCTCCTTTTCTCTACTTACCCTGCCTAGCATCAGAAGCTCTGGCCGCAGTAACCATGTCCGCTGGCAGCTCGTCCACCTGCTCTTCAGCAGGCAACAACCTGATATGTGCCAAGTCGCCACCCGTACCATCGCCTGTGGGTCTCATCACACCCCCGCCGGCACACGCACCGCAGCCAGTTGCTCATCGCAACCCGTTGCCGTTGGTGTGGTGCCACTGCTACAAATCACGCAGAGTCATCCGTTGCGTCTCAACCACAGTCCTCAACCCTGGCCGAGTCTTCTACAAATGCTTGAATCATGGGGTAATAATATGTTTAAGTGTTGTTCCGCTGCTTTCAGTTGCTAATTTTTTTAATAGTTTGGTTGATGATCTTCCAATTTGATTCGTGTACAAAAGGGAAGATTCATGTGATTTGTATTTCTGGGAAGTTGCTGATGCGGGGGAACGGAACTACGCTGATTATTTGGTTAGCCGAGGAATCCCAATACCAGCAGGTTGGGGTGTTGGACAAGTAACTGAAGGAACGGCAGAAGAGGAAGATGCAGAGCAGAAGGTTAAAGATGCAGTTCCTCTGATCATGGCCAAGCAACAGCTGTTGAATGGCCTTGACAGCAATGAGGAGATGAAAGAGCTTGTGAAGATAATGGGCAAAATCGATGTGCTCTGTAGGATGATTGTCTCTTTATTTGCAGTGTATGTAGCACTCGTGATGTATTCAGTGGCTATGACATGAGCACTTTGCTAAAACTAGTAATGAATGAAACCTGTTTAGCAGGCTGGGCGTAGTGTTGTGAACATCTAATGATTTCTATTAACAGAAATCGGGGGGTATCCCCTTTTGCTCATAAATAAATAAATAGCAAAGGCCTTTTAGCTAATAAATAAATAAATTAGCAGAGGCCCTGTCGGGTCAGCTTCGTTCCCATTCGAAGACGTAGAGCAAATTGCAGTCCAACAGCAAACTATGTCATCAAATACAAGTTTCACAGCCAAATATGAGTACAACTAAACAACAATGTCATCATGTTTTAGTCGTCATACAATCACCAAACACAAATCAACATACATAATAAGTGATGTTCTCATAGCAAAATACTAAACAACAGCTTCATCAGGTTTCAGTTGTCATAGCAAACACAATTTCACATAGTAGATAAAAAGTCATCTTCTGACAGGCAAATACGACAAAAGCAATCTAATCATCATCCGCAGCAGCAGCGTCAACATCTTCGCCATGTGTATCAGTCTGAATCATAATTCCCCCCAGTGTCATCTTCTTCTTCATCCTCAATGCCCTCGAATGTTGGCGTCTTATTGATCAACTCTCATATGTCCACAGCCCGACAGGCAATCTTTTCGCCAGTGTCATTGACGTGATGGTTCTCAAAGATATTAGGAACATCTATGGAATCTTCCACATCAGGAGCAGTGCAAGCATCATCTTGTTGTGCAACTTCATTAAACGAATTCCTCTGCTCAAACCTTTGCAATACTCTCCAGCCATCACTACGTGCATATGTGTCTTCCAAGAAAAATATCTGTGTTGCTTGATTTGCCAAAATAAAAGGCTCGTCGGTCTGGTACGCCGCCTTGACATTGATGGATTTGAAATAATCATCAGCTCTTGGTTTTGCGATCCTGGAAAACGGGTTATACCAACGACAGCACAACAGAACCACACACCGATGAACCTCGAAACTGGAGATATACTGCAACTGAACAATGTCTGTTATGTTAGCATACATTTCAGTTGTCTCTTTGCCGTACGTATCTGTGCTCATGATGGCACTGTTTTGTGTTTTCCTGCCTTCGTCGCATGCAAGGGTGTTGTAGCGCACATCTCCAACAACGCAAGATTCATAATGTCTTACCCGAGTATCAGGACCCATTGCTAGTGCGTAAAGGGCATCATTAACTGCCTGCCCATCCTCCCGCATCTTCTTAACCTATGGTTAGAAAATAGACAAGCTGATCATCTTATGTACTCAATATATTAAGAGGGTGTGTCTAGGTCTCAGTCGAATGAGACTTAACCAAGTCTCAGTCAAGTGATATAGTATATAAGAAGAAAAAAAAACTGAAAAGAAATTTTTTGTACGAATCTCCATGTAAGATCAAAGGAATATAGCATCGACTGAGACATAACAAAGTCTAAGTCGACTGAGACTTAGCAAAACTGATATTAAAAAAACTGACAGTGCAATTCAAAAGCTTACATGGCTCTTGAACCATTTCGCAAATCCTGCCATAACCAGTTTGTCAATGTTTCTTGGATTTTGTGGTAGTAACTCCTTTTTGTAGATGCTGCACAACATAGTGATCGCGTCAAACATCTAAATATATAAGAATGTGCTACAAGTTTAGTAGATTACGATGTATAAGCTGTAGTACTTAGCACTTACTCGACATAAGGTAGAATCTCAGGATAGTTATTCAACACATACCAAACCATTTTGTCCAAATCTTTAGGTTTGTCGTCTTGTCGACTCTTCCCTATAACTCGAACAGAACAATCGAAAACATTGAGCTTGGGATTGTCTTCACCCACCTCTTTGCTAAGTTGATCAGCTGTTTCAATGTATTTTGAGCAGAATGTCAACGCTTCTGTAGCAATGTAGGCCTCTGCAATGGAACCCTCAGGTCTAGCTCTGTTCCTAACATAGCCCTTGAAAGTGCCTAGCCGCCTTTCAATAGGGTACATCCAGCCATACTGTACTGGACCTCTAAGTACTGCCTCATCATGTAGATGAACAGCCAAATGCACCATCACATCAAAGAAGGCTGGAGGATATATCTTCTCAAGGTCGCATAGGATAGTTGGTATCTTGTCTCTAAGACGCTCCAAAGCATCTATCCTGATATTTCTACTGCAGAGTTCCCTGAAGAATTGTCCCAACTCTGCAACTGCTCCGTATAAGTCAGGGCGGCCCAATCCTCTAAGGATAACAGGTAAAACCCTTTGAAGTAGGACGTGGCAGTCATGAGTTTTCAACCCTTGTACCTTGTTTCCATCTGCACTGAATCTCCTTGCAGGGTTGGAAGCAAATCCATGTGGGAATCTCACACGTGATAGTACCTTGCAGAATTCTTTTCTATTTACCATGTCCAAGACGTACACAAGTGGTGCCATATCCCGTGGTTTACCTTCATCTTCCACCTGCAAATCCTTTTTGATACCCAGGTGTGTCAAATCAATCCTAGATTTTAAGGTATCTTTCGTCTTGCCTTCAATATTAAGAAGTGTGCCGATAATGCTGTCACATATATTTTTCTCGATGTGCATCACATCAAGATTATGCCGCAGATCCAAATCTTTCCAATACTCCAAGTCCCACAAAGTGGACCTGCGGGTAAACAATAATCTCTCTTCTGCCCTGCCACGCTTCCTTTTCCCGCTACCATTATTAGGATGGTTTCCTGGTGTAATATGCATGACCTTCTCTAATTCCACTTGCAACTCATCGCTGGTGAGCCTCTTTGGCGCATCACGGTTTTCATGCTTTGCATTGAACACATGTCTTCGGTATTTTGTAGGACACGGCTTGTCCTTGGCAAGGAAATGGCGGTGTCCAATGTAACAGATCTTGCTAAGTATTGCGTATGACAGCGGATTCTTGCCACAGCGAACACATGCATTGTAACCATGTGTCGTTCGCCCTGACATAGTGCCCGAAGCCGGATAATCATGGATGCACCAAATTATAACAGCACACAGAAAGAAATCAGCTGGTGGGCTGCTATATAGGTCTTGAGTGAGAACACCCCTCCATAGCTTTTGAAGTTCCTCCACAAGAGGCTCCATGAATAAATCAAAATCCTTTCCAGGACTTTTTGGACCTGGGTGAGCAAGGCCATCATGTAGTTTGATTCTTTGGTGCAGACATTTGGAGGCATGTTGTAAGGGATAACAAGCACTGGCCACATGCTATATGTGGCGCTCTGGTGGCCAAATGGGTTAAATCCATCTGTAGCTAAGCCAAGTCTAATGTTTCTCGGGTCAGTAGCAAAAATTTTGTGTTTCTGGTTGAAGCTTTTCCAGTCACTACCATGAGATGGATGGCTCATTACATTCTGATCTTTGTACTCCTGGTTCCTAGAATGCCACAGTACATCCTCTCTTGTTTTAGCATCATGAAACAACCTCTACAATCTTGGTATAATTGGAAAATGTCTAAGAACATTATGAGGAATCCTCTTCACAGCATTGCCATCATTCCATCTTGATGATTTGCATTTTGGGCATTCACTTAAGTTGGCATAATCCTTCCGGAACAGAACACAATTATTCTTACAAACATGGATCATATCATATCCAATTCCAACTGCATGAAGGAAATTCCTCATTTTACTGTAGGTGTGTGGCAGCTCAGATGCATCTGGGAAAGATTTGCGGAAAGCAGCCAACATCACATCGAATGATTTGTTGGTCATCCGCTCAGATGTCTTCACCTGAAGAAAGGTGACCATAGCTGAGAATACTGACAGCTTATTTCCTGGGGTGACAGCCACGTTGCATTGTTCCAACATGCGGGCCCACCATTTTTCTTCTGCAGGTGAAAGTTCACGCATTTCGTAGCATTGTTTCAATGTTGGTCAAACTCACTGGCTCCACCACCACCACCTCCTCCTCCTCCTCTTCCACCTGAGCATCAGGCAGATCAAGATGGTGATCTGCTACTTCCACATAATCAGTAACATTGACGTTCACAGCTTTACCATGATGAACCCACCTAGTATATGTGACTGACATCCCATACAAGTGTAGATGATTTTGCACAGTTGACTAGGGTCTTGTAACTGAATTCATACAACTGCTACATGGGCAGAGCACATCTGATTTCGGACCCCCGTACTCAGCTCTGATAAAGTTCATGAAGTTTTCAACCCCCTCGACATATGCAGCGGAGAATCTTCGAGCAGAAGTTATCCAAGTCTTGTCCATCTGTTAGACATACAAATTAGTTCTTCTACAAGATATTACAGGAAAAACATGTATGCTTTTTTATGAAGTCCAGAAAAAAATACCTAGGTCAATGTCTAAAGCTATGGCAAGATATTTGGACAAGCAGATCTAAGTAACAAAATATATGTAGAGCTAATTCAGCAAACAGATTTGAGTGCTAAATTATGGCAGGCTATTTCAGCAGTCAATGAGGCTGAGCACACAGCCATCGAAGGCCATCTCAGCAACAAAGATCGAGTATAAAACGGTGTAGAGCTATTTCACCTAACACATTGGCTCCTAGACCATGGCAATCTACGTCACAATAAATATATGGCAGGATATTTTAGCAACTAATCAGGCATGGCATGCCATCTTAGCTAAGCAGATTGAGTGCAGAACAGGGCAAGGAAGCTTCTTAAGCAGAGCATATTGACTGTAAACTATTTCGGCAAACAGTGAGATTAACAGCGTCTATCAGCTAACATTCACCGCTACTCCGACATGCACGGGGCCTTAGTCTAGAATGCGCGTACTGTGGGAGAAGCTGACCACCGTGCGTCTCCACAAGAATGTCGCCAGCGCTGGCGGTGCGGCTAGAGGACGGCAGTCTACGAGAGCGTACTGTGGGAGCGAGAGGATCGCCGTGCATCCCCTCGACGAACCGCGGAGCCGACGTATCGGCGCGGCGGGGAGGGCGGCTTTGGCGGAGCAAATGGAGTGGAGGGGGCCGGGGGGAGGGGGTTTGGGGGAATATTATTGGCTAGTTGGCCGAAGGGCGGTTGAATTTGGGATTTGGGGGGAATTTTCACGCGGTGGGCGGGGGAGTTTGGCGCATGGTCGGTTTCTCCAAGTGCGGTCCCACGTGTCAGTGAAGAGGCAAGCCAAAGCGCATTTCGTTTGTGTGAGCCATGTGCAGGACCGACCGTGTGAGGGGTGCAATGCGACCGCGACAGGCGTGCTATGAGTGTACTGCCTTTTTCCTTTTAAACTTGGTGCTTCGCATGATCCATCGATACTACTACTAGTAATCCAGTAATCCTAACTAAAACGGCGTGGCCGGGTCTTTTCCCGCGCGATATGCTGGGAGGTTGGCTTAGTTGGTTCTTTTAGGATGAGTAATGCTACACCTACGTAATCCCAGTTATGTAATTAACGTAATGTGAAACGTGTGGGCTGTTGATTGGAGATTGGGGGGAGGGAGGGGCCCACCACCATGAAAATCAGGGGGGAGAGAGAGAGGCAATTTACGTTAACCCTTTCGTAAGTTCCCGTAGATGTAGAAAGATGTGAAATGCGTGAATGTGTAGCGGACATACTATTGGAGTGCCTAAGATAAATTGTGTATGTAGACCCTATGTGTTTATTTACTTCGCATGTTAGCTTTGTCTCGGGTCAAACCTTCTAGGTTTATACACAGAAAAACGAATCATCATTCCATATATTTTCATACTCCTACAATATATCTTACTATTATTGTGAAAGTTCATATACACCGGACGAGATTCATGCAAACACGGCAGATTTTCATTACATTTCGAACTTTTATAGGACAGAAAAATAAAAGAAACCCGACCCTAAACCTATTCTACAGCAGTGACCGACGTCCTCCATCTGCCGTCTCCATGGACGGGGGCGGGGTTCAAGACCCGTGAAGTGAAGGTGCGGTCTCCGGCGAGGAAGAGTAGAACATGGGAGACGGACCGGCTAGTTGGCACACCATGCCCTGCCGCCTCCCATGCCCTACTCATCCTCGGAGGAGTCCCCGACCTCGGCGGTGCCGGTGGACGTGAGGTCGATGATGATGGACGTGGACGGTCCGTCGCTTCACCTGCCACATGCGCCACCGAACGTTGGACGGCGGCAAGTAGGACGTGTGGCTGACGGTGCTCCCGCCGTCGGCCACTAGCGTGGCCACCGCTTGTGCGGCCGCGTCCGCGTCCAGCTACGCCGCTATTGCATTGTGAGCGGCAACTTGAGCGAGGGCGGCGACCTCGAGCTTCATACCCGAAGACAAGCTCTCCCGCCGAGTGCTCACGCTTGCGGTCATGGTGGATGTGGTGCCAGGTAGCAGGAGGATGCGCTATGGTGTAGAGTTTAGCTGGGCGTTGCCGCTTTAAGTAGCGCATTCCGGTGAGGCCAAGCATCTGGGTGCGTCATTAAGTCGCCGGAGTTGGTTCCTCAGGCACTGAGCCTCTTAATGACGGCATACGGACGAACGGCATGAATGCGGGCAGTTGGTGCCGGCTGAGAACGCACGCTCGCGATGGCGCGAGGGACGAGGGTTTTTGGTGTGCCAGGGTAGTCAGCTGTGGTCGTGGCAACGTTGGAGATGCCCTTTGCTCACATGCGATCCCCACATGTCATTGAAAAAGCAAGATGACCCGGCATGGTCTCAGGTCCTGGGGATGCAGTTGGCCGCGCTAGAACACTCCGCGGACGCGTCGCGGTGCGCGCGCACTTTAGCGCCCCGTGCATCCTCGACGAGGCAGGTGTTGATCTGCTGGTCGTGCCACAGCGCTAACGCCACCCTTGGCACCCTGAAGCCGAGTGTGTCTAGCGACGATGAGCATGTCGCTCACCGCGGTCGCCGTGTCCAGAGGCGGTGCGGGAGCTGCGCCACGTTGCTGGCCCTCACAACCCACATGAACGGTTGCCGGTGGCGAGGAGGTCGTGGGCCACCTCCTCCATTTGACCATGTTTTGGCAGTAGTAACTATACTAGTCCCTGCGTACTCCCTCTATTTTCATTTACTCCGCATTTTAGCTTTGCTCAAAGTCAAACTTTGTAAACTTTGACAAAGTTTATAGACAGAAATAATAACATATACAATAACAAATCAATACCATTAGATTCATTATTGAATATACCCTCTTCTCCATTGATCATGCCACCCTCCGGTCGAGTCCATCCTCCCGCATGCCACATTTGAACATTCCGCCGAGTGTCATTCGCATGTGGGCCTAGACCATGCTTGTATTTCCAATGTTGTAATTTGTCTGAAATGCATACAGACAAACGGTTCGTTTAAAGTTTCACTTCGCCTCCACTATGTGCCGCTTCCCATCTTAGTTTTAACATCCCATTCGGTTCATGCCCCGACACATCTTGACGAGATCAATTGATGTTGAGAGATCAAGTGCGTGTCGTGCAAGGAGATAAAGGTTTGGTCTGTTTCTATGACAGAAATGACTCGGGGGGGTCTGTGTGTGCGCGTCGGTCATGTACCATCTAGCTAGATTGATTGAAAGAGGACTAGGGTGGGTCCGGAGATCGACCGATCTAGAGAGGGGCGGAGAGGATGAATGTATGCTTAAAAAAGATAGATGGAAGGCTTGGTTACAATTAATGCATGGTAGAGTGACCTAGGCGTGTGTCAAAGAGCGACCTGACGACGAGCGAGTTACAATCCCGATACCTCGGGAGATCAATTAGGTTTGACAAGCACAAAGAGGAAGAGAGGTGGTATATGTGTGTGTGCGAGAGAGAGAGAGAGAGAGAGAGAGAGACCCCGAGATGAAACCAAGAGAGAATGAGTGGGTGCATGTGTGATATACCTAAGGCGGATTCAAAATTTTGAATCGGTGATCATAGCATCAGCAAATCATATATAAAGGGTATTCAATGTTCATTTCGCTTTTGAACGTACAATATACTCCCTCCGATCCTTTCTACTTTACATATAAGTTTTATGTGTAGTCAAAGTATCTCTACTTTGATCAAACTTACAGAAAAATGTATCAACATTCAACAACGCCCAATCAATATTGTTAGATTCGTACGTACTCCTAGATTTGTATTCAAACAGAGATGGTTTCCAATTTGTTTTCAAACACGTGAATGCTTGTTCTCGCGCATGCTCTTCCTACTAGGATTTCGCCACGTATAGCCAGTCCAATAGTAACTTTTTTTAAGCTTCCTGTCCAATAGTAGTAGAAGTAGTAGTACTAGTGGAGTACTGACAACATCTGCAGTAGAGTATGCAGTGCTCATAGTACTAGTAGTATACTCCCTCCGTTTTTATTTACTCCGCATAAAACGGAGGGAGTACTAGTAACACTCGGCCGACCTCTCTCTCTTCTAGTAGTATAAATGACGCGGGCGGGGGAGGGGGAGGGACGTCGGTTTGCTCTCAACCGCGGTCCCACAAGCGAGTGAAAACGCAAGACGAAGCGCGTTCCATTCGGTGAGCGACGTGGAGGGTCCAGTGTGCCGGGGTGCAACGCGAACGCGACAAGAGTGATGTACACCGTCCGTTCCTTATGAACTTGCATACTTCGAGTACTCCTTTTTCTAAACACAGTACAGACGCAGGCGCTCATACATGCGCGCATACACTCACCCCTATGAACGCACACACGCACACCCTACCCCTATGAGCACCTTCGAGAGACTGAGCCGTCATACCTCTACTAGCAAGATGCTCGTGCGTTGCACGTAACATCAAGATGCATTTCTATGAGTAGTTTATCTTGTGAGAGAAAAGGATGAACGAGGGAAGGCCTTATTTGCAAATGTGGAAAGGGGTGTGGGTATCTTTTTGCAAAATTGCCATAGTTTCCTTCCTATCCGTCAGATATAAATCGGATGGCCTATATTGCAGGATGGCAGGCACACCATCATCACCAACTCTGTTTTTTATAAGAGCTAGCAAGATACCCGTGCATTGCACGGAACATCAAGATGCATTTTTTTACAAAACACCTGTTGTGATTGACCCATGCAGGAGTAATCCCATGTGTAAAAACTAATGATATCTCGAGAATTTCATCGGAAAAATGGTATCTCAAGAATTTCATCAAAAAAATGATATCTCGAGAAAGATGAGAGATAAGGTGAGGAGGAGTGGGGCGTGGTGGTGACTGGTGGTCGGACTGGGCGGAGGCATGGAGATGGACGGCGCCGGCAGTGGCCACCATGCGAGATTGTTCTAGAGGCTTCCTTTTTTAATTACTCAACAATGAAGTTGTTGGAGATAAGGATGAACGATAGAGGTGCGGGTATCCCTTTGCAAAATTGCCATAGTTTGCTTTCTACTCTTATCTCTACTCTCGGTGATGATGGTGTGCCTGCCATCTTGCAATATATACCGTCCGATCTATATCTGACGGATAGAAAGCAAACTATGGCAATTTTGCAAAGGGATACCCGCACCTCTATCGTTCATCCTTATCTCCCACAACTTCATTGTTGAGTAATTAAAAAAGGAAGCCTCTAGAACAATCTGGCATGGTGGCTGCTGCCGGCGTCGTCCATCCCCATGCCTCCGCTAAGTCCGACCACCAATCACCACCGCGCCCCACTCCTCCTCACCTTATCTCTCATCTTTCTCGAGATATCATTTTTCGATGAAATTCTTGAGATACCATTTTTCGATGAAATTCTTGAGATATCATAAAAAATGCATCTTGATGTTTTGTGCAATGCACGGGCATCTTGCTAGTCATCTTGAGATTTACGAAGTCACCTCCTCGTCGTCGACAGGAACGATGGGGAGGTCCGAACGTCTGCCCCTTGAATCTTCGAAACTTTGGTCCCATCCCACCCCACAACTCTCCAGGCTCCAGCCGTCCGGCTTTGCAAACTCCGCACAGTCAAAACCGATTGACCGGTCGTCACATGAACCACTATTCACACCAGAACCTTCGCTGCTCGGCCTACGCCAGCTACTTGCCGGCCTGTCACCACTGCCCTAAAACCACACCTCCTCTCCAGCCCATTCCCCCACCTTTCGATCCCCTAGCACGCATCAACCGTCCCCTAGTTCGCCGGAAAACCATGGTGCGCCGCAAGATCACGTACTACAAGATGCTGACGTCGGAGCGCCGCGCAGAAATCGCGGCGGCGGTCGATGCCACAGACCTCCGTTCCCAAGCTCGCTTTGTGGCAGGCCAATCCCCGAGTTCTCTGGAGCCAAGCTCCGAGGAGGAGGAAGCCGATCCAATGTTCATGGTGGAGGTCGCGGCGCAGAAGGCCCCCGATGCGTATGAGACGATGGACATCGACTTCGTGCCGGCGTCCGGGTCCCCCATGGTGCAGGCGGACCAGTGGTTCAACCTGGCGATCCTTAAGGAGGACCGGGAGGCAGAGGCTCAACTCGACGCGGAGCGCGCGGATGCCACTGCCATCGAGGCCCTCCTGCAGGCGGAACCGAATGTCGTGGATGTGAACCGGGCGGCGGAGGCTCAACTAGACGCGGAACGCGCGGATGCCGCTACCATCGAGGCCCTCCTGCAGGCGGAACCGGACGTCCTGGACTTGAACCGGGCGGCGGAGGCTCAACTCAACGCGGAGCGCGCGGATGTCACTGCCATCGAGGCCCTCCTGCAGGTGGAACCGGACATCCGGGACTTGAACCGGGCGGCGGAGGCTCAACTCGACGCGGAACGCGCGGATGCCGCTGCCATCGAGGCCCTCCTGCAGGTGGAACCGAACGTCGTGGACGTGAACTGGGCGATGCTCGCATCCGTGCAGAGCGCCCGCACGCTCCGCGTGAACGAGTAGCTGGAGGCCGAGGACAACCACGATGCGGAGACACACGTCGGCAGCTATGGTTGGTTCGCGTCGGCAGCCAAAGACGACGAGGTCGTCTCGTTCCACGAGCAGTGATAGTTTTTCTTTATGTTGTTGTTTTTAGGGATCTTTTGCTGTGTAAAAACATATATTTATGCAAGTCGCCTGACTTTCATCATTTGGGTTAGTCGACCATTTCAGGCGGTTGGATGAATATCTTACGTCTCCTAACCCTTCTTATTCCTCACCTCTTCTTCTTCCCCAACAGACCACCGCACGGGCCGTACGGATCTTCCCCAACATGCGGTTGGATAAACAAACTGTATGAATGAAAATTATGTGTGAGCGGTAGGATGGCTGAGTTTGGTTTGAGCACATGTGGTAGCACGTGTCAGTGAGGGTGTGTTCCCTTGGTTGGGTTTGCGGTGTGCAGGAGCGACTGTGTGAGGGTGCGGTGCGACCGCGACAGCCGTGCGCAAGTGTACCTCCTTTTCATTTTGAAAACTTTATGCAAGCTTGGAAAAAATGTGTGGCGAAGTATGGCAATGCAAGGCCTAGACCCAAATAGGATACAAGTACGTACGTACTACTTGTGTTAAAAAAGAAAGGCAGGGTTTTCCTTCGCGGGATTGATCGATACAAATCCTCGTTTGACGTGTCAATTAATGCGTATTTTTTTCTCCAACGCCCAAAGAGCTAACCATCTCACTCCTCATTGCTTGATTAATGCAGCGCCATGCAAACCAACCTTCTCACTTCCGCATGCATGCAAGGGTATATTAATGTCCTTGGTTGCTAGTACGAGGCAAACCCCATCAATTTTGCCTCGATTGGTGTTAGTGGCCTTCTGCAAATTGTAATTTTGATACTGGCCTTGTATACAAAAAAAATGTAGGTAGTAACTATTTGACTTCCTTCCCCATTGCGGTGACGTCGATGATATCTCGAACGTTGTAGCTTTGGTGAAGTGCGTTCGACGGAGCACACCATTGAGGGAGACCACGGTAAGTCATTCGCAAGTGCCGCCTGCAAGCCGAGACAACCGCCTTCTTTGCATCCAGAAAGTCCGTTGAACCAAAGGACGCATAAATGTACTAGTACTACACAATAGCGTCGTTCGTCCAGCTTAGTGCGGTAAGGTGGTTTCTCGAAGAAGACGACGGAGAAGCGGAGTCAGCGAAGAGTGAAATGATGGTTGCTTCGTCCGTGCTTTGTGATTTGACGCCTCACTACTCTGTGATTTGTGATAGAAGGGACAGGGGAGTAGACTCTGTGCTCTATACTGTACATGTGTCCAAGCACGGGAGAAAGAGGAGAGAGGTTGCATTTTTCTATTCCTTCAATCAATCAATTAGGTAGCTTTGATTCCATCTTTTTGGCTTTGGCAGCACCGTCCACAATGGTTCCCATCGATGCCAAAAGCTATTTTCACATTTGGCTACACATTGTGGATGCCCTTAACCGTACCACTTGATTTTGCTCCTGTGTGCTATCTATACAAATCTCAATTATATTGATCTAAAAAATTATAGTATCAAGATTAGTAAAAAGGAGGTGATTTTGCCGCGCGGAAGGCGGGGGAGGTTTCCTATTTTTAGAGGACGTTGGCCTGGCGGTTTGCTAACATGCGGTCCCACGTGCCAGTGCTTTACCAAGTCGATCCGCGTCCCACATGAGGCAGAACAACGGCAGAAGCAACACGTGCTTAACTTGAAGAAGATGAGGGAGAAGCGGATTCAGCAACGAGTGAAATGATGGTTGCTTCATCCCTCCAACTTCTTTTTTTAGCATTACTTCGTCCCTCCAACTTAACTGCGGGAAAGGTGCAGCTTTGTGATTTGACGCCTCATTGCTCATTACTACGCCGGCGCCATGACTGGGGTGCTTCACCCCTGCTGCTCTGCACTGTTATTTCGGTATGGCACATGGACCCGGTTGCTTGATGTCCCACATGTCGGCGATAGGGACTAGAACATTTATGAAAGCGAGCACTCCACTCTTACGACAGAGGAGTACACGACACGGTGGCCCAGTGAACTGTTACTTGTATTGTAGTACTACTATAGTTTTGCTGTTTCGCACGATCCATCGATACAAACCCGATTAAACAGGCAAGGGCGGGATTTTTTCCACGTGGTAGATGGTGCTAGCCATACATTTCAAAGGCAATTTTAATGTATGCAAACTGAATAATTAAGTACCAATATGGGATCTAGTAAAACTAAAAACACATATGATTTATTGTGTTAGAGTGTAGTAGTAGTGCCGTATTGCATAGTTATTAGATGTAACATGCGAGAACGTGTAGAGATGTACTTTTGGAGGGCCTACAAAGAGAAATTGGGCATAAAGTGGATTCAAATATTTGTATTCGTCTTCATAGCATTTGTAACTCATATCTACAGTCTGTACAGTAGACGTGAATGCGTGTTCGCTCTTATGAAACCAGTACAACAACAATGGGGTGGCGTGCACCAATTTAGGCACTGGCACGTTGGCCTACTCGGCTCCACAGAGAGAGCGAGAGAAGAGATAAATACACAGGCAGTCAGTGTATTTCAAGCGAAAAGCGTAATGAGGGTGACTCCGCCAACATACTTCACTCATATTCATTTTGGCAAGAACATGTGCAATCAACTTTCATACCTTGCACTAGTTCATGGAGTCACAAACCCTCTTGTTGGTAAGATAAGGGACAAGGTAACCTAATGCTTTCATGGACATCATCATATGTGTAATTCACTCTATGTCTATGGATATCCTTGTATGTTCCTTGTGGGACTAACCCATGTAGGTATTGAAAGTGTAACACACTCCAATGGACGGCTCCAAAAGATCTACACCAACATTGAGCATCCACATCTTCACTATCTACATGAAGCCATCATCGACAAAACCCAAGGTTAGTTCATCCCTCTTAGGGGGGATATCACATCTAGGGGGAGCTTTGTTCTAAAAATTGAGCTAAAGCAACTCTAATGGTGTGAACACAACAATGCTTTATGTAAAAGTGGTAACCCCACTTGTGCTTAAACGATGAGTATGACCTATGATCAAATGTTCTCATTTGAATCCTAAGTCAATATACTCATATATAGATGACCTAGTCATCGCCAATTGCTTGTTAGATACTAGAGTGTATGTGCATGCTTTGTCACATGTTTCATTTGCTATCTTATTGTGTGAGCATGTTGGTTGCATAATTTTCTCCATTCGAGAACATTCATTTGTGGATTTGATTGATTGGGTTTGATTGGCCAAATGGATGGACAAGAATGCCTAAGCACTCCCTCTAGCTATCTATGCTTTTTATCTTCTCAAATTTTATTCATGCTACATCACAAAATTTGAACAAGTCTTTTTCGGACCCTCCGGGTGAGGAGCACTCGGGGCCACCGATCCGTCAAGGGCTGACTTCCAAAACCTTCTAGTGAATTTTGGTCAGACCAACACACTCATATTCTGTCCCACCGAAACCACTAGATTGATCTAGGTTTTCACCTCGGTGCCACCGAGTAGAACTATTTGGTCTCACCGAGTTGCAGCAACTGCAAGCAGTTTTGCATCTCGGTGCCACAGAACCGTTCCACTCGGCACCACCAACAGCTAATGGGTATATATACTCCGCGGACCGATGTTTGGAAATTTCTTCAAACACTCGAGCCCGCCCCCCCCCCCCATTGCTGCCGTTCTTGGTCTCCGGATCTTCGTCGTCTCCACCTGTGCGCCATCGTCGCAGGTCTCCGCCGCCGTCAATGGGAATCCCCTCCGCCGTTGCCGCCGTAGCGAGCCATCACCGAGTTAGGGTATGGTTGGACCCCTTTGTGCATATTCTTTATCCGATTCAATGCACAAGGTTAATGCCTGTATTCTTGCCATGATTGAAAACTTCCTATCCACACAAAAGTTCCATTAGATTAGATTTGATGCAAAATCTTAGGGTTTGGTTTCCGCCGAACTCATCTTGGACCGACCGAAATGGAGTTTTCGGTCCCACCGATTGGCCCAGGCCATTGCACTAAGTACAACTCGGTCTGACCAAAATGTACTGATCAGTGAGACCGAAAGCAATTTCTTAGTGAAACCCTAGCATCTCGGACTCACCGAACTGCAACTCGGTATGACCGAAACTGCATGTTTAGACTCTGTTAAGTGCTTCAGTGTCACCGAGATTATCATATCGGTAGCTCCGAAATGCTTTCTGCAAAAAACTAAAGTTAAGCTTTTGACACAATTTTTGCAGAAACCATTTGTCTTTTGTGATGCTCATCCACTCTACCCATATCCATCTATTCACACGGTCAGTTTGCAGAGATGTCTGAGGCCAGTGATAGTCAGAACAGGTCAGAGAAGGAAGTCAACCTCAGTGAGGGCACAAGCCCTAGTGGTAGCTATGATGAGGGCAGTAGAAGCACTCCTAGCAACTTGCCAAAAGCTGCTACCAGACAGAGGAAGAAGAGGAATTTTGAAAGTGAGGATGAAGATTTTGTGATTGAGGAAGAAGTGACTTCCAAGAAGAAAGTGGTCAAGAAAGAGTATGTTGGTGTTGCTGCCACCACCAAGCTAGGACTGCAGAAGAAAGCTCCTGCTAGAAGAGCCCCTATGTCTAAGGCTAGGCAATCTACTTTTGCTCAGAAGCAAGTGAAGCCAGCAAGTGGTGCTGGAGGAGAGGTCAGCAAGAAGAGAGAAAGGAAAAGAGGAAGATGGTGCAAACTTGTTGATCCAATGGCTGAATTTGAAAAGCATACTTCTAATGAGGAAGATGAGGAGGAGGAAGAGCAACCTGAGGCACCACATGCCAACTCTCAAAAGTTGATGGCTGATGCCATTAAGAATAGTGCTGCTCCTTCGAAGAACAAGACAAAACCTCCACCTACTGCACCCAAGTCAACTGCCCCAAAGAGATCCACAAGAAATATCCCAGCTGCAGAGAAGAACAAGGCCCCAGTGCCTGAGGTCCAAGAGAATGATGAGCCACTAGTGCTCAGGAAACTAAAGCCAAAGATTCCAGACCATAATGATGATCATCCAGTGGCTGAAAACATGAAGCTAAGAAAGGATGCAGGTCTGAGGCAATGGAGAAAGAATGATCCATATGCCACAAGGAGAAGGACTGCTGTTGACTATTGCTTCCATACTAGAGAACAGCAGGACTTCTATGAGACTGTGTTGCTGGACAAGAAGCCCATTGTGTGTGACATGAAATGGGTTGACTCGAAATATATTGATGAAAATGAAGATTATTTTCCCCATGTTCATGAGAGCTTCAGGCTGAATGAAGTTGATGATTTTGTTGGACAGAAGCTCACCAAATGGAATGATGAGATGATTATGCAGTTTTACTCCACTGCACACTTCTATCCAGATAGGAAGATAGTGTGGATGACTGAGGGCACCAGGTACCAGTCATCAATCTCTGAATGGGCTCAGCTCATCAATGCTCCATAGGAAGATGAAGATGATCTTGATGTGTATAGCAAACCCAGGAAGGATCACAACTCCATGGCTAACATGTATCTATTCCTGATGCAGCTCTAGACACTCACAAGTTTGGCTCAATCTACTACCTGCTTGCTAGACTGACCACCATGAACACCATCTTGAGGCATACTTTGTTGCCCAAGTCAGAAGATCACAGAATGATACGTGGCCATTCCATCAACTTGCTACACCTGTTTGATGTTCCCCAAAAATTCAAGGTTACGAGCATGATAGTTGAGACAATCAAGAGGACAGCAGCTGACTAGAAGAGGTCATGTGGATATGCTCCACATATTCAGATGTTGATCAACTCCAAGGTTGGAACTGGAACATATCTACTTGACAAAGAGCATTTACCTCTTAGGCCAGATTTTGAGGACAATGAAGTTGTCATGGATGCATCACATTCTACTTCTGCAGAGGCCCAGGAGAACATTAAGAAGGCAAAGGCTGCAAAAGCAGCAAAGGCAGCAAGTGCTGCAGATGCTTCAATTGTGAATCTCAAGACCAGGCAAGATCAGCTCACATATCTGCTACAGGCTACCATGAGGATTGAGAAGAGCTTGGCCACCTTGACTCAGAATCAGGAGAGCCTAGAGAGGATTGTGGAAGATAAAATGTACAATCTTGATGTGAAGGTCACAAAGATTCAGACTATAGTTGAGAAGCTGAGGGATGATGCTGAGGACAATGATGCTAGAACTACAACAGACAGATTCCACACAGTGTCGAGGGCACAGAGGTCCTTTGCTGAGCCAGTTGCAGACTTGAGACCTGCTCATTCTACTCCTGCCACCACAGCCATAGTTGCTCCTCCAGTATCTACTCCACCAGCTCCACCGACATCAGCTGAAGCATTTGCGGATGGACTCGTCTCAACGCCATCTACGCACACCGGAGCTACAAGCCAGAAGACCCCTTCAGGAGCTCCCGGAGATCGTGTCTAGAGTGCCGTATAGCAATATACGTTTTCAAACTTTTTGGGAACTTGTTGCCAAAGGGGGAGAAAGTGTATAGATCATAGGCTTCGAGAGAGAGTGTCTTTTGCTTTTATTGGTTTTTCATTTGCCTTGCTATTTGCTACTTTGGTTGGTTGTTGCTACTTATGCTACTTGTGTGTTATGCTCGTGAGATACCTTGTGTGATCATGTGTTTGATCATACTATGCTTAATGTGTGCTTGCATGATTATCTCTATGAATGTTTGTGTATGATCAATCACCTGTATCCTTGGTGATGAGTGCATGTTATTTAATTCTTATCATTTTGTGCGCTCCACCAAGATGTATGTGACATGGAAGAGTGACCCATGATCCTAATCGATTGTGCATTTGCATTCAAACGCAAATTTTAAATAATGCACAAATTTAGGGGGAGCTCTTGCTTATCACATACTTCTCAAAGCGACAATGTATTTCATTCATATTATCATTTGTCGAAGCTTTGATCTATACGTTGTCATCAATTACCAAAAAGGGGGATATTGAAAGTGCAACTAATCCCCGGGTGGTTTTGGTAATTTATAACAACATATAGCTCATTGAACTAATATCCATTCAAGTTTAATATTTAAGAAAGTTCAATGAATGGCATGGCATGGACTAGAGATGTGGACCCCTCAAAATGCTAAGGACACATATTGGCAAAAGCTCAAGACTCTTCATTTATATTTTAGTGATCCAAGATCACATTGAGTCCATAGGAAAGCCAATACTATTAAAAGGGGATGAGGTGTTGCTTAATGGCTTGCTTGCTCAAATGCTTAGTGATATTGCTCCAAAGCCCTCAACCACTTTCTCATTCCAAATATGTCAAAATCCCAAACTCCAACTCGGCCCCACCGATTCATTCTATCCGGAGCCACCGAGTTTATATGACATAGCTACTACCAGAAACCCTAACAGTTCGGTCACACCGATACGGATCTCGGTCTCACCGAGATGGCCTTGCCAACTCTCTGTTGCCTGTTGCAATTATTTCGGTCTCACCGAAATGGCAATCGGTCTCACCGAGATGGCTTGACCAACTCTCTGTTGCTCAATTGATTCACTTCGGTCTCACTGAGTTGATGCAATCGGCACCACCGAGATGACATTTGCACTATGCCCTAGCACATCAGTCCCACCGAGTTGTTCCAGTCGGTCCCACCAAAATTCCTAACATTCACAGTTTGAACTAAATCGGTCTCACCGAGTTCATCTATTCGGTCTGACCGAGTTGGGTCAAATGTGTGTAACGGTTGGATTTTGTGTGGAGGCTATATATACCCCTCCACCCCCTTCTCCATTTGTGAGAGAGCCATCAGAACGTGCCTACACTTCCAGCATACATTTTCTAAGAGAGAACCACCTACTCATGTGTTGAGATCAAGATATTCCAATCCTACCACAAGATTTTTGATTTCTAGCCTTCCCAAAGTTGCTTTCCACTCAAATCATCTGTCCACCATATCCAAATCTATGAGAGAGAGTTGAGTGTTGGGGAGACTATCATTTGAAGCACAAGAGCAAGGAGTTCATTATCAACACACCATCTATTACCTTTTGGAGAGTGGTGTCTCCTAGATTGCTTAGGTGTCGCTTGGGAGCCTCCGTCAAGTTGTGGAGTTGAACCAAGAAGTTTATAAGGGCAAGGAGATCGCCTACTTCGTGAAGATCTACCCGAGTGAGGCAAGTCCTTCGTGGGCGATGGCCATGGTGGGATAGACAAGGTTGCTTCTTCGTGGACCCTTCGTGGGTGGAGCCCTCCATGGACTCGCGCAACCGTTACCCTTCATGGGTTGAAGTCTCCATCAACGCGGACGTATGATAGCACCACCTATCGGAACCACGCCAAAAATCTCCGTGTCATCATTGTGTTTGCACTCTCCAAACGCTTCCCTTTACCTTCATATGCAATGCTTTACTTTCCGCTGCTACACTCTTAGAATTGCATGTGTAGGTTGATTGCTTGACTTGTGCTAGTTGCTAAAATCTACCCGCAACTTAAAATTGGGAAAAGGTTAGATTTTTTTCCGGGCAAGTAGTCTAGTCACCCCCCCCCCTCTAGACCTACTTTCGATCCTACAAGTGGTATCAGAGCATTGGTCTCCATTTGCCTTGATTTCCATAGTTTTGGTGATCATAGCCTTGGTTTCACAACCTAGGAGAGTATGGCGTCTTGCGAGGGAAAGTACCACCGTAGAGGTCCTTATTTTGATGGTACTAATTTTGCTAGTTGGAAGCATAAGATGAAAATGCATATTCTTGGGCATAACCCCGCTGTTTGGGTTGTTGTGCGTATTGGCTTGCAAGGTGATTTCTTCGAGGACGGAAAAGAATCGGATCGTGAAGCGATAGCGGAAGAAATGAAGATGTTGCAATACAATGCTCAAGCTTTCGATATTCTCTTCAATGGATTGTGCCCCGAAGAATTCAACAAAATCAGCTGCCGTGAGAATGCAAAGGAAATTTGGGATACTTTGGTTGATATGCACGAAGGTACCGAGTCCATCAAGGAATCCAAATTGGATGTGCTTCAAAGTCAACTTGACAAGTTCAAAATGAAGGATGGTAAAGGAGTCGCCGAGATGTACTCTAGGCTTGCCATCATCACAAATGAGATTGCCAGCTTAGGAAGCGAAGAGATGACCGACAAATTCATCATCAAGAAGATCCTAAGAGCCTTGGATGGAAAATATGATACCGTGTGCACTTTAATACAAATGATGCCCAATTACAAAGATCTCAAGTCCACAGAAGTCATTGGTAGAATTGTTGCTCATGAGATGTCACTCAAGGATAAGGAAGAGCTCCACAACAAGTCAACTGGTGCTTACAAAGCTTCAAGTGATGCTCCTACAACATCAAGTGAGAAGCAAGTCTCCATTGAAGAATTGAGCTTAATGGTGAAGAATTTCAACAAGTTCTACAAGAATAGAAGCTCCAAATCAAGATCCTACAATGACAAAAGATCTTCTAGTCGTGATCGTAATTGCTACAATTGTGGATGACCCAGACACTACTCCAATGAGTGTACGGCTCCCTACAAGAAAAGAGAAGATTCACCAAAAAGGAGAAGTAGAAGAGATGAATCACCACCAAGAGAGAGAAGGAGTAGAGATAACCATTATGAACGAAGACCCTCTCGTAGAAGCAAGGATTCAGAAAGGAAGGACAAATCATCAAAGAGCCACACAAGACGAAGACATCAAGCTCACGTTGGTGAATGGGTATCCGGTTCCGACTCCGACAACTACTCCAAGAGAAGTTATCACTCTGACTCTGAATATACTCAAGATGAAGGTGTTGCCGGTCTTGCACTTGTGTCATCCAACTCCTACGACATATTTGACTCGCCAAATGAAGGAATTGGAAGATGCTTCATGGCTAAAGGCCATAAGGTATCACACCCCGAGTATGTTGATTTCAATAGTGATGAAGATGATTTGCTAGGTGATGATGATTTACTTGTTGACAGCACTAGTGATGAAAACTATGATGAACTTGCTAATAATCATGCTAATCAAGATGAAACGAATGACAATGATAAGAAGGAGATTGAGCATCTAACTAAAGAACTAAACACTCTTAAGTTGGCTCATGAAACAACTCTAGAGGATCATAGAGAGCTCCTAAGGACTCATGAGAAGCTACGCTTTGAGAAGCTAAATTTAGAGCAAGAGCATGGGTTCCTAAAAGCTATCAATGATGATCTTCGAAAGAAGAGTTCTTCTTACATTCCCAAACGTCTCCTCTTATCTACTTATATGCCACAAGTAAAATCTAGCAATAAGAGCAAGAAAGATTCTTCTTATAGTAGTAACAATAACAATGTTAAATCCACTATTGTTGCTTCTAGTAGTTCTCTTGATTCCACTAATGATTCTCTTAGCCAAGTTACACTTGAGCAAAAAAATAGCTTATTAAAGGGAATCATAGAGAAAGGTGTTTACAAGAGTCTTGCCGGAAGTAAGCAATTTGAGGAAATTATACGCAAGCAAGGAAGGCACTGGAAGAATCGAGGTGTTGGTTTTGAACGAAAGTTCAATGCCAATGGAGTTGAGTGGGAAGAAGATCAATACCCCAAGACGAAGTTTGTTCCTCAACAAGAGAAGTATGACCCCACTTCTTTCAAGGGAACACAAGCTCAAGATGATCTTCCACCACAAGACCACAAGCTAAAAGGCAGGGACAAGCTTCAAGAAGAGATTGATTCATTTGAAGAAGCTCCTAAGGCCATGGTCAAGTGGGTTCCCAAGACTACGTCAAGTTCTACTTCATCAAGTATGACTACAACTCCAAGGATTCCCATCAAGTTGATGTGGATCCCAAAGAAGAAGAACTAGAGTGTTCTTGAGGGTGACTCCGCCAACATACTTCACTCATATTCATTTTGGCAAGAACATGTGCAATCAACTTTCATACCTTGCACTAGTCCATGGAGTCACAAACCCTCTTGTTGGTAAGATAAGGGACAAGGTAATCTAATGCTTTCATGGACATCATCATATGTGTAATTCACTCTATGTCTATGGATATCCTTGTATGTTCCTTGTGGGACTAACCCATGTAGGTATTGAAAGTGCAACACACTCCAATGGATGGATCCAAAAGATCTACACCAACATTGAGCATCCACATCTTCACTATCTACATGAAGTCATCATCGACAAAACCCAAGGTTAGTTCATCCCTCTTAGGGGGGATATCACATCTAGGGGGAGCTTTGTTCTAAAAATTGAGCTAAAGCAACTCTAATGGTGTGAACACAACAATGCATTATGTAAAAGTGGTAACCCCACTTGTGCTTAAACGATGAGTATGACCTATGATCAAATGTTCTCATTTGACTCCTAAGTCAATATACTCATATATAGATGACCTAGTCATCGCCAATTGCTTGTTAGATACTAGAGTGTATGTGCATGCTTTGTCACATGTTTCATTTGCTATCTTATTGTGTGAGCATGTTGGTTGCATAATTTTCTTCATTCGAGAACATCCATTAGGCATCACGTCCAAGATTAGTAGACCGACTCCTGCCTGCATCTACTACTATTACTCCACACATCGACCGCTATCCAGCATGCATCTAGTGTATTAAGTTCATGGAAAAATGGAGTAATGCAATAAGAACGATGACATGATGTAGACAAGATCAATTTATGTAGAAATAGACCCCATCTTGTTATCCTTAATAGCAACGATACATATGTGTCATTTCCCTTTCTGTCACTGGGATCAAGCACCGTAAGATCGAACTCATCACAAAGCACCTCTTCCCATTGCAAGATAAATAGATCAAGTTGGCCAAACAAAACCCAAATATCGGAGAAGAAATACGAGGATATAAGCAATCATGCATATAAGAGATCAAAGAAGACTCAAATAACTTTCATGGATAAAAAGATAGATCTGATCATAAACTCAATGTTCATCGGATCCCAACAAACACACCGCAAAAAGAGTTACATCATATGGATCTCCAAGAGACCATTGTATTGAGAATCAAACGAGAGAGAGAAAGCCATCTAGCTACTGCCTACGGACCCGTAGGTCTACAAAGAATTACTCACGCATCATCGGAGAGGCACCAATGGGCATGATGAACCCCTCCGAGATGGTGTCTAGCTTGGATCTGGTGTTTCTGGAACTTGCGGTGGCTGGAATTGATTTTCGTCGACTCCCCTAGGGTTTCTGGAATATTGGGGTATTTATAGAGCAAAGAGGCGGTGTGGGAGGCGGCCGAGGTGGGCACAACCCACCTGGGCGCGCCTGGGCCTCCAGGCGTGCCCTGGTGGGTTGTGCTCCCCTCGGAGCACCCCCCAGGTGCTTCTCCAGCCCACTGGATGTCTTCTGGTCCCAAAAAAATCCACAAAAAGTTTCGCTGCGTTTGGACTCCATTTGGTATTGATTTCCTGCGATGCAAAAAAAACATGCAGAAAACAGCAACTGGCACTGCGCACTATGTCAATAGGTTAGTACCAAAAAATGATATAAAATGACTATAAAATGATTGTAAAACATCCAAGAATGATAATATAACAGCATGGAACAATCAAAAATTATAGATACGTTGGAGACGTATCACTGCCAAATTCACTTTAAACTTGACAGGGGTATTTACATTAAATTGTGTAAGGTAGAGAAACTAGATGCCTTCAGTGTTTTCATTTTCAATTAATCATGAGTTTTTATCCTGTAACATGGATCAAATTAATCATCCTATAAATGTTGACATGCTCAAATTGCTTTTCAGTGATGAGTAGTGTAACTGAACTTAAACAATGTTTAAACAAATAAGAGTAAAGTTAACTGAACTTTGCTCTGAATTTCAGTTAACAGTTACGTCAAATCAATTTTCCATTTTGTTAACTGAATTTTTAGTTTACGGTTACTCAAACTTCAAAAATTCTCCAACCAGTTTTCTGAATTTTCAGTTAACAGTTTTCAGTTAACTATTAGCTAAATTTTCAGTATTGTTTTCAGTTAACTATTACTCAAATGAGCTATAGAAAATTGTTAACAGAGAAAGTTTTCAGTTAACTGTTAACTTAATTTTCAGCTATAGAAAACTATTAACAGATGAAGTTAACTGCTACCTCTTGGTCGTGGGAAGGTAGAGGGGGCGGTGGTGAGGCACAGGAAGGTGGAGGGGGGCACAACTATTGGTGCAATATTTGCCCTCTTGTGTTTTAGAGATTGTTGACAGAAAGGCATGGACTGATTTGTTTGCTAGTGCACATAGAGAGAAATAGTCCATGCAGAACCGAAGAGAATGTCATCTCCGGTGTCAAGTTCGAGGAACTTCACTGAAGAATATCTGTGTTGCAGAGAAGAATGAGCTACATCTATTGAAATCATGTAGACGAGGAGATTGATGTGAAGGAGTTAACCCCTCAAAAGTTATTGCTGATGTGAAGCAATTGGTTCGAAGATTCTGTCCGAAGAATATTGACTGCAGTGAATGGAAGTTGAAGACAAAGTGAAGACGTAGTATTCATTTCGTTGTTCTTCTTTCCTTCATTTGAGTCATAGGACCTCCGTATTATGAAGAGGGGTATAGGTTCTCGAAGCTTAGATCCGCTGTGATGCTTAGCCCAAAACCTATGCAAGACTGAGAGAAATCTCTTTATGTTTCGAATGATTACCTGCCAGCAGTAGACGTTGTTCTTCGTGCTGCAAGAGATATCTTTCGAATTGAGGAGTTAGCATTACTTGCTCCGCAAGGAATGTTACCGTTGTGCTCAATTTCCGACCGTTGGACTCATGTCGTTCGGCCATTGGCTGCTCCACATGTCCAATTTGGTCTTTTCCCTTCAGGGAAGGCTGCGGCTATAAATATCCACCCCGCTCCAACATTGCCCGTTGGCTGCTCCGCTTAAGATTTTTGAGAAGATTGATTGAGCATCCCCTCTCCGAGTGATTTGAGTTTAAGATCCATCGAGAGAAAACTCAAGAGCCGAAACTTAGACAGTGGTTGAGCATCATAGTAGTTATGAGTTTAGAGTTCTTGTACCTATTACTCTTAAGAGCTGCGCACTCTCTAGATGGATAGGTGTCGGCTCGAGTGTTGAAGAGTTGTTGTCTTCACCGAGCAAGATCTTCAGCAACCAAGAGTCATTGTGGTTCGCAAAGAGGTCTGTCGAAGGTTTGGAGATCGCCGACAAGTATCTACCACGAGTGAAATCAACTGGAGTCTAATCAGCTCCGAGTTGAAGGAGAATGGGGCGAAGAGAGTTTATCTTCTGTGTTAAATCACAACCCCTCCAACGAGACGTAGTCCTTTGGCAGAAGGACAAACTGGTCTACCAAACCCATCTATCGCCATCGAGCACCATTGGCTCAATTTACTGTACTACATTACATTCAGCAGTTTACTTTCATGCTCTGTGACGATAGTTTATCTGATCAATCATTGACTGTCGCATTTTATCATTTATGTTATCTCTGTTGATCCCGTCTGTTAAAGATTGTTGATCACCATGTTGCATTCTCATAATTCAGTTTAGTCATTCCATTCGTATATATTTCTCATCATACTTATCTTATTAAGACTGGTGTGATTTTCCTGTGTCACTTAATTTCACCTCGTCACCTTTGTCTTGTGTTTTTCATAGCTCATACCTTGTTTTCTCTCATGCTACTGCATCTGTTCGCATATTGTATTACCATCATTGTTGTCAAACCTGTGATATCCTATGCTCAAACCATTATTGCTTCCTACATCGATAGATACATTTCACAATAACGTACTTGATTTCTACCAAACCTTATTTCCACTGTTGTGTTTGGGATCAATTCATAACATTCGAAAGAATTTTTGAATCTCCCATTCACCCCCTGGTCGATATACTCTCGGTCCAAACAATTGGTATCAAAGCAGGTACTCCCTGTCTCTGTTTATTAAAGGTCTAACAACCTTGGAGTTTTGAGTATGTCGTATGTAGGTAGATCCTCGCACTCTGAAAGGTTTCCTATCTTCGATGGAAATGACTATGTCTACTGGAAAGAGAGAATGAGAATCAGACTTCAAGCCATCAACATAGAACTTTGGCAGACTGTGGAAAATGGATACACCATTCAGCACCCTAATGCTCCAAATTCTGATGACAAAGCTATACTGCGGTTGAATGCACAAGCAAAAGATATTATCTGTGAAAGTATCTCGAAAGACTTTTTCATTCAGTTCTAAAACTTTGACAATGCAAAGCAACTCTGGGATGCCATCAAAAATGCTCATGAAGAATTCATTACCAGAACAGATTCTCACACTGAAATGCTTCGTGCCATGTTTGCTGGTTTCAGAAGTCTTCGTAAGGAAAGTGCTATGGAACTCACTGATCGGTTGACCAATATTGTTGAAAGACTTCATCAACAAGAAGTAAGATATCACCGATAGAGATGTGGTCAACAAGCTACTGAGTGTTCTTGATGCAACCTTTGATCCAATCATAGCTGAAATCAAGCAACGACCAGACTATGAAGAACTTCACTATGTTGAGGTCATGACGTTGTTGTCTATTCATGAAGAAAAGACGGAACTTGAAAATGGAGATCAAGAATCTTCTTCGGAAAGTGAAGGGGAAATTCTTTCACACTATGGCAGTTCACAAGAAGAAGATGTCGAGAATCAACACACTATCACAAGGGAACTAGAAATGCTCACAGAAAGGCTAAGTGATCTCAGAAGACAGAATTTGTGTCTCACAAATGATGACGAATTTGACTTGCCTGAATTTTCAAGAAAGTTACCTCCGAAAGAAATGGAGTGCTTCAAGTGCAAACAATTTGGTCACCTTATAGCAAACTGTCCTTGCTGGGATGAAAACCAAGCAACAGATGGATGTATCTTCACGGCAATGGATTCACTCGAATGGATCGTCACACTAAGCTCTCAAAGAAAAATGAATCTTCCTCATCCTATTTGACGAGACCAGTCACTGATGTGAAAGCCAGAGCAACCATCGAATCAAATATGAAGAGAATATCGCAGCTGAATAGAGCATGTGCTGATATGAACTTGTAATCTAAAGATGAGACATCCGAATCAAAATCAGAAGATGAAGAGCTTCACAGAAGGTTAGGAAGAAGCAATGCTTTCCTGGCTTATGAATCATCTGAGAAATCACTTGAATCAGACACTGATGACAATGCTTCAAGTCATGATGAACTAACCGCATTCTGTCTCATGGCAAAGACCTCTAAGGATCAGGTATCAGCAAAACACCGAAAATCTATGACTAAGTATACTCCTGAATACATTGCCTATGCTAAATTGGTTAAGATTGTAAAATCTCAACAAGATGAGCTTCAAAAACTTGAGAAGAATCTTAGGAAAGCCGAAGGATTATTGGTCGAAGAGATGGAGAATAATCAAAAGTTGATCGAAGAGCATGATGCTTTTTCTTCAACTATTGATGATCTTTCCAACCGATATGATTCCCTTACAGTCGACTATGAGAGTTTATCAGATGAACTCCTTAACAGGAATCAAGAACTCGAGTCACTGAAAGAATTTCATAATGTGCTTGCAAAATAAAAAGCTTCTTTCTTCGCCGAGCAATCTAAACGACTTCCTGATGATTTTGTGCCTCCTTGCTCACAATGCCTAGAACGTAGCAATGCTCATTCAAATGCTGAAATATCTACTGCCGTCATCGAGAATTCTACAACAACTACGAACGGTATTTCTAACCCCTCTTCCGAGGAATTTGTTGCTATCTCTCATGAAAATTGCAGATTAAAGAACTTGCTTGAGAAAGGAATGCTAAAGAGCCTCAAAGGGCATCAAACTCTCTGTGATGTGCTCAAGAAGTCAATACTGCACAAAAACCCTCGAAAGGAAGGATTGGGTTTTGAAAGAAAACTCAACGTTGATGGAACCTACTGGACCCCCGAGCAATATCCTTGAACGAGTTGGGTTCTTGCTAAAAGTAAAACTCTTGAACCTGCAATTCTATCTGGATATGACTCTCCCATTTCTGTTGTTTCTGACGAGTCTGATGACTCAAACTACAAATTCTTCAAACAACAGAATGGTAAGGTTTTCGCTCGGTATGTTGGAACTAACTGCAGGTCTCGTTCACCCAAGAAGCAAATCTGGGTGAAGAAGTGCATCATTGAAAATTTATTTGTCACTGCTAACTTGAATATGCAGAGTGATTCCCTTCGAGGAAAAGATTATCATTCCCAGATTGGAGCTGGAACTTCCTCGAATGGATATCGGTCAAGCCTTCGACAGAAGGAGTACATGCGTACCTCCTCAAATCATTATACTCATGTCTCTGGAAACAATTTCAATGCCTATTCACATGATTACTCTCGAAATGCATAGGCGGACTACAGAACTCATCGAAGGAATGTTCCTGCTCAGTCAAGACAAATGAGATTCTCGCTGCACATGCAAGTGTGGGTTGTGAAAAAGAACTAACCCTTCATGCAGGAACTATCTCAGGGATTCTACTCATTTATTCTTAGCCCTAGGATTTATATTGTTGGTGCTCATTCTTTGTGTTTATTTGCTCTCATTCGTGTGCTTGTCTTCGTTTCACCGTGTTTGTGTTTCGTCGGATGAACAACTCACTCATAACTCCGTATTGTTGTGTTTCCTCTCTTCTGGCTGAGTGTTTTGTTTGGGACCCTTTTATCCCTCTATTCTTTCTCATCCAAATCTATGTTGTCCGTCATAAGCATGCAATTTGATCTGAAGAAAATTTATGTCCGACGTCCTTGGTCGCAAATGAAATCGACTTCGAACTTTTATCCATTTTTGGCGGTTGCCCTTCTTCAAACCCTTCGGTATCCCGCTCTCTTCCAGAGTTTCTCACAGAAAACGGTTGCCACGTACCCATGATCCCCACGATCGTGATCGTGTCCATCGAACGCGGAATGTCCCGCAACTGAGGGCCGTAGATTTCGGAGAGGTGGTTCAGCTCACCAACTATAAATACCCCTCACCGTGTCTTCTTCCTCCTTGATTCCTCAAACCCTCATCCACCTCCACCCGAGCCCTTGCTCGAAGCAACTCCGGCGAGGAGCCTCGCCGTACAACTCAGGTGAAATCTCGTCGCGGTTGATCTCGCCAGTGCGGTAATCTTTCCACCCGCATTGCCGTAGCTAATCCAAGTTGCCAAGTTAGGGTGCTTGGATCTGGAACTGCTCCTATCCATAACTATGTTCTTAGGGAAGTTCTTACCGAGGCTATTTTCATTGATTTATTTCACTATGGTAGATCTTTAGGAATCACTAGGATTTGACTAGTACAGTTTGTAGATCTTCCTCGTACTTGTTCTCCTCGGCCTAGGGTTCATGTGTCCTTATCCGAAAGATTAGATAGTCCTTAATCAGCCTTGAATTTTCTATGGCTAGTTTAAATTCTATCGAGGATATCTTCTCTAAGTATACCATGAATTCCTATGTTTTCTTCCAATAACATTCATTTTCATTCAAAATACCTTTTGTGCATGTTTATGACCCTACCCCGTTTTCCCTCGCATATATTCTTTTCACAGGTTGGTCATGGCACAGAGTTCGGAAGAGTATTCACATTCTGAAGGAGAATTGCCTCAGCTTCCACCAAGGTATGATCGAATGAGATTGACAGGAGGAGGAAAATCTTCAAAGCCTCCCAAAGCACCGAAAAAGAAACATGAGTCTGAATCTGAAGAAGATGATGAGGAGATTCCCTCTGCTCATAGTCAGCCCGAGGATGAATTGGTCACAGACGCCCTAACCATCTTCTCGGATGGTAATCCTAAAAAGGGTGGTCGTGGCAGAGAAAAGAATACCACAGCTGAAATGTCTGATCCAGATAGCTACAGAACTCCACCTGGGGTTGAATCAACGACTGAACACAATAACAGGCGTCAAAGGATTCGCCGCCACTTGGCAAGAAAATGGTACAATTATGAAAATGTTCGCAAGAAGTACCAGATCATGTTTGCCTTCACACCACCATGGAATGACTGCATTGCTGAAAATTGCATTGGCCCCGATGATGAAAAAGTCAGACCACCACACCCTTCAATGCTCATCCCGACTCCCTCAAAACCATCGCTGATTTCCCCGAGGAAGCAGCTAAGAGGGCGAAGGCCAAAGCCAAGCATGATGCTAGGGAAGCGAAGAAAAACCAAGTTGAAGCAAAAAAATGTCGCGCTGACATAGCAAGACGTTCAGAAGAAGAAGGACTGTGCTTCTGCCTCCAAGGGAAGCAAGTCCAGGAAATATGTTTCCCTTCATGGTTCCTGAAAGAAAACCATCGCTGGGAAAACAAAGAAGGACGTTTCTAACTCATCTGATGAGTCATCCAGCGAAGATGTTCCTGATGAAATTCCTATGTATGATCAACGTGCCATTCTCAACAAGCCATTCAAGAGCCCCTCACCAGTGAAAGTTTTACCCTCTCCAAGGAGATCACCAAGGCATGCACCCATTCCCCTCAATGATAAACCTTCAGGTTCTGCATCTCAAAGATCTCTGTCTACCCCTGCTGCGAAGAGAAAGCTGCAATCTAAAGGAAAAGTTGATGCATCTGCTAAGAAGGCCAAACCCAGTGTTCCTGCTTCCATAGAGGAACAAAAGTATGATTTCAATCTCATGATCGATGTGATTGACAGTGCTGCATATGATGCAAAATCTGATGATATTAGCAGTCTGGGACTACCTGGTGATGTTACCGAAATAGTAACAAAGCATTTCATTGAGCTGAGAAAAATCTCCAAGAATCTGAATCAAGCTATCAAAGACAAGCAAACCGTCGAGCAAATGAGGAGAGAGGCCAACTCTGAATTCGAAAGAAAGAATATGAACAAAGAGATTGTTGAACTCACCAAGGCTCTCAGTCTCATGCGGAATGAGAAAATCGATTGGCACTCACGGTTGCACATGGAGGTATCTCAATTGTGTGACAGAAGAAACATGGAGATTGACCGCAAGGCAGATCTTGCTCGAAGAAGAATCAAAGAGGAAAAACGTTAGAAGGTCGTTCTGGAGGCATTTTACTTGGCGTTAACATAGGGACTATGGATGTCTTGGCTAGTTCGGATGGAGAGTTTCATATTAAACTCCATATCCGAAACAAAGCTAACAATTTCACATGGACCCTTGTCGCCGTGTATGGGGCAGCCCAGGATGAACTCAAGGTCGTTTTTCTCCGTGAACTGGTTAATCTAGCGAAAGATAATCCCTACCCCATTCTTCTTGGTGGGGATTTTAATTTGCTACGATTTACAAATGAGAAAAGCCGAGGTAGGTTTGATGATCATTGGCCTTTCCTTTTCAATGTTGTCATAGACAGTCTAGATTTGTGAGAGTTTTCCATGATTGGAATACAGTTCACTTGGGAGAACAGTCTTCCAGAGTCAACATATGAGAAACTAGATCACGTTTTAATGGATACCGACTGGGAATCCAAATTCCCTATGGTTTCTGTTTGCGCTCTTCCTCGTATAGAGGCCATCTCAGACCATGCACCCATCCTCTTAACCACAAGATCACCACTACCACAACACCGACGCAAGTTCAAGTTCGAACTAGGTTGGTTGCATCGAGATGGATTCCATGAAATGGTCAAGAAGGTGTGGGATAAACCAGTTGTCGGGCCTACGCCAATACACAAATGGAACAACAAAATGTGTGCATTACGTAAGTTCCTTGGTGGTTGGGCTAGGCACACTGCGGATATCCTCAAAAATGAGAAGCTTCGTCTTTCATCTATTATTGATGATTTAGAAGCTTTGGTAGAGATTAGACCTCTCTCTGACCTCGAAATAGAGATCAAGAGTCAATCGAATGCCCAGTTAACTCGCATGCTGCGCGAGGAGGAACTCAAGTGGTACCAACATTCAAACTCTCAGTTTATCCTGAAAGGCGATTCTAATACGAGATATTTCCATGGTGTCGCCAATGGTAGACACCGAAAGAAACTTATTCATTCCCTACAACAGGAGGAGGGCATGATTGAAGGGCATGAGCAACTTAAGTCTTATATAACTAGTTATTATAAAAATCTGTTCGGAACCCCCGAGGAAGGAAACTTCTCGATGGATGAGTCCCGGGTAGATGACATCCCCCAGGTTTTTGATGCGGAAAATAGCCTTCTAGCAGCTCCATTTTCTGAGGAGGAAGTTAGAAAGGCGGTTTTCCTAATGGAGCATAACAAAGCACCGGGTCCAGATGGTTTTCCCGCTGAGTTCTACCAGAACTTTTGGGAGGTCATCAAACAGGATCTCCTACTCTTGTTTGGTTGCCTTCACGCTGGCCAACTAGAGTTGTTTCGGTTAAACTTTGGTGAAATTATTTTATTACCTAAGGTTAATGAGGCTGAAAGGATACAACAGTATCATCCAATGTGCCTCCTTAATGTTAGTTTTAAAATCTTCACTAAGGTAGCAACGATCAGGCTAAATTCGGTTGCTGAACATGTGGTTCGTCCTTCTCAAACTGCTTTTATGCAAGGCAGAAACATCCTAGATGGGGTTGTTGTCCTTCATGAAACCGTTCATGAATTGCATCAGAAAAAACTAAATGGGGGTGGTTCTTAAAATTGACTTTGAAAAGGCTTATGACAAAGTCAAGTGCTCTTTTCTTCAACAGACTCTCAGAATGAAAGGATTTTCTGCAGAGTGGCGCACAATGATCCATAGTTTCGTGACTGGAAGTAGTGTTTCCATTAAAGTCAATGATGACATTGGCAACTATTTCCAAACGAAAAAAGGACTGCGACAAGGTGACCCAATATCGCCGATGCTATTCAATATAGTGGCGGATATGTTAGCGGTCATGATTGAGCGTGCCAAGGTTGATGGCCAAATTGATGGGGTAGTGAATCATCTAGTGGATGGTGGCCTCTCTATCCTTCAATATGCTGACGATACGGTTCTCGTTATGGATCATGACCTCGAGAAAGCAAGAAATCTGAAATTAATTCTATCAGCATTCGAGAAACTCTCAGGGCTTAAGATAAATTTCCATAAAAGTGAATTGTTTTGTTTCGGCGAGGCTCAAGACGAGGCCCATCTGTATGCTGACTTGTTCGGATGCGGGTTGGGCCAGTTTTCGATCACTTATTTGGGGATACCGATACATTATCGGAGACTCGCAAATGTTGAATGGAAACACGTCGAGGAAAGACTACAAAAAAGACTTAGTAATTGGAAGGGTAAACTGCTATCTCTGGGTGGGAGGTTGGTCCTCATAAATTCAGTACTAAGTAACATGGTACTGTATATGATTTCCTTCTTCCAATTGCTGAAAGGAGTTTTACATAGATTGGATTACTTCCGATCGAGATTCTTTTGGCAAGGAGATAGCGAGAGAAAGAAATATCGGCTGGCTAAATGGAGTGTGGTTTGCCGTCCCAGGGACCAAGGCGGGTTGGGCATTCATGACCTTGAGGTTAAGAATAGGGCCTTCCTTGGCAAATGGTTGTTTAAGTTGTTGATGGAAGATGGTGTATGGCAAACCCTCCTTAGGAGAAAATATGTGGGTTCAAAGGCAATATCCCACGTATACTGGAAGCCTAGAGACTCTCATTTTTTGGGCGGGACTAATGGCAACTAAGAAATATTTCTTCCACTATGGGTCCTTCTTCTCAATTAAGGATGGCTCGGAAATTATATTTTGGGAGGATAAGTGGCTAGGTAATGCTACTCTCCGGGAACAATATCCAGCTATATACAATATTGTGCATCACAAGGGTGATACTATTGCCAAGGTTTTGGAATCATTTCCACCAAATGTGACGTTCAGAAGGGATTTAATTGGACCTAGACTCCAATCGTGGAACATACTACTCCAACGATTAACCACGGTACAGTTGTCACAAGGGTCCGATCTCTTTCGTTGGAGCCTACGTGGGAATGGGCAGTTCTCAGTGAATTCTATGTATAGAGCTATGATCCAGTCTGACGTGTCAGTTGATAATAATAATAAGAAGATCTGAAAGATGAAGATACTTGTTAAGAATAAAAATTTTGCATGGTATCTTCGTCGCGGAGTCATTCTTACTAAAGATAACCTTATTAAGAGGAATTGGCATGGAAGTACGCAATGTGTATTTTGTCCGCGTGATGAGACAATAAAACATTTGTTCTTCCAATGTAAATTGGTTCATTCTACATGGTCAGTCATCCAAATAGTTTCTGGTTTGTATCCTCCTTGTAGTGTTGCTAATATATTTGGCAACTGGTTACATGGGATTGATCACATGCTTAGAATTCTTCTCAGAGTGGGAGCGCTTACGTGATTTGATCGCTTTGGCTATATAGAAATGATAAGGTTTTAATGATAAAAGTACTTCGCTTATGCAGATTATCTACAGATGTACCGGGACGATTCGTTTATGGTCCTCTGTACACGAATGAAGAATCGAGACCTGTTTACGAAGGTGTGTACACGATTGGAGGCTACAACGAGAGATACTTTTACCCAATGATCTTACGATTGGGCCACCGATGGTTTAGGCGTTATACAGATATACATTTTTCTTTGTATATCACCTTCTTTTATTTTAGCTTGTCGTGAGGACTTCTGTATGCACCTTGATTATGCAGAACCCTGGTGCAATGCTTAAACTTTTTAAGTAATAAAGCGTCCCTTTTCAAAAAAAAAACACGACAATGACCGAAGAGCCAGCGCAGCAACGTGGCCTGGCGAAGACCCAGCACCGCATGTCTCGCAGGCCCGCACAACAACGATTGGACATCAGTTGGCTGCCTTGTAGGACCCTGGCGGCGCCACCTTGATGCGTCGGCGTGTCTCGCAGCTCGACATCGCAGCAGTGGTTTGTGCTCCGACGAGGCCATGCAGCATGCATCCTCGGCGGCGTCCCTTTGTAACATTGGTCGTCGCCTTGCAGCAGCGGTGACCAGCAACTCCGGCTTGCAACGGCTCGGCTGTTTTGCATCAGGGGCAGCAAGGGGCGGCAACGGTGGCAAAGAATTGAGAGGCAGAGAGACAAGAGAGACGAGGGGAGGGATGGTCGATCCAGGAGGCCTTGCTCCCAGTTTTACAACCAAACTGCAATTCACGCGATCTGACACCACTCGGAAAGACTAAAGCTTAATTCGACTCAAGCCGTGCGAGTAGAACTAAATCACGACTTAGTTCCTAATATCACCTATAATAGGACAAGAAAAGGATGATTTGTATGAGATAAGATCGTTCCGCCAGCTTTAAGTGAGCATCTCAAGAAAATATCCACAACCGTCCCAACTGTACCATTTTTACAGTGACACGAGTTATGGTAAACAAACCAACTGGGTGAAGCAAGCCTCAACAGGAAAACACGACACATGATCATAGTGCCAAACTCGCCACAGCACCAGCCTTTTGTCACCTTCCCTTCCTTATGTTAAAGACAAGTAGATACAGCAGGCACCTAAAATATCATCTTTACCATGAAATTCAAAAATCAAACTCTCCTGAAGCCTGCAAACAGTAACGCAGAGTCAGCAAGAAGAGCATTGCATCAAGTGAAGAGCACTGAAGAATTATAACTTATAGCTTACAAAGTTCAGGTGTAAGACCAAGTAGCAAGAAACAAACAGTTCAATTGCTCAATCATGTTTGTATCACGACAGATCCAAAGATCAGGAAATCATACATTCACAAGTTTGACCAAAACATTATGATACCCACCTTGTTGAATAGAACATCTCTGCCATTCAAATGCATGATTCCATCCTTCAAAGTGCACTTCCAGCGATTCTTTGTCCTTGTTACCTATGTAAACCAGCAAAAGAGATAAGACACAAGGGCCTGAAACTAGAGGTAAAACAGATACTGCTGAGCCAACATTATCTAAATAAAAAGGAAGCAGTATTACTTTGTCGAATTGTGCAAGGACAAGGTGCTGCGTGTTAGGTTCCTCATCGCCATCCTGTAAGTCATCTATCTCGTCATCATCATCATCGTCTTCATTAAGAGGAGGCTCATCATCATCATCATCATCATCATCATCACCACCCGCCGTATCGTTTCTTGGCTTTGGTGTTGCAACAGCAGGTGTGGGAGTTCGATATTCCGCTAACAGATCAAAATATGACTATGATAAGAACACTCGACACAAAAAAAAATTATGTGTTAAGGTCCAGACCGATGTCCACAATTCATGAGAAACTCACAAGATTCCCCAGGGGTATTGTAGTCTTCGGTTGGAACTCCTGGGAAGAAAAACTGCTGAAACAAAAAAGAATCATGTTTAGTCAAAGAATCTAAAGATGCAACATAGACTGATCGAGGTCTACAGTTATATACATCGTTATAATCATCTTGTATCCCGTCCCGTTGAGGAAGAACTGGTGGTATTGTGCTTTCTTCGATAGAAAGTGTCTTCGTTACTGATTCTTGCTTGTTCATGATGGAATTCCACACCTGTTGTGCGTTATCCTAAATAAAGACCCAAAAAAGGAGGATGAACTTCCCAAAACGAACACAAATAGAAATTCAGTATTAGCACTAAGTTCATTGATGTGTTAGCGTTGACAATATGTCAGCGTCCAGTATTAGCACTAAGCAATAGCGAGCTTTTGCAGGAAGCTCCAAGACATTTAGAAAAAGTAGAGAAATCTGAAATCCAAATTTGAACTTTTGTGCTAAAATAGTACTCCCTCCGGTCCTTTTTACTCCGCGTATTAGATTTGTCCGAAGTCAAAGCCATTGAAGTTTGACCATGTTTATACAAGAAACTATTGACATTCATAATACAAAAGCAATATCATTAGATCCATCATCAAATATATTTTCATATCATATTTATTTGGTATAGTAAATGTTGATATTTTTAAATATAAATTTGGTCAAGTTTACAAAGTTTGACTTCTGAGAAATCTAATATGCAGAGTAAAAAGGACCGGAGGGAGTAAATACAGACTGTCCGGTGATGTACTAATATATTAGCGTAAAGATGGATGAAGTGTGGGCCGGCATGCCAAAAATTGCCAGCTTAGATACTATCCTTTGATCCTTCAGTGGTTACAATACATAACATAAATCAACCAGATTAGTTGCAATTCTCTTTAAAATTAAGTTCATCATGTCATTTTCATAATTTAGTAGGCACTTCAAGAAAAACATTCGTGCAACATCCTAGTAAAATACACTGAGCATATCAACATGTGAAGTGATTGGGAACTTAATCTAGGACCAAAAAATATTAGGTTTACAGATGATGAACTAGCACATAACAAAAATTATTAAACAGCCAACTTATGAGGTATTGCTATATTATTCAGGTCGCAACTAGATGACATATAAATCTAGACTATTCAGATCAAATTAGTAAATAGACAGAGGTAGTACCAAGTTGAGGAAAATGAAATTGTTGTCATCAATATAGCATTGGATTGGGGGTTTTGTGAGCTTAGGTATTATTTGGTACAAATTGAAGTAAATACTGAAGCTCACACAAAAGAATGTTCCCAACTCAAACAGGCCCATAGGTAACAAACTCAATGAACTTAGTCCATAATCATAATAATACCAGTTGTCAATTAACTAAGGCCCAGTTTGGATGCAAAGTATTTCTGAAATACCATGTTTTTTTTATAAAAAGCTGTAGTATTAAATACTTTTAGGCCCTGCTTGATAACAAAGTATTTTCTAAGTATACTGAGAATACTATATATTTATCTAAGTATCATAGTCTTAATTACTGAAACATGTTTGGCTACCCCCAAAAACCTAGGTACTAATACTAGAGTACTTCCAAAAATCGGGGTATTTCCTCTTTCTAAAATAAAGAATCCCAACAAGCAAAAAAAAATGAACATGTCACACGTTATTTTCTTTGCTAGCTACTCGCAACAACTCAGCCTTCGTCCCATGTTGCCACCACCACCCTGCCGTCTCTAGAGATGTCACTGTTGGTGGCCATGGAGAAACTAAGAGACAACAGCTGAGAACAAAGATGAGTCCATTGTCCTTTATCTTCCCTCCTCCTGCCTCCGTGCCATTCCCCCTCATGCAGGTCCATTCGCTCAGCTCCGTCCATGGTGTGGTTGGCGGCTCAGCGCAGCTATTTGTAGGACTACGCGGTAGGCCCAGCACCCCATGGTGCAACTCCACCGGGGGCACCATATGATGCCTCCGTGCCAGCCGAGACGAATGGAACCACCTTGCTCACTAAAAATCAAGCAGCAAGAATACAATCCTATTCAGTCGCCGCGAATTTATCATTGCCGCCCTTCCAATACGAGATAGTCAGGTTGCTTACGTCCCAAGAGCAAGCGCATGCGGCTGTCAGATCCAATGCAGGGCGTCGAGCTTGGTCATGCGGTTCTAGTCACACACAGCTCCTGATGCCCCTGGATGGTGACGCGGAAAAAGGCCAAGCCGTTCCCGTTCCCATCCACAGACAGCTCCGCCACCTGTTGTGCTGCCAGCTATGCCATAAGGTCCTAGATCCTCGCGCTGGCATGTTGTGGTAGTTCGACTGCATCCTCCCCTTTGCAGAGTGTAACACCGAGCTTGTGCATGGCGCATTCAGTTTAGCCGTTTAGTAAGTACATGGTTGTACTAGTTTGTTCATGCCGGTGCTTTGTGATGGCCGTTTAGCAGTTTACAATGCCTAGCTAGCTAGCAACACGCACGTTTGCAACTGCTTCAAACAGCTGTTAGCTAATTTTACGTTCGTCCATACACGCTCTTACAAAAAGGCCCACAGTATTCACAATAATCCAAAATACCCTGTTATGTCAAAACCGTGATATTTTGTACCTACAGGCTAAATTACTGTAGTTTTTCTATACTTTGTTTTTTTCAATACTTTGCTATCAAAACATAGCCTGGCATTTCTATACTTTGTAGTTTTTCAATACTTTGCTATCAAAAACATAGCCTAGTTTGGTAACACAGTTTTTTCAAAGCCATGGTAATTCGAAACCCAAGGTTTCCAATGTGTGGGCAATGAATACTACGGTAAAAACCGTTGTTTTTCTCAGTTTTGGCATAACCGCCGATGCCATAGTAATTCGAAACCTAAGGTTTCCAATGTGTGCGCAATGAATACCTTAGGCCTTAGCTTTGACTTGCGGCACCTAACTCGGCTACACTCAACGAACTGATCTGCGTGTAGAAACAGCCGCCCCATGCATGCAGCTATGCCATGCACGTCAAGTTCTCTCCTAGCCGGGGCAAAATCGTTTGTGCATGTAGGTGCACCTATGGACACATAGAATCACTCCGCTAGCTAGCCTTTAGCCTGATGTGTATGAGTGTGCTCCAACAATCAATCAATCTACTCCATGGGCGAGCTTCGTTTGAGTCATGTGCTACTCCCGTAATCAGCAGCCCGCGACCTGATAAAAGTGTGTAAGGTCGTAGGATAGTAGCATGTGCTGTCATCCCAACCAACAGCGGTGTCCGTAGAAAAAACTAATCACCTAAAAATGAAACGCCTAATAATAGGAGATGGATTACACTTCATTTAACAGATAGATTGACAGACAGAGGAGACGGCAATCGCATCTGAGATCGTCTGATCTGGACATAGAAGGCAACGTCAACAGGCTGAGCGCTCTGTCCCACGATTTTTCACAGTTCGGTTTAGAAAAAAGAGGCCCGGGCCTCTTTTTCAGATACCACAAAAATACTACGGTACGAGAGAAACCTGGGTATCTTCAACTACAGTATTTCTTTCATCCAAACACCTCAAAGCATTTAATATACTCCCTCCATCCAAATATATAGGGCCTAATACGGTTTTCTAGGTTGCCTTTGACTATGGGTTAGAGTACTGTTATATGACATGCATGTTACACAAAACATACTGTTATATTCGTATGTGAAAGTTTCTAATGATATAATTTTTATATCATATATCTCATATATTACTAATCTTATCAATGGCCAAAGGCAACATTGAAAAATGAATTAGGCCCTATATATCTGGATGGAGGGAATAAAAGTTTTTTCACAAAACCATGCTATTCACAAAAAACTGCAAAAATGCTTTGCATCATGTTGGCCTCTCACGCCCATTGTGTCTCTTCTGGGCTTAGGTCATAAGGCATGGTTAACCATGCACTCTCGTGATGTTTCATGGTACTAATTAATTCATTTCTTTCCTAACCATAGCATGTACCATAGTTATGAGATATGTAGATTTCTGTTCTTTGCAGTCACAGCCAGTCTATGCACAGGGTCAAAATTGGTTCCGTGGCCTTGTATGCATATACGCATTGAATCAACAGAGTGAGTTGTGTGCGCCTCTTACCTCGGTTGGTTACACAGATTCGACGCTGATTACAAACAAGATACTTTGATTAAGATATGTAACCATGAATTGTGATACTAGTGTTCTTTTAATATACCGGTGTTAACACACAAGCTAAGCCAAATTGTGCACGTTATCACATGAAATTATTTGAATTCCTTTCAACGGTTAGTTGTTAAGGGCAGCCCTGTGCATGTTAGCTCCCGCTTGCGCAGGGTCCGGGGAAGGGTCCAACCACTTTGGGTCTTTAGTACGCAGCCTTTCCCTACATTTCTGCAAGAGGCTGTTTCCAGGACTTGAACCCGTTACCTCAACGGTTGGTTGTTAACATAATATAAAACAAAACATAAAACTCTACTTAATACAACAATTGCCAAACACCCATTGGTTTTTCCAATAGTGTAAATTACTGTAGTGTCTCTATACCATGGCATTCCATGCCTGCATGTTATAATATTGTGGTTTTCGGATAACGTTGTTTCTAAACCACCTTGCATCCAAACAAACTCTAATATTATAGTAACACAAATAAAACAGTCCCTCTATCATCAACTATCCACCCCACACGCTCATACAGTAATTAAGAAGTGAAAAAGTATTATAAAGAATTTTGAACAGTACCTTTGACCCCACAAATTCGGCAACCTGGTCTGCACATCCATCCTGTTGTGGCACAAATGAACCAGAAGGAAGCTGACCAGGATATTCATCCCTCTTCCGTTTTCCAGAAGACATCATCAGAAAATCCTACAAATTGAAATGAACTACGCATAAATGCATATAGCATACATAGTGGAAATTAGGATTCTGATAATACTATTTTATTATGGATTCAACACTTCCGTCATTAGCTGATAATCCGGCAACTTGGATTACAACGATTCAGCAAAGATAAAATTCATGGTCTAAAGCTGCAATCAATCCATAACTAGTTTCACACGTTTGTGTGATAACTGCATGTAGTTGATATGTATTTTTACATGTGTACACCATTTCAATGTTCTTGCTAAAGAAATGTTGAGCTTCAGAAGTTGCATATATGATGGAGGTACATTTGAGAACACATAACTTGCAACAAAACAAGTGAAACTTCATTTCATTACAAATAGAACCGTCAAAATTGCTCTGCCAAATAACAACATGCAGACTGACACCAGTATACAAAGCATTATGAAAAATCCTATGGATCTTCATTTCACCATATGCCAAGCTAAATCCACTTTGTTTTCATTTGCCTATCACAACCCAAAGGTCAGGAACAATAAAAGCAGCAACATAGAAAATAGATGCTTTACTACTTGACTATTAGATTGTTCTTGCTTAACCAATATGACATCAACAAGACATGGTGCCATTAGAGTAATGTGCTTATGTGTGCAATGAACTAGTTTCATGGTGCAATTATTTCAAATATACTGTGGTACAAATGACGTAGGTGAAGAAGCTAGTAAAAGATATAGTTGGTATTGTGGAAGGATCCTCAGCCAAATATTCCTAAATATCATTCAGACAGAGCAATAAGCACAAGTTCTATTGTACCTTCCAGACTGAAAGAGCCATCACAATTGTCACATAGCTAGTAACCGATGTGTCCTTTTTTTGGCGGAAGTTATTAATGTGCTGAGAACTCCAGATATGTGGGTTACTAGCTACCTAAGAAGCACCGATACAGAGATACAGACACGGGGATACAACTACGGTGACACGGGATACGGCATTTTTTGAAAACAGCAATTCGGGGATACGTCAGGGTATATTAAGTATTTAGAAAAATAGACATCATGCAATAAATATTTAAAGATAATTTTTAGATGAGAGATTTTTTTAGTTATATGTTTGTCGCATTTCTATTGATGAAAGACTTTGAGCAGTCCACTCAGAGCCCATGTAGCTCTCTGTCCACTCCGATGCCCATGTAAGGCCCAATTCAGGAAAACCCTAGACTAGTAGCTCTCCAGCCGTTTCCTACTTCCCATTCTCGTACTCCTTTTCTCCAGCCGCCTGCAGAGAGGAGAAGAAACGAACACACCACCTCATGTACCTTCTTGCTCATCGGCAGCTTCCATCACCATCTCTAAGTCCGCCCAAATCTTCTTCCTCGCTGACCGCTTCAGTCCCCATCTTTCTCCCTGCCCGGAGCTTCTCCCTCATCGGTCGCCTTGCCATCTTCCTCCGCCGGGACGTTCTTCCTTGCTAGCGACCATCGAGGTTACCTGCTCGAGCATGGTTGCCATCGGCAGGAGAGTTGGGCAGTGGCGTGGTCGCTGGAGGCTGGCTGCCGAGTCACCACCATGTACACGCCGTATCTAGGCCATAGCCCGATTTAATTTCGTTTTTTAATTAAAAAAAGATAGGATACTGCAGGACACGCGTATCCCGTGTCCCCCCTGTATCAGGATGGACAATCGGCAGTTTTGGCCTTCTTTCTTTTCACACAGGCAACAATTAGGAATAAAACAGACCAGTGCTTTGTAGCTAACTACAGTATAGAATAGTAACCCAATAGAAAAAATCAGCAGGACCGATGTCTCTGAAAACAGAACAGATATTAATAACTGGTAAAAAGGAAGAAAAGAAATTACAACAGTGCTGTAAGCTCATCCTTCACCTTAGTCAGTGGCTGAGGTTGCATCATCCGGTCTGGGTCCTCACGGCTCTCCTCGTAAGCTGTACATCAATTAAAATTGTCCAAACCATCATTGCTTTCCTCGATCAATATTGCTCCAACCAGACAGAGATGAAGGCCATGCCGAGAACAAGAAGGGGCATAGCATAGGCACATACCAACGTTCACATCAACCCCCAGTGGTCTCTGATTCATCCAGGGCGATGGAGGTTGCTGCAAAACAAACTTCCAAACATCAATCTCAACTAAAACAAACAAAATCACCTCCACACACAAACCAGAAAATGTACAAATTCACTTTACCATGTAAGGGCTTGGGCGGCCAGTTTTTGGATCAGACCCATTCATCCCCATCCCGTTTCTCATGTCACTGATCGGCGATGGGGCATAGTCCGACGGCCCCGTGGGTATGTTATACATCCCTGTATCAATCCCTGGAAGTGGTGTCTGGATCGGGGTCTGCAGCGGCGTCTGCAACCAAATACAACCAACCTCATCAACACCCTGCATGTCGACCACATAGATCGCGGCCAATTTGGAGGGATAATCGAGGGATTTTGCCTGACCGGTGGGAACAGCATGTCGGCGGTTGGGGTGGCGTACTCCTCGGACGTGGCCTCGTAGGGCACGTTGAGGTCGTGCACGGGTGGAGTCGCGCCGGCACCAGGAGCGCCTCCAGCGGACGCGGGGGGAGCCCTGTTGCGGTCGATGTTCCCTGAGATTGCGCCACAGTGCAGCATCTTCATTTCCCAGAGCTAGGGTTTTCAGCCGGATCGGAAAGGCAACCGTCAAATCGCAGAAACTAACCAGCAATTCGAGAGGTATTAGTACAAGGGGCTCGAGAAATCGGCAGAACTTACAGCCTGGAGCTCGTTGAGGACGGCATCGCCAACGCCGTAGGTAATGAAGTCCTCACGAACCTTGGCGACGACATCGTCGATGACGGAGATGTAGACGGTGGACACGTTGCCGCTGGCCATGGCGGCGGCGGTGCCTAGGGTTAGGGTTTGCGTGGGAGGTAGCGACGGCGAGGCGCGCTGCAGCTCGGAGAGAGGGGAAACGGGGAGGGGAGGCGGACGAGACGGATGGGGAATTAAGGAGAGAATATAAATAGGTTTGCATCCGGTGGCGTCACGTGGCCGGGGTATTTGTAGCCCCTCTCCGCCACTGGCTGTGCCAATGCACCGCCTCGGGGAGTTTCGGAAAAGGACACATTTTCGTCCGTGGTCCGTTGTGACTCGCCTTTCTCAGGACTTACAATTTGTACAGGGATGAGGACTTGTACAATTTGTACAGGGATGGGAAATTAAGCGTCTACTCTGTATAAATAAGCATCGGTGCTTAAGAAAAATTTAATTTATTTCTCTAAGCATCTTCCCTAAGCACCTTGCATTATACAAGGCTAACAGCGTGTTTGTAGTCTGAGGGAAAGCACATGGGAATTCTTAAGAGTACTCATAGTGGGTAGTAAGAGCATCTATAACCGGACGTCTCAAATCTGCCTTATACTGATCATTGATTGGTCACGTTTTTCTGACCCAGACGACCCCCTCAAAACAGGCCTCAAACGTCTGGGCTGACCGGCACCCCTCATATCCAGCCCAAATATGGGGCGGATATAGGGGTGCCCGGGTGCGTTCGGGCACGCCCACCACATAGGACTGACGAATGGGTCCCACGCGGACTTGCCCGGAAATCCGGCGGTCCGACAGACGCCTCCACCGTCGCCGCGATGTGAACGCCGCGTGGCGCTGCTCCGGCTCGCCACCCGAGAGCAAATCCACCTATTTAACCTGGCCAGGGTCCCGCAACCCTAGTCCATCCACCTCCTCCCTCTCCGTGCTGCCCGCCCGAGCCCATCCACCTCCTCCCTCTCCCGCTCCGGCGCTCTGCGCACGCTCAGGTGGTCCACCATGGTCCGGAGTAAGATAACCTACTATGCAATGCTCACGCCGGAGCACCGCGCCAAGATCCGGCAGGAGATCCGGGCGAGACAAGCCGCAGGCGCAGCCCGCATCGCTGTCGGGCTGCCTCCGGACTCGCTGGAGCCGGAGGAGGAGGAGGAGCAGTCGGGGGAAGAGGGGGGAGGAGCTAGCTTCGATGGAGGCGGAGGAGGCAGAGCAGCCGGAGCAGCAGTTGTCGGGCTTCAACATGGAGCAAGCGGAGGCAGAGTTCGTCGTCGCCCAGTCCGACGAGATGGCGGAGCAGCAGGCCATCCTGGAGTCCATCGAGGATGAGGCCTATGTGGAGGCCAACCTGGCGTTCCTCCGGCGGAAGTAGGCGGCGTCCGACGCGCTCTTCGCCGAACTTGACGCGGAGATAGAGGCGGAGGATGCCAAAGAGGAGCAGCCGGAGGAGCCAGAGCTACAGTTGTCGCCAATCCTGCCGGAGTTGGGCACGGAGATCGTCGACATCTCCGACGATGAGTAGCTAGGTGATCGACGTACGTTATTTCGTTTGCATGTCTTTGGTATGGATTTAAGAATCTATTACGAGATGTCCGGATGCAAGGAGTGAAATTTGAGGCGTGCCCGATCACTGCCCGCGGACGCGCCCAGGCACGTCCGGGGCATTTGAGGGGCCATATTTGACATATCCGGCTGTAGATGCTTTAACTTTGACTAGTAGCATGCATATGTTACTAGTCTATGCTACTGCCTCCATAATGGGAGTAGTATATGTGTGGTGTCATGCAACACTTTATTTATTAACTTATAGACTCATCTTGTCTTGGTATGTGTGATGTTACTCGTAATACGAGTAACTAGCTATGTTACTCAATTCATCTCTTTCCTCATTAAATCATTGCCACATAAGCAAATTTGATGAGTTGGACCTTATGTTACTGCTGAAGTTACTCCCACTGTGGATAGTCTAAGAGCACGGTTAATAATATAGCCAACAAGCGGCTATATAGAGTTGCCATGTGACATATAGTCAACCTAATAGCCAACATGTATAGTACCTAGTTGCTAAGTTGCACTACTATATTAATGCATGGTCCATCGTACACTCTCACAATGCTTCTCGGAGTCCGTGCTGCCCGCTTCCCTTCTCTCTCCTCTTCTCTCTCATCCAACTCAGCACAAATATAATTATTTAACCATTATAGCCTGCTGATTGTACCTTATTATACATGCTCTAAGAGGAAATTGGCTGAGAGATGAGACATGGGAAGTGGACTATTAGTCCCAATCCCACGTTTGATATGGGGTGGCAATTAGTCGTGGGAATTTGACAGAAAATTATATTCCTCTGTTTGGTTCAGGGGTGTAGGAATGGGAGTTGTTCACGACACGCTTGAGTATGTACGAAGCTGAACATACCTTTTGTCAAGGTTTGCAGTGCAACATCTGACAAAATAAAATGATGTGCAATACATAAAGCGAGGATCCAAAAACTGTGCAGACTAACTAAGAAGCACACTGTATGCCATGGGGTGCTTATTGATGTTGAGCTTGGTGACGAGGCGATGTACTTGGTGTTCAATTTTTTGCCTTGTATCTTCGTGCATCTTCTTGAGGTAACTTGCTCTTGCGCTCACGTCCATATTCGCTCGTTCTTGTAGTGGTAGTGGGAGGATGTCCAATGGTGAGAACGGGCTGAAGCCGTAGACGACCTCGAAGGGGGGACCTACCGGTTGTGTAGTGTCGTGCTCGATTGTAGGCGTACTCGGGAGTTGGCAAGCATTCCTCGCACTCCTTGATGTTCCTCTTGATCAACACACAGATAAGTGTACGTAGAGAGCGTCTGGTTGGTGACTTCAATTTGTCCATCGTTTTGTGGATTATATGCCAAAGAGAATAGCAGCTTTATTCCGAGCTTGACGCATAGTGTCTTTCAAAAGTAGCTTAGGAACTTGACGTCGCGGTCCGACACAATCGTCTTGGGCACTCCATGCAATCTCAAGATTTCCCTACAAAAAAGATTTGTAACATGTGAAGCATTGTCTATCTTGTTGAATGGGATAAAATGTGCCATTTTAGAGAAACGGTCCACAACAACAAATACCAAATCTTTTCCATTTTGAGTTCTAGGCAAACCAAGCACAAAATCCTTACTAATATCTTACCATGGTTGGTACGGAATAGGAAGTGGCGTATGTAATCCATGAGATTGAGCTTGTGACTTAGCTTTACGGCATGCGATGCACCGGTTCATGTAGAGAGCAATGTCACGAAACATCTTTGGTCAATAGTACTTGGAGGAGAGCGTCACAAAGGTCTTGTCGTGCCCGAAATGTCCCATAAGTCCTCCGTCGTGAGCCTCTTGCAAAAGCAGCAAACGAAGAGAAGACTCGGGGACACAAAGTTTGTTAGCCCGCATAAGATAGCCATCCTTGAGATAATATCGCTCCCAATAAGTGTTAGTTTGACATTTGGCATAAGGAATCGCAAATGAAGGATCATGTGCATATAAATCTTTAATGTGCTCAAAGCCAATAACATTCAATTCAAGTTGAGTAACCAACATGCACTTGCGGGAAAGAGCATCCGCCAGTACATTTTCCTTGCCCTTGATATATTTGATGATATAAGGAAAGGACTCAATAAATTCACTCCATTTAGCATGCCGTTTATTAAACTTGGTTTGACCTTTAAGGTACTTAAGCGTCTCATGATCGGTATGTATGACAAATTCACGTGGACGGAGATAATGCTCCCAAAAATGCAAGACTCTCACCAAAGCATATAACTCTTTGTCATAGATGGGGTAGGTAAGTTGTGCGTCAGAAAGTTTCTCACTAAAATATGCAATAGGTCGCTTTTCTTGCATTAACACACCACATATACCATTGCCACTAGTGTCACAATGCACTTCAAAAGGTTTATCAAAATTAGGCAATGCAAGTATTGGAGCATGTGTAAGCAAGGTTTTACGTTCATTAAATGCGGCATCTTGGGAAGGTCCCCAAATAAACGGTGCATTCTTCTTACTCAAAGCATGTAATGGTGAAGCAATAGTGCTAAAGTCCTTACCAAAGCGGCAATAAAATCCGGCTAGGCCGAGGAAACTACGCACTTGAGCTAAGTTGGTTAGTTGTGGCCAAGTTTTAATAGCGTCAATCTATTGGAGATATGCCCTAGAGGAAATCATGTATGATAATATTTCCTATGTGTTTATGAATAAAGATAGTCCTTGGACATTATCAATGATGTCTATCAGCAAGTATGTGGCTTGTTTGTGGGAGTATGCATTGTATGATGACTGTTCTAAAAGGTCCCTAGTCGAAAGGGTTGTGTGGACGCGCAGCCGACTAGACTAGCATATGACACGGTAGATGGCTCGGTCTCACTAGCCATGGAGCATTGGATGCTAGCCGGATAATATGGACTCGGAAGGATCTGGTCAAATTTGACATAGTCGGATCCAAGTCGAGATAAGGTTCGAGTCGGACAGACCCAACTATGAGACGCGGCGATAGGTCATCTGTGAGTCTCTAGTATAACATATGTTCTATGTTCTAAGACCTAAGTTGGCACATGTACTCGGAATGGTGACAGACTTGCTTTGGGCCGACCAAACGCTACTCCGTAACTGGATAGTTATAAAGGTAGGTTTCGAGCTTGTCCAGACCCATGTTGCAAGACATGGTCGAGCAAGATGGGATTTGCCCCTCCGATCAGGAGAGATATACTCTGGGCCCCTCGTTTGATCCGACCAAGATAAGCATGGACATGCGACAAGGATAAGCATGGACATGTGACAAGGATTATGTGATAATCTAGTTTGTGGTCGGCATCACTGGAACGAGAAAGAGGTCGGGCTAACACAAGGATGACAAACTCGCCTTAAGCCCGACAACATATATCGTGTGACAAAGGGAACAAAAGTGTGACATGTTGTACAGGTTCACCAATCAACTTCATTGTTTGCTTGGCGGTTGGCACGCCTTGCTAGAGGCCGCTACCAACCGAGCATGTCGGAGGTGATCTGACCTGCGACCAAGTCGACTTGAACCTAAGGGGTCGCGCGCTTAAGGGAAGGAACCTGTGAGGCCAAATCCAACTCCACGAGTCAGATGTGATCCTGCTCGGAGTAGGATCCAGGGCCGAACAGACTTTTGGCTTTAGGGTCCATGCAGGGCCCAAGTGTCGAGCCCACGATGGATGCCTATATATAGTGGAGGTACGACACACTGTTTAGGGTTAATCAACTCAGCGTCGTCATTAGGGCTTTGCATGTGTTGCAACTAGCCACCTCCACTCACCGCCGACTATGTGATTGGACCTAGCAGTCCACCGCATGGTGTTCCTGTTACACGCGCGGATACCGTTAGAGGCGGTGCACTTGCGCCACTCAAGCAAACTTGTTTGTGGGATCCGATCGACCACGTGGGAGATCGGTGAGAAGGAGATGACCCCAGAGACGCGCTTCCCCAACTCTTATTCCGTTGCATGGCACTGCGCGTCTAGTGGTAACGATCCATGATCCACCTCCAGTAGCATGTTCCTGGATGTTCTGCGGGTAGGAAATTTTAATTTGTAGTCGACGCACCCTACCATAGACCCCCAACAGTGGTATCAGAGCCTCTACTATAGGATTTGGATTTAGATCGGATGCATATTTGATATGTGGAGGCGGCAGATGAGATATGTTGTCATTTATGAGATCGACTATGTGGGTGGTTGATGATATCAATTGCACATGGGGATCGATGTGGCTATGTTTTCTGCCAATCGAAATTGATGAGATCGTGAAATACCTAGCCCTACCGGTCCATTTCCACCAGCGGGGCCGCCCTTTGCGTAGCACCGTATATTTCATACATGATCACTCAAACAGGTAGAATGCGATTCTATGCATAGCATTGTTTTATAGGTTTGATGTGAATAGTATGGCTCATGTGTATGTGATGCATGTGTGTAAATTATACATGGCCTCTGTGTCATGTTTTGTCAGCCGGCAGGAGCCAAAATGTTGTCATTATAATGTATAACGACCTGTGTGATGATGAGACCACTACCACACAGCCAAGTTAGTAAAACAGTTTTCGACCACTAGACTCAACTTCGGCCAAGGAATTGGGAAGGGGGATACCTAGAGGCAGTCGGCTCTGATACCAACCTGTGACGACCCCGGCTTAATCGTGCACTAACCATACACGCAAATGCGCACGATCAAGCCTAAGGACTCACTTGAAGATATCACAACACAACTCTAAAACATAAATAAAGTCATACAAGCTTTATATTACAAGTCAGGGCCTCGAGGGCTCGAATACATAGCTCGATGGCATACAAGCGTCAGCGGAAGCATCAGATATCTGAGTACAGATATATTACAGAGAGAGAAATAGGCCTTCACAGAGGCGGGGTAAAATAAAATACTACGATCGATAGGCGTAGGCCTCCAGCCCTGGACCCTCTGATCCTACTCCTGGTCGTCAAACGGCTCCTCGTAGTAGTAGTACTCGCCAGACGGGTAGTAATACTGGTCGTCGGCTGGGGCGTCTGGCTCAGGGGCTCCGTCGTCTGGTGGCATCAATTGGATATGGGGGAAAAAAGAAAGTAAAGCAAACGTGAGTACTCATCCGAAGTACTCAGCAAGCAAGGATCTACACTACATATGCAACATTGTCAAAGGAATGGCTGTATATGTGGACTGGGCTGCAGAAATGCCAGAATAGAGGGGGAAGCCTAGTCCTATCGAAAATTAGCATCTTCAACAATCTTCGACAGTCTTGCAGCAATAGAAGAGAACAGATGAACATAATGTAAAGTAGTAGTAGTAGTATCATCAACCTCGACCTGAGATCCTTTCTCGACTCCCTGCGAGAAAGCAATCCCAGAGCCGTACTATCCAGTTCTCATCACATGTTCTAGTTGTACCGATCGGGATACAACTCCGAGTGTCCGTTACCGTAGGACAGGCTATCGATAGAAGTTTCTTCCCTGCAGGGGTGCACCAACTTACCCACCACGCTCGTTTAACTCCGGCCGGACACACTTTTCTGGGTCATGCCCGGCCTCGGCTAAGCAACACGTCGCAACCCGACCTAGGCTTATAAGAGAGGTCAGCACGCCGGACTAAACCTATGCCCCCAGGGGTCTTGGGCCATCGCCCCGGACGCTCCTGCACGTTGCATACACCGCCGGTGAGCAGACCTAGCAACCCCTTAATACAAGCGCGGTTGCGTTCCCAGTCCAACCCAGCGTGTGCCGCTCAGTTGCTGACGTCTATTAAGCTTCGGCTGAATTATATGACGCAGAACGCCCATACTATGCCCACGTGATGGTTAGTGCTATCAGGCCAGAGGCCCCTCGGATCAAATATCCAAACCGTAGTGGATTAGGAGCGCGCGGTAACGAGCAGAGACTCACGATCGATGTGACCCCGTCGCCCCGTCTCGAGGACTTGCGGCAAGGGCTAAGAATGCCCGGCCACGCCTCGTAGTTATCTCGCGGGCACCATCCAGGTCAACCCGACTCCACATCACTTCGCATTAAGCTCGCGCGGGTACCCCTCAGGGCCGACCCGTCTTTAGTAACATGGTTTAGTGCAAGTCAAATCAACAACAGTATCTGTGTGTCTGACACCAGGGGAATCCTGAGGAATCACCCTCGATGGAATCCCACCTGATGTTATAGTCAAGGTGAACGAAGGAGGAATCACCCTCGAGGTCCAAATTGAGGAGTTGCGCGACGATGTCGTTATCGGGGGTGGTGTAGGAGGATCACCCTCGCTTACCACGACCGAGTACTAACCTACAAGGTTAATTTCAGAAGTGCTGACGAGGTATCACCCTCGGCACTCGACGGTAACCCAGCAGTGTCGGCAACTAAGGGGAAGTGATGTGCGGTGCCAGGGTCTAGTCTTCAATCCCGATGATCGGGTCTTCTGACATCCAGGGGGCGTCGGGATCAAGTGGGGGTCTCTGTCGGGACTCTACCCAGCCTATACTAATCAGTCTAGGATAACCAGAAAGGTAGCAAGGCAGGTTACAATAATCAGGCTATGCAGTAGATATAGGAAAACAGTAGCAGTAGCAGTTCTAATGCAAGCATAAGAGAGAGAGAATAGGCGATATAGGCATGCTCAAAATGGGGGTGCTTGCCTGTTTGCTCTGGGGTAAGGGCAAGGTCGTCGGTGGTGTCTTCGGGGACGTAGTCGTACTCCTGAGCTGCGTCTGCCTCGGAGCTACGTCAACGTCGGGGTCTACCGAGAGAGAAGAGGGGGGAAGAAACAGGTAACATAATGCAAACAAATGCAACACGGTGCGGGTTTATGCTACGATGCAGTGCAGGGTTGCCTAAATATGCATCTAAGTCAATTTAGTTATTTTTAGAATTAATCTGGGATTTATTTACCGAAGTGTGTGCACTATTCATCTGCCAGATTCGGGCCCGGAGTTAAGTTCTCCTACGTAGGGGGTTCCGACAAAGAAACGGACGTCACGATCAGACTCGTCTCGTCGTTCTGAGCAACTTTCATGTTTTAACTTTTTCGAGAGCTACGGTTTAAAAGTTATTAATTTTTAAAGATTATTTGAATTTCTGGGTTTTTAATTAATGATGAGGACAGACTACCTTGGATACGACCAAAAATATTGCATACATGTAATTTGTGAGGTGATTTCTAATGCAAACTATGCAATAATTTATTTGTGTCATCCAGGACAAAAATACTTCACAAACTTTTGTGCCATGTCTAATTGCAGGTGTATGGGACATTTGTACAATTCACATATGAAGATAAGGGAAAAGGAGAAGTTTAGGTGCTGTTCAAAAGTCCTCTCACGTCACTTTTGGGCCAAGAGAAGATAGAGTCCAAGTCTCTCATGTTCTGGATTCAGATTCGGACTGCACAGACATACCTGACTCAAACGCAACAAGAACTTTTTCATACGGACTCCGAATTGGGTGATTCTTTTTTTGTTGGAAAGTAGATTTCGTGGCTCTTTCCAACCCAACTGGATTCACCTTAAAATATCCGGAGCTATGAGTTATCGACGAAACAATCTGACGTTCAGCAGAATCCGAGTCAAACTAAAGTCCAAAGGTGTTGCCATCCACCTCACTTGGGCCCCATGAGCCTGTACCCAGGGGTTAGTTTTAGGGCTGCCTTGGGACGTCCTCCCACCTCCTTGGCCGCCACCCCTTACTCCTATATAAGTAGATCCATCTAGTAGCTTTTTCCTTGGGATTTGTTTAGTTAAAAGTTAGCCATTGCAACTTCGTGTACTTCGTTTGTGTCCAACGACCAGACCAAGACCGCTTTCGGATCCCCACCATTATCAATACTTCATCTATATTCGCAATATTCAGATTGCATTATCATATTCTTGCTTGTTCTTCGATTGCGTGCAGGAATAGACCTTCGTGGTCAGGTTGATCGTGCTTCCAGCATCGTCAGTAACCTCAGGAGATTGGTTTAGCGATTGCTAAGGCGCAACGTCGTGCACGTTTGTAGTCGGATCGTCAAAGTCGGCTCCACCAAATTGATAGTTACCATCTCATCGAAAGATCGGGACACCCTCGCCTCTATCAATTAATTATTAAATTCGAATTTGAACAGTAGCAGGAAATGCTGGGTGCACCCGGTGCAGTGCACCAGAGATGCGCTAGAGGGGCTGACAGTGGGCCCAGTCAACTGCACAGTCAGCAGTTGACTGGGGTCAGCGTTGACTGTGCAGTGGGTCCAGTGGGACCCACCTGTCATTGACTGGGTCCAGCACAGTCAGCAGGTTGACTGGTCAACTGGGTCCAGTGGGACCCAGCTGTCAGCCACTGTTAGTTAAACAGACTTTTAAATTAATCTAATTATCTATTTAGTGAGACGGGGCCCAGTTGTCGGTGACACAGTAGTTAGTAGGTTAGTTTAATTTAATCCTAATTGCTACAGTGGTCGGACCCACCAGCCAGTGGCACAGAGCCACGGGTTAGTGGTTAACGACGTTGACACGTCAGCGGCGCCGGCGGCCAGTCGCCGGCGACCATATTCGTGGCGGCGCGGCCTCGGACCTCACCGGAAATCACCTACGGGGATCCGTTCGCCGCGCTTTTGGGCGCGTTGGAAAGCGGAGACCATACTGCATCGATCTGCGGTGGTCTCGTGGTCGGAGAGGCCCTATGGCGACGGCGGCGAGCTCGGGAACTTCGCCGGAGCTCGGGCGCGGATGGATCGGGCGTTGTAGGGCGCTAGGAGACGAGCGAGTGGGCGCGTTAGCATCACGCAGATGCACTGAGCACGAAACCGTGCTCGTTTGAGCATGACAACGAGGGGGTTCACGTTGACGAGCTCACCGGCGGCATGGAACTCGGTCCTTGCTAACGCGGCATCTATGTCGACGGAAACGCACGGGGAGGAGAGGGGAAAGACGGCGTCTGCTCACCGGGCCCTGCAGATGTGCTCAAGTGGGCTCGGGGTAGCGCGCCGTCGCCGGAATCCTCACCGGAGTTGCGGCGACCGACGAAGGAAGAAGAGCTCAGGGAGGTTGATGCAGTGGCTCCTGGCTCCAATGGCTTGGACCGGTCGACGCAGAGGACGACGGCGGAGCGTTACGTCATCGGTGCGAGGCGCGAGGTCGACGGAGAATGCGGGATCGAGCGGCGGCGGTTTCGGGCGTCCGCCCAGATCGAACCAGAGAGGGGAACGAGGGGGAAATGGGGGCGCTGTAGGGTTAGGGAAGAGGGCGAGGGGCTCGGGCGAGCACTTAGGGGCGCCGGGGAACCGCAGGATCACCGACACGGCGACGAGCGCCGGTCGGATGCGCGCGCGCGCTGACGCGTGCGCGAGGAGGGAGATGACCCGGTTGTTGGGCTGGGCCGGGCACTGTAGCGCAGGCTGAAGTGCATAGTAGACCTTTAGGCCTTTTTCTATTTTCTCTTTTCTGCTTCTGTATTTTCTTTATTCCATTTCTGTTTTGTATTAATTAGGGCACTTTTGCATTTTTGTAAAGTATGGGAGTTGTCCCCAATAATACAATGCAATATTAGCACTCACCAAAAAGTGGTATGGACAGAATTGAGGTTTGTTTGAATTTGAAAAGATTTTAAATGGATTTAATATTGCTGTTTAGGGAGTTGTTTCGTCTTGTTTGAGTCACTTGTCCAACTCCAACTACCTTGATGACAGTTTTATAAATGTTACTGGATTATTTGTAGCATCTTATACATTTTAGTTTGATTGTTTGAAGAAATATTTATTTGACTCCCAATTGTAATTTTGAATTTGAAGTTGAAATATTTTCTAATGCAAATTTTATTAGAGTGATCATGATGACATGGCAGGTTAAGTAGCTTAACCAGAGTGGGGTAACCTGGGGATGTTACAAGTTTTCTCCACTACAAGAAATCTCGTCCCGAGATTTAAGTGGGGAAATAAGGAGTAACTTCGAGAGAACTGATCCTTATAGGATCAATTAGCTGGTGGACAATTCAGGGAATGCGGCAAAAGTTTCTCCCGAGTTGAAACTTAGGAAATATCGAGAGCAAGGTATGAAGGTTCAATAAGAAGTATCAATCGATTGGACATACAGTCGATACCTGAACAAGGTGTGAACAGGGGTTCAGGGTATCGGAAGTAGATCATCTCTCGAGGGGTGACTCGGGATAACACACATAGTCAAGGACAAAGGATGCCTCAGAATCAAGGATGCTACAGGAGAGTCAGGTTCCAATCCTGTGGAACTGTGGTGGGGTGTCGATCAAAGGTAGGGAGAACGGTGGCATCTTACCGATCGCGACAATATTGTATGTCAGAGAATAGCCTGTCAGTTATGTCGGTGGCAGCATCGGTACCAAGGGCGAGGGACGAAGAGAACCATTTTCCTGCTTGTTGAACGAGGCGGACCAAAAGGCAAAGTTCTCGTCCATCGGGGGTTACCGGAATGTCATCAACAATAGTAATAGGATCACACGGTCAGAGCTGTTGACCGAGGTGTTTTATAAGCAGGGATTCATTTCTGCTTACATTATATAGAACACAGGAAAGGTTAAACATAACAATGGAAAGGAAAATGAAATTATCGGATTCAACAGACCAATGAAAAGGATAGATGTGCCTATACACAAGAATTAGGGTATATCCATTCCAGGGAAAAGTAGAACACGATATACCTGAACAGTTCAGCCGGTACAAAACCATTTAGATAAAGGGCGAGAGAGAAATCAAGATGTTACCCGCACAATGGTGTCCGAATAATAGATCCAGAAGCATTTGGCAATGTGCCTCCAATGTTCTTGTTGATATCCGGAAGTCCACAGTCATGCTTCGTTGCGGCAATGATATCGTGTCAAGTAATAGATTGGGTTCGAAGATATCCAGAGGTACCGAAAAACATTTACAAGGGTATCTCGGGACGTAAGGAATAACCATACACGACCAGGTTTGTGTTGGTCGGAAGTCAAGATGTCATCGGTGATATCACAAATCATCGAGGGGCAGGGATGGTATTTCTCAACATGAATTCGCTCGATATTGTTACGACCCCGGCTTAATCGTGCACTAATCATACACGCAAATGCGCACGATCAAGCCTAAGGACTCACTTGAAGATATCACAACACAACTCTAAAACATAAAATAAAGTCATACAAGCTTAATATTACAAGCCAGGGCCTCGAGGGCTCGAATACAAGCTCGATGGCATACAAGCGTCAGCGGAAGCATTAGATATCTGAGTACAGATATATTACAGAGAGAGAGATAAGCCTTCACAGAGGCGGGGTAAAAATAAAAAACTACGATCGAAAGGCGTAGGCCTCCTGCCCTGGACCCTCCGATCCTACTCCTGGTCGTCGAACGGCTCCTCGTAGTAGTAGTACTCGCCAGGCGGATAGTAGTACTGGTCGTCGGCTGGGGCTTCTGGCTCAGGGGCTCCGTCGTCTGGTGGCATCAAATGGAAAAATGGGGGAAAAAGAAAATAAAGCAAACGTGAGTACTCATCCGAAGTACTCAGCAAGCAAGGATCTACACTACATATGCATCATTGTAAAAGGAATGGCTGTATATGTGGACTGGGCTGCAGAAATGCCAGAGTAGAGGGGGAAAGCCTAGTCCTATCGAAGACTAGCATCTTCAACAATCTTCGACAGTCTTGCAGCATCAGGAGAGAGCAGATGAACATAATGTAATGTAATAGTAGTAATATCATCAACCTCGACCTGAGATCCTTTCTCGACTCCCTGCGAGAAAGCAATCCCAGAGCCGTACTATCCAATTCTCATCACATGTTCTAGTTGTACCGATCGGGATACAACTCCGAGTGTCCGTTACCGTAGGACAGGCTATCGATAGAAGTTTCTTCCCTGCAGGGGTGCACCAACTTACCCACCACGCTCGCTTAACTCCGGCCGGACACACTTTTCTGGGTCATGCCCGGCCTCGGCTAAGCAACACGCCGCAACCCGACCTAGGCTTATAAGAGAGGTCAGCACGCCGGACTAAACCTATGCCCCCAGGGGTCTTGGGCCATCGCCCTGGGAACTCCTGCACGTTACGGGGCCACCGAGAGCAGACCTAGCAACCCCTTATACAAGCGCGGTTGCGTTACCAGTCCAACTCGGCGTGCGCCGCTCCTTACTGACGTCAAACAAGCTTCGGCTGATGTGTACGACGCAGAACGCCCATACTATGCCCACGTGATGGTTAGTGCTATCGGGCCAGAGGCCCCTCGGATCAAATATCCAAACCGTAGTGGATTAGGAGCGCGCGGAAATGAGCAGAGACTCACGATCGATGTGACCCCGTCGCCCCGTCTCGAGGACTTGCGGCAAGGGCTAAGAATGCCCGGCCACGCCTCGTAGTTATCTCGCGGGCACCATCCAGGTCAACCCGACTCCACATCACTTCGCATTAAGCTCGCGCGGGTACCCCTCAGGGCCGACCCGTCTTTAGTAACATGGTTTAGTGCAAGTCAAATCAACAACAGTATCTGTGTGTCTGACACCAGGGGAATCCTGAGGAATCACCCTCGATGGAATCCCACCTGATGTTATAGTCAAGGTGAACGAAGGAGGAATCACCCTCGAGGTCCACACTTGAGGAGTTGCGCGACGATGTCGTTATCGGGGGTGGTGTAGGAGGAATCACCCTCGCTTACCACGACCGAGTAACTAACCTACAAGGTTAATTTCAGAAGTGCTGACGAGGTATCACCCTCGGCACTCGACGGTAACCCAGCAGTGTCGGCAACTAAGGGGAAGTGATGTGCGGTGCCAGGGTCTAGTCTTCAATCCCGATGATCGGGTCTTCTGACATCCAGCGGGGCAGTCGGGATCAAGTGGGGGTCTCTGTCGGGACTCTACCCAGCCTATACTAATCAGTCTAGGATAACCAGAAAGGTAGCAAGGCAGGTTACAATAATCAGGCTATGCAGTAGATATAGGAAAACAGTAGCAGTAGCAGTTCTAATGCAAGCATAAGAGAGAAGAGAATAGGCGATATAGGCATGCTCAAAATGGGGGTGCTTGCCTGTTTGCTCTGGGGTAAGGGCAAGGTCGTCGGTGGTGTCTTCGGGGACGTAGTCGTACTCCTGAGCTGCGTCTGCCTCGGGAGCTACGTCAACGTCGGGGTCTACCGAGAGAGAAGAGGGGGAAGAAACAGGTAAACATAATGCAAACAAATGCAACACGGTGCGGGTTATGCTACGATGCAGTGCAGGGTTGCCTAAATATGCATCTAAGTCAATTTAGTTATTTTTAGAATTAATCTGGGATTTATTTACCGAAGTGTGTGCACTATTCATCTGCCAGATTCGGGCCCGGAGTTACAAGTTCTCCTACGTAGGGGGTTCCGACAAAGAAACGGACGTCACGATCAGACTCGTCTCGTCGTTCTGAGCAACTTTCATGTTTTAACTTTTTCGATCTGAGCTACGGTTTAAAAGTTATTAATTTTTAAAGATTATTTGAATTTCTGGGTTTAATTAATGATGAGGACATGACTACCTTGGATACGACCAAAAATATTGCATACATGTATATTTGTGAGGTGATTTCTAATGCAAACTATGCAATAATTTATTTGTGTCATCCAGGACAAAAATACTTCACAAACTTTTGTGCCATGTCTAATTGCAGGTGTATGGGACATTTGTACAATTCACATATGAAGATAAGGGAAAAGGAGAAGTTTAGGTGCTGTTCAAAAAGTCCTCTCACGTCACTTTTGGGCCAAGAGAAGATAGAGTCCAAGTCTCTCATGTTCTGGATTCAGATTCGGACTGCACAGACATACCTGACTCAAAACGCCAAGAACTTTTTCATACGGACTCCGAATTGGGTGATTCTTTTTTTGTTGGAAAGTAGATTTCGTGCTCTTTCCAACCCAATTGGATTCACCTTAAAATTCATCCGGAGCTATGAGTTATCGACGAAACAATCTGACGCTGTAGCAGAATCCGAGTCAAACTACAAGTCCAAAGGTGTTGCATCACCTCCACTTGGGCCCATGAGCCTTGTACGACCTAGGGTTAGTTTTAGGCTGCCTTGGGACGTCCTCCCACCTCCTTGGCCGCCACCCCTTACTCCTATATAAGTAGATCCATCTAGTAGCTTTTTCCTTGGGATTTGTTTAGTTAAAAGTTAGCCATTGCAACTTCGTGTACTTCGTTTGTGTCCAACGACCAGACCAAGACCGCTTCCGGATCCCCATCATTATCAATACTTCATCTATATTCGCAATATTCAGATTGCATTATCATATTCTTGCTTGTTCTTCGATTGCGTGCAGGAATAGACCTTCGTGGTCAGGCTGATCGTGCTTCCAGCATCGTCAGTAACCTCAGGAGATTGGTTTAGCGATTGCTAAGGCGCAACGTCGTGCACGTTTGTAGTCGGATCGTCAAAGTCGGCTCCACCAAATCGATAGTTACCATCTCATCGAAAGATCGGGACACCCTCGCCTCTATCACTCCTCCATCTTCGGAGAAGGTTAATTTTGATGCTAAACAACGTGCTGAATTGATCTTAAAAATGCATGAGTTAACTAAGGAGAACATTGAGCGTATGAATGCTAAATATAAACTTGCTGGAGATAAGGGTAGAAAACATGTTGTGTTTGCACCTGGAGATCTTGTTTGGTTACATTTGCGTAAGGATAGATTTCCTGATTTGCGCAAATCAAAGCTAATGCCACGTGCTGATGGTCCTTTTAAGGTGTTAGAGAAAATAAATGATAACGCATATAAACTTGAGCTGCCTGCAGATTTTGGGGTTAGTCCCACTTTTAACATTGCAGATCTGAAGCCTTATTTGGGTGAGGAAGATGAGCTTCCGTCGAGGACGACTTCATTTCAAGAAGGGGAGGATGATGAGGACATCAATACCATTGTTACACCCACAGCCACTGCTTCTATACATACTGGACCAATTACTAGAGCTCGCGCACGCCAATTAAATTATCAGGTACTTTCGTTTCTTGGTAATGATTCTAAAGTTCATGAGAATATGATGCTGCCTAAATTGGATACATTTGTTTTGTTTACAAATGAAGGGCCTAGCTTGGACAAGAAAGAGGAACCTTGGAGCAAGTTCAAGCATGGAGATGATGGCATGCGCAAGGGGAACAAGAACGGAGTTACAAGTGATGATTTCAGGACTTTGAAGCCACCATAAGGAGTGCAGGAAGCCTTGGACGAAATATACAAGATGCCACTTCATAAATTTCGTCCAGAGGCTATTATAGGTGCTGCGTCACCTTATTATTGGGCCAGGCCCATGTAATTTCGAAATACTTGAGTATAGGCTATTTTTAGAGTCCGTATGTGTGGGGAAACAAGAGATAGGGTTGGTTTCGGACCCCTCCTTCAAGGGCCACGAAATCCCCCCCTCTTCCTCCATATATACAGCCCTTAGGGCACCGTTTAGACTTTGGGTTTTGTTTAGATTAAAAGTTCGCCATAGCTGCAACTTCGCGTACTTCGTTTGTGTTCAACGACCAGACCAAGACGTCACAGAACCCCACCTTGATCAATAAAGCTTTCATCTTATATTGGCAATATCCAGATTGCAAATCTTAGTTTCTTGCTTGTTCTTCGTTTGCTTGCAGGAGATAGACCCTCGTGGTCAGGTTGATTGTGCTCCGGCGTGGTCAATAACCTCTAGGAGTTGGTTTAGCGATTGCTAAGGCGCGACGTCCTCGCACTGTTGGGGATCGTAGCAGAATTTTAAAATTTTCTACGCATCACCAAGATCAATCTATGGAGTCATCTAGCAACGAGAGAGAGGGGAGTGCATCTACATACCTTTGTAGATCGCGAGCGGAAGCGTTCAAGAGAACGGGGTTGATGGAGTCGTACTCGTCGTGAGCCAAATCACCGATGACCGAGCGCCGAACGGACGGCACCTCCGTGTTCAACACACGTACGGTTGGGAGAGACGTCTCCTCCTTCTTGATCTAGCAAGGGGGAAGGAGAGGTTGATGAGGATCCAGCAGCACGACGGCGTGGTGGTGGAAGCAGCGGGATCTCGGCAGGGCTTCACCAAGCACCAACGAGAGGGAGAGGTGTCACGGGAGGAGAGGGAGGCGCCAGGGGCTGGGGTGTGTCCTCCCTCCCACCCCTCCACTATTTATAGGGGGAAGGGGAGAGGGGGCCGGCCCCCTCAGATCCAATCTGAGGGGAGGGGCGGCGGCCAAGGGGGTGGCTTGCCCCCCAAGCCAGGTGGAGGCGCCCCCCACCCCTAGGGTTCCCAACCCTAGGCGCAGGGGAGGCCCATAGGGGGGCGCACCAGCCCACCAGGGGCTGGTTCCCTTCCCACTTCAGCCCATGGGGCCCTCCGGGATAGGTGGCCCCACCCGGTGGACCCCCGGGACCCTTCCGGTGGTCCCGGTACAATACCGATTACCCCCGAAACCTTCCCGGTGGCCGAAACTGGACTTCCTATATACAATTCTTTACCTCCGGACCATTCCGGAGCTCCTCGTGACGTCCGGGATCTCATCCGGGACTCCGAACAACTTTCGGGTTACCGCATACTAATATCTCTACAACCCTAGCGTCACCGAACCTTAAGTGTGTAGACCCTACGGGTTCGGGAGACACGCAGACATGACCGAGACGACTCTCCGGTCAATAACCAACAGCGGGATCTGGATACCCATGTTGGCTCCCACATGCTCCTCGATGATCTCATCGGATGAACCACGATGTCGAGGATTCAATCAATCCCGTACGCAATTCCCTTTGTCTATCGGTACGATACTTGCCCGAGATTCGATCGTCGGTATACCGATACCTTGTTCAATCTCGTTACCGGCAAGTCTCTTTACTCGTTTCCGTAACACATCATCCTGTGAACAACTCCTTGATCACATTGAGCTCATTATGATGATGTCCTACCGAGTGGGCCCAGAGGTACCTCTCCGTCACACGGAGTGACAAATCCCATTCTCGATTCGTGCCAACCCAACAGACACTTTCGGAGATACCCGTAGTGCACCTTTATAGCCACCCAGTTACGTTGTGACGTTTGGTACACCCAAAGCACTCCTACGGTATCCGGGAGTTGCACAATCTCATGGTCTAAGAAAAAGTTACTTGACATTGGAAAAGCTTTAGCAAACGAACTACACGATCTAGTGCTAGGCTTAGGATTGGGTCTTGTCCATCACATCATTCTCCTAATGATGTGATCCCGTTATCAATGACATCCAATGTCCATGGTCAGGAAACCGTAACCATCTATTGATCAACGAGCTAGTCAACTAGAGGCTTACTAGGGACATGTTGTGGTCTATGTATTCACACATGTATTACGATTTCCGGATAACACAATTATAGCATGAATAACAGACAATTATCATGAACAAGGAAATATAATAATAACCATTTTATTATTGCCTCTAGGGCATATTTCCAACAGCATAGTCCGCTGTCAGGACGAGGTGCTGGAGCTCGAGGTGCTGGAGTTGGCAGAGGCTGTCTCGGTGGTGGAGGTGGCAGGCGTGGTGCAGCATAAGAGGGCCTGTTTGCAGGAGCTGCTGAACGGAACATGCCTTGGGGAAACCAGATGCGTCGCTTCTGGGAAGACGAGCCCGAAGATGAGCCCGACTCACGGGTGCGTCTGGACGCTTCCTTGTGCTTCTTAAGTCCAGTTTCAACCATGATGGCCTTATTCACCAAGGTGGCGAAATCAGGGTATTCTTGAACAAGAAGGGCTAACTGAATGTCATGGTGCAGTCCTTCACGAAACTTCTCCTGTCTGCGTTCATCAGTAGGAATATCCTCTTCAGCGTAACGAGATAAGTCTAGAAACTCGCGCTGATAGACTTCCACAGTCTTGTTTCCTTGGACAAGGCTACGGAACTCAGCCTTCTTCCTAGCTATGACAGCTAGAGGAATGTAGCGGGCACGGAAAGCAATCTTGAACTCTGCCCAAGTGACGACAGTACCAGGCGGCAGAGTCTGTCGGTGAGTGGCCCACCATTGGGCTGCGGGACCCTTAAGAAGATATGTCGCAAAAGTGACATAGTTAATTTCGGCGACACCAGCAGACTCCATCTCATGAGAGATATCACGCAGCCAGTCATCTGCATCCAGTGGGTTGACTGTGTTGCGGAAAAACGATGGACTGAGCCTCATGAACTCTGGCAAGGTAATGGATGGTTGCTGCTGATTAGCTTCAGGACGAGGGAATTGCTGCATAATCCCCGTCATAAACTGGCGGTTGAGTTCAAACTGTTGCATCATCGCTGCCATGTAATCAGGTGGTGGTGGCGGTGGCGGGTTGTTGTCAGCCATCCTGCTATTCCAACAGGGGTATTTCAGCGATAGCTTATGCAAGTGTTTAACATTAAACATGAGGTAACTCGACATTATTGATAGAGTGCAATAGATGCTTAAAGTAGTCATTAAGACATACAGATCCATACACAGTCGGTTAAAATCGGGCAGCATAACGGCGCAAATTGAAAAACTAGAGACACACTAGGCGGCACGCAGGCACGCGGTAAGGAAGTACACAACGTGACATAGCAAAGGCTACATCAGCGTCGGAGAAAACCACGGAAACGGGGTAACTGCAAGTGCGGACGACGAATGTTCGTCGCGGCAGGATCCTGTGCTCCATGTGCACTCTGATGCAGAATCCGGTCTCGAACTGTAAGAAGAGGTCCACGTGCAGGCGTGTGACCTCCCACTGCAGGCCAATCAATACCTGGCGGCATCTCGGTCCTGCGTGGGTAAAGAATATCCTCCGGATGTATCCCTGCACGAACAGCTGGTAGCAACTGTGTCATTGCCTCGTAGTAGCGTGCTCGAGTAGCGAACAACTCGACGGCCAGAGCCCGAACAGTGCGATCCAGAGCCTGAGTGCACTGAATCAGAACCTGCGGGTCGTAGCGTCGAGACTCGTACGGGGCACAGATAGCTGTGTAAAATCCAGTAGCATCTCCAACAGGTGCATACGGAATGTACCGAAACACAGTATCATCCAAGTTAGCATTGTGCTCTCCTCGGAGACGTGCGACAGCAGAGTAGGCGGCATCATGTACTGCCATCTCAATCGTCACGCCTAATCCATGAAAAAGGTGTAGCTCAGTGTCTGAGTTGTTCTGCTGATCAAAAATCCAAACTTCAGCATAGTACTGTTCCTGGTTGAACTCGCGGTAAACCTCATAGACCATGTACTCAGGATACCAGCGGTAACCCAGTCTACTCAGGAGGGCGATCAGAACAGCTGGAAATCCAGGGGCATCACGAGCCCAAGTGCGAAGCACAAGCTGGGTCGTAGGCCGCGGTGGAAATAGTCGATCCATCTGAAACAGAAAGGTTCAGGGTTGTCATAAGACAAAGAGAAATATAACCGATCTCGGAAGGAAAGGTTAAACAAAACAATGGAAAGGAAAATGATTATCAGACTAATCAGATCAACGTCAGGGAAATCGCACTGAATCCAGCTCTCCGGGTGGATAGAATTAACGAGAACCTAAATGTCGGTGTTAGTAAATTTTATTAAACCCGAATAGATGAGAGATTAGAATCCCAGATTAAAGATGAGGAATAAAAGATCCTAATACCACCCAGTTGGCGACGTGGGCCCGTAAGCCACACAGCCAAGTTAGTAAAACAGTTTTTGACCACTAGACTCAACTTCGGCCAAAGAGTTGGAAAGGGGGACTCCTAGAGGCAGTCGGCTCTGATACCAACCTGTGACGACCCCGGCTTAATCGTGCACTAATCATACACGCAAATGCGCACGATCAAGCCTAAGGACTCACTTGAAGATATCACAACACAACTCTAAAACATAAAATAAAGTCATACAAGCTTAATATTACAAGCCAGGGCCTCGAGGGCTCGAATACATAGCTCGATGGCATACAAGCGTCAGCGGAAGCATTAGATATCTGGGTATAGATATATTACATAGAGAGAATTAGGCCTTCACAGAGGCGGGGTAAAATAAAATACTACGATCGAAAGGCGTAGGCCTCCTACCCTGGACCCTCCGATCCTACTCCTGGTCGTCGAACGGCTCCTCGTAGTAGTAGTACTCGCCAGGCGGGTAGTAGTACTGGTCGTCGGCTGGGGCTTCTGGCTCAGGGGCTCCGTCGTCTGGTGGCATCAAATGGAATATGGGGGAAAAAAGAAAATAAAGCAAACGTGAGTACTCATCCGAAGTACTCAGCAAGCAAGGATCTACACTACGTATGCATCATTGTCAAAGGAATGGCTGAATATGTGGACTGGGCTGCAGAAATGCCAGAATAGAGGGGGAAAGCCTAGTCCTATCGAAGACTAGCATCTTCAACAATCTTCAGCAGTCTTTCAGCATTAGGAGAGAGCAGATTACATAAGTAAAGTAGTAGTAGTAGTATCATCAACCTCGACCTGAGATCCTTTCTCGACTCCCTGCGAGAAAGCAATCCCAGAGCCGTACTATCCAATTCTCACCACATGTTCTAGTTGTACCGATCGGGATACAACTCCGAGTGTCCGTTACCGTAGGACAGGCTATCGATAGAAGTTTCTTCCCTGCAGGGGTGCACCAACTTACCCACCACGCTCGCTTAACTCCGGCCGGACACACTTTTCTGGGTCATGCCCGGCCTCGGCTAAGCAACACGCCGCAACCCGACCAAATACCTAACAGAGAGGTCAGCACGCCGGACTAACCTATGCCCCCAGGGGTCTTGGGCCATCGCCCCGGGAACTCCTGCACGTTACGTGCACCGCCGGTGAGCAGACCTAGCAACCCCTTATACAAGCGCGGTTGCGTTCCCAGTCCAACCCAGCGTGTGCCGCATCAGTCACTGCCGTCCATTAAGCTTCGGCTGAAGTATACGACGCAGAACGCCCATACTATGCCCACGTGATGGTTAGTGCTATCGGGCCAGAGGCCCCTCGGATCAAATATCCAAACCGTAGTGGATTAGGAGCGCGCGGAAACGAGCAGAGACTCACGATCGATGTGACCCCGTCGCCCCGTCTCGAGGACTTGCGGCAAGGGCTAAGAATGCCCGGCCACGCCTCGCAGTTATCTCGCGGGCACCAGCCAGGTCAACCCGACTCCACATCACTTCGCAATAAGCTCGCGCGGGTACCCCTCAGGGCCGACCCGTCTTTAGTATCGTGGTTCATAGTCAAGTCATAATATCCAAGGTAACTGTGTGTCTGACACCGAAGGGAACCATGAGGAATCACCCTCGATGGAGTTCCCGCTCGATGTTATCATCAAGGTGAACGAAGGAGGAATCACCCTCGAGGTCCACACTTGAGAGGTTGCGCGACGATGTCGTTATCGGGGGTGGTGTAGGAGGAATCACCCTCGCTTACCACGACCGAGTAACTAACCTACAAGGTTAACATCAGAAGTGCTAACGAGGTATCACCCTCGGCACTCGACGGTAACCCAGCAGTGTCGGCAACTAAGGGGTAGTGATGTGCGGTGCCAGGGTCTAGTCTTCAATCCCGAAGTTCGGGTCTTCTGATATCCAGCAAGGCAGTCGGGATCAAGTGGAGGTCTCTGTCGTGTCTCTACCCAGCCTATACTAAGCAGTCTAGGATAACCAGTAAGGTAGCAAGGCATGTTACAATAAACAGGCTATGCAACAGATATAGGAAAGCAGTAGCAGTAACAGTTCTAATGCAAGCATAAGAGAGAAAGGAATAGGCGATATAGGCATGCTCAAAATGGGGGTGCTTGCCTGTTTGCTCGGGGGCAAGGGCAAGGTCTTCAGTAGTATCGTCGGGGACGTAGTCGTACTCCTGTGCGGCGTCTGCCTCGGGAGCTACGTCAACGTCGGGGGCTACCGAGAGAGAAGAGGGGGAAGAAACAGGTAAACATAATGCAAACAAATGCAACACGGTGCGTGTGATGCTATGATGCAGTGCAGGGTTGCCTGAATATGCATCTAAGTCATTTTAGTTAATTTTTGAATTATTCTGGGATTTAATATCCGACGTGTGTGCACTATTCATCTGTCGGATTCGGGTCCGGAGTTTCGAGTTCTTCTACGTAGGAGGTTCCGATGGAGAAACAGACGGCACGATCAGACTCGTCTCGTCGTTCTGAGCAACTTTCATGTTTTAACTTTTTCGATCCGAGCTACGGTTTAAAAGTTATTAATTTTTAAAGATTATTTGAATTTCTGGAATTATTTTATTTAACAGAAAATGAATTATGACGTCAGCATGACGCGCTGCTGATGTCAGCAAGTCAACAGGACGGTTGACCAGTCAAACCTGACATGTGGGTCCAGTGGGACCCACATGTCAGCCTCTATTTCTTTAATCAGTGATTCAGTTTAATTACCAGGATTAATTAGGGGGTGGACCCCACATGTCAGTGAGACATTAGGTTAATTAGTTTATTTTTATTTCTAATTTGTTTTAACTAATTAATCAGGGAGGTGGGGCCCACGTGTCAGCGCCTGGGCCGGTCCAGTCAGCAGGGCTGACCGGTCAGCTGGCCGGTCGGGCCCCTGGGGCCCACGGGTCAGTGACCCAGGGGTGGGCCCCGCCTGTGCCACGTCAGCGGGGCCGGCGGCTGGTCGCCGGCGACCAAATCGCACGGCGGCGCGTCGCCGGAGTTGGCCGGAATCGAGCTATAGGGCTCGGTTCGAGCCGGGCTTGGGTGCGTTCGAAAGCCAGGGGACTCGCCCGTCGCGTGGGAGTGGGCTCGTCGCCGGAATCTACCGGAACCGTCGACGGTGAGCTCGCGGGCGGCGCCGGAGTTCGGGGTCTGGACGGGATCGCGGCTGCGCGGCTCGAGGGGGTACGTGCGAGTGCGCGTTCGACTCCCGGGGTTGCCAGGAGCACAGCGCGGTGCTTAGCCAAGCACGGAAGCGGCCATGGCCACGAGCACGAGCTCGTCGGCGGCGGCCAAAGCACGACCACGGTGGCGGCTAGCTACGGCGGTTCCTATGGCGCAGCGAGAGAGAGGAGGGGAGAAGCTCACCGTGCAGGCTCACACGTAGGCCCGGCGAGTGGTTTAGTAGCTGCTGCGCCGGGAATTGACGGAGAGGCGCCGGCGACCGAAGCAAAGGGGGCGGAGAAAAACGACGCCTGTGGAGCTCCCCTGCTCCACCAGAGAGCTTCAGGCGACGCGGTCGACCACGGCGGAGGCGAGGGACATCTCGATGAGGCGATGCGAGGCCGGTAGCCGCGAGCACGGCGTCGAGCGGCGGCGGCCGCGTCCGGCTGCTCCCGGATCTGAGGGGGAAGACGGGCGGAGCGAGAGAGAGGAGAGGGGAAAGTGGCGAGGAGAGCCAGGGGAGACGCACGGCCTCTCCCTTATCTCCTCGCGGCTGTCGGTGGCGTCGGTGCCGTCGCCGTGTCGTCGCCCGGCTGGCGCGCGCGCGCGCGACCAGGGCGCGGCCGACACGGGGAGGAGGGAGGAGAAGCTGGGCCAGTTGGGCCGCGACTCGGGGCACTGTGCACTAAGGCCCAGTGCACAGTGTCCCGCTTTTGTTTTTCTGTTTTAGCTTCTTCATTTTCTTTTATCCTTTTCTGTTTCAAAATGTTTAGGGCACTTGTGCACTTTTGAAAAATGAGGGAGTTGGCCCAAATATTGCAATGCAATATTATCTCTCACCAAAAAGTGGTTTGGACAAATTTGGATTCCATTTGAGTTTGATATTAATTTAATAGATGTAAATAGTCTGTTTTGAGTGCTGTTTCAGGTTGTTTCACTCACTTAGCTAACTCCAAAAATAATGATTATGATTTTGCCATGACCACTGGATTATTTGCTAATTAAATAACATTTCTCCAGCAGAGTTTGATCAACTTCAATTTGCACTTTGGAATTTAATTTGATTTTCAGATTTTGAATTTGAATTGGATTATTAACCCAAATGATTTGGCACTGCAAATGATCATGACTTGGCAGTTTTAACAGAGTGTCATAGAGCTTATTACTAGGGGGTGTTACAAGTTCTCCTCCTCTAAAAGAAATTCTCGTCCCGAGAATTTAGGAGGTAGAAGGAAAGAGTCCGGGATATTCTTCCCGAAGATGATCCTCGCGTTCCCAAGTGGCTTCATCTTCAGTATGATTCGACCATTACACTTTTAGGAACTTGGTCGTCTTCTGACGAGTACGACGCTCAGCTTCGTCGAGGATGCGGATCGGATGCTCCTTATATGAAAGATTATCTTGCAGTTGTAGCATCTCATGATCCACTGCACGATGCGGAGATTCCTTGAAGCACTTACGGAGTTGCGATACGTGGAAGACATCATGAATATGAGAGAACTGTGGCGGCAATTCCAATTTATAAGCCACATGTCCACGTCTAGCCATGATACGGAAAGGACCAATGTAGCGAGGAGCTAGCTTGCCCTTGATTCCGAAACGACGGGTGCCCTTCATTGGAGTGACACGAAGATAAGCTTGTTCATCAGGTTGATAGATCACACCCCATCGCTTGCGATCATAATTACTCTTCTGACGGTCTTGAGCTGCTTTGAGATTCTCCCGGACAATTCGGACTTGTTCTTCGGCATGCTGAATGATGTCCGGTCCAACAAGAGGTCGTTCCCCAGTTTCTGACCAATTCAGAGGGGTTCGACATTTACGTCCATAAAGAACCTCAAATGGGGCCATTTTTAAGCTGGCTTGATAACTGTTGTTATAAGAGAACTCGGCATACGGGAGAGATTCCACCCATTTCTTACCGAAGGATATAACACAAGCTCGAAGCATGTCTTCAAGCACTTGATTAACACGCTCAACTTGGCCTTGGGATTGGGGATGATAAGCTGAACTCCAGGTAATATGAGTTCCCATTGCTTTCTGGAAACTTTCCCAGAAATGGCCAGTGAAAATACTGCCACGGTCTGAACTGATTTCCTTGGGAATACCATGGAGTGAAACAATTCTGGCAATGTACAGTTCTGCTAGCTGGCTAGCGGTGATAGTCTCATTAACAGGTAGGAAATGAGCAACCTTGGAGAGTTGGTCGATGACGACAAGAATGGCATCGTGACCCTTCTGAGACTTGGGAAGACCAGTGATGAAGTCCATTTGCACTTTATCCCACTTCCATAGAGGAATAGGGAGCGGTTGCAGAATTCCAGCAGGTTTCTGATGTTCTGCCTTCACGCGACGACAAACGTCACACTCGGCAACATAACGAGCAATATCCTGCTTCATCCTAGACCACCAGTACCTTTGACGAAGATCTCGATACATTTTGGTACTACCCGGATGGATAGACAGCGGTGTATCATGGGCCTCCTTCATGACTTTGTCAGTCATCAGCTCGAAGCGAGGTACTACGATGCGGTCTCTGAAATATAATGTACCATCTTCAGCAACTGAGAAATCCCGATACTTAGCAAGGTGAAGCTCCTTCTTCATCAAGTCAATTTCAGCATCTTTGGCTTGCGCTTCTTTAACAGCCTTCAGAAGGTCTGGCTGTACCACAAGGTTATTAAGAGAACCCTGGGGAAGAATTCACAGATTCAGCTGAGTCAGTTCTGCGTGAAGACGAGGTTGAGCTTGCCTAACCATGAGGTTGTTGCAATATGACTTGCGACTCAGGGCATCGGCCATTACATTAGCTTTGCCCGGGGTATAAGAAATACCGCAGTCATAATCCGCAATAGCTTCTAACCATCGTTGTTGTCGGAGATTAAGATCCGGTTGAGTGAATAAGTATTTCAGACTTTGGTGATCGGTATAAATTTCACACCGATTACCCAGAAGGTAGTGTCACCATAACTTCAATGCATACATCACTGCTGCAAGTTCAAGATCATGCACTGGATAATTCTCTTCATGTGGACGCAATTGACGTGAAGCATATGCAATTACTCTCCGCTCTTGCATTAGGACGCAGCCTAATCCCTGACGAGAGGCGTCGCAATATATGACAAAGTCCTTGCGAGAATCAGGAGGAGCAAGCACTGGAGCAGAAGTGAGCTTGTCCTTGAGGGTTTGGAAACTTTCCTGACACTTGTCTGTCCACTCAAACTTAACGCCTTTGTGGAGCAGATTAGTCAGGGGCTTGGCGATCTTGGAGAAGTTCTCGACGAATCGGCGACAATAGCTGGCTAGACCGAGAAAGCTTCGGACCTGCTTGGCATTCTTCGGAGGAGTCCAGTCAAGGATAGCCTGAACACGCTCCGGGTTGACGGCAATACCGTCCTTGGAAATCACATGTCCAAGATAGGTCACTTCGGGAAGCCAGAATTCGCATTTAGAGAACTTGGCATATAATTGGTGCTCTCGAAGTCTCTCCAGAACTAGTCGAAGGTGCTCAGCATGTTCTTCTTTGTTCTTCGAATAAACCAGAATATCATCCAGATATACCACGACGAATTTGTCGAGGTAGTCCATGAATATATAATTCATTAAGCGGGAGAAGGTAGCGGGAGCATTCGTCAGACCAAATGACATGACGGTGTACTCGTATGAGCCATAACGAGTAACGAATGCAGTCTTGGGAATATCCTCTTCGCGAACACGGATCTGGTGATAACCCAACCTCAAGTCGAGTTTAGAAAACACCGAAGATCCAGCGAGTTGGTCATATAAATCGTTGATCCGGGGAAGTGGATATTTATTCTGAATGGTTGCCTGGTTGATAGGACGATAATCTTGAACCAGACGGTTAGTTCCATCCTTCTTCTTAACAAAGAGAGAAGGTGCTCCCCAAGCAGAGGAACTAGGGCGGATGAAACCCTTTCAGCAATAGCTTATGCAAGTGTTTAGCAATAAACATGATGTAACTCGACATTTATTGAAGTAGTGCACAGATGCTGAAAGTAGTCATTAAGACATACAGATCCATACATAGTCGGTTACATTCGGGCAGCATAACGGCGCAAATGAAAAGCTAGACATGCTAGGCGGCGCGCAGGCACGCGGTAAGAAAGTACACAACGGGACATAGCAAAGGCTACATCAGCGTCGGAGAAAACCACTGAAACGGGGTAACTGCAAGTGCGGACGATGGACGTTCGTCGCAGAAGGCTCCTGCGCTCCATGGGCACTCTGATGCAGAACCCGGTCTCGAGAAGAAAGAAGAGGTCCACGTGCAGGCGTGTGACCTCCCACAGCAGGCCAGACGATCCCTGATGGCATCTCAGTCCTGCTCGGGTAAAGAATGTACTCCGGATGCATCCCTGCACGAACAGCTGGTAGCAACTGTGTCATAGCCTCGTAGTAGCGTGCTCGAGTGGCAAACAACTCAACAGCAAGTGCACGAACAGTGCGATCCAAAGCCTGAGCATAGTGGATCAGAACTCGCTGATCATAGCGACGAGGCTCGTACGGGGCACAGATAGCTGTGTAAAATCCAGTAGCATCTCCAACAGGTGCATACGGAATGTACCGAAACACAGTATCATCCAAGTTAGCACTGTGCTCTCCTCGGAGACGTGCGACAGCAGAGTAGGCGGCATCATGTACTGCCATCTCAATCGTCACGCCGATACCGTGAAAACGGTGAAGCTCAGTGTGAGAGTTATCCTGCTGATCGTAGATGCGAACATCAGCATAGTACTGCTCCTGGTTGAACTCACGATAAACCTCATAGACCATGTACTCGGGGCACCAGCGGTATCCCAGCCTGATCAAGAGGGCGATCAGAACAGCTGGAAACCCAGGGACGTCTCGAGCACAGGTGCGAAGCACGAGCTGCGTCGTAGGACGAGGGGGAAACAGTCGATCCATCTGAAATAAGAAGTTCAGGATTGTCGTAAGACATTGAGAAATATAACCGATCTCAAAAGGAAAGGTTAAACAAAACAATGGAAAGGAAATGATTATCAGACTAATCAGATCAATGACAGGGAAATCGCACTGAATCCAGTTCTCCGGGTGGATAGAATTAACGAGAACCTAAATGTCGGTGTTAGTAAATTTTATTAAACCCGAATAGATGAGAGATTAGAATCCCAGAGTAAAGACGAGGAATAAAAGATCCTAATACCACCCAGTTGGCGACGTGGGCCCGTAAGCCACACAGCCAAGTTAGTAAAACAATTTTTGACCACTAGACTCAACTTCGGCCAAGGAATTGGAAAGGGGGATTCCTAGAGGCAGTCGGCTCTGATACCAACCTGTTACGACCCCGGCTTAATCGTGCACTAATCATACACGCAAATGCGCACGATCAAGCCTAAGGACTCACTTGAAGATATCACAACACAACTCTAAAACATAAAATAAAGTCATACAAGCTTAATATTACAAGCCAGGGCCTCGAGGGCTCGAATACAAGCTCGATGGCATACAAGCGTCAGCGGAAGCATTAGATATCTGAGTACAGATATATTACAGAGAGAGAGATAAGCCTTCACAGAGGCGGGGTAAAAATAAAAAACTACGATCGAAAGGCGTAGGCCTCCTGCCCTGGACCCTCCGATCCTACTCCTGGTCGTCGAACGGCTCCTCGTAGTAGTAGTACTCGCCAGGCGGATAGTAGTACTGGTCGTCGGCTGGGGCTTCTGGCTCAGGGGCTCCGTCGTCTGGTGGCATCAAATGGAAAAATGGGGGAAAAAGAAAATAAAGCAAACGTGAGTACTCATCCGAAGTACTCAGCAAGCAAGGATCTACACTACATATGCATCATTGTCAAAGGAATGGCTGTATATGTGGACTGGGCTGCAGAAATGCCAGAGTAGAGGGGGAAAGCCTAGTCCTATCGATGACTAGCATCTTCAACAATCTTCGACAGTCTTGCAGCATCAGGAGAGAGCAGATGAACATAATGTAAAGTAGTAGTAGTAATATCATCAACCTCGACCTGAGATCCTTTCTCGACTCCCTGCGAGAAAGCAATCCCAGGGCCGTACTATCCAGTTCTCACCACATGTTCTAGTTGTACCGATCGGGATACAACTCCGAGTGTCCGTTACCGTAGGACAGGCTATCGATAGAAGTTTCTTCCCTGCAAGGGGTGCACCAACTTACCCACCACGCTCACTTAACTCTGGCCGGACACACTTTTCTGGGTCATGCCCGGCCTCGGCTAAGCAACACGCCGCAACCCGACCTAGGCTTATAAGAGAGGTCAGCACGCCGGACTAAACCTATGCCCCCAGGGGTCTTGGGCCATCGCCCCGGGAACTCCTGCACGTTACGGGGCCACCGAGAGCAGACCTAGCAACCCCTTATACAAGCGCGGTTGCGTTACCAGTCCAACTCGGCGTGCGCCGCTCCTTACTGACGTCAAACAAGCTTCGGCTGATGTGTACGACGCAGAACGCCCATACTATGCCCACGTGATGGTTAGTGCTATCGGGCCAGAGGCCCCTCGGATCAAATATCCAAACCGTAGTGGATTAGGAGCGCGCGGAAACGAGCAGAGACTCACGATCGATGTGACCCCGTCGCCCCATCTCGAGGACTTGTGGCAAGGGCTAAGAATGCCCGGCCACGCCTCGTAGTTATCTCGCGGGCACCATCCAGGTCAACCCGACTCCACATCACTTCGCGTTAAGCTCGCGCGGGTACCCCTCAGGGCCGACCCGTCTTTAGTATCATAGTTTAGTGCAAGTCATAATATCCAAGGTAACTGTGTGTCTGACACCGAAGGGAACCCTGAGGAATCACCCTCGATGGAATTCCCGCTCGATGTTATCATCAAGGTGAACGAAGGAGGAATCACCCTCGAGGTCCACCTTGAGGAGTTGCGCGACGACGTCGTTATCGGCGGTGGTGTAGAAGGAATCACCCTCGCTTACCACGACCGAGTAACTAACCTACAAGGTTAACATCAGAAGTGCTGACGAGGTATCACCCTCGGCACTCGACGATAACCCAGTAGCGTCGGCAACTAAGGGGGAAGTGATGTGTCGTGTCAGGGTCTGGTCTTCATTCCCGGTGATCGGGTCTTCTGATATCCAACAGGGCAGTCGGGATCAAATGGGGGTCTCTGTCGTGACTCTACCCATCCTATGCTAAACAGTTTAGGATAACAGGCATGTATCAAAAGTAGGTTACAAGTAAACAGGCTATGCAACAGAGTAGGATAGTAATAGCAGCAGTAACATCTAGTGCAAGCATAAGAGGGGAGAGAGTAGGCGATATCGGAATGCTCAAAATGGGGGTGCTTGCCTGTTTGCTCTGGGGCAAGGGCAAGGTCTTCAGGGGTGTCGCCGGGAACGTAGTCGTACTCCTGTGCGGCGTCTGCCTCGGGAGCTACGTCAACGTCGGGGGCTACCGAGAGAGAAGAGGGGGAAGAAACAGGTAAACATAATGCAAACAAATGCAACACGGTGCGTGTGATGCTATGATGCAGTGCAGGGTTGCCTGAATATGCATCTAAGTCATTTTAGTTATTTTTAGAATTATTCTGGGATTTAATATCCGACGTGTGTGCACTATTCATCTGCCGGATTCGGGTCCGGAGTTACGAGTTCTTCTACGTAGGAGGTTCCGATGGAGAAACAGACGGCACGATCAGACTCGTCTCGTCGTTCTGAGCAACTTTCATGTTTTAACTTTTTCGATCCGAGCTACGGTTTAAAAGTTATTAATTTTTAAAGATTATTTGAATTTCTGGAATTATTTTATTTAACAGAAAATGAATTATGACGTCAGCATGGCGTGCTGCTAACGTCAGCAAGTCAACAGGACGGTTGACCAGTCAAACCTGACATGTGGGTCCAGTGGGACCCACATGTCAGCCTCTATTTCTTTAATCAGTGATTCAGTTTAATTACCAGGATTAATTAGGGGGTGGACCCCACATGTCATTGAGACATTAGGTTAATTAGTTTATTTTTATTTCTAATTTGTTTTAACTAATTAATCAGGGAGGTGGGGCCCACGTGTCAGCGACTGGGCCGGTCCAGTCAGCAGGGCTGACCGGTCAGCTGGCCGGTCGGGCCCCTGGGGCCCACGGGTCAGTGACCCAGGGGTGGGCCCCGCCTGTGCCACGTCAGCGGGGCCGGCGGCTGGTCGCCGGCGACCAAATCGCACGGCGGCGCGTCGCCGGAGTTGGCCGGAATCGAGCTATAGGGCTCGGTTCGAGCCGGGCTTGGGTGCGTTCGAAAGCCAGGGGACTCGCCCGTCGCGTGGGAGTGGTCTCGTCGCCGGAATCTACCGGAACCGTCGACGGTGAGCTCGCGGGCGGCGCCGGAGTTCGGGGTCTGGACGGGATCGCGGCTGCGCGGCTCGAGGGGGTACGTGCGAGTGCGCGTTCGACTCCCGGGGTTGCCAGGAGCACAGCGCGGTGCTTAGCCAAGCACGGAAGCAGCCATGGCCACGAGCACGAGCTCGTCGGCGGCGGCCAAAGCACGACCACGGTGGCGGCTAGCTACGGCGGTTCCTATGGCGCAGCGAGAGAGAGGAGGGGAGAAGCTCACCGTGCAGGCTCACACGTAGGCCCGGCGAGTGGTTTAGTAGCTGCTGCGCCGGGAATCGACGGAGAGGCGCCGGCGACCGAAGCAAAGGGGGCGGAGAAAAACGACGCCTGTGGAGCTCCCCTGCTCCACCAGAGAGCTTCAGGCGACGCGGTCGACCACGGCGGAGGCGAGGGACATCTCGACGAGGCGATGCGAGGCCGGTAGCCGCGAGCACGGCGTCGAGCGGCGGCGGCCGCGTCCGGCTGCTCCCGGATCTGAGGGGGAAGACGGGCGGAGCGAGCGAGGGAGAGAGATAGGGAATGCCAGGGGAAGCCAGGGGGGTCGAGTGGCTCCGGCCTTATCTCCTCCTCCTCCCTGTAGCGTCGGTGGCGCCGCGGTGTCGCCGGCCGACTGGCGCGCGCGCGCGCGGCCACGGCGGGGACGACACGGGGAGGAGGGAGACGAAGTGGGCCTGCTGGGCCGCGACTCGGGGCACTGTGCACTAAGGCCCAGTGCACAGTGTCCCGCTTTTGATTTTCTGTTTTAGCTTCTCCATTTTCTTTTATCCTTTTCTGTTTCAAAATGTTTAGGGCACTTGTGCACTTTTGAAAAATGTGGGAGTTGGCCCAAATATTGCAATGCAATATTATCTCTCACCAAAAAGTGGTTTGGACAAATTTGGATTCCATTTGAGTTTGATATTAATTTAATAGATGTAAATAGTCTGTTTTGAGTGCTGTTTCAGGTTGTTTCACTCACTTAGCTAACTCCAAAAATAATGATTATGATTTTGCCATGACCACTGGATTATTTGCTAATTAAATAACATTTCTCCAGCAGAGTTTGATCAACTTCAATTTGCACTTTGGAATTTAATTTGATTTTCAGATTTTGAATTTGAATTGGATTATTAACCCAAATGATTTGGCACTGCAAATGATGATGACATGGCATTATTAACAGCTGATCACTGTGGCCATTACAAGGGGGTGTTACAGATATCCTGAAAGAGCTCAGAATGTTGATGATGATCACGACACATTTGTCGAGAGGTTTCAAGAAGATGTAATCGGTCAGCGATGACATCAAGAGAAAGGAATGCCGAGGCGAAAGATTATTGGATCCACAGATACGACACAAGCTCGAAATCAAGCTTGTTGTTTGAGGTGATATGACAAGATGAGGAAGGTCGACGTGAGCTTAACTCATCGTCGAAAATTGTGCTCCGGGATGAAGGGCTAGGTAGCACAGTTAAAAGTTAGCACGATAGGGATATAGCTGATCTGGCTAGGAATGTTGTGATGGGGTGTTAGACTTCCCAGTAACAAGTACTAGGGGTAACACCGGAAGGTAAGTCGGAGCAGAGGTTGGACGGGGAAAATGATCTGCAGAGGACAAGTATTTTAACTTATCCGGGAAATGAACCCAAAGAGGAAATATGGTCGGAACCATGTTTGCAAAGGATCAATTCTTAGATACAAGATGAACTTGTACCAGGGGAATAATTATTCTTACGAGCAGCTGCCATGATAAGTTCTACATCGTTTCCATGGGCATGAACACAAAGGTTCAAGGTCGACCCCCACTTCTTCAATGCATAACCTTTCATTCACTTCTCGTTTTCAAAGAAATTGTAGTGCTGAGAATTTATCTGGTGAAGCACCAGAAGAGTATGACTCGCATAACCTTCGAGTTCACACGAATTAGGGAAAGCATAGGTTCAACCCATCGGGACATTTTACGAATCCATACAACCAACAACCAAAGTAAGGGTTGCGAGTTCGAAAGCAGAGTATCGAAGTCAAATCAGGTGATACAATTTACCGGAGGTATCAAGTACCAAGAAAAGAGCTCACAGAATGTTTGAGTATGAAAGATACTGTTGGATATTAATCTAACAGAAGATCAGGTAGACGACATAGGATCTGGCGTGAGTAGCGGCACTCAACCATAAGAGGAAGGATGTGACGGCATAGGATTATAGAAACATCGAAATAATCCGACGTTTAAGTACAAAGGATTCATGGTTCAGAAACGAAGGATCGGAAGCAAAAGCTCTGATCAAAAGATGAGTAGGTTGGATAGAACTAGATGGACAACTTTGGTATTCCGCCTTGCAGAGATCTCCAACCATGTTTACGGGACATGTTCTGGTCAGTAGTCAGTCCCAAGTTAATATGGAGAAGGAATGCACTGTCTCTCCGTGCCATGCAAGCTGGGCGGATATACAGTCGGCAACAAGTAGAGGATGCTTCGGTGCCAAAGGCAATGTCAACGGGGAAGGAACCGTTAAGGTTCTTAGGATAGAAAAGAATCGGTCGGATAATTGTCCACAAAAGAAATCAAGTGATCCGTGAGAACTAACGGGGTAAGGTTTTAACAACTGGTTCCACTTGAGAGTTCTTCGAAAAAGGACGGGAGACAAGCACATTGGATTAAGGAAGCACTTGGACAACACAAGTATAAAATTCAGAGGGTTCACGATTTCCAAAGCCAGGAGTGACAATTAGTTCACCTGGGCAGAGGGACGAGTGATTTGTACAGGTTTAGTTGAACAATCAATCAATACTTGATTGGTCAAGAACCAGCTCATGTTCAGAACAAGGTCTGAACCGGAAAGATAATTTAGAACGATCAACTGATGATTGCGTGCCTTCGCACTCATGTTGAATCAATAAGACCAAAATGACGATGTCAAAGGATACCAATGAATATAGGCAGACATATGGATTTAACCATAATTCAGGTCGGCAAGGATAATCAAGAGCGATAGGCTGCAAAGGATTCTCGGGAGATCAGATAGCATTTCAAAGTATTTAGGAAATGTATGAACATCTGGTGATGAACGGTTCCCCGGTAAAGGTGTGGAATTATCCGCAGTGCGAAGGAAGCCGCACGGCAGTAGGCTCAAAGGATTCCCGGTTTAACGAGGAGTATTACGGGGTACCTCATACAGGCATGATTGACTGGCCATGATGATACAACGGCAAGGATGTGTAGATATCCACGGGGATTATCGGTGTTAGTAAACTGCAAAAGCAGTGGGTAAAGGGGTCTCAGAAAACTTCGGGAAGTATCTTCGGAGCCTTCTGATGATGTCACGTCATCTTCTGGAATGAGGGGGCTCTCCGGGAGAAAATGGTTACGAGATCCTAATGTCGGAGTTAGTAAAATCTTTAACCCGAATAGGAGAGAGATCAGAGTCCCGGAGTATAGACGAGGAATAAAAGATCCTAATACCACCCAGTTGGCGACGTGGGCCCGTAAGCCACACAGCCAAGTTAGTAAAATAATTTTCGACCACTAGACTCAACTTCGGCCAAGGAATTGGAAAGGGGGATACCTAGAGGCAGTCGGCTCTGATACCAACCTGTGACAACCCCGGCTTAATCGTGCACTAACCATACACGCAAATGCGCCCGATCAAGCCTACGGACTCACTTGAAGATATCACAACACAACTCTAAAACATAAATAAAGTCATACAAGCTTTATATTACAAGCCAGGGCCTCGAGGGCTCGAACACATAGCTCGATGGCATACAAGCGTCAGCGAAAGCATCAGATATCTGAGTACAGATATATTACAGAGAGAGAAATAGGCCTTCACAGAGGCGGGGTAAAATAAAATACTACGATCGAAAGGTGTAGGCCTCCTGCCCTGGACCCTCCGATCCTACTCCTGGTCGTCAAACGGCTCCTCGTAGTAGTAGTACTCGTCCGACGGGTAGTAGTACTGGTCGTCGGCTGGGGCGTCTGGCTCAGGGGCTCCGTCGTCTGGTGGCATCAATTGGATATGGGGGAAAAAAGAAAGTAAAGCAAACGTTAGTACTCATCCTAAGTACTCAGCAAGCAAGGATCTACACTACATATGCAACATTGTCAAAGGAATGGCTGTATATGTGGACTGGGCTGCAGAAATGCCAGAATAGAGGGGGAAGCCTAGTCCTATCGAAGACTAGCATCTTCAACAATCTTCGACAGTCTTGCAGCAATAGAAGAGAACAGATGAACATAATGTAAAGTAGTAGTAGTAGTATCATCAACCTCGACCTGAGATCCTTTCTCGACTCCCTGCGAGAAAGCAATCCCAGAGCCGTACTATCCAGTTCTCATCACATGTTCTAGTTGTACCGATCGGGATACAACTCCGAGTGTCCGTTACCGTAGGACAGGCTATCGATAGAAGTTTCTTCCCTGCAGGGGTGCACCAACTTACCCACCACGCTCGTTTAACTCCGGCCGGACACACTTTTCTGGGTCATGCCCGGCCTCGGCTAAGCAACACGCCGCAACCCGACCTAGGCTTATAAGAGAGGTCAGCACGCCGGACTAAACCTATGCCCCCAGGGGTCTTGGGCCATCGCCCCGGACGCTCCTGCACGTTGCGTACACCGCCGGTGAGCAGACCTAGCAACCCCTTAATACAAGCGCGGTTGCGTTCCCAGTCCAACCCAGCGTGTGCCGCTCAGTTGCTGACGTCTATTAAGCTTCGGCTGAATTATACGACGCAGAACGCCCATACTATGCCCACGTGATGGTTAGTGCTATCAGGCCGGAGGCCCCTCGGATCAAATATCCAAACCGTAGTGGATTAGGAGCGCGCGGTAACGAGCAGAGACTCACGATCGATGTGACCCCGTCGCCCCGTCTCGAGGACTTGCGGCAAGGGCTAAGAATGCCCGGCCACGCCTCGTAGTTATCTCGCGGGCACCATCCAGGTCAACCCGACTCCACATCACTTCGCATTAAGCTCGCGCGGGTACCCCTCAGGGCCGACCCGTCTTTAGTAACATGGTTTAGTGCAAGTCAAATCAACAACAGTATCTGTGTGTCTGACACCAGGGGAATCCTGAGGAATCACCCTCGATGGAATCCCACCTGATGTTATAGTCAAGGTGAACGAAGGAGGAATCACCCTCGAGGTCCACACTTGAGGAGTTGCGCGACGATGTCGTTATCGGGGGTGATGTAGGAGGAATCACCATCGCTTACCACGACCGAGAAACTAACCTACAAGGTTAACTTCAGAAGTGCTGACGAGATATCACCCTCGGCACTCGACGGTAACCCAGCAGTGTCGGCAACTAAGGGGAAGTGATGTGCGGTGCCAGGGTCTAGTCTTCAATCCCGATGATCGGGTCTTCTGACATCCAGCGGGGCAGTCGGGATCAAGTGGGGGTCTCTGTCGGGACTCTACCCAGCCTATACTAATCAGTCTAGGATAACCAGAAAGGTAGCAAGGCAGGTTACAATAATCAAGCTATGCAGTAGATATAGGAAAACAGTAGCAGTAGCAGTTCTAATGCAAGCATAAGAGAGAAGAGAATAGGCGATATAGGCATGCTCAAAATGGGGGTGCTTGCCTGTTTGCTCTGGGGCAAGGGCAAGGTCGTCGGTGGTGTCTTCGGGGACGTAGTCGTACTCCTGAGTTGCGTCTGCCTCAGGAGCTACGTCAACGTCGGGGTCTACCGAGAGAGAAGAGGGGGAAGAAACAGGTAAACATAATGCAAACAAATGCAACACGGTGCGGATTATGCTACGATGCAGTGCAGGGTTGCCTAAATATGCATCTAAGTCAATTTAGTTATTTTTAGAATTAATCTGGGATTTATTTACCGAAGTGTGTGCACTATTCATCTGCCGGATTTGGGCCCGGAGTTACGAGTTCTCCTACGTAGGGGGTTCCGACAAAGAAACGGACGTCACGATCAGACTCGTCTCGTCGTTCTGAGCAACTTTCATGTTTTAACTTTTACGATCTAAGCTACGGTTTAAAAGTTATTAATTTTTAAAGATTATTTGAATTTCTGGGTTTAATTAATTATTAAATTCGCATTTGAACAGTAGCAGGAAATGCTGGGTGCACCCGGTGCAGTGCACCAGAGATGCGCTAGAGGGGCTGACAGTGGGCCCAGTCAACTGCATAGTCAGCAGTTGACTGGGGTCAGCGTTGACTGTGTGCAGTGGGTCCAGTGGGACCCACCTGTCATTGACTGGGTCCAGCCCAGTCAGCAGGTTGACTGGTCAACTGGGTCCAGTGGGACCCAGCTGTCAGCCACTGTTAGTTAAATAGACTTTTAAATTAATCTAATTAGCTATTTAGTGAGACGGGGCCCAGTTGTCGGTGACACAGTAGTTAGTAGGTTAGTTTAATTTAATCCTAATTTAATCCTAATTGCTACAGGGGCACAGAGCCACGGGTTAGTGGTTAACGGCGTTGACACGTCAGCGGCGCCGGCGACCATATTCGTGGCGGCGCGGCCTCGGACCTCACCGGAAATCGCCTACAGGGATCCGTTCACCGCGCTTTTGGGCGCGTTGGAAAGCGGAGACCATACCGCGTCGATCTGCGGTGGTCTCGTGGTCGGAGAGGCCCTATGGTGACGGCGGCGAGCTCGGGAACTTCGTCGGAGCTCGGGCGCGGATGGATCAGGCGTTGTAGGGCGCTAGGAGACGAGCGAGTGGGCACGTTAGCATCGCGCAGATGCACTGAGCACGAAACCGTGCTCGTTTGAGCATGACAATGAGGGGGTTCACGGCGACGAGCTCGCCGGCGGCATGGAACTCGGTCCTTGCTAACGCGCCATCTATGTCGACGGAAACGCACGGGGAGGAGAGGGGAAAGACGGCGTCTGCTCACCGGGCCCTGCAGATGTGCTCAAGTGGGCTCGAGGTAGCGCGTCGTCGCCGAAATCCTCGCCGGAGCTGCGGCGACCGACGGAGGAAGAAGAGCTCAAGGAGGTTAATGCAGTGGCTCCTGGCTCCAATGGCTTGGACCGGTCGACGCAAAGGACGATGGCGGAGCGTTACGTCATCGGTGCGAGGCGCGAGGTCGACGGAGAATGCGGGATCGACCGGCGGCGGTTTCGGGCGTCCGCCCAGATCGAACCAGAGAGGGGAACGAGGGGGAAATGGGGGCGCTCTAGGGTTAGGGAAGAGGGCGAGGGGCTCGGGCGAGCACTTAGGGGCGCCGGGGAACCGCAGGATCACCGACACGGCGACGAGCGCGGATCAGATGCGTGCGCGCGCTGACGCATGCGCGAGGAGGGAGATGACCCGGTTGTTGGGCTGGGCCGGGCACTGTAGCGCAGGCTGAAGTGCACAGTAGACCTTTAGGCCTTTTTCTATTTTCTCTTTTCTGCTTCTGTATTTTCTTTATTCCATTTCTGTTTTGTATTAATTAGGGCACTTTTGCATTTTTGTAAAGTATGGGAGTTGTCCCCAATAATACAATGCAATATTAGCACTCACCAAAAAATGGTATGGACAGAATTGAGGTTTGTTTGAATTTGAAAAGATTTTAAATGGATTTAATATTACTGTTTAGGGAGCTGTTTCGTCTTGTTTGAGTCACTTGTCCAACTCCAACTACCTTGATGACAGTTTTATAAATGTTACTGGATTATTTGCAGCATCTTATACATTTTAGTTTGATTGTTTGAAGAAATATTTATTTGACTCCCAATTGTAATTTTGAATTTGAAGTTGAAATATTTTCTAATGCAAATTTTATTAGAGTGATCATGATGACATGGCAGGTTAAGTAGCTTAACCAGAGTGGGGTAACCTGGGGATGTTACACGTGGGCGGCCGGTGAGCAGACCTAGCAACCTCCATTACAAAGGAAGTCGCATTACGCGGTCCAACCCGGCGCGCGCCGCTCAGTCGCTGACGTCTAGGAGGCTTCGGCTGATACCACGACGTCGAGTACCCATAACTGTTCCCGCATGGTGGTTAGTGCGTATAGGCTCGTAGCCAGACTCAGATCAAATACCCAATCTCGTTAATCGTGTTATTTTGAAGTAACCGCGGACACCGACCAGGGACCAGGCCCACCTGTCTCCTAGGTGGTCACAACCTGCCCTGTCGCTCCGCCACAAAATAACACTCGGGGGCCGTCAGGAACCCAGGCCCACCACTACCTGGATGGAACCACCTGCCCCTTCAGTCCCCATCTCCGAACAGTAACATAGGTAATGTAAAAGTATATAGTATATGTACCCGTGATCACCTCCCGAAGTGATCACGGCCCAGTAGTATAGCATGGCAGACGGACAAGAGTGTAGGGCCACTGATGTAATTCTAGCAACCTATACTAAGCATTTAGGATTGCAGGTAAGGTATCAACAGTAGTAGCAAAGACAGGCTATGCAACAGAATAGGATTAACCGAAAGCAGTAGCATGCTACACTACTCTAATGCAAGCAGTAGAGAGAAGGAATAGGCGATATCGGGTTGATCAAGGGGGAGGGGGGGGCTTGCCTGGAAGCTCTGCAGACGAAAACAGATCTTCAATCGAAGTAGACGATCACCAGATCATCAGCGATCTCGGGGTCTATCGCAGTATCGGGGTCTACCGAAAAAGAAGCAACGAAGGGGAAACAAATAAATAACAGAGCAAACAATAGCATCACAATGCATGACATGGCAATAAGGGTTGATTACGTGCTCTAATGCATCACTACGTATTTTAGAAGGAACGGGAAAATATCCGGGAATATCTTCCGGACTCTCGGTATTATTCGGTATATTGATCCGGTAGCAAAAGTTCAAGGTTCGGTATGTTAGGGGGGGTTGGTCGTGCTAATGGATGACATATTCAAGCTGTATGCAATTTTATAAAAATGTTGGCATGAATGATGATTTAGAACATTTGTCAGCATGGTGGAAAGAAAGGGGGTGCCACGGCGACGAATCCGAAAATGGTGCCACGGCAACATTTCGGTTCCGGTATCTCATTTGAGCTACTGTAAGGAACAAGTGGGGTGATGGAAACGTGCAAGAGCAACAGGGAGTGATCCCGGTTAACGGGTGTCCCACGGTTCGGTGGCATGGCAAACGAGGAACGTGCATGAAACTATCAAGCACGGTGCAAACATAGGGTGCATCTCATACAACACATGTATTCTTTCACGGCATCGATGGCGGTTATACCTTCGAAGCGTTCGTTTTGGGGCGGACCGAGTTCGATGCGGTGTAGACGGAAGTAGTGGAACACGCCTTGGAGAGGGACTTGACGAATCCGAGCTCATCGGCAGTCGAGGGTAGTGGTACTTGACGGGCTCGGGTCTTGGCGACGGTAGTCGTACACTTGTCGACGAGGTACTTGGCGCATCCTAGGTCCTCGGGGTCGTCATTGGACTTCGTTCTTCCAATCTGATGGTCGTAGGTGTTCAAGGTCTTCGGTGGCACTGAACTTGGCGATTCCAGACGGTCTTTGGACTTGGTCGTGCCACATGACAAAAGATAGCAGAGCATCATAGGCTTGGTGTGACCGAAGTGTATGGCTCGGGGCAGCAAGATGAGTAGCGACAGCACAAGAGCAGCGGCGTCACGGCGCACGGCAGAGGCAGCGGGGGCTGGAGATCAGTAGGAGGCGACTGGGTCAATTGGTTGGCAAGGGAGGCCAATGTGATGGCTGTCAAGAGTGTGCAGGGGAGGTTGTGGGTGGAGCTGCGGCCATTGGAGACGAGGTACTCGGCGGAGGTAAGCGACAACCACGGCAAGGAGGTGAAACAGAGGTCGGGCGCGGCAGCTGCAGCGGAGCGGAGCTACAGAGGAGGCCGGAGAAGGGGCCCGCCAGCAGGCGAGGCAAGGAGGCGCAGGCGGCGTGGCGGCGCCATGGCCGATGGCTGTGTTGGCAAGCGGAAGAGAGGACGGGCGCGAGGCGAGCCGCGCGTGAGGAGGCGGAAGAGAGCAGGGGAAGGGGTCGCGCGGAGGATGGCGACGGCCGGTGGTGAAGCTGCGGCCAGCACGGGGCCGTTGACGGCGGTGGCGCGGGGAGGCTCGCCGGAGTCAGCGGGAGCAGCGGCGGGCGGCCGTGTACGGTGAGGCACCGGCGGGGAGGGCTCTGGCGCGGCAAGGGCGACGGAGGCGGGCGTAGGGGAGGGTGAGGCGAGCTCGGGGGAGTGGCAGGGCGTGGCCGGCGGGAGGAGCTGCGGGGCGGCACAACTCGCCGGCGACAGAGGGCCGGGCGAGCCTGAGCAGGGTCGAGCGCGAGGGCTCTCGCTCGTCCCTGGCGGCGCGAGGTGGGGGTCGAGGGGATTGGGGACGGGAGTAGCTAGGGTTAGATAGGGATAGGTGGGCTGGCCTGGGGGTTATAGGCCAGGGAGGGGGAGCTGGGCCGGCCAGCTGGGCCGAGGCCCAGTTGGGCCGGGGGGGTTCATTTGCTTTTTTTTTTACTTCTTATTTATTTATTTATTTTCTATTTTCTCTTAGTTTCTTTTTATTATAGATTTACCTAATATTAAATGATCCCTAAATTAGTAATACCATTTAACTCACCGCCACAAAAAGTTTTACAGCAGAATAAAATAGTTAAAGATTTTATAAAACACAAAAGGCATTTAATGATTTGTTTTTGCTACTGTTTTATTCGTCTTATAGTATTTAAATATCTTATAAAGGTGTGGTTTCTCCACCATAATTACCTATGCAATATTTGGCTCACTCCGAACATTTTAGTTTTATTATTTGAAAACTTTTATTGTTTGCTTGATTTTGAATTTGAATTTGAATTGGTTTTGAACTAACGCGAGATTAGCAACAGTAATCGAAGTGACATGGCATCATTAGCAGAGGGTTACTGTAGCTTAACTATCTGGGCGTCACAATTCTCCTCCACTACAAGAAATCTCGTCCCGAGATTTAAGCGGGGAAGTAAGGGGGAAAGTTCTGGTTACGAAATTTCTAACGGATCCCTTTATTCTGGGTTGCCCTTCTCGAATAAGTCGATCTATTACATTGGTGTCTTCATTTCTCTGCTTCAGGTCATCATGATGAAGTCGTCATTCTCTCTTCGGGAATCCCATCGTACTTACGAATAGGTAAGGGCAGCTAGGCAACGATAGAATGCTAAGAGGGTATTCGTCTGGGGTTAACCCATGAATGAACATATGAGTATCTCTCGAGTTGATCAAATGAAACACATCAAGAGCCAAGTAAGAAGGTACAATAAGAAGTTTCAAGCGGATAGACAATCGTCCGAGGTTTGAAACAAAGTGCGAAAGGGGTCCAGAGCAACGAGAATAAGTATAGCGTCTGATACCAGAATTGATGATCTCTCGGAATGTGGCTCGTGAATTACATATGAGGCTACGCGCGAGGAATAGCTTTGGAAATCGAGGGTGTACAGGAGAGTCAGGTTTCGATCCTGTGGAACTGTGGGTTATGGGCCCACCATGTGGTTTAAAAGTAGGAGGAGCGGTGACATCTTGCACGGTCATGATAGCAAGGCATGTCAGAGGGTAGCATGTCAGTTATGTCGGCAACAATGTCGGTACCAAGGGCGAGGGACGAAGAGAACCATTTTCCTGCTTGTTGAACAAGGCGGACCAATAGGCAAAGTTCTCGTCCATCGATGGCTACCGAAATGTCATCAACAATAGGAACAGGGTCTTACTGGCAGAGTTGTACACCGAGGTGTTTGCATAAGCAGGAAAATATTACTGCTTAGATCATATAGATCATAAGAAAGGTTAAACAAAACAATGGAAAGGAAAATGTGATTATCAGGTTAAATAGAACAATGGAAAGGAAAATGTGTTTAAACACCTATATCAGGAGTATATCCTTCCCAAGGGCAAACAGAGCATGATATCCATGACCAGATAGAAAGTAGAAAACCACTTACGTAAGGGGAAAGGAATTTCATGACATTACCCATACAACGGTGTTTGGATAATTGAGCAAGAAACATTTAGTATTGGGCTACAAATGTTCTTTTTGAAAATCGGAGTACCACATACATGCTTCGAGATAGCATTGACATGGTCTTCAAGCAAAGGTCAGACATTGGATACACGAAGGATTCATCAGGAACAACTTGTAGAATAAGTCTTATAATTTCCTCATGGAAGAATGGCTAAACTTGCTAAAAAGGAAACTATAACAATAGTCCTCCAGCCAAGTGTGCTAGGCATGACATCACCGTACCGGGTCATATAAGACCAACGTTATAACTCTTGGAAATATGTTCCAACCATCATATCTGACCGAGGTTCAGATCTGATTAGTGTCGGGATACCTCAGACTCGGGATGTCTGAGAAGAAAAAGGTGCGACACACATCGACGAGATGACATTGTAAGATTCTCGGGAAATGAACTATGGGAGGGGCGTCACGAAACAATAGTTCATCATTAAACCAAGGAGAGGATGAGGAGGTGGCTGATTGACTCAGCGACAATTCATCGAGATTTCCAAAAGGATGGATTTCCACAATGATGTGAACAAGGAGATAACAATTGTCAATTCAAATGACATAAGGTTGTATGCTCGAGGAAAACATACACCATTAATCATCGGTTGAAAGGTGCATCCAAAATATGACCATAGGTAGCATGATCAATGTTAGAATGGCGATTCAATAACCAATAGTCTAAGAACGAACTGTCGATCATTAACATTTAAAGCAATAGGGTTTCCAGAGGTACAGAATCCAAGCAGCACCGCTTGTTAGATGGTATCCCGGTTAGAATCAACACGGGGACCAAGAAAGAATGGTGACAGTGAGAAGTATCACTATGCCAAGAATTTTCAAAGAGGTGAAGCAATCCTCACAACATACTCGGCATAAAGGACAGTAATACTTCAAGGTAGAATATAATGCAAACAGGATAGCAAGTTGCATCCATAACACGGACAAGCTCGCGATGAAAAGAAGTTCAGGGTGTTGTCGATGATAACAAAAAGCATCGAGGGCAAGGAGGGTATTCCTCAACATGAACACAGTTGACATCTCGAAAGAAGTCAAAGTGTTGAAGGTGATCCGACACATTTGCCGGGAGGTTTCAAGAGGACGCAATCAAACAGCGACGGCGTCAAGCAGGGAATGACGACGTGAAAGTCATAGGAAAAACAAGTAAGATGCAAGCTCAGAATCAAAGTTGCCTTTCAGAACAAGAAACATGATGTTGAAAGCTCGACGTAAGTCATGCTCGCACTCTGAAGAATTTGTGCACCGAAGAAGGTCGAGGTAGCACAATCAAAGATAGCAAGATAAGGGTGTAGCCGATGGTCTAGGACGACATGACTGAGTTTAAATTTCCCAGTAACAATTACTAGGGGTATTTGAATTTTAGAGTGGATTTGATTTACTAAACGGTGTCCTCGGTTGACGGCAACCTAGAACCCGTAGAGTGATTAAGACAAGGAAAGTTATTACTTCAACAAGTTAGTAAGATGCCGTGCAAAGGCATGATATCCTCGAGATACCACGGGGTAAAACTCGAAGGTAGAACATGATAGAAGTTGAACTGGGTCGTTGACCTATGATAGCAGATACTTTAACCTTGTCAAAAATAGACGAGGCACTGGAATGGTTTCCTTTCAGAAATATATTAAATAAAGTTAGCATGGTCGGAACCATAGCTGCAAGGGATCCAATTCAATGACACCGAAAGAATTATTCAAATGATTAAATATTCTTGCAAGAAGCTTTCATGATAAGCTCCACATTGAGTCCATGGGCAAGAACACAAAGGTTCGTGGTCGACTCCCACTTCTTCAATGCATAACATTTCATTCGCTTCTCGTCTTCGAAGAAGTTGTAGAGTTGAAAAGTAGCTGGTAAAACACCAGAAGGGTATGACTTGTGAAAACTTTCGGGTTCTTACTGTTTTAGGGAAGGTATAGGTTCAACCCATCGGGGTTTCTTAGGAACATATAACGCTTCAGGAGTAAATTATACAAGCTCAAAAACAGAGTATGGTTGGGAACGCAGAGGATACAATTTACCAAATGCATTATGTATCATGGAAGAATTCACAAGGCAGTTAAATATGAAGGACACTGTCGATTAATAATCCGACGAAGGATCGGATGTCCATAGCGGAGCTGATGTGAGCATCGGCACACAACCAGATGAAGAAAGAACGCAAAGGCATCAGATTATAGGACATCTGAATAATTTGATGCTTAGATAACAAAGGAATTATGAATTCCAATACGAAGGATCAGAAGTAGACGCTCTGATCAAGGATGGATAACTAGAATAGACCTAAGGGTACAATCGACGGCAAATAGATTGGTCGAGAACCAGCTCATGTTCAAAATGACGTCTGAGCCGGAAGATAATTTAAAAGGATCAACTGATGATTGCGTGCATTCGCACTCATGTTGAATCAATAATATCAAAATGAAGGTGTCAAAGGATACTAATGAATATTGCTAGACATATGGAAGTAACCATAATGCAAGCAGACAAGTATTTGCAGAGCAATTAGCTACTAAGGATTTTCAGAAGATCGAATAGCATTTCAATGTATCTTGTGAATCATATGAACAAAAGGGGGAAGAACGGATACTCGGTAAGTGCGAGGAATTATCCATAGGGGGGATTCATGAGGTAAGAACCGCAAGGCAGTAAGCTCAAAGGATTGTCGGAATAACGACGAGCAGTTCGGGGCATCTTGCAAAAACAAGACCAACGGGGATTGAATGTAAGAGTGGCAAGTGTATGTAGTTATCCATAAGGATATAACGGTGGTAGGGAATTTGCAAAGGCGGTGGACACAGGTGTCTCGGGAAAACATCGAATAGCATCTTCGGAACCTTCTAGTGAAGCAGTCGATCATCTGGAATGAAGGGGCTCTCCGGGTGGATGTAATCACGAGATCCTAATGTTTGAGTTAGTAAATTCATTTTAACCCGAATAGAAGAGAGATCAGAGTCCCAGAGTATAGACGAGGAATAAAAGATCCTAATACCACCCAATGGCGACGTGGGCCCGTAAGACACATAGCCATGTTAGTAAAAGTTTTGCAATGTCTAGACTCGACTTCGGCCAAGGAGTGTGGAAGGGGGTTCCTACAGGCAGTTGGCTCTGATACTAACTTGTGACGCCCCCGATTCAATCGTACACTAATCATACACGCAAACATGTACGATCAAGATCAGGGACTCACGGGAGGATATCACAACACAACTCTAAGAAATAAATAAGTCATACAAGCATCATAATACAAGCCAGGGGCCTCGAGGGCTCGAATACAAGTGCTCGATCATAGACGAGTCAGCGGAAGCAACAATATCTGAGTACAGACATAAAGTTAAACAAGGTGCCATAAGATGGCTAGCACAAACTGGGATACATATCGAAGAGGCGCAGGCCTCCTGCCTGGGATCCTCCTAAACTACTCCTGGTCATCGTCGGCGGCCTGCACATAGTAGTAGGCACCCTCGGTGTAGTAGGGGTGGTCGAAGGTGGCGTCTGGCTCCTGGGCTCCAGCATCTGGTTGCGACGTCCGAGAAGAATGGAAAAAGGGGGGAAAGAGGGAGCAAAGCAACCGTGAGTACTCATCCAAAGTACTCGCAAGTAAGGATCTACACTACATATGCAATGGTATCAATGAAATGGGTAGTATCGGTGGACTAAACTGCAGAATGCCAGAATAAGAGAGGGATAGCTAGTCCTATCGAAGACTACGCTTCTGGCAGCCTCCATCTTGAAGCATGTAGAAGAGAGTAGCAAGTGCAGCATCAAGTAACATCGCATAGCATAAACCTACCCGACGATCCTCTCCTCGTCGCCCTGTGAGAGAGCGATCACCGGGTTGTATCTGGCACTTGAAAGGGTGTGTTTTATTAAGTATCCGGTTCTAGTTGTCATAAGGTCGAGGTACAACTCCGGGTCGTCCTTTTACCGAGGGACACGGCTATTCGAATAGATAAACTTCCCTGCAGGGGTGCACCACATTACCCAACACGCTCGATCCCCCTGGCCGGGCACACTTTCCTGGGTTATACCCGGCCTCAGAAGATCAACACGTCGCAGCCCTACCTAGGCCTAACAGAGAGCTCAGCACGCCGGTCTAAATCCTATGCGCGCAGGGGTCTGGGCCCATCGCCCATTGCACACCTGCACGTTGCGTGGGCGGCCGGTGAGCAGACCTAGCAACCTCCATTACAAAGGAAGTGATGAGGACATCAATACCATTGTTACACCCACAGCCCCTGCTTCTATACATACTGGACCAATTACTAGAGCTCGCGCACGCCAATTAAATTATCAGGTACTTTCGTTTCTTGGTAATGATTCTAAAGTTCATGAGAATATGATGCTGCCTAAATTGGATACATTTGTTTTGCTTACAAATGAAGGCCCTAGCTTGGACAAGAAAGAGGAACCTTGGAGCAAGTTCAAGCATGGAGATGATGGCATGCACAAGGGGAACAAGAACGGAGTTACAAGTGATGATTTCAGGACTTTGAAGCCACCATAATGAGTGCAGGAAGCCTTGGACGAAATATACAAGATGTCACTTCATAAATTTCGTCCAGAGGCTATTATAGGTGCTGCGTCACCTTATTATTGGGCCAGGCCCATGTAATTTCGAAATACTTGAGTATAGGCTGTTTTTAGAGTCCGTATGTGTGGGGAAACAAGAGATAGGGTTGGTTTCGGACCCCTCCTTCAAGGGCCACGAAATCCCCTCCTCTTCCTCCATATATACAGCCCTTAGGGCACCGTTTAGACTTTGGGTTTTGTTTAGATTAAAAGTTCGCCATAGCTGCAACTTCGCGTAATTCGTTTGTGTTCAACGACCAGACCAAGACGTCACAGAACCCCACCTTGATCAATAAAGCTTTCATCTTATATTCGCAATATCCAGATTGCAAATCTTAGTTTCTTGCTTGTTCTTCGTTTGCTTGCAGGAGATAGACCCTCGTGGTGAGGTTGATTGTGCTCCGGCGTGGTCAATAACCTCTCGGAGTTGGTTTAGCGATTGCTAAGGCGCGACCTCCTCGCACGTTCGTAGTCGGATCGTCAAAGTCTACTCCACCAAAAACGATAGCTATCATCTCATTGAAAGATCGGGACACCCTCGCCTCTATCAAGTGGTATCAGATTCCCAGGTTGCTCGGTGAGATTTACAGTTTTTCGTAGTTTAGATCGAGTCTGTTCTTCATACCTACAGTCCAGGAAAAAGCCAAAAAAAAATTAGGGTTAGTTCATCATATCCGAACCAATCTGAGCCTTTGCATAATCTTTTTAGGGTTTTTGCTTTGTTGAATTTGCGGTTGCATCGTCGTGTCAAGTTGCTGGTCTTAGCGTCTAGTTCTTTAGAGTTTCGAGTTCTGTTCACAAGTTGTCACGCCGCCGCCGCACCATCATCATCGCCCCTACCATATACCACCACAGCTTATCTGCTATTTCTCTGAGTCCATATACCACCACCGATCCGAGTCCATATACCACCACCGATCCGAGTCCATATACCACCACCAATCCGAGCCCACATATACTACCGTCATATACCATCACCAGTCCGAGTTCCACCAGATTCATCTCTGCCACCAGTCCTAGTCCGAGTCCAGTATTTATTCCTTTATTTTAGAGTTCCAGATCACGCGATACTACGAGTCGTGAACAAGTCGGATTCCCCAATTTTCGTGCTACCCATAGAAGAAAAATAGTTCCAGTTTCATGAGATTAATGAACGAAGTTTTACGTGCTTTCATTGGACGATTTGTGGTAGTCTATTTTGATGATATACTGATTTATAGCAGATCTTTGGAGGAACATTTGGAACATTTACGTGCTGTTTTTATTGCTTTACGTGATGCACGTTTGTTTGGTAACCTTGGGAAGTGCACCTTTTGCACCGACCGAGTATCTTTTCTTGGCTATGTTGTTACTCCACAGGGAATTGAAGTTGATAAAGCCAAGATTGAAGCTATTGAGAGTTGGCCACAGCCCAAAACAGTCACTCAAGTGAGGAGTTTTCTTGGACTCGCTGGTTTCTATAGGCGTTTTGTGAGAGATTTCAGCACCATTGCTGCACCTCTCAATGAGCTTACAAAGAAGGATGTGCCTTTTGTTTGGGGTACCTCACAGGAAGAAGCCTTCATGGTATTGAAAGATAAGTTGACACATGCTCCTTTACTCCAACTTCCTGATTTTAATAAGACTTTTGAGCTTGAATGTGATGCTAGTGGAATTGGATTACGAGGTGTTTTATTACAAGATGGCAAACCTGTTGCATACTTTTCTGAAAAATTGAGTGGGCCTAGTCTGAACTATTCTACTTATGATAAAGAATTATATGCTCTTGTTCGGACCTTAGAAACATGGCAACATTATTTATGGCCCAAAGAATTTGTTATACATTCTGATCATGAATCTTTGAAACACATTAAAAGTCAAGCAAAACTGAACCGTAGACATGCTAAATGGGTTGAATTTATTGAGACTTTCCCTTATGTCATTAAACACAAGAAGGGTAAAGAAAATGTTATTGCTGATGCATTGTCTCGTCGTTATACTATGCTTTCACAACTTGACTTTAAAATATTTGGTTTGGAGACCATCAAAGATCAATATGTGCATGATGCTGAATTTAAAGATGTATTGCAAAATTGTAAGGAAGGGAGAACATGGAACAAGTTCGTCGTTAACGATGGATTTGTGTTTCGTGCTAACAAGCTATGCATTCCAGCTAGCTCCGTTCGTCTTTTGTTGTTGCAGGAGGCGCATGGAGGAGGATTAATGGGACACTTTGGCGTGAAGAAGACGGAGGATATACTTGCTACACATTTTTTTTGGCCAAAGATGAGACGGGATGTTGAGCGTTTTGTTGCTCGCTGCACTACATGTCAAAAAGCTAAGTCACGACTCAATCCTCATGGTTTATATATGCCTTTGCCTGTACCTAGTGTTCCTTGGGAGGATATATCTATGGACTTTGTTTTAGGTTTACCTCGAACAAAGAAGGGGAGGGATAGCATATTTGTTGTCGTGGATAGGTTCTCGAAAATGGCACACTTTATACCATGTCATAAAAGCGATGATGCTGCTAATGTTGCTGATTTGTTCTTTCGTGAAATTATTCGCTTGCATGGTGTGCCAAATACTATTGTTTCAGATCGTGATACCAAATTTCTTAGCCACTTTTGGAGATGTTTATGGGCTAAGTTCGGGACTAAACTGCTTTTTAGTACTACTTGTCACCCCCAAACTGATGGACAAACTGAAGTAGTCAATAGAACTTTGTCTACTATGCTTAGGGCTGTTTTGAAGAATAACAAGAAAATGTGGGAAGAATGCTTGCCTCATATTGAATTTGCTTATAATCGTTCGTTGCATTCTACTACTAAGATGTGCCCTTTTGAAATTGTATATGGTTTCCTACCTCGTGCACCTATTGATTTGTTGCCTCTTCCATCTTCGGAGAAGGTTAATTTTGATGCTAAACAACGTGCTGAATTGATCTTAAAAATGCATGAGTTAACTAAGGAGAACATTGAGCGTATGAATGCTAAATATAAACTTGCTGGAGATAAGGTGATAGAGGCGAGGGTGTCCCGATCTTTCGATGAGATGATGTCTATCGTTTTTGGTGGAGTAGACTTTGACGATCCGACTACGAACGTGCGAGGACGTCGCGCCTTAGCAATCGCTAAACCAACTCCGAGAGGTTATTGACCACGCCGGAGCACAATCAACCTGACCCCGAGGGTCTATCTCCTGCAAGCAAACGAAGAACAAGCAAGAAACTAAGATTTGCAATCTGGATATTGCGAATATAAGATGAAAGCTTTATTGATCGAGGTGGGGTTCTGTGACGTCTTGGTCTGGTTGTTGAACACAAACGAAGTACGCGAAGTTGCAGCTATGGCGAACTTTTAATCTAAACAAAACCCAAAGTCTAAACGGTGCCCTAAGGGCTGTATATATGGAGGAAGAGGGGGGGATTTCGTGGCCCTTGAAGGAGGGGTCCGAAACCAACCCTATCTCTTGTTTCCCCACACATACGGACTCTAAAAATAGCCTATACTCAAGTATTTCAAAATTACATGGGCCTGGCCCAATAATAAGGTGACGCAGCACCTATAATAGCCTCTGGACGAAATTTATGAAGTGGTGATAGAGGCGAGGGTGTCCCGATCTTTCGATGAGATGATAGCTATCGTTTTTGGTGGAGTAGACTTTGACGATCCGACTACGAACGTGCGAGGACGTCGCGCCTTAGCAATCGCTAAACCAACTCCGAGAGGTTATTGACCACGCCGGAGCACAATCAACCTGACCACGAGGGTCTATCTCCTGCAAGCAAACGAAGAACAAGCAAGAAACTAAGATTTGCAATCTGGATATTGCGAATATAAGATGAAAGCTTTATTGATCAAGGTGGGGTTCTGTGACGTCTTGGTCTGGTCGTTGAACACAAACGAAGTACGCGAAGTTGCAGCTATGGCGAACTTTTAATCTAAACAAAACCCAAAGTCTAAACGGTGCCCTAAGGGCTGTATATATGGAGGAAGAGGAGGGGATTTCGTGGCCCTTGAAGGAGGGGTCCGAAACCAACCCTATCTCTTGTTTCCCCACACATCCGGACTCTAAAAACAGCCTATACTCAAGTATTTCGAAATTACATGGGCCTGGCCCAATAATAAGGTGACGCAGCACCTATAATAGCCTCTGGACGAAATTTATGAAGTGACATCTTGTATATTTCGTCCAAGGCTTCCTGCACTCATTATGGTGGCTTCAAAGTCCTGAAATCATCACTTGTAACTCCGTTCTTGTTCCCCTTGCGCATGCCATCATCTCCATGCTTGAACTTGCTCCAAGGTTCCTCTTTCTTGTCCAAGCTAGGCCCTTCATTTGTAAGCAAAACAAATGTATCCAATTTAGGCAGCATCATATTCTCATGAACTTTAGAATCATTACCAAGAAACGAAAGTACCTGATATTTTAATTGGCGTGCGCGAGCTCTAGTAATTGGTCCAGTATGTATAGAAGCAGGGGCTATGGGTGTAACAATGGTATTGATGTCCTCATCATCCTCCCCTTCTTGAAACGAAGTCGTCCTCGACGGAAGCTCATCTTCCTCACCCAAATAAGGCTTCAGATCTGCAATGTTAAAAGTGGGACTAACCCCAAAATCTGCAGGCAGCTCAAGTTTATATGCATTATCATTTATTTTCTCTAACACCTTAAAAGGACCATCAGCACGTGGCATTAGCTTTGATTTGCGCAAATCAGGAAATCTATCCTTACGCAAATGTAACCAAACAAGATCTCCAGGTGCAAACACAACATGTTTTCTACCCTTATCTCCAGCAAGTTTATATTTAGCATTCATACGCTCAATGTTCTCCTTAGTTAACTCATGCATTTTTAAGATCAATTCAGCACGTTGTTTAGCATCAAAATTAACCTTCTCCGAAGATGGAAGAGGCAACAAATCAATTGGTGCACGAGGAAGGAAACCATACACAATTTCAAAAGGACACATCTTAGTAGTAGAATGCAATGAACGATTATAAGCAAATTCAATATGAGGCAAGCATTCTTCCCACATTTTCTTGTTATTATTCAAAACAGCCCTAAGCATAGTAGACAATGTTCTATTGACTACTTCAGTTTGTCCATCAGTTTGGGGGTGACATGTAGTACTAAAAAGCAGTTTAGTCCCCAACTTAGCCCATAAACATCTCCAAAAGTGGCTAAGAAATTTAGTATCACGATCTGAAACAATAGTATTTGGCACACCATGCAAGCGTATAATTTCACGAAAGAACAAATCAGCAACATTAACAGCATCATCGCTTTTATGACATGGTATAAAGTGTGCCATTTTCGAGAACCTATCCACGACAACAAATATGCTATCCCTCCCCTTCTTTGTTCGAGGTAAACCTAAAACAAAGTCCATAGATATATCCTCCCAAGGAACACTAGGTACAGGCAAAGGCATATATAAACCATGAGGATTGAGTCGTGACTTAGCTTTTTGACATGTAGTGCAGCGAGCAACAAAACGCTCAACATCCCGTCTCATCTTTGGCCAAAAGAAATGTGTAGCAAGTATATCCTCCGTCTTCTTCACGCCAAAGTGTCCCATTAATCCTCCTCCATGCGCCTCCTGCAACAACAAAAGACTGATGAGGACATCAATACCATCGTTACACCCACAACCCCTGCTTCTATACATACTGGACCAATTACTAGAGCTCGCGCACGCCAATTAAAATATCAGGTACTTTCGTTTCTTGGTAATGATTCTAAAGTTCATGAGAATATGGTGCTGCCTAAATTGGATACATTTGTTTGGCTTACAAATGAAGGGCCTAGCTTGGACAAGAAAGAGGAACCTTGGAGCAAGTTCAAGCATGGAGATGATGGCATGCACAAGGGGAACAAGAACGGAGTTACAAGTGATGATTTCAGGACTTTGAAGCCACCATAATGAGTGCAGGAAGCCTTGGACGAAATATACAAGATGTCACTTCATAAATTTCGTCCAGAGGCTATTATAGGTGCTGCGTCACCTTATTATTGGGCCAGGCCCATGTAATTTCGAAATACTTGAGTATAGGCTGTTTTTAGAGTCCGTATGTGTGGGGAAACAAGGGATAGGGTTGGTTTCGGACCCCTCCTTCAAGGGCCACGAAATCCCCTCCTCTTCCTCCATATATACAGCCCTTAGGGCACCGTTTAGACTTTGGGTTTTGTTTAGATTAAAAGTTCGCCATAGCTGCAACTTCGCGTACTTCGTTTGTGTTCAACGACCAGACCAAGACGTCACAGAACCCCACCTCGATCAATAAAGCTTTCATCTTATATTCGCAATATCCAGATTGCAAATCTTAGTTTCTTGCTTGTTCTTCGTTTGCTTGCAGGAGATAGACCCTCGGGGTCAGGTTGATTGTGCTCCGGCGTGGTCAATAACCTCTCGGAGTTGGTTTAGCGATTGCTAAGGCGCGACGTCCTCGCACGTTCGTAGTCGGATCGTCAAAGTCTACTCCACCAAAAACGATAGATATCATCTCATCGAAAGATCGGGACACCCTCGCCTCTATCAGGAAGTCGCGTTACGCGGTCCAACCCGGCGCGTGCCGCTCAGTCGCTGACGTCTAGGAGGCTTCGGCTGATACCACGACGTCGAGTACCCATAACTGTTCCCGCGTGGTGGTTAGTGCGTATAGGCTCGTAGCCATAATCAGATCAAATACCCAATCTCGTTAATCGTGTTATTTTGAAGTAACCGCGGACGCCGACCAGGGACCAGGCCCACCTGTCTCCTAGGTGGTCACAACCTGCCCTGTCGCTCCGCCACAAAGTAACACTCGGGGGCCGTCGGGAACCCAGGCCCACCACTACCTGGATGGAACCACCTGCCCCTTCAGCCCCCATCTCCGAACAGTAACATAGGTAATGTAAAAGTATATAGTATATGTACCCGTGATCACCTCCCGAAGTGATCACGGCCCAGTAGTATAGCATGGCAGACGGACAAGAGTGTAGGGCCACAGATGTAATTCTAGCAACCTATACTAAGCATTTAGGATTGCAGGTAAGGTATCAACAGTAGTAGCAAAGACAGGCTATGCAGCAGAATAGAATTAACCGAAAGCAGTAACATGCTACACTACTCTAATGCAAGCAGTAGAGAGAAGGAATAGGCGATATCGGGTTGATCAAGGGGGGGGGGGCCTTGCCTGGAAGCTCTGCAGACGAAAACAGATCTTCAATCGAAGTAGACGATCACCAGATCATCAGCGGTCTTGGGGTCTATCGCAATATCGGGGTCTACCGAAAAAGAAGCAACGAAGGGGAAACAAATAAATAACAGAGCAAACAATAGCATCACAATGCATGACATGGCAATAAGGGTTGATTACGTGCTCTAATGCATCACTACGTATTTTAGAAGGAGCGGGAAAATATCCGGGAATATCTTCCGAACTCCCGGTATTATTCGGTATATTGATCCGGTAGCAAAAGTTCAAGGTTCGGTATGTTAGGGGGGGTTGGTCGTGCTAATGGATGACATATTCAAGTTGTATGCAATTTTATAAAAATGTTGGCATGAATGATGATTTAGAACATTTGTCAGCATGGTGGAAAGAAAGGGGGGTGCCACGGCGACGAATCCGAAAATGGTGCCACGGCAACATTTCGGTTCCGATATCTCATTTGAGCTACTGTAAGGAACAAGTGGGGTGATGGAAACATGCAAGAGCAACAGGGAGTGATCCCGGTTAACGGGTGTCCCACGGTTCGGTGGCATGGCAAACGAGGAACGTGCATGAAACTATCGAGCACGGTGCAAACATAGGGTGCATCTCATACAACACATGTATTCTTTCACGGCATCGTCTCGGCGGTTATACCTTCGAAGCGTTCGTTTTGGGGCGGACCGAGTTTGATGCGGTGTAGACGGAAGTAGTGGAACACGCCTTGGAGAGGGACTTGACGAATCCGAGTTCATCGACGATCGAGGGTAGTGGTACTTGACGGGCTCGGGTCTTGGCGACGGTAGTCGTACACTTGTCGACGAGGTACTTGGCGCATCCTAGGTCCTCGGGGTCGTCATTGGACTTCGTTCTTCCAATCTGATGGTCGTAGGTGTTCAAGGTCTTCGGTGGCACTGAACTTGGCGATTCCAGACGGTCTTTGGACTTTGGTCGTGCCACATGACAAAAGATAGCAGAGCATCATAGGCTTGGTGTGACCGAAGTGTATGGCTCGGGGCAGCAAGATGAGTAGCGACAGCACAAGAGCAGCGGCGTCACGGCGCACGGTAGAGGCAGCGGGGGATGGAGATCAGCAGGAGGCGACTGGGTCAATTGGTTGGCAAGGGAGGCCAACGTGATGGCTGTCAAGAGTGTGCAGGGGAGGTTGTGGGTGGAGCTGCGGCCATTGGAGATGAGGTACTCGGCGGAGGCAAGCGACAGCCACGGCAAGGAGGTGAAAGAGAGGTCGGGCGTGGCAGCTGTAGCGGAGCAGAGCTACAGAGGAGGCCGGAGAAGGGGCCCGCCAGCAGGCGAGGCAAGGAGGCGCAGGCGGCGTGGCGGCGCCATGGCCGATGGCTGCGTTGGCGAGCGGAAGAGAGGACGGGCGCAAGGCGAGCCGCGTGTGAGGAGGCGGAAGAGAGCAGGGGAAGGGGTCGCGCGGAGGATGGCGACGGCCGGTGGTGAAGCTGCGGCCAGCACGGGGCCGTTGACGGCGGTGGCGCGGGGAGGCTCGCCGGAGTAACCGGGAGCAGCGGCGGGCGGCCGTGTACGGCGAGGCGCCGGCGGGGAGGGCTCTGGCGCGGCAAGGGTGACGGAGGCGGGCACAGGGGAGGGTGAGGCGAGCTCGGGGGAGTGGTAGGGCGTGGCCGGCGGGAGGAGCTGCGGGGCGGCACAACTCGCCGGCGACAGAGGGCCGGGCGAGCCTGAGCAGGGTCGAGCGCGAGGGCTCTCGCTCGTCCCTCGCGGCGCGAGGTGGGGGTCGAGGGGAATCGGGACGGGAGTAGCTAGGGTTAGATAGGGATAGGTGGGCTGGCCTGGGGGTTATAGGCCAGGGAGGGGGAGCTAGGCCGGCCAGCTGGGCCGAGGCCCAGTTGGGCCAGGGGGGTTCATTTGTTTTTTTTTTACTTCGTATTTTTTTTTCTATTTTCTCTTAGTTTCTTTTTATTATAGATTTACCTAATATTAAATGATCCCTAAATTAGTAATACCATTTAACTCACCGCCACAAAAAGTTTTACCCCAGAATAAAATAGTTAAAGATTTTATAAAACACAAAAGGCATTTAATGATTTGTTTTTGCTACTGTTTTATTCGTCTTATAGTATTTAAATATTTTATAAAGGTGTGGTTTCTCCATCATAATTACCTATGCAATATTTGGCTCACTCCGAACATTTTAGTTTTATTATTTGAAAACTTTTATTGTTTGCTTGATTTTTAATTTGAATTTGAATCGGTTTTGAACTAACGCGAGATTAGCAACAGTAATCGAAGTGACGTGGCATCATTAGCAGAGGGTTACTGTAGTTTAACTATCCGGGCGTCACAACCACTACCAGGTTGTCCACATGCATATAATCGCAACGGTAGGGCTGCACCACCACCTCACGTACGAGATCATGACCATGTTCCTAAAATAAAATTGAATATTTCGCCATTAGAGGGTACATACATTCTTGATGTATATATTACTTGGGGGTTAGAAATTGAACAACATTTTACATGTTTACAATATCCTAAGGATAGACGTGTTGTTGCTGATGTTTGTGCTTTCACAAGTTTTGCTTGTGCTTGGTGGTCTGAACATTGTAGATTATATCATGATAATATCCTAACTACTTGGGCTGCATTGAAAACTGATATGCGTACTCGTTGGGTTCCACCATATTATCAACGTGACTTACTCCAAAAATTGTAGCGTTTAAAACAGGGAAAAATCTGTAGAGGAATATTATCAGGAACTACAAACTAGCATGATTAGATGTGGTATTTGTTGAGGATAATGACGCTATGCTTGCACGTTTTATGGGTGGATTAAACATTGATATTCAAACCATCTTAGAGTTTAAGGATTATAACAATATCACTCATTTATTCCATCTTGCTTGCAAAGCTGAACGTGAAGTGCAGGATCGACAAGCATTGGCGCGAACTAATTTTTCTGCAGGTCGATCTTCATCATGGACACCACGTACATCATCTACTTCCACACGTCCTACTGCAGCACCGCCTACTTCAGCCGCCAACTCCAAATGAGATACAAGAAAATAGACACCACCACCATCCACCAAGAGTACACCTTTCGGTCCCACACAGAGCTCTTCTTCATCCATGGCATCAACAGGGCAAACACATGATGTCAGTGGTCAAGGTCACTATGCGAGCAAATGCCCATCCCAGCGTGCGATGATTGCTACTGAGGATGGTGGGTATGAGTCCACTAGTGACTATGATGAGGAGACTTTGGCTCTTATTGCAAGTGAAGAACAAGGTGGAGATGATTCTGAACAAGAGACACAATACATGGTTGCTAAAGACGCTGACAGGTATGAAAGTTTAGTTGCTCAACGTGTTTTGAGTGTGTAGATAACACATGCTAAGCAAAATTAGAGGCACAATTTGTTCCATACAAATGGAGTTGTGAAGAACGTTCTATTCGCGTCATCATAGATGGAGGGAGTTGCAATAACTTGGCTAGCATGGAGATGGTGGATAAGTTGTCTCTCACCACCAGACCACGTCCTCATCCTTACTACATACAATGGCTCAACAATAGCGGCAAGGTTAAGGTAACACGTACGATGCATGTGCATTTTAGTATTGCTATATATATGCTAATTATGTTGATTGTGATGTGGCACCCATGCAAGCATGCTCCTTATTACTTGGTAGGCCATGGCAATTCGATAAAAAATCTGTACACCATGGTAGAAACAATCAGTATACTCTTGTTCATAAGGATAAACATATTACTTTGCTTCCTATGTCTCCTGAACATATTTTGAAAGATGATCTTACTAGAGCTAGTAAAGTAAAATAGGAGCAAAACAAGAGTGAAAATTAGATTGTGGCAAAAGAATTTGAGCAACAAATGAAGCCTAATAACAAACCATCATCTCACGTTGCCTCTGAAATTAAATTGAAAAGTGGATGTTTACTTGCCACCAAATCTGATATTGATGATCTAGATTTCAGTAAATCTATTTGCTATGCTTTTGTGTGCAAAGAGGCATTATTTTCATTCAAGGACATGCCTTCCTCTTTCCCTCCTACTGTCACTAACATTTAGCAAGAGTTTGCTAACGTCTTCCCACAAGACGTGCCACAGGGGTTACCACCTATTCGAGGGATTGAACATTAGATTGACTTAATTCCCGGTGCATCACTGCCCAATCGGGCGCCATACCGTACCAATCCAAAGGAGACGAAGGAGATTATGCGTCAAGTACAGGAGCTGCTCGACAAAGGTTATATACGTAAATCCCTTAGTGCTTGTGCTATTCCTATTATTCTAGTGTCGAAAAAGGATGGTACATCGTGTATGTGTGTTGATCGTAGACCCATTAATAATATTAATATTCGTTATCGTCATCCTATTCCTAGGCTAGATGATATGCTTGATGAATTAAGTGGATCTACAATATTCTCCAAAGTTGATTTACGTAGTGAATACCATCAAATTCGTAGGAAATTGGGAGATGAATGGAAAACAACATTTAAAACTAAGTTCGGCTTATATGAGTGGTTAGTCATGCCTTTTGGGTTAACTAATGCACCTAGCACTTTCATGAGATTAATGAAAAAAGTTTTACGTGTTTTCATTGGACGATTTGTGGTAGTCTATTTTGATGATATACTAATTTATAGCAGATATTTGGACGAACATTTACGTGTTGTTTTTATTGCTCTATGTGATGCATGTTTGTTTGGTAACCTTGGGAAGTGCACCTTTTGCATCGACCAAGTATCTTTTCTTGGCTATGCTGTTACTCCACAGGGAATTGAAGTTGATAAAGCCAAGATTGAAGCTATTGAGAGTTGGTCGCAGCCCAAAACAGTTACACAAGTGAGGAGTTTTCTTGGACTCACTGGTTTCTATAGGCGTTTTGTGAGAGATTTCAGCACCATTGCTGCACCTCTCAATGAGCTTACAAAGAAGGATGTGCCTTTTGTTTGGGGTACCGCATAGGAAAAAGCCTTCACGGTATTGAAAGATAAGTTAACACATGCTCCTTTACTCCAACTTCCTGATTTTAATAAGACTTTAGAGCTTGAATGTGATGCTAGTGGAATTGGGTTAGGAGGTGTGTTATTACAAGATGGTAAACCTGTTGCATACTTTTCTGAAAAATTGAGTGGGCCTAGTTTGAATTATCCTACTTACGATAAGGAATTATATGCTCTTGTTCGGACTTTGGAAACATGGCAACATTATTTATTGCCCAAAGAATTTGCTATACATTCTGATCATGAATCTTTGAAACCTATTAAAAGTCAAGCAAAACTGAACCATAGACATGGTAAATGGGTTGAATTCATTGAGACTTTCCCTTATGTCATTAAACACAAGAAGGGTAAAGAAAATGTTATTGCTGATGCATTGTCTCGTGCTATACTATGCTTTCTCAACTTGAATTTAAAATATTTGGTTTGGAGACCATCAAAGATCAATATGTGCATGATGCTAAATTTAAAGATGTGATGCAGAATTGTAAAGAAGGAAGAACGACAAACAAGTCTGTCATTAATGATGGATTTGTGTTCCGTGCTAACAAGCTATGCATTCCAGCTAGCTCCGTTCATCTTCTGTTATTGCAGGAGGCGCATGGTGGAGGATTAATGGGACATTTTGGCATGAAGAAGACAGAGGACTGCTACTTGTGAGCTGCGTTGGGATTTTCATCGAAGAGGAGAGGAGATGCATGATTGCTTGTATCTGCATTGGTATTTCCCCGAAGAGGAGAGGATGATGCAGCATAGCAACGGTAAGTATTTCCCTCAGTTATGAAACCAAGGTTATCAATCCAGTAGGAGAACGAAGCAACACTATGTAAACAACACCTGCACACAAACCACAAAAACTTGCAACCCAACGCGTAAGAGGGGTTGTCAATCCCTCCTCGGTATTAAGATAGATTAAATTATATGAGATTTGATAAATAGATCTAACTGAAGCACAAAATAAAATAAATAAAGGAAAACGCAACAAGGTATTTTTGGTTTTATATGATAGGAAAATAGACCCGGGGCCCGTAGATTTCACTAGAGGTTTCTCTCGAGAAAATAGCATACGGTGGGTAAACAAATTATTGTTGGGCAATTGATAGAAAAGCGAATAATCATGATGATATCCAAGGCAATGATCATGTATATAGGCATCACGTCCAAGATTAGTAGACCGACTCCTGCCTGCATCTACTACTATTACTCCACACATCGACCGCTATCCAGCATGCATCTAGTGTATTAAGTTCATGGAAAAATGGAGTAATGCAATGAGAATGATGACATGATGTAGACAATATCTATTCATGTAGGAATAGACCCCATCTTTTTATCCTTAATAGCAACGATACATGCGTGTCATGTCTCCTTCTATCACTGAGATTGAGCCCCGCAAGATCGAACCCATCACAAAGCACCTCTTCCCATTGCAAGAAAAATCAATCTAGTTGGTCAAACCAAACCAAAGTTTCGGAGAAGAAATACAAGGCTATAACAATCATGCATAAAATAGTTCAGCAAAGACTCAAATATATTCATGGATATAACTGATCATAAACTCACAATTCAACGGATCCCAACAAACACACCGCAAAAAGTCATTACATCAAATAGATCTCCAAGAACATCAAGGAGAACATTGTATTGAAGATAAAAAAGAGAGAAGAAGCCATCTAGCTACTACCTACAGACCCGTAGGTCGGTAGTAAACTACTCACGCATCATCGGAGGGGCAAGGGTGGTGATGAAGAACCCCTCCATGATCATTGACCCCTCCAGCAGAGTGCCGGAAAAGGCCCCTAGATTGGATCTCGTGGTTCTGGAACTTGCGGCGGCGGAAACTGTTTTCTCTTGACTCCCCTAGGGTTTTTGGGATTTTAGACTATTTATAGAGCCAGAGGTCGGTGGAGAAGCTTCCCGTGGTGCCCACTACCCACCAGGGCGTGCCTGGGCCTTCTGGCGCGCCCTGGTGCCTAGTGGGCCCCATGGGGCTCCTCCCGTGCACTTCTTTGGCCCCTGGGTGTCTTCTGGGTAGAAAAAATTCTCCAAAAAGTTTTGTGGTATTTGGACTCCGTTTGGTATTGATTTTCTGTGAAGTAAAAAACAAGCAAAAAACAGCAACTGGCACTGGGCACTATGTCAATAGGTTAGTCCCAAAAAATGATATAAAGTTGCTAGTAAATGAGTATAAAACATCCAAGAATGATACTTTAATAGCATGGAACAATAAAAAATTATAGATACGTTGGAGACGTATCAATGCAGCACAGTAGAGATAAGTATTTCCCTCAGTGAGAACAAAGATATCAATCGAGTAGGAGAATCATGAAAAGCCTCGTGAACAACACCTGCACACACAAAAGCAAATACTTGAACCCAACGCGGGCAAGAGGGTCGTCAATCCCCTTGAACTCGTTACTTACAAGGATCAAATCTTGTAGTGGTAGATAGATAAATTGCAAAACAAAATAAAAGATAAAAAATTACAGCAAATATATTTTGGGTTATATATATATATATATATGATAAAAGTAGACACGGGGCCCATAGTTTTCACTAGAGGCTTCTCTCTCGAACACATAGCATACGGTGGGTGAACAAATTACTGTTGGCCAATTGATAGAAAAGTGCATAGTTAGGGTGATATTGAAGGCAATGATCATGTATATAGGCATCATGTCTGAGACAAGTAGACCGACTCCTGCTTGCATCTACTACTATTATTCCACCCATCTACCGCTATCCAGCATGCATCTACGGTATTAAGTTAATAAAAACAGAGTAATGCCTTAAGCAAGATGACATGACATAGACAAAGTAAACCCAACTAATATGAATAAACCCCATCATTTTACCCTTAATGGCAACAATACAAATACATGTCCTGTCCCTTTCTGTCACTAGAATAGAGCACCGCAAGATTGAACCCATCACAAAGCACTTCTCCCACTGAAGATAAATCAATCTAGTTGGCCAAACCAAACGGATAGATCGGGGAGAAATACAAAGATATAACAATCACGCATAATAAAGTTCAGAAAAGACTCAATTACTTCTCATGAATATTCAGACCATAAACCCACAATTCATCAGATCCCAACAAACACAGCGCAAAAGAAGATTACATCGGATAGAACTCCAAGAACATCGAGTAGAGCATTGCATTGAAGATCAAAGAGAGAGAAGAAGCCATCTAGCTAATAGCTATGGACCCGTAGGTTTTTGATGAACTACTCGCGCATCATTGAAAGGTAGCAAGGATGATGTAGAAGCCCTCCGTGATTGATTCCCCCTCCGGCAGAGTACCGAAAAGGCCTCCAGATGGGATCGCAGAAGAACATAAGCTTGCGGTGGCGGAAAAAGTATTTCGGGTGGCTCTCTGGTATATTGGGAATATTTGAGAATTTATGAAGGCAAAATTAGGTCAAGAGGTGCCACGAGGGGCCCACAAGCTCCCCCCAGGGTGTGCCTGGTGAGCTTGTTGCTCCCTCGTGACTCTTCTAGTCTTCTCCCGAACCTTCGTGGGTCCCTTTTGGTCCAAAAAAAAATTAATCCAAAGATTTTTCTCCGTTTGGACTCCATTGATATTGATTTTCTGAAAAGCCAAAAACAAGCAAAAAAATAGCAACTGGCACTGGGCACTAGGTTAATGGGTTAGTCCCAAAAAATGATATAATATAGCATAAAAATGCATATAAAACATCCAAGATTGATACTATAATAGCATGGAACAATAAAAAATTCTAGATACGTTGGAGACGTATTAGCATCCCGAAGCTTAATTCATGCTCGTCCTCGAGTAGGTAAATGATAAAAAACATAATTTTTGATGTGGAATGCTACCTAACATGTCTATCATGTAATCTTTCTTTTAGGGTATGAATATTAAGATCCGAATGAAGCAATAGTCTATAATTTGATATAAAGACATCAATACTCAGACATACCAACAGACAATCATGCCTTTCAAAATAAAAATGATAAAGAGCGCTATCCCTACAAAATCATATAATCTTGTCATGCTCCATCTTCTTAAAACAAAATATTAATCATGTACAATCCCGATGACAAGCCGAGCTATTGGTTTATACTTTTTAATGCGCTTCAGCTTTTTCAACCCTCACGCAATACATGAGTGTGAACCATGGATATAGCACTATGGGTGGAATAGAATGTGGTGATAGAGATTAATAAGGGGAAGAAAAAAAAGGAGGATAGTCTCACATCGACGCGGCTAATCAACGGGCTATGGAGAATGTAGGTGTAGTAAGACATGGGTGCCTTAGTACCCTGACTTGTGCACAGGAAGTAGCAGCCTTCCCGATGGCAGGGCTTGCCGGAGGACTATGGTATACAAGACTCAAGACTTGGTGTACAAGACCATGAAGAAGGCCTCGAGACAGGTCATTAAGAAGTACTAGTTTAGTACTGAAGATGAAGACCTTGGTTGCCGGCAAGCTACTTGGCGGAAAGCAAAGACCCGGCAAGCTCCGTGCCGGCAAGCACTCACTACTTGACCACCGCTCCACCTCAGCGACCAGCCAGTTGCTTGTCAAATAGGTGTCGAGCGGGCACGTAGTTAGGTGAAGCTTGTCTGGTCACATGTCAGCTCACCGCCGAAGATACAAATTTAATGACACCCGTCTTGAAGGCGTGTCAAGATAATAAGCGGTAGCTGGGCGAACGACATAGAAGGAGAGACAAACCTTTCCGGAACACCTCTCCAGCGTGACACCTCATGGTGCATTTAATGCATTTGTCCTAACCCGTTAGAGTTAGGTATTTGGCACTGTAGGCACTATCTACCTTGTGTAAAGACTATTTTGCCACTGTGGAGACCCCGTCATCTATAAAAGGAGGCCCATGGCTACCTTTACAAAGGTCGACACATTGTTCATTTGCATGCGTGTAGCTGCATTTCCCGCACACCTTGTCGGCAAGCTGCGCTCCTTGTACTTGAGCTCAACACACCAATACAATCAAATCAAGAGTATGGTTTTACGCTTCACAGCGGCCCGAACCTGGGTAAAACCTCATGTGTTCTGCTAGTTCTGCTCTTTGTGCTTGTTGATCTCCAGAGTCGAAGCGCAAAGGGGCCTTTGCCGGTCCCATAGATCATCGTACGCACGACATCTTTGGCGCGCCAGGCAGGGGGATCGCTTGCGCAAACCTGAATTAGAAGTCCGCGCGTCAGCTTCTTCACTGCCTTCATCGCTATGGCTCCCAAGAAGAAGGGATCCATGATAGTTGCTCCGTCCACGTCCAAGCTATCGACGTTGACGCCTACACAAACGGGCGACAACAGAGGTGGAGGCGAATAACATCCACGATGTTCTGGCGATCTGAGCCAGACGAGCGGCATCGTCCGGCGTACGAGGAGCAGGGGATCCAGCTGCTGCTACATCTAAGGATGGAGTTGCGAAGCCTACAGGCGGCGCGGTGACCTCCAGGGATGCTCCAGCAGCATCCAAGACTCCCACACCTCCAGGTCATGCGTGATGAGCAGCGCCAAGACGTCGGCGGCTCCGGGCACCGTCCTCACGGCAAGACCCCTGTGGATCACTCCCAGGATGTGCAGGGCCAACATGCATGCCAGCATGCCAGCGAAAATAGGCCACGGCTGCAGGACCGAGATGGAGCTCCTTCTAACTTTGTTAGAAGTAAGAACACCTCCCATTCTTCGCACCGCTCTTTGACAAGTACGTCGGCAGAAGCCCTGGCACGAGCATAATTGCTCCTTGACTTCCCTCCTGCTACAGACAAGATGGAGGAGTGGAGAGCATCTATACAGAGCCTCCTAAGCTTCACCAACAATGACAAGCCCCAGCAGGCGGGGCCCTCACAGCAGTAGCCCGCCGCGTCGGTGCGTGCTGCTGGCGAGCGGACCGGAGGCGGCACACCTATGGTGCAATCCCCTCCATGACAACAACAGTGGTAGAGCCAGCGGATTGACGCCCATGATGACATGTCTATGGCGTCGTGTAATCCGTGAGCTCATCGTGATCAGCGCCAAGTCCTTCAGGAACGATGCACAGAAGACACTCGAACCACCATCGAGCAGCGCTTGGAAGCACACCGTCAATCCGACATGCGTGTGATAACCCACAAGTATAGGGGATTGTTTGTAGCCTTCTTCGATAAATAAGAGTGTCGAACCCAACGAGGAGCTAAAGGCAGAACAAATATTCCCTCAAGTTCTATCGACCACCGATACAACTCTACGCACACTTGACGTTTGCTTTACCTAAAACAAGTATGAAACTATTTTGCAAGAATAAAACTATGAGTACTTTGCGAGAATAAAACTATGAATAAATTGCAAGGTAATAAAAGTGGATAGCTTTTGTCAACAAGAAAGTCATTTGTCCCTAGGCAATCGATAACAAGTACCGGTAAACATTCTTGTAATTTTATATGAGGGAGAGGCATGAGCTAACATACTTTCTCTACTTGGATCATATGCACTTATGATTGGAACTCTAACAAGCATCCTCAACTACTAAAGATCATTAAGGTCATGAAACCCAACCATAGCATTAAGTATCAAGTCCTCTTTATCCCATATGTAACAACCCACCTACTCGGGTTTAAGCTTCTGTCACTCTCGCAACCCACCATAAGCGAATCATGAACGTATTGCAACACCCTACAGCGGGGATCCCCCACGTTTGCGCGAGATGGAGGGCACTGTAGGACAGCACCATAAATTAAATATACAATCATACCAACCAAGATCACGATTGACCCACAGGACAAAACAGATCTACTCAAACATCATAGGATAACCATAGATCATTGGGAAATAATATATGGAGTTGAGCACCATGTTTAAGTAGAGATTACAGTGGAGAGAAAGAGTGTTACACTACTGCATAGAGGGGGATAGAGTTGGTGTTGACGGTAGCAAGATTGTTGATGTAGATCGTCGTCACGAGCCTTGCCTCAGCGGCACTCCGGTGCCACCGGGAGAGAGGGGGAGAGAGCCCCCCTCCTTATTCTTCTTCCTTGGCCTCCCCCCTAGATGGAAGGAGAGTTCCCCCTCTGGTCCATGGCCTCCATGGCAGCGGAGGGGCGGGAGCCCCTCCGAGATTGGATCTCCCTTTCTATTCTCTTCTGTTTCGCGTTCTCCAGATCTGGCCGAAAACCATTTCTTATATTCTCGGAGATCCGTAACTCTGATTGCGCTGAAATTTTAACATGATTTTTTCTGGATATAAGCTTCCTTGGACCCGAAGTAGAGCTCCAACCGACGTACGAGGTGAGCACAACCCACTACGGCGCGCCTGGGCCCTAGGGCGCGCCCAGGTGTCTTATGGTGTGTGTGGGCCTCCGTTTGCGATGATTCCAACTCCCAAAAATCACAAATATTCCAAAATAATTCTCCGTAAAATTTTATTGCATTTGGACTTCGTTTGATATGGATTTTCTGTGAAACAAAAAACCTGCAAAAAACAGGAACTGGCACTGGGCACTGGATCAATAGGTTAGTCCAAATAAATCATATAAAATGTTGCCAAAAGTGTATAAAAGTTGTATAATATTGGCATGAAACAATAAAAAATTATAGATACGATGGAGACGTATCAGCATCCCCAAGCTTAATTCCTGCTCGTCCTCGAGCAGGTAAATGATAAAAAAAAAGATAATTTTTGATGTGGAATGCTACCTAGCATAAACTTGATCATATGTCTAGTCATGGCATGAATATTAAGACATAAGTGATTGAAAGCAATAGTCTATAATTTGACATAAAGACATCAATACTCAGGCATCCCAACAAACAATCATGTCTTTCAAAATATCAATGCTAAAGAATGCTATCCCTACAAAATCATATAGTCTTGTCATGCTCTGTCTTCTTAACACAAAGTATTTATCATGCACAACCCCGATGACAAGCCGAGCAATTGGTTCATACTTTTTAATGTGCTTCAGCTTTTTCAACCCTCACGCAATACATGAGCGCAAGCCATGGATATAGCACTATGGGTGGAATAGAGTATAATGATAGGGGTAAATATAGAGAAGACAAAAAAGTAAGAAAGTCTTACATTGATGCGGCTAACCAACGGGCTATGGAGATGCCCATCAATCGATATCAACGTGAGGACTAGGGATTGCCATGCAACGAATGCACTAAGAGCTATAAGTGTATGAAAGCTCAATATGAAAACTAAGTGGGTGTGCATCTAATCCTATAATGAAAAATTCCCACTAGTATATGAAAGTGACAACATAGGAGACTCTCTATATGAAGAACATGGTGCTACTTTGAAGCACAAGTGTGGAACTAGCATGCCCCTTCTCTCTTTGTTTTTTCCTTTTTTTTTTCTTTTTTTTCTTCTTCTTTTCTTTCTTTTTCTTTTTCTTTTTTTTCTCTCATTGTCCGGAGTCTCATCCCGACTTGTGGGGGAATCATAGTCTCCATCATCCTTTCCTCACTGGGACATGCTCTAATAATGAATAATGATGATCATCACACTTCTATTTACTTATAACTCAAAAGAAATAAAAATTACAACTCGATACCTATAACAAAGTATGACTCTATATGAATGCCTCTGGCAGTGTACCAGGATGTGCAATGATCTAGCGTAACATGTATGAAAAATGATGAACGGTGGCTGAGCCACAACTGCTATGTCAGCTATATGATCATGCAAAGCAATATGACAATGAATGCTCAAGTCATCAAAACGGAAGCGGTGGAAGTTGCATGGCAATATATCTCGGAATGGCTATGGAAAGGCCATAATAGGTAGGTATGGTGGTTGTTTTGAGGAAGATATAATAAGGCTTATGTGTGATAGAGCGTATCATATCACGGGGTTTGGATGCACCGGCGAAGTTTCAACCGACTCTCAAGATGAGAAAGGGCAATGCACGGTACCGTAGAGGCTAGCAAATTGCGGAAAGGTAAGAGTGCGTATAATCCATGGACTCACATTAGTCATAAAGAACTCATATACATATTGCAAAAGTTTATTAGCCCTCGAAGCAAAGTACTACTACGCATGCCCTTAGGGGGATAGATTGGTAGGAAAAGACCATCGCTCATCCCCGACCGCCACTCACAAGGAAGACAATCAATAATAAATCATGCTCCAACTTCATAGCATAACGAGAGACTATACGTGCATGCTTCGGGAATCACAAACCTTAACACCAATATTCCTACTAACCACAACCATTTACTAGTACCTCCCACATATTACCATCTCTATATCGCAAAACTATTGGAAGGAATCAAACATATCATATTCAGTGATCCATAAGTTTGATGTAGGATTTTATGACTAACCATGCAATTGACCAATTCCTGTTGACTCTCTAAATAGATATAAGTGAAGCATGAGAGTTTAATTCTTTCTACAAAATACCATGCTCTAACAAATATAAGTGAAGCAAAAGAGCATTCTATAAATAACGGTTTTCTATGTGAAGAGAAACAGGCAATCCAAACTTCAAATGATATAAGTGAAGCACATGAAGCATTCTATAAAGCCACACTCAAAAGATATAAGTGAAGTGCAATGAGCATTCTATAAATCAACCATGGAATATCTCATACCAGCATGGTGCATAAAAGAAAAATGAAAAATAAACACAAAAGACGCTCCAAGATTCACACATATCACATGAACGAAACGAAGACGAAAACATACCGATACTTGTTGAAGAAAGATGGGATGCCTTCCGGGGCATCCCCAAGCTTAGATGCTTGAGTCTCCTTGAATATTTACTTGGGATGACTTGGGAATCCCCAAGCTTGAGCTCTTGCCTCTCCTCCTTCTCCTCATATCGAGACATCCTCGATCTTTGATCACTTCATCCACACAAAACTCAACAGAAAGCTCGGTAAGATCCGTTAGTATAATAAAGTAAATCACTACTTTAAGTACTGTTGCAAACCAATTCATATTTTCTTTTTTCATTGTAGATACTGTATTATAACTTTTCCATGGCTTATACCACCGATAAAAATCGATAGTTTCATCAAAACAAGCAAAACAATGCATAAAAAACAGAATCTGTCTTAAACAGGACAGTCTGTAGAAATCTGAACACCTACCATACTTATAGTACTCCAAAAATTCTGAAACATTAGGAAAAAATAAAAAATTTGTATATAAATACTGTGCAAAACGTTTCAGAACCTTTCGACGTTTCATTAAAAAATGTAAAATCGCGCACTACAGCCAAAGTTTCTATTTTGCACCGCACATACCAACAAACGATCTAATCATCCTAAAGGCAAATCTTGGCACATTGTTTTTATAATACAATGGATTTGTACAAGGGGATAATTATTTTTTTGAGAATCTTCATGAAAAATTTACATTGTTTCCATGAGCATGAACACAAGTGTTCAAGGTCGACCCTCACTTCTCCAATGCATCACCTTTCAATCGCTTCTCTTTTTGTGAAGTTTTAAGTTCCCCTCGATATTTTTTTTTGTTTTTAAACTTTATAAAAGCACTCAACAGAAATAAATGACTCTCTAAAACTTTCGGGTTGTCTCTCTGGTAGCGCTTTCTTTAAATCCATTAAGCTAGGCATAAAGTGCTCAAGTAATGAATCCACCCGGATCCCAAGGTATATCAAAGCCAATTTTAATTAACAATGATTTGGCATTTAGTAGTGAGCACAAAGCAACATATATCATGCAATGACGAAGTCTAACTCTCTTCCTATGCATCGGCATGTCATACAAGAACAATTCATGCACATCAAGTAAAGGCCAATGCATAGTATAAGCAATTTCTTGCAATTCTATCGTGTTGGAAACATAGAGAGGCGGAGATGTAGTTCCTCTCTCATAATAATTGCAAGTAGAAGCAGCAAGCACATGCATATTACATTCATAAAAATTATCATGTGCAACGGTAAAAGGCAACCCATCAATGTAATCCTTAATAAGTGCAAACTTCTCCGATATAGTGTAGTTGGGAGAATTCAAAAAGATAATAGGACTATCATGTGTGGGTGCAATAGAAATAATTTCATTCTTAACATAAGGAACTATAGCAAGTTCATCTCCATAAGCATAATTCATATTGGCATCTTGGCCACAAGCATGGCAAGCATCAAGTTCATCAAAAAGGGATATTTCAAAAGAATCAACGGGATCATAGCAATTATCATAGCATTCATCCTTCGGTAAGAACGAAGGGGCATTAAACAATGTATGTGTTGAAGAGTTACTCTCATTAGAAGGTGGGCACGGGTGATCAATCCGCTCTTCCTCCTTTTGTTCTTCGCTCTCCTCATCATCTTTTTCATCCAATGAGCTCATAGTTTCATCATTTTCTTCTTCCATAGACTCCTGCAAAATGTTAGTCTCTTCTTGGACAGCGGAGACTTTCGCAATAAATATATCAATATCGGAATTGTATTTGTAATTATCATAGCAATATTTAAGGATGGCAAAATTTTCAGGTCTATAAACATCATCATCAAAAGCTTCAAACTTTTCAAACAAAGATTCAATTTCATAAGCACCCTTAAAAGCAACAAATTCTTCTATTCGTTCCACATCATAGTAATAATATATACCATTAGCATAAGAAGCCAAGGTTTCATTATCATTAAATTTGCAAGAAAAGGGAAGGTGTGGAGCATTCATCCTAAAGCAACAAGTATAATCATATCTCTGGCATAAATCCCAAGCATACCAATGCAACATATCAATTTGATCCCATAAAAGTTTCCCTTTTTGTGTCAAGCGATAATCCCTAAAGTATTCACGTTGATCCAATGTTACTCCCATTATCAAGTTGAATGGGGTTTTCTCAGGATTATCAAAGTAGTGCATAATATTTTTCACATAACGAGCATCGAGGGTTTTAGGAGGTTCCCCATCTCCATGAGTAGCAAGTACAACTAAATTTTTTGGTGTTTCGTGTTCCATATCCATAACTAAAGATAGAGAACAACTTAGAACAGAAAATAAAAACTACTTAGTGATAAAGTAAACAAGCACACACGAGAATATTCACCCCATGCTATTGCTCCCCGGCAACGGCGCTAGAAAAAGGTCTTGATAACCCACAAGTATAGGGGATCGTTTGTAGCCTTCTTCGATAAATAAGAGTGTCGAACCCAACGAGGAGCTAAAGGCAGAACAAATATTCCCTCAAGTTCTATCGACCACCGATACAACTCTACGCACACTTGACGTTTGCTTTATCTAAAACAAGTATCGAACTATTTTGCAAGAATAAAACTACGAGTACTTTGCGAGAATAAAACTACGAATAAATTGCAAGGTAATAAAAGTGGATAGCTTTGGTCAACAAGAAAGTCATTTGTCCCTAGGCAATCGATAACAAGTACCGGTAATCATTCTTGTAATTTTATATGAGGGAGAGGCATGAGCTAACATACTTTCTCTACTTGGATCATATGCACTTATGATTGGAACTCTAACAAGCATCCGCAACTACTAAAGATCATTAAGGTCGTGAAACCTGACCATAGCATTAAGTATCAAGTCCTCTTTATCCCATATGCAACAACCCACCTACTCGGGTTTAAGCTTCTGTCACTCTCGCAACCCACCATAAGCGAATCATGAACGTATTGCAACACCCTACAGCGGGGATCCCCCACGTTTGCGCGAGACGAAGGGCACCGTAGGACAGCACCATAAATAAAATATACAATCATACCGACCAAGATCACGATTGACCCACAGGACAAAACGGATCTACTCAAACATCATAGGATAACCATAGATCATTGGGAAATAATATATGGAGTTGAGCACCATGTTTAAGTAGAGATTACAGCGGAGAGAAAGAGTGTTACACCACTGCATAGAGGGGGAGAGAGTTGGTGTTGACGGTAGCAAGATTGTTGATGTAGATCGCCGTCACGATCCTTGCCCCGGCGGCACTCCGGCGCCACCGGGAGAGAGGGGGAGAGAGCCCCCCTCCTTCTTCTTCTTCCTTGGCCTCCCCCCTAGATTGGAGGAGAGTTCCCCCTCTGGTCCATGGCCTCCATGGCGGCGGAGGGGCGGGAGCCCCTCCGAGATTGGATCTCCCTCTCTGTTCTCTTCTGTTTCGCGTTCTACAGATCTGGCCAAAAACCATTTCTTATATTCCGGAGATCCGTAACTCCAATTGCGCTGAAATTTTAACATGATTTTTTTTCGGATATAAGCTTCCTTGTGCCCGAAGTAGAGCTCCAACCGATGTATGAGGTGAGCATAACCCACCACGGCGCGCCTGGGCCCTAGGGCGCGCCCAGGTGTCTTGTGGTGTGTGTGGGCCTCCGTTTGCAATGATTCCAACTCCCAAAAATCACAAATATTCCAAAATAATTCTTCGTAAAATTTTATTACATTTGGACTTCGTTTGATATGGATTTTCTGCGAAACAAAAAACATGCAACAAACAGGAACTGGCACTGGGCACTTGATTAATAGGGTAGTCCAAATAAATCATATAAAATGTTGCCAAAAGTGTATAAAAGTTGTATATTATTGGCATGAAACAATAAAAAATTATAGATACGACAGAGACGTATCAGCATGCCGGACCAGTCATTGACGAGCCTGCGTCGGGGTTCCCTAAGTGCCTGCCTTACGATGTAGGTTACCCAGCATTTACCCGTGAGCTGCGACATGTTTGATGGCCCTCTTCCTGGAGCTTCAAGACAGAGCTGCCAGAAAAATATGACAGCAAGATTAACCCGCCGGAGTTCCTCGACATCTACACCATTGCGGTGCAGGCTGCCGGGAAACATGACAACAAGATCCTCGCCAACTACTTCCCGTTGGCACTCAAGTCCAACGTCAGGTCATGGTTGATGAACTTGCCAGACAACTCCATTTCCTCTTGGTCGGAGCTGTGCCATGAGTTCATTGGTGCTTTCACCGGGGGCCACAAGGTTCCCGGCCAGCCTAGTGACATACATGTGCTGCCGCAAAGAGATGGCGAGTCTCTCCGCAAGTATATTCAGAGATTCAGCCACGTGCAGTGCAACATTCCCGACATCCATCCTGCTGCTGTGATTGCTGCATTCCACACGAATGTGCACAATCGCAAGATGCGGGAGGAGATGGCCATGAACAAGGTGAGGGACGTCGCCGAGCTTTACGCTCTGGCCGACAAGTGCGCATGTGCTGAAGAGGGGAGGAGACTTCCCGGGGAAGATGCTAGCGCCGAAGTCGATTCCGAGACGATGGCGCATCGGCCTCAAAGAAGAAAGGCCGCAAGCGCAACATGAAGTGCAAGGGCAAGGCTGTGATGGCAGTCGAGGGTTCCGGCGACTCCAATGCTGCCAAGAAGCCAAAGACCAAGAGCTCCAGCAAGGAGGTTGCCGGGTGCACTGGTTGTCAGGAGGCAGGAACAGGCGAGAAGATGGAGGGCTCCGGTAAGCCATACTATAGATCCACCGCACCAAGGGCCATGACCTCCAGCAGTGCCGGCAAGTGGAGCAACTTGCCGAGAAGAAAAAAGCTGAATACGAGAAACGTGACAAGGAGAAGGGCCAAGATGGTGCTGGAGGATCCGGCAAGAAGGGTCGTAGTGGCCGTCGAGGTCGCCGCGGCAAGGCCAAGTAGCAAAAGGAGAAGCCTGCTCGAGGCGTGACAAGGAGGAAGATGAAGATGATGACAAGGACAAAGAGGAGTCCAGTGAACAAGAGTTCCAGAAAGCAACCGAAGCCATGTGTGTTGACGGAGGCGTATCTTTGCACTCCTCTCACCGCCACCTCAAGCAGTGGGCGGGTGAGATCAATCCAGTGGAGCCAGCAGTAGAAGCTCAGAAGCCACTCAAGTGGTCCAACACACCTATCATCTTTGATGCCGAGGACCACCCTGATCGCACAACCGCGGTCGTGTGCATGCCGTTGTTGGTCTCACCAACAATTCGCAACCTCAAGGTCACAAAGATGTTGGTGACGATGGGGCTGGCTTGAACTTGATCTCGCCAGATGTGATCAAGGGGCTGCAAATTTTCGATGAAGATATGAAGAAAACGGGCATGTTTCAAGGGATAATTCCGGGAAGGAGCCAACCCAAGGGGAAAATCACTTTGTCGGTGACGTTTGGCAGTGAATTGAACTACAGGATGGAGAAGATTGTCTTCGACGTCGTCAAGATTCTGTTGCCTCACAATGGGATTCTTGGTCGCCCAGCCCTGGCGAAGTTCATGGCGGCATCCCACTATGCCTACAACATGCTCAAGATGCTAGGGCCGATGAGCGTCATCACCATCCACTCCGACAAGAAAGACACAATCATCTGCGCTAATCAACTCTACCGGGAGGCAATCACAACATGTGCTGATGACCCACAAGTATAGGGGATTAATCATAGTCCTTTTGATAAGTAAGAGTGTCGAACCCAACGAGGAGTAGAAGGAAACGACAAGCGGTTTTCAGCAAGGTATTTTCTGCAGGCACTAAAATTGTCGATAATAGATAGTTTGATAGCAAGGTAATTGGTAATGAGCAAGTAATAGTAACGGTAACAAATGTGCAACAAGGTAGCCCAATCCTTTTTGTAGCAAAGGACAGGCCGGAACAAACTCTTATAGTAAGTAAAGCGTTCTTGAGGACACACGGGAATTTCATCTAGTCACTTTCATCATGTTTGTTTGATTCGCGTTCGTTACTTTGATAATTTGATATGTGGGTGGACCGGTGCTTGGGTGCTGTTCTTACTTGAACAAGCCTCCCACTTATGATACCCCTCCTGCAAGCATCCGCAACTATGAAAGAAGAATTAAGAATAATCTAACCATAGCATGAAACATATGGATCCAAATCAGCCCCTTACGGAATAGCGCATAAACTAGGGTTTAAGCTTCTGTCACTCTAGCAACCCATCATATAATAACTAATCCACAATGCTTTCCCTTAGGCCCAAAGATGGTGAAGTGTCATGTAGTCGACGTTCACGTAACACCACTAACGGAAACAACAACATACATATCATCAAAATACCGAACGAACACCAAATTCACATGATTACTTACGACAAAACTTCTCCCAAGTCCTCAAGAACAAATGTAACTACTCACAAAACATATTTATGTTCAAGATCAGAGGGGTATTGAATAGCATAATGGATCTAAACATATGATCTTCCACCGAATAAACCAACAAGCATCAACTACAAGATGTAATCAACACTACTAGCAACCCACAGGTACCAATCTGAGGTTTTGAGGCAAAGATTGAATACAAGAGATGAACTAGGGTTTGAGATGAGATTGGTGAAGATCTTGATGAAGATCGGTGCTCCCACTATGAGAGGATCATTGGTGATGACGGTGCCTTCTATTTCCCCCTTTCGAAGGGAAGTTTCCCCGGCGGAATTGCTCCACTGGAGAGCAAAAGTGCTCCTGCCCAGGTTCTGCCTTGAGATGGTGGCGCTTCATCCCGAAATCTTCCTTCTGATTTTTTCTAGGGCAAATGGCATCATATAGGTGAAGATGGGCCCCGAAGGCCTGCCAAGTTCATCAAAAGCTCAGGGGGCGTGCCCCCCAGGCTTTTGGCTGCCTGGTAGGTCCCCTCTGGTATTTCTTTCACCAATAATTTTAATATATTCCAATGATTCTCCTTCAATTTTCAGCTCATTTGGAGATGTTCAGAAAAATGCCTCCGATATAACCCTTTCGGGTCCAGAATTCCAGCTGCCGGCAATCTCCCTCTTTATGTGAAACTTGCAAAATAAGAGAGAAAAGACATAAGAATTGTATCATAAAGTGAAATAACAGTCCATAATGCAATAAATATCAACATAAAAACATGATGGAAAATGGACGTATCAACTCCCCCAAGCTTAGACCTCGCTTGTCCTCAAGCGAAAGCCGAAATCGATAATCATGGCCACATGCTTAGAGATAGAGGTGTCGATAAAAATAAAATACGGACATGGAAGCATCAGGGTCATTAACATAACAGCAATATTCATTATCATAAAACCTCTCATGAGCAAGTAACAATTCATCACAACAATGAAGTATAAGGCATAAACTTTCTTGAAAACTAACAAACTATGTTCTCAGTCAACAATGCAATTGCAATTCATCATATTTTCAGGAAGAGTCTCATGTCAGAGCTTTTTAGCAAGTCCACATACTCAACCATCATTTAGTCTTCTATGGTTGCTAACACTCACAACATATATATGCAGCAAAAAGTTTCAGCCAGACACATAGAAAGATTGGGGCTTATAGTTTCGCCTCCCAACTTATTCACCACAAGAGTGTTGTCGACAATACTAACTCATGATCACTCATATCCAACTGGATATATGTGCCTAGATCTTTCCCCACCACATGATGCTTACAAAAGAGACAAATAAAAAGGAATAGAGGAGAACACTATTGAATCTTGCATAAAAAGTAAATACATAAAAGTAAAATATAGGCCTTTCACAGAGGGAAGCAGAGGTTGTCATGCGCTTTTTGTTTTTGGATGCGCAAGCTCTTAGTGCAAAGGAACGTCACATTATATTGCCCCTTGTGATAGCAACCTTTATTATGCAGTCCGTCACTTTTATTTCTTTGCCATCACAAGTTTGTACAACACTTATTTTCCCTTACAATGAAGGATCAAACATATTTAGCAATTTTTATTGCTTTATACACCTATGACAACTTACTTGAAAGATCTTATTCAATCTGTAGGTAGGTATAGTGGACTCTCATGACTTGAAACAGGGTTTATGGTTTTTGGATGCACAAGTAGTATCTCTACTTAGTGCGGATTTTTGGCTAGCAAAGATATTGGGCAACCACCACATGTTGGAGGATCTATGACAATATAACTTCTGTGTAAATATAATTCATTATGTTGTCTTCCTTGTACAACATCGACAATTTGGCATAAAATACTTAATGGGGGCTCACAATCATAAAAGATGTCCAAGATAGTGTATTTGCATGTGAGTCTTCTCTTCCCTTATTAATTCTTTCATGAATTGCATCACTGACCAATGCTATGTTTGTCAACTTTCAATAAATTTTACCACTTATACTTTTCCTTATGTATTGTCATTACTTTCTATAAGATTAGCATATGATCTTTTTCATTATTTTCATTGCTAGGATTGAAACATAAAAGTAAAGAGGCAAAAACTTGAACTACTCTTTATTATATAACTCTCAACTCGATTACATACATAGATAGATCACTAAGCAAGCACTCGAAAATAGATCATACTAAAACTTTATTTTTCTAATTCATGAAATAACTAAGGATCGAACTAAGATAAGTAATGATGATAAAAGTGATGGTGATACGATACCGGGGCACCTCCCCCAAGCTTGGCACAAGCCAAGGGGAGTGCCCACACCCATATACTTAAGTCTCCTTCTTGGGTGGTGATGGTGATGATGAGGTAGTAGGCTTGTCCTTCACAATGGTCATGAGTATCTCCCTCAAACTCTGAATTTCCCGGAGCACTTGGCGAATTAACTCAGTATTCTTTTCCACCTCAGCCATGATATGTTTATTCTCCGGTTCCCTTGAGTTTGTTCCTGCATCACTTTCTCTTGGGCGAGATATGTCCCAATTGGATGGCATATGCATACGAGGAGTATTTTCAATCCCATAATTGTGAACCAAATTATGAAAATTGTTCCGATGTAACCTATGTAAGGGCCTCCTAGGGGGTGATCCTTCCTGTACCTCTTGGCCTTCATGATTACTTGTAGTCCTTATTGCTTGATTGGGAGTTGGGATAGTGGAGATGCCAGCCAGAGTGCCTCTCTCCGAAGCTGGAGGGTGTACCTCAAGCGAATCTCCTTCATCTACCTCCATAGTGGCTTCCTCGGCCTCCTCCCTCCTGAGTTCCATCTGCATCAACCAAGCATCGTCTTCCACGTTGTTGGAGGAGGGAGAAGACACGATGCCTGGCTTGATAGATTTGACAGAAAACAACACGAAACAAGAACAGGGGATATCTCTGTGATACGATGGTCAAAACCTCGGGAAGTATATATATAATGATTTTTTTCGTGCAGGACAAGTAACATGGAAGAAACACGAAGACGGAAAAGTCCACGAGGGGGCCACAAGCCTGGGGGCACGCCCAGGGGGGTGGCCCGCGCCCCTAGGGCTTGTCGCTCCCTCGTGCACTTTTCGGACTGTTTATTATTTTCCTATTTTTTTAAATATACCAAAATGGACAGAAAGTACTTTTATGGAACTTTTGGAGTTGGTTTACTTATCGTACCACATACCTACCCCTTTTTTAGGGCTATGGAGCGTCCCGGAAGGTTTCCCTTATTTGTTCCTCCAGTGTCATAGTTTGAATAATATTAGTTTCAACATTAATGGGCGTACCTGAGATATAATTTTTAATCCTTTGCCCATTAACCACCTTCAGAATAGTGCCTTCGGTGTTGTTTATCTTGATAGCTCCAAAACGATAATCTTCTTCAATGATATATGGTCCTTCCCATTTAGAGAGAAGCTTTCCTGCAAAGTATCTTAAACGAGAGTTGTATAATAAAACTTGATCTCCTATTTTGAATTCCCGTTTTTGGATTCTTTTATCATGTCATCTTTAAACTTTTTCCTTAAATAACTTAGCATTTTCATAAGCCTGTGTCCTCCATTCATCTAGAGAACTAATACCAAATATCCTCTTTTCACCGGCAAGTTTGAAATCATAGTTAAGTTCTTTAATTTCCCAATATGCTTTATGTTCTAACTCAAGAGGTAAATGACATGCTTTTCCATAGACCGTTTTATAAGGGAACATACCCATAGGATTTTTATAAGCAGTTATGTATGCCCACAATGCATCATCTAACTTCTTAGACCAATTCTTTCTAGATCTATTGACAGTCATTTGTAAAACATGCTTTATTTCTCTATTTTTCAATTCAACTTGACCACTAGACTGAGGATGATAAGGTGATGCAATTCTATGGTTGTCATCATATTTAGCAAGGAGTTTACGGAATGAACCATGGATAAAATGTGAACCACCATCAGTCATTAAATATCTAGGGACTCCAAACCTCGGGATTAAGCATTTTAATAGAAGTGTTATGATCAGCACTACTAGTTGGAATAGCTTCTACCCACTTAGTAACATAATCAACAACAACTAGTGTCGGCATGCGACACCTATGGGATCCTAAGGGACCCCTTTACGATTCGGCGGGGGGAGAGGTATGCGCAAAGAGTAGAACCAACGATCGACGCGGGGCGATTTTACCCAGGTTCGGGCCGCTAATCAGCATAAAACCCTACTCCTGCCTTGTTTTATTATCGATGTTCTTGAGCCCAGGCTCCAGGAGCGCTCGCAGTGAACAATACATTCAAAGAGCAGCTACGCATGCAGAATGGGCCAGAAGATCGTCCTCCCCTGTAGCAGTTGCCTTGGGCCTCCTTTTATACCACAAAGGGGTCACCACAGTGGCAAAATGTACATACATTGAGGTGTAAAGTAGCTACAGGGTCATCATACCTAACCCCTGACGGATTAGGATGAACGCATTTAATGCACCGTGAGGTGTCCTTTTAGGTGTCCTCACTTTCTTGGGGATGGAAAAAGGGGCCATCCCATCAGCACCGCTTAAGCTCTCCTCCACTGGCGCGTCGCCACGCATCCAAAGAAGGACCCGGAATGTCGGGTTCGTTGCTGTGCCAGAGCGGTGGTACAGCAACAAAATCTTGCCGGGTGTTGAACCTTGCCGGGCGCCGAGCCTTGCCGGGCGCCGAACCTTGCCGGGCTTCGCAGGCCATCCCGGCAAGATCTTGCCGGGAAAGCTGGCCTGAGGATTCCAGCTCTTCTTATCTGCTGATCCTCAGATCTTTGACTTGAGAATTTCCTTGGTGGCCTGAGTCAATCTCGAACTGTTCCCCGACAAGCCTTGCCGCGAGTATGGCTACAACTGCCCGTGCACAAGTACGGGGTACTAATGGCCCAATACTTAGTACACCGACAGGAGCCCCCGGGCCTAGGCCATACACAAGTGCGAGGCGTTGTTGGGCTAGGCCCAAACAGTGCACGGGCACACGTGGCAGGGGATTAACTGCTCGTAAATATCCCGTTTACTGTGCCCCCCACTACGCGCGCCGAACGCGTGACATGGGAAGCGTGCCTCAAAAGCTGCAACTGCAACGCGCCTGCAGAGGCGCATTCACATTGGGGAGTAAAAGAGGCGGCCCCGCTCCTTCCCCATAAAAAGGAGAAACCGCAGAGGCACAAGCCTATTTACCCCCCTTTTCTTCTCAATCTGGTCGTCGCCATTGCTTTCCTTCTCTTGAGCTCAGAGCAAAACTTTCCCTCATCTGCTTGTCGCCTCCACGCCCGCTTCATCCCCGGCTTCTGCCCTCGCAGTCACCATGCCGCCCAAGACCAGCAAAGGCAAGGGCAAGGAGACAAAAGCTGATGTCCCGGAGAGCGAGCTGGTGAAGATGCGGAAGAAATATGTCGTCTTCGCCCCGTCGCTCGATGCGGAAGCTTTGAAGAGGCAGTACCAGTGCATGTGGGCGAGGGAGACGCAGGCTCACCCCGCCACTCGCGTGATTCCAGGTTCTTGCTCCAAGAGTGGGTCAGACAGATACCCCTTTTTCATCGCATACTTCTATTGCGGGCTCTGTCCTCCATTTTCTGACTTCTTCAATGACATTATGTACACATACGGCTTCCATCTTCTCGATTTCACGCCGAATGCGGTATTGTGCATGTCCATCTTCGCTCACCTTTGTGAAAACTTTGCCGGAGTGGTTTCCCAATACAGCCCTTTTCCGCCACTACTTTTTCCCTCGTATCCAAAAAGGAGAGGCCCTCTCTGGTTCTATCGCCTGGATTCCAAGGGCTTGGAATAAGGAAATATACCCAGAAGGGGTTTACCGCGAAAAGTGGGACGAATGGCGGGCTGAGTGGTGCTGGATCAAGGAAACAGATCCCCATCTGTTCTGTCTGCCTCGACAGCAGAAAGCGGTCCGCGGCAGTGGCTGGAGCAGTCTTGCCGCTGAAGATGAAAAACTCACAATCGCCACCACCAGGATTCTTCGCCTGAAAGCTGCCGGGCTGACAATGGAGATGATTGGCTTTAATTTTCTCCGCCGCCATATTGCTCCCTTGCAGAATAAAGGAAGACCAGCTTGGGAATACCAAAATGCAGCAGACATCATGAGACTGTGCCCCGGGTTGAACAACAATCTGACTGCTATGCAACTTGGCGCTCTCCGTCAAAAGCTGTTCCAGCGCGACAACAGGCATCGGTTGCCGGCAAGGATTGTCCCTCTGTGCAACAACTCTGCCCTGGGGTCAATTATCGCTACCATGCCACTGTTCAATGCCCACAGTCTCGACGAGACATGGGTTGAGCCATCCGAGGAAGAGGCACAGAAGTTCTTTGATAACTTGACGGAGAGGGCCATCCGGGAAGAAGCAGACTTCATTCGAGCCACCATCGACGAAGAGGTGGCATACATTGCCACTAGGGCGGAGGAGGCAAATCTTGCCGCAGAGGCAGGCAGCGTCGGCTTCACAGAATGGGAAACTAGTGACGCAGAGGTAGTAGTGGAGAAAAATCCTGCCGGGATGGACAAAGCTGCCGGGGAACAGAGCAGCACAGCCGCTGAGAGCTCATCCGACAAAGACGCGGCTGAAGAAGAACCGGAAGGAGAGCTCCCAGCCCCGAAGAAGACAAAGCGTGTTCTTCGGAAGGCTGCATCTGGCATCCCGGCAAGCCAACCTTCCTCGAGCAGCGAGCTTCCCGGCAAGAAAGCGGCCGGCAAGACTGCGCCGCGGCAAGGGGTCCGATAGCAACCCGCGCGGCGTGCAAGACCCACATCAGCGGCAACTGCTGAGGCGGTAGAGGTGTCTCGCACTACCGCACCGAAAGCTGAGGTGACGGAAACACGCCAGCCCCCGGTGCCCGCTACAGCCAAGCGACCTAGGACCCCTCCTCCGCCTTCCCACATAGACATCGCAACGGAGGTCGATTTCGACATCTCCGGCTTCAGTCCGGAGCGAGAAGAGGAAGAGTGAGTACCTTGCCACAGCCTTTATCTCCCAATCCTGAATCAATCTTATTGACTTGCTTGTATTGTCTCTGCAGTGATGCAGAAACCTTGATGGAGAGGATGGCGAAGAGGACAAAGACTTCTACAGGCGACGAGCCTCCGGCAGGCTTCGTGAGCGCGCCGGAAACCACTACCATCAGCCCGGATCTTAGTCCTCGACGCAGCCCCCAGCGCAGCCCCCAACATAAGTTCATTATTCTTTTCGGTTGGGGAATGCTGAGGTTCCTATCCTTGCCGCTGATATCTTTGGGCTTGCAGGAGAAGGACGACAACAAAGGGAGTTATCAGGAGATACCCTCGTCGTGCCACCTCTGTCAACCACATCGCCCACAAGCGCGTCCCCGGCAAGTGATCACACCGACGAGCTTGTCTTGGTTGAGGAGGAGCCAACAACCATGGATGCTGGCATCTTACCCCTGGCAACCGAGGTTGCCGGGAGGAGCGAGGCCACCTCTCAACAGCCCGATGCAGGTAACCAATTGCCTCAGCGTGCTTGCTATTCTTTCCTTTATCTCTCTTTCTTTGGTCTTCTTGAACTTCAATTTTGATCTCATTCTGTTTCTCCCCCTTGTCCTTTAGAACTCCCTGAGATGGAAGACATGGACATCGATGCTGTCATCGAGGAGACCGCCAGGGATGTTGCCGCCGAAGCCGACAAGATCGCTGCCAGCGAGGCCGCCACGGATGCCACCATAGAAGCCGGCGGTGCTTTTGCCGAGGAGGCCGCCAAGACTGCACAGGAGGAACCCGCCAAGGAGTCTACTGAAGAGGGCGGCAAGGAGGCTAGTGACCATACTGACGGCATTCCTGCCGCAGGAGCGCCAGGCGCTGCGCCGGCCATGGAGCCCCCTGCTACTGGTGAGGCGGTTGTTGAGGATCAACCGTCAACATCTGAAGGCCCCTCATCCAGCAAATATCTCAAAGTTGGCGAGAACCTGTTCGTCAACTTGCCGGGGACGGCAAGCATTGGGGCACCGACCGAAGGGGAAGTCTTCGACGAAGAAATCATCGCTGCTGCCGGGCTCGAGGTTGTTGATGATCCAAGCGCTAGCAGCGGCAAGTCTGAAGAGGATCAGCTCCTTCAGGCCATGGGCGGAAATTTTCGCAAGCTCCATGGGCGGAAAGAGAAAGCAGATTCCAGAATGGCAGTTGTCGAGGCGGCCGAAGTAGATTTTCAGAGGCGCGTCGAACAAATGCAAGTCTGGTACGCCGAGGCCCTCCAAGAGTTGACTGCCGGCCGGGAACAAGTGAGCCAACAGTGGACAGAAATCCTCCTGAAACAATCTGATATGGAGAAGGCGCAGGATGAAGCTGCGCAAAGAATTGCTGCTGAAGATGCTCTCCTGACAGGGCGTCGCGTTGCGCTTGATGCTCACGAGGAAGATCTCACCGCACATGAGCAGGCGCTCGCCGCCAAGCTTCACAGCAAAGATGAAGATATCGAGAAGCTTGTTGCGCGGCAGACCCAGGAGCTGGAGCAGAAACACAAAGAGGCGCTCAAAGCTCTAATTGTAAATCACGCCGGCAAGCTCAAGGAGGCCGTCGATGCTGCCGAGGCTGCAGAGGCTGCCAAGAATGAGCTGAGCGACAAAGTAAAGAAGCTGGAAGTGGATCTCGAAGAACACGGCAAAGAGCTCTCGACGCTCAAAGGTGATAGGGAAAAAACCCTCCACACCCTGGCGGAGATGCAAGTTGCCATGTCTAACAAGACCAAGCAGCTCTCCTCAGCAAATGATGCTATTGCCGTTCTGGAATTGAAGCTGACCATGTTGCAGAAGTCTCTCGAGGCCGGCAGGGCCCGCGAGAAGGCCCTACTCAAAGATCTCCAGGGAGAGAGGAACCTGCTCAAGAGCGCTGCCGCCGCCCAAATTGATTACGAAAAGGGGGTGGAGATCTGGACTAGACGTCTCATCGATGCTGCGGAGAAGCTCACGGCTGAACTGTCAACCATGGGCCTGTCAAACTTCAGGTATTCTTGCGAGGAAAGGATATCTTCGAGTGCCAGGTTGACGATGTTCTTCGAGAGCATCATTGATGCCCTAAAGTTGCTTCAGTCTAACCGGGCGACTCAATTGGCCAACGAGTCCCGCCGGCTTTGTCGGGCTGTCCTCCGCAAGGTGCTTATCAAGGTGGCGCATAACAATCCTGGCATCAACGTCTCCAACGTGCTTGGCCACCTGCTAAAGGACGCAAATCTCGAGGCGCTTGAAGAGCTTGTCGCGCCTATCCTCGAGAAGGTGGATTCAATCAAAAGGATCGAAGGCCAGCGCAGAGATTAACTGCTCCACCTCTTCTTGCCGTCGTCATTCCATGCCAAAGACAATTAAGTCTTAAGTTAGAACTGTGGCAGCTTATTAATGTAATATAACTTGCTTATGTTTGGGTACATGCATGCTATCTCCCTTGTCTGATTCCTTTATGTATGGAGTTCACCCTACGCTTACTGGAAAACTTGCCGGCGCGCAACCTGCCGCGAGTGCTGGGTGCGGGACTTCAGCAGCCTGCTGGAGGCGCAGCGGCCGGCAAGACTCCTTGGCGTTCTTAGTGCAGCCACTTAAATTGTTGAGCGGACTCGAAACAAAATAAGGGCGCAACCGATTACAGCAAGGGTTCCTTCGCGTGCAGATTTTCCATACAAAAGTCGAAATCGTCCAAGGAAATAACTTTACAATAAAGTAAACTTGTTCTAAGTTTTAGAACTTAGCTTTCTGTCACTGTCCTTCCTCCGGCAAGCATCGATTCTGAATGTCGCCAACTGGTACTCATATCTCCCTCCCCCCCCCGGCAAATGTGCACGCGAGGAATCCTTCTGTCTTTTAAGAAAAAGAAAGAAGAGAAAATAAAGATATGAAACCTTGGCGGTTCGTTAGAACTTACCGGGAGTAGGTGCCATACAACATCTTAGACACACATGCATATATATATGAACATGGAAATCAATAAGGGAATGCACAACACTTAAATTTATTCATTTGTGCTCAGGGTCTACGCCTGGCTTTGTACAAAGGATCATATGCCTTGCCGGCAAGACTTGTACAAAAGGGTGGTTGCCGGGGGCCCCCGGCAACCGCGCCTTATGGGTAGAACTTGCGAAGATGTTTGATATTCCAGGAATTACTCACTGGAACGCCATCTTCGGTCTCCAGGCGGACAACGCCGGGCCTGGTGACTCGTACTACCCGATAAGGGCCTTCCCACTTCGGCGTCAACTTGTTTGAATTCTTGGCGGACTGAATCCGTCGAAGAACAAGGTCGCCTTCCTCAAGGCTTCCGGCATGAACTTTGCGGCTATGGTAGTGGCGCAAAGCTTGCTGGTAGCGTGCAGCTCGCACAACAGCCTGAAGACGATTCTCCTCAAGGAGCACAGCGTCATCTTGCCGCAGTTGCTCTTGCTCAAGCTCATCATAAGCGAGCACTCGAGGTGATCCATACGTGAGTTCCGTGGGGAGAACTGCTTCCGCTCCGTAGACCAGAGCGAAGGGTGTCTGGCCGGTGGCTCGATTTGGTGTCGTTCTGATTGACCAAAGAACCGCCGGCAACTCATCAATCCAGCGTCTTCCGCACTTTTTCAGCCTGTCAAAGGTTCTGGTCCTGAGACCGCGCAGCACTTCAGCATTGGCCCTCTCCGCTTGGCCATTGCTTCTCGGGTGAGCAACAGAGGCAAAACAAAATTTTCCGCCAAGGTCTTGGACGTACTGCATGAAGGTGCGACTTGTGAATTGCGTGCCGTTGTCGGTGATGATCCTGCTGGGCACACCGAAACTGCAAACTATCCCTTTAAAGAACTTGATGGCTGATTGTGCCGTCACCTTCCTCACTGCTTCCACCTCCGGCCACTTTGTGAACTTGTCGATAGCAATGTACAAGTACTCAAAGCCCCCGGTAGCACGGGGGAAAGGGCCCAGTATGTCGAGCCCCCAGACCGAAAATGGCCAGGAGAGAGGGATTGTCTGAAGAGCTTGAGCTAGTTGATGCGATTTCTTTGAATGAAACTGGCATGCTTCACACTTAGTTACTAGTGCAGTTGCATCCTGGAGAGCGGTGGGCCAAAAGAAACCTTGCCGGAATGCTTTCCCAGCAAGTGCTCTTGATCCTATGTGAGAGCCACATATGCCTCCATGTATTTCTGCCAACAGCTCTAGTCCATCCTCCCGAGGAATGCACTTCAATTTCACACCGTTTGGTCTCTTTCTGTACAGGACGTCATCGACGAACTTGTACATAACAGACCGAGGGGCTACTCTTTCCGCTTCTTCCAGTTCCTCCGGGAGTTCTCCTGTTTGAAGGAAATGGACAATGTGTTGCGCACATGCTGGAGCCTGGGGCTCGACAACTAAGACTAAAGGCATCTCCTCTGCCGGGGGAACGTTTGTCTCGATGGCAAGGGCCTGAGCCCCTGCTGGAGCCTGTTGTTCCCCAGCAGGCATGTCGTTGATCCCGGCAACTTCCTTGCCGGTGGCTCCCGGGAGCTCTGCCGGGAAGTACTGACCAGAATTCAATTTTCTTCTCTTTTCTTGTCGCATTGATGGCGCCACGGATGGTTGAGTCAAATGGAGCACAAAAGTTCCTGGTTCCACAGGCAACTTGAGGGCAGCACGCTTTGACAGGTCGTCAGCGACACTGTTCTCGGCACGAGGGATGTGCTCCATTTGCAGACCGTCAAAGTGCTCTTCCATTTTTCTCACTTCATCTACGTAGGCTTGCATCAATGGACTCTGATAACTCTTATTAACTTGCCTGACGACAAGCTATGAATTGCCTCTGATGACGAGCTTCTTGATACCAAGGTCTGCCGCGATCCTGAGACCGGCAAGCAAACCCTCGTACTCTGTAGTGTTGTTCGTCGAACTCTCCCGGGGAAAATGCATTTGGACTACGTACTTGAGGTGCTCTCCGGTGGGTGCGACAAGCAGCACGCCAGCACTGGCGCCTTGCAGCAAAAAAGCCCCGTTAAAGTACATAACCCATTGCTGGTCAATTTCCTTGCCGGGGAGAGTTGTTTCTTGAACCTCTTCGTCTGGCGTTGGGGTCCATTCCGCAACGAACTCCGCCAAGGCCCTGCTTTGAATTGTCGAAGTGCTTTCAAACTTGAGGCCAAAGCTCGACAACTCCAACGCCCACTCCACGATCCTGCCGGTTGCTTCTGGATTTCGCAAAATCCGTTGCAACGGAAAGCGAGTGACGACGGTGATTTCATGTGCTTGAAAATAATGGCGCAGCTTCCTCGAGGCCATAAGGAGGCCGAAACAAAATAAACTGGGCGCTGCACCACCTTTTTCTTCTGCAATGGTTCTTCTGACTGCACATATCTTGTCTTGCCGGGATCAATCCTTGCCGGGGAAGATCCTGCCGCGTCACCTGACGGTCCTGCCGCTGGTGTTGCTTCCTCATCAGCTTCTCTCTGTGCCACTAGCGCAGCACTAACCACTTGATTTGTCACTGCCAGATACAGCAGCAACGGCTCTTGTGGTTTAGGCGCGACTAGCGTCGGCGGAGAGGAAAGGTATTTCTTCAAATCTTGCAGCGCAGCCTCCGGCTCCGGAGTCCATTTCATTGGACCTGCCTTCTTCAAAATTTTGAAAAAGGGCAGGGCGCGCTCAGCAGATTTGGAAATAAACCTGCTTAGAGCAGCAACACAGCCGGCAAGACGACGCACATCCTTGACGCGCCTTGGCGCTTCAATCTGCTCAATAGCTTTGATCTTGTCGGAGTTCGCTTCGATTCCCCGACAAGATACAAAGAATCCGAGGAGCTTGCCGGAAGGAACACCGAACACGCACTTCTCAGGATTGAGCTTTAAGTTGATCTTGCGCAGATTTGCAAACGTTTCTTCTAAATCTTGTATGAGCGTCGCTTTGTCCTTGGTTTTGACCACTATGTCATCCATGTATGCCTCCATATTTCTATGGAGTTGAGGCTCAAAACCGATTTGGACCGCTCTCACAAATGTAGAACCATCACTTTTCAACCCGAAAGGCATTCGTATAAAACAATACGTACCATATGGGGTGATAAATGCGGTCTTTTCTTCATCTTCATTCGCCATGAAGATCTGATGATACCCTGAGTAGGCATCAAGGAAGGACAGGAGATCACAACCAGCGGTGGAATCCACAATCTGGTCGATGCACGGCAAGGGAAAGGGATCTTTTGGACAGGCTTTATTGATATATGTATAATCGATACACAGCCTCCATTTCCCATTCGCCTTGCGCACTACAACCGGATTGGCCAACCAGGTTGGATGAAGCACTCCTCTGACCAATCCTGCCGCCTCCAGCTTTCTGATTTCCTCGGCAATGAATTCTTGCCGCTCCAAGGCTTGCTTCCTAACCCTCTGCTTGACGGGCCGCGCGTGAGGACAGACAGCAAGGTGGTGCTCAATTACCTCCCTGGGAACACCGGGGATGTCAGACGGTTGCCATGCAAACATGTCGACATTCGCCCGCAGGAAGGCAACGAGCGCGCTTTCCTATTTGTCATCTAGGGTGGAACTTATGGTGAAAGTTCCTCCCGTTTCGTCCTCCTTGACGGGCACCTTCTTGGTCTCTGGCGGAGCAGCCTTGGATTTCTTGTTCTTGCCGGTGGAACTCTCTGGTGCATCCTCGATGGAAGCGCAGCACTCCGAGGAGGCGCGCTTACCGGAGTTCACGCCAAGATTCTCGCCGGTCTTCTTCTTCCCCCCGGGAGTTCCAACGGCAGGAGCAGATGCCTTGATGGCAGGTGCTGCAACTGCTTCCCGGTAGAGTTGGTCGGCACTGATGAGCGCATCCTCCTTATCGAAATGGATAGTAATGACACTCAACGGCCCGGGCATCTTCAAAACATTATACGCGTAGTGTGATGCCGCTATGAACTTAGCCAGCGCTGGCCGACCAAGGATCCCATTGTATGACATAGGGATCTTGGCGACGTCAAACGCTACCTTCTCGGTCCTGTAGTTGAGCTCGCTACCAAATGTTACCGGTAGCGTAATCTTGCCCTTCGGCTGGGTTCTTCCTGGATTGACCCCTTGAAACGTGCCTGTTTCTTCGAGATCTTCATCAGGAATCTGAAGCCTCTTGAGCACATCTGGTGAGATTAGGTTCAGCCCGGCCCCACCGTCAACTAGCATTGGGTTGCCACTGCCACTGCGAACGCCGCCGCTCGCCTGGCTTGGATCACCGGAACGCCGTGGAGGCTCTAGTCCTCTTCCTTCTGCACCCACGCCATCGCTCGTATGCGAAGGCGCAGGCAAAACGGACATGGATGGTTGCGCCGTCGCAGCGCTCTTCTTCTTGGGTGGCATGATGATGAAGATGATGAAGAAACTAAGGCGCCGATCACTAGATCAGGTTCACACAACCTACAATCCCCCTACATGGCGCGCCAAAGATGTTGGCGTGTGACACCTATGGGATCCTAAGGGACCCCTTTACGATTCGGCGGGGGGAGAGGTATGCACAAAGAGCAGAACCAACGATCGACGCGGGGCGATTTTACCCAGGTTCGGGCCGCTAATCAGCGTAAAACCCTACTCCTGCCTTGTTTTATTATCGATGTTCTTGAGCCCAGGCTCCAGGAGCGCTCGCAGTGAACAGTACATTCAAAGAGCAGCTACGGATGCAGAATGGGCCAGAAGATCGTCCTCCCCTGTAGCAGTTGCCTTGGGCCTCCTTTTATACCACAAAGGGGTCACCACAGTGGAAAAATGTACATACATTAAGGTGTAAAGTAGCTACAGTGTCATCATACCTAACCCTTGACGGATTAGGACGAACGCATTTAATGCACCATGAGGTGTCCGTTTAGGTGTCCTCACTTTCTTGGGGATGGAAAAAGGGGCCATCCCATCAGCACCGCTTAAGCTCTCCTCCACTGGCGCGTCGCCACGCATCCAAAGAAGGACCCAGAATGTCGGGTTCGTTGCTGTGCCAGAGCGGTGGTACAGCAACAAAATCTTGCCGGGTGCTGAACCTTGCCGGGCGCCGAGCCTTGCCGGGCGCCGAACCTTGCTGGGCTTCGCAGGCCATCCCGGCAAGATCTTGCCGGGGAAGCTGGCCTGAGGATTCCAGCTCTTCTTATCTGCTGATCCTCAGATCTTTGACTTGAGAATTTCCTTGGTGGCCTGAGTCAATCTCGAACTGTTCCCCGACAAGCCTTGCCGCGAGTATGGCTACAACTGCCCGTGCACAAGTACGGGGTACTAATGGCCCAATACTTAGTACACCGACAACTAGAATATGAGTGTATCCATTGGAAGAAGGAAAAGGTCCCATATAATCAAATCCCCAAACATCAAATGGTTCAATAACAAGTGAATAATTCATAGGCATTTCCTAACGTCTGCTAATATTGCCAATTCTTTGACATTTATCAGAAGATAAGACAAACTTATGTCCATCCTTGAAGAGAGCAGGCCAATAAAAACCAGATTGTAATACCTTATGCGCAGTTCTATCTCCAGCATGGTGTCCTTCGTATGCCTCAGAGTGACACTTCCGTAGGATTTGTTCTTGTTCATGCTCAGGTATACAACGTCTAATAATACCATCTACTCCTTCTTTATAAAGGTGTGGGTCATCCCAGAAGTAGTGTCTCAAATCAAAGAAGAACTTTTTGTTTTGTTGGTATGTAAAACTTGGTGGTATATATTTAGCAACAATGTAATTAGCATAGTCTGCATGCCAAGGAGTATTATGAGAAGCATTTATAACAGCTAGTTGTTCATCAGGAAAACTATCATCAATAGGTAGTGGGTCATCAAGAACATTTTCTAACCTAGACAAGTTGTTAGCTACGGGATTCTCAGCTCCCTTCCTATCATTAATATGCAAGTCAAACTCTTGTAGTAAAAGAACCCACCTAATGAGTCTAGGTTTAGCATCTTTATTTTCCATAAGGTATTTAATAGCAGCATGATCGGTGTGAACAATTACTTTAGAATCAATAATGTAAGATCTGAATTTATCACAAGAAAACACAACTGCTAAAAATTCTTTCTCAGTAGTAGCATAATTTCTTTGATCACCGTCTAGAGTTTTACTAGCATAATGGATAACATTTAATTTCTTATCAACTCTTTGTCCTAGGACAGCAACAACATCATAATCACTAGCATCACACATCATTTCAAAAGGCAAGTTCCAATCATGTGGTTGAACGATAGGTGCAGAAGTTAAGGCTTTCTTAAGTGTTTCAAAGGCTTCTACACAATCATCATAAAAAATGAACGGAACATCTTTTTGCAAGAGATTAGTAAGAGGCCTAGAAATTTTAGAGAAGTCTTTAATGAACCTCCTATAGAAACCAGCATGACCAAGGAAACTTCTTATACCTTTAATATCTTTAGGACACGGCATCTTCTCAATTGCATTAACTTTAGCTTTGTCTACTTCAATACCTCGTTCAGAAATTTTATGCCCCAAGACATTACCTTCATTCACCATAAACTGATACTTCTCCCAATTCAAGACAAGATTAGTTTCTTCACATCTCTGCAAAACTCGATCAAGGTTGCTTAAGCAATCATCAAAAGAAGTTCCGTAAATGAAAAAATCATCCATGAAAACCTCAACAATCTTTTCACAAAAGTCAGAGAATATAGCAATCATACATCTTTGAAAGGTAGCAGGTGCATTACATAAGCCAAATGGCATACATCTATAAGCATAAGTTCCAAAAGGACAAGTGAAAGTAGTTTTCTCTTGGACAGATTGTGATACAGGTATTTGAGAGAAATCAGAATATCCATCAAGAGAGCAAAAGTGTGTGTGCTTAGACAATCTTTCTAACATCCATCAAGAGAGCAAAAGTGTGTGTGCTTAGACAATCTTTCTAACATTTGATCAATAAAAGGCAAGGGGTAATGATCTTTTCTAGTAGCTTTATTTAATTTTCTAAAATCAATTACCATCCTATAACCAGTTACAATTCTTTGCGGGATAAACTCATTTTTATCATTAGGAACAACGGTAATGCCTCCTTTCTTAGGGACACAATGAATAGGACTTACCCATCTACTATCAGCTATGGGATAGATTATACCTGCTTCAAGGAGCTTTAATATTTCATTTCTTACCACCTCCTTCATCTTAGGATTTAATCGTCGTTGATGATCGACCACTGGTTTAGCATCAGGCTCCATATTAATCTTGTGCTGACATAAAGTGGGGCTAATGCCCTTAAGATCATCAAGAGTATATCCAATAGCGGCACGGTGCTTCCTCAGAGTTTTTAATAATCCCTTTTCCTCATGCTCTGAAAGGTTAGCACTAATAATAACATGATATATCTTCTTTTCATCAAGATAGGCATATTTCATTGTATCAGGCAATTGTTTTAATTCAAACACAGGATCACCTTTAGGTGGAGGAGGACCTCCCAGAGTTTTAACAGGCAAATAATGTTTCAGGATAGGTGGTCGATCGAAGAACATCTTATCTATTTCATTTCTTTCACTCATATGCATATTATTTTCGTGGTCTAGCAAATATTGTTCTAACGGATCAGTAGGAGGCACGTCAATAGAAGCAAGACCAATAATTTCATCTTTAATAGGCAATTCTTTATCTCGAGGTTGTTTATGAAACTTAGAAAAATTAAACTCATGAGATATATCACCAAAGTTAACACTGACAGTTTCTTTAGCACAATCGATCATAGCATTAACAATGTTCAAAAAAGGTCTACAAAACATGGTAAAAAAAAGGTCTACAAAATATAATGGGACAAAAAATCATCTTGTGGAGAACCAAGAACAAGGAAATTAGTAGGGTATTTATTTTCCCACACAAGACTTCAACATCTCTAACAATCCCAAGCGGTGAAATAGTATCTCTATTCGCGAGCTTAATAGTAACATCGATATCTTCTATTTCAGCAGGAGCAATATCATTCATAATTTCTTGATATAAGGTAACTAGAATAGCACTCACACTAGCACCCAAATCACATACGCCATGATAACAATGATCTCCTATCTTTACTGAGATGTCAGGCATGCCAACAACAGGCTTATTCTTATCTTTAGTATCGGGTTTAGTAATTATAGCGGCTTCACCACAGAAGTAAATAACATGCCCATCAATATAATCGACCAAGAGATCTTTGACCATAGCAACATTAGGTTCAATTGTAATTTGTTCAAAGGGTCTAGGTGCTCTAATATTACTTTTGTTAACTACGGTTGAAACCTTAGCATGTTCCTTTATCCTAACAGGGAAAGGTGTTTTTTCAATATAAGCAGTAGGAACAACTGGATCAACATTGTAAATGATAGTTTCATATTTAACTATAATAGGCTCCTCAATCGTTTCTCTAATAGGGGATGATATTTAAACCACTTCTCCTTAGGGAGATCAACATAAGTAGCAAATGATTCACAAAAAGAGGCTACTATCTCAGAGTCAAGTCCACATTTAGTGCTAAACATATGAAAACCATTGGTATTCATGAAAGATTTAACATAATCGAATTCAAGTATTATACCTGACTCATTACCTTTGTCGAGTTCCCAATCTTCAGAGTTGCGTTTAACTCTTTCCAAAAGATCCCATCTGAATTCAATAGTTTTCTTCATAAAAGAGCTTGTTGAAGAAGAATCGAGCATGTTTTGATTATCATTAGAAAGGCGAGCATAAAAATTCTGTAAGATAATTTCTTTTGGGAGCTCATGATTGGGGCATGTGTACATCATGTACTTAAGCCTCCCCCAAGCTTGAGCGATGATTTCTCCTTCACGAGGCCACAAATTATATATATAATTCCGATCACGATGAACCAGATGCATAGGATAAAACTTTTGCTGAAAGTCCAATCTCAATCGGTTCCAATTCCAAGCTCCAATATCATCACATAGCCTATACCATGTCAATGCCTTTCCCTTGAAAGATAAAGGGGAAACCTTCTTCTTAACTTCATCTTCGGGTAAACTTGCGAGCTTAAATAATCCACAAACTTCATCCACATAGATTGGGTGCATATCAGGATGTAGTGTTCCATCTCCTGCATAAGGATTAGCTAGCAGTTTCACTATCATATCTGAAGGAATCTCATAATAAATATTTTTAGTAGGTGCAGTAGGTTGAGGAGCAACTCTTTGTGCTTCCGGTCGAGGTGAATATACCCCGAACAAACCCCCTCAAAGGATTGTTTTCCATAGTAACAAGTAACAGTAAATTTCAGCTCACAATATAAATGTTTCTTTACCAAATTCCACTCACCAAAGGCGCTTCACTCCCCAGCAACGGTGCCATAAAAGAGTCTTGATGAACCACAAGTATAGGGGATCAATCATAGTCCTTTCAATAAGTAAGAGTGTCGAACCCAACAAGGAGCAGAAGGAAATGGCAAGCAGTTTTCAACAAGGTATTTTCTGCGGGCACTGAAATTGTCGGTAACAGATAGTTTGATAGCAAGGTAATTGGTAACGAGCAAGTAATAGTAATGGTAACAAAGGTGCGGCAAGGTAGCCCAATCCTTTTCATAGCAAAGGACAGGCTGGAACAAACTCTTATAGTAAGTAGAGCGTTCTTGAGGACACACGGGAATTTCATCTAGTCACTTTCATCATGTTTGTTTGATTCCTTTCATTACTTTGATAATTTGATATGTGGGTGGACTGGTACTTGGGTGCTGTTCTTACTTGAACAAGCCTCCCACTTATGATTACCCCCTCTCGCTAGCATCTGCAACTACGGAAAAAGAATTAAGAATAATCTAACCATAGCATGAAACATATGGATCCAAATCAGCCCCTTACGGAATAGCGCATAAACTAGGGTTTAAGCTTCTGTCACTCTAGCAACCCATCATCTAATAACTACTCCAACATGCTTTCCCTTAGGCCCAAGATGGTGAAGTGTCATGTAGTCCACGTTCACATAACACCACTAAGGGAAACAACAACATACATATGATCAAAATACCGAACAAATACCAAATTCACATAAATACTTATGACAAGACTTCTCCCATGTCCTCAAGAACAAATGTAACTACTCACCAAACATATTTATGTTCAAGATCAGAGGGGTATTGAATAGCATAATGGATCTGAACATATGATCTTCCACCGAATAAACCAACAAGCATCAACTACACTACAAGATGTAATCAACACTACTAGCAACCCACAGGTACCAATCTGAGGTTTTGAGGCAAAGATTGAATACAGAGATGAACTAGGGTTTGAGATGAGATGGTGCTGGTGAATATATTGATGAAGATTGGTCCTCCCGCGATGAGAGGATCGTTGGTGATGATGATGGTTTCGATTTCCCCCTCCCGGAGGGAAGTTTCCCCAGCGGAATCACTCCGCCGGAGAGCAAAAGTGCTCCTGCCAAGGTTCCGCCTCGAGACAGCGACGCTTCATCCCAAAACCTTCCTTCTGATTTTTTCTAGGGCAAATGGCATCATATATGTGAAGATGGGCCCTAGAGGCCTGCCATGTTCACCACAATATCAGGGGGCGCGCCCATGGGGGTGGGCGCGCCCCCCCAGGCTTGTGGCTATCTGGTGGGTCCCCCTCTGGTATTTCTTTCACCAATAATTTTAATTTATTCCAAAATAATTCTTCGTCAATTTTCAACTCATTTGGAGATGTTTAGAAAAATGCCTCCGATATAGCCCTTTCGGGTCCAGAATTCCAGCTGTCGGCAATCTCCCTCTTTATGTGAAACTTGCAAAATAAGAGAGAAAATCCATAAGAATTGTATCATAAAGTGAAATAACAGTCCATAATGCAATAAATATCAACATAAAAACATCATGCAAAATGGACGTATCATGTGCCGCCAAGGCAAATGCTCCTGCCGGCAAAGCTCCCGGGGGAAAGAATAAGAAGTCTGGCAAGACCTCTGATAAGGACTCCGGGAAGCGCTCCTCTTCAGAGTGTTGTGCACCCATTGAGGATGTGCCAGAGAGCTCTGCTGGCAAGAGCAAGAAATCCAAGGCAGCTCCACCAGCAACAAACAAGGTGTCTGCAAAGGAAGATGGCACAAGCGACATTTTCACCATAAGTGCCAGCCTTGACAGCAAATAGGAAATTGCGCTCGTTGCCTGCCTGCGGAAGAATGTCGATGTGTTTGCATGGCAACCATCTAACATCCCTGGTGTTCCCAAGGAGGTAATTGAGCACCACCTTTCCGCCTGTCCTCACGCAAGTCTCGTCAAACAGAAAGTCAGGAAGCAAGTCTTGGAGCGGCAATAATTTATTGCCGAAGAGATTAAGAAGCTGGAAGCAGCAGGTCTAGTCAGAGGAGTATCGCATCCAACATGGTTGGCCAATCCAGTGGTTGTACGCAAGGAAAATGGGAAGTGGAGGCTTTGCATTTATTATACAGATATCAATAAAGCTTTTCCAAAAGATCCCTTTCCTTTGTCATGCATCGACCAGATTGTGGACTCCACTGCCGACTGCGACTTATTATCTTGACGCCTACTCTGCTTATCTTCAAATCTTCATGGCCAAGGAAGATGAGGAGAAAACCACATGCATCACTGCATGTGGCACATACTGCTTCGTGCGTATGCCTTTCGGATTGAAGAGTGCTGGTTCAACATTTGCAAGAGCAGTCCAGATTGGTTTTGAGCCTCAGCTACACAGAAATGTGGAAGCCTATATGGATGATATAGTGGTCAAAACCAAGGACAAATCAACCCTCATTCAAGATTTAGAAGAAACATTTGCAAATCTGCTCAAGATCAACTTGAAGCTCAACCCTGAGAAGTGTGTGTTTGGTGTTCCATCCAACAAACTTCTCGGGTTCTTTGTGTCTCAACGTGGAATTGAAGCCAATCTTGAAAAGATCAAAGCAATTGAGCAGATAGAAGCACCCAAGTGTGTCAAGGATGTGCGATGTCTTGCCAGCTGCGTGGCTGCATTAAGCAGGTTCATCTCCAAGTCTGCTGAGCGCGCCCTACCGTTTTTCAAAATTTTGAAAAAGGCAGGTCCAATGAAATGGACTCCAGAAGCGGAGGCCGTGCTGCAAGATTTGAAGAAGTACCTCTCCTCTCCGCCAGTACTAGTTACGCCTAGGCCACAAGAGCCATTGCTGCTATACTTGGCGGCAACAAATCAAGTGGTTAGTGTCACACTAGTGGCAGAGAGAGAGAAGCCGACGAAGAAGAAGCAGCAGCCGCAGAGCCATCAAGCAGCAAGCCAAAATCTTCTCCGGCAAGGTCTGGTGCTGACAAGTTAGAATTAGCGCAGGCAGATAAAGCAGAGAAACAAGTAGTGTAGAAGAAGAAAGTGGTGGAGCACCCAGTTTACTTTATCAACTCCCTTCTGTAGGGGGCTAGGTCAAGGTACTCTAGTGTGCGCAAATTGCTTTTCGGCCTTCTTATGGCCTCGAGGAAGCTGCGCCACTACTTCCGAGCACATTGGATCACCATCATCACTCGCTTTCCGTTGCAACGCATTTTGAGAAATCCAGATGCCACCGGCAGGATTGTGGAGTGGGCGTTGGAGCTATCAAGATTTGGACTCAAGTTTGAAAGTACATCAACTATTCAGAGTAGAGCCTCGGCGGAGTTCATTGCTGAATGGACGCCAACACAAGACGAAGAAATCCAAGAGACCTCTCTCCCCGGCAAGGAAACAACGCAAGACTGTATCATGTACTTTGATGCTACCTTTTTGCTGCAAGGCGCCGGTGTTGGCATGCTACTTGTCACACCCACTGGAGAGCATCTCAAGTATGTAGTTCAGATGCACTTTCCCAGGGAGAAAGCTACCAATAACACTGCTGAGTACAAAGGGCTGCTTGCCGGTCTCAGGATCACAGTGGACCTTGGAATCAGAAATCTCATTATCAGAGGCGACTCGCAACTTGTTGTGAAGCAGATCAATAAAGATTACTAGAGCCCATTGATGGAAGCTTATGTTAATGAAGTGAGAAAATTGGAGAGCAGTTTGATGGATTGCAAACAGAGGACATTCCTTGTGCGAACAACAACATTGCTTACGATCTCTCAAAGCGTGCTGCCCAGAAGTTACGTGTGGAACCGGGAAATTTTGTGCTCCATTTGACTCAGCCATTGATGACCCACAAGTATAGGGGATCAATCATAGTCCTTTCGATAAGTAAGAGTGTCGAACCCAATGAGGAGCAGAAGGAAATGACAAGAGGTTTTCAGCAAGGTATTTTCTGCAAGCACTGAAATAGTCGGTAACATGTGGTTTGATAGTAAGATAATTTGTAACAAGCAAGTAACGGTAACAGTAAATAAAGTGCAGCAAGGTAGGAAAAGGACAGGCTAAAATGGTCTCTTATGATAAGCAAAGCGTTCTTGTGGGTACACGGGAATTTCATCATGTCACTTTCATCATGTTTGTTTGATTCATGTTCGCTACTTTGATAATTTGAAATGTGGGTGGACCGATGCTTAGGTGCTGTTCTTACTTGAACAAACCTCCTACTTATGATTAACCCCCTCGCAAGCATCCGCAACTACGAGAAAGGTATTAAGATAAAATCTAACCATAACATTAAACTTTTGGATCCAAATCGGTCCCTTACGAAGTAGCGCATAAACTAGGGTTTAAGCTTCTGTCACTCTAGCAACCCATCATCTAATAACTACTCCACAATGCATTCCCTTAGGCCCAAATTTGGTGAAGTGCCATGTAGTCGACGTTCACATGACACCACTAAGGGAATCACAACATACATATCATCAAAATATCGAACACATATCAAGTTCACATGATTACTTGCAACATGACTTCTCCCGTGACCTCAAGAACAAAATTAACTACTCACAAATGATAATCATGCTCAAGATCAGAGGGGTATTAAATAGCATAATGGATCTGAACATATAATCTTCCACCAAATAAACCATATAGTAATCAACTACAAGATGTAATCAACACTACTAGTCACCCACAGGTACCAATCTGAGGTTCCGGTACAAAGATTGAACACAAGAGATGAACTAGGGTTTGAGAGGAGATGGTGATGTTAAAGATGTTGATGGAGATAGCCCTCCTAAAGATGAGAGGGTTGTTGGTGATGACGATGGCGATGATTTCCCCCTTCGGGAGGGAAGTTCCTCCAGTGGAATCGCTCCACCGGAGGGCAAAAGTGCTCCTACCCAAGTTCCGCCTCGAGACGGTGGCACTTCGTCCCGAAAGTCCCCCCTTGATTTTTTGTAGGTCAAAATGACCAATATACCAGAAGATGGGCACCGGAGGTGGGCCGTGCTGGGCACAACCCACCAGGGCGCGCCTCGGGGGCCAGGCGCGCCCTGGTGTCTTGTGCTCACCAGGTGGGCCCCCTCCGGTAGTTATTTGCTCCAGTATTTTTTATATATTCCAAAATAATTCTCCGTAAATTTTCAACTCATTTGGAGATGTGCAGAATAGGTAACTCTGACGTAGCTTTTTCAGGTACAGAATTCCAGCTACCGGCATTCCTCCTCTTTGTGTAAACCTTGCATACTATGAGAGAAAAGGCATTAAAAGTACTCCAAAAAGCATTATTATGCATAAAAACATTATAAATAACAGTAGGAAAACATGATGCAAAATGGACGTGTCAACTCCCCCAAGCTTAGACCTCGCTTGTCCTCAAGCGAAAAACCGAAATCGAAAAATATGCCCACATGCTTAGAGAGAGAGAGAGGTGTCGATAAAAACAAAATACGGACATACAAGCATCATGCTTACTATTATAACAGCAAAGAACTTTAACATAAAACTTTATTACACAACTTTTATCATATAACTTCTCATGAACAAGTAACAATTCATCACAACATTGAAGTATAAAGTATAAACCTTATTGAAAACCAACAAACTATGTTCTTAGTCAACTTTGCAACTACAATTCATCATATTTTTAGGAAGGGTCACATATCGGAGCCTTTAGGCAAGTCCACATACTCAACCATCATTTAACCTTCTATGATTGCTAACACTCACAACATACCCATGAACAAAAAGTTTCAACCGGACACATAGAAAGATAGGGGCTTATAGATTCGCCTCCCAACGTATTCACCTCAAGGGTGATGTCAACAATAATAACTCATGCTAACTCATATCCAACTAGATATATGTGCCTAGATCTTTCCTCACCACGTGATGCTTGCAAAAAAGAGAAAATAAAAAGGAATAGGGAAGAATACTTTGACTCTTACATAAAAGTAAATGCATAAAAGTAAAAGATAGGCCCTTCGCAGAGGGAAGCAGAGGTTGCCATGCGCTTTTTGTTTGTATGCCAAATCCCTTAATGCAAAAGAATGTCACGTTGTATTGCCCTTTATGATAGCAACCTTTATTATGCAGTATGTCGCTTTTATTACTTTGCCATCACAAGTTCGTACAACACTCAATTTTCTCTTACACTAAATGATCCAACACATTTAGGAGCAATTTTTATTGCCTTATTGCATCGATGACAACTTACTTGAAGGATCTTACTCAATCCATAGGTAGGTATGGTGGACTCTCAAAATAAGATTTTGGGTTTAAGGGTTTTTGGATGCACAAGTAGTGTCTCTACTTAGTGCGGAGTTTTTGGCTAGCAAAGATATTGAGCAAGCACCACATGTTGAAGGATCTATGACAATATAACTTCTATGTGAATATAAACAAAAATAAATCATTATGTTGTCTTCCTTGTCCAACGTCAACAATTTTGACATGTAATATTTAATGGGGGCTCACAATCATAAAATATGTCCAAGATAGTGTATTTGCATGTGAATCTTCTCTTCCCTTATTAATCCTTTCATGAATTGCATCATTGACCAATGCTATGTTTCTCAATCTCCAATAAATTTTACCACTTATACTTTTCCTTATGTGGTGTCATTACTTACCTTAAGATTAGTATATGATCTTTTTCATTTATTTTCCTTTCTTTTTATTGGAACAAAAGAGTAAAGAAACAAAAATCAAACTACTCTTTATTATATATCTCACACACGATTACATATATAGATAGATCACTAAGCAAGCACTCGAAAAGAAAGGATCAAACTAAACTTTTATTCAACTAAATCATAGGATATCTAAAGATCAAACTAAAATAGATAAAGGCAAAGATAGTGGTGGTGATACGATACCGGGGCACCTCCCCCAAGCTTGGCACAAGCCAAGGGGAGTGCCCATACCATGAACTCAAGTCTCCTTTGTTGGGGAAGATGGTGGTGGTGGTGGTGATGAGGTAGTAAGTTTGTCTAGCTTGCGTCGGAGGCTAAAATTGTAATCCCTGAGATCCTCATTCTCTAGCTCAAGCTTCAATATCTTCTTGCATAGCGCTTCTTTGCTTTCCTTCAGGAAGCGAGGAGGGATAGGTTCGTCTTCGTCCTCCTCATCTGTGAACCACAGATAGGGAAAAGTGTCCTTGAAGATATTTAGGTCTAGGGGCTGGTAAGAAACCGGGCACTCTCCCTCCGAATCTTGAGATGACATATTTTTAGATCTGCCAAAAAAATAGCAAGAAAGAAGAACAGAAGATTTCTCCGCGATATGGTGGTCAATATGTTCGGGGGGTATATAAAGATTTTTATCTAGGGAAACAAGCAACGAGAGGAAAAACGGAGTCGGGAAGGTTCCCGCGGTGGGCACAACCCACCTGTGCGCACCAGGCAAGCTAGGCGCGCCCTGGTGTCTTGTGCCCTCCTCGGTTGCCTTCCTGGTTGTTTCTTATTTTTCTAATTTTTGTAATATTCCAAAACTGACAAAAAATATTTTTGCGGATTTTTTGGAGTCCGTTTACTTACCGTATCACGTACCTCCTCCTTTTTTAGTATTCTGGAGTGTTCCGGAAGGTTTCTTTTATGTGTTCCTCCAGTGCCATGGTTTGAATAATATTGCTTTCAACATTAATAGGCATACCTGAGATAGTGTTTAATTCTTTGCCCATTGACCACCTTCAGGTTAGTACCTTCGGCATTATTAATTTTGATGGCTCCAGAGCGATAAACCTCCTCGATAATATATGGTCCTTCCCATTTAGAGAGAAGTTTTCCTGCAAAGAATCTAAAATGAGAGTTATACAAAAAAACATATTCTCCAACATTGAATTCCCGCTTTTGGATTCTTTTGTCATGCCATCTTTTAACTTTTTCTTTAAATAATTTGGCATTTTCATAAGCTTGGGTTTTCCATTCATCTAATGAGCTAATATCAGATAACCTCTTTTCACCGGTAAGTTTGAAATCATAGTTGAGTTCTTTAATTGCCCAATATGCTTTATGTTCTAACTCAAGAGGCAAATGACAAGCTTTTCCATAAACCATTTTATAAGGAGACATACCCATAGGATTTTTATATGCTGTTCTGTAGGCCCAAAGTGCATCATCCAATTTCTTAGAACAATTCTTTCGGGACCTATTAACAGTTTTTTGTAATATTAATTTTATTTCTCTATTGCTAAGTTTAACTTGACCACTAGATTGAGGATGATAGGGTGATGCAATTCTATGGTTAACATCATATTTAGCAAGCATTTTATGGAAAACACCATGAATAAAGTGTGAACCACCATCAGTCATTAAATATCTAGGGACTCCAAACCTTGGGAAAATAACTTCTTTAAGAATTTTAATGGAAGTGTTATGATCAGCACTACTAGTTGGAATAACTTCTACCCACTTAGTAACATAATCAACAGCAACCAAAATATGTGTATACCCATTAGAGGAAGGAAAAGGTCCCATATAATCAAAACCCCAAACATCAAATGGTTCAACAGCAAGTGAATAATTCATAGGCATTTCTTGACGCTTACCGATATTACCAATTCTTTGACATTCATCACAAGATAAAACAAACTTACGGGCATCCTTGAAGAGAGTAGGCCAATAAAAACCAGATTGCAATACCTTATGAGCAGTTCTATCTCCCGCATGATGCCCTCCATAAGCTTCGCAGTGACATTTTCGTAGGATTTGTTCCTATTCGTGCTCAGGTACACAACGTCTCATAATACCATATACTCCTTCTTTATAACAATGTGGGTCATCCCAAAAGTAATGTCTTAAATCATAGAAGAATTTTTTCTTTTGTTGGTATGTGAAACTAGGTGGTATGTATTTAGAAACAATATAATTAGCATAGTCAGCATACCAAGGAGTGTTAGGAGAAACATTTATTGCAGCTAGTTGTTCATCAGGAAAGCTACCATCAATAGGTAGTGGGTCATCAAGAATATTCTCTAACCTAGACAAGTTATCAGCTTCGGGGTTCTCAACTCCTTTTCTATCAGTAATATGTAAATCAAATTCTTGTAGCAAAAGAACCCACCTAATGAGTCTAGGTTTACCATCTTTCTTTTCCATAAGATATTTAATAGCAGCATGATCATTGTGAATAGTTACTTTGGAATCAACAATGTAAGATCTGAATTTGTCACAAGCAAACACAAGTGCTAAAAATTCTTTTTTAGTAGTAGCATAATTTCTTTGGACACTGTCTAGAGTTTTGCTAGCATAATGAATAACATTTAATTTCTTATCAACTCTTTGTCCTAGAACAACACCAACCTCATAATCACTAGCATCACACATAATTTCAAAAGGCAAGTTCCAGTCAGGTGGTTGAACAATAGGTGCAGAAGTTAAGGCTTTCTTAAGTGTTTCAAAGGCTTCTACACAATCATCATCAAAAACAAATGGAACATCCTTTTGTAAAAGATTTGTAAGAGGCCTAGAAATTTTAGAGAAGTCTTTAATAAACCTCATATAGAAACCAACATGACCAAGGAAACTATGAATACCTTTAATATCTTTAGGACATGGCATTTTCTCAATTGCATCCACTTTAGTTTTATCCACCTCGATACCTCGTTCAGAAATTTTATGCCCCAAGATAATACCTTCATTAACCATAAAGTGACACTTCTCCCAATTCAAGACAAGATTAGTTTGCTCACATCTCTGCAAAATTCAATCAAGGTTGCTCAAGCAATCATCAAAAGAAGTTCCATAAACAGAAAAATCATCCATGAAAACCTCAACAATCTTTTCACAGAAATCAGAGAATATAGCAGTCATACATCTTTGAAAGGTAGCAGGTGCATTGCATAAACCAAAAGGCATACGTCTATAAGCATAAGTTCCAAATGGGCAAGTGAAGGTGGTTTTCTTGATCAGGTTGTGAAACAGGTATTTGAGAAAAACCAGAATATCCATTCAGAAAACAAAAGTGCGTGCTTAGATAATGTTTCCAACATTTGATCAATAAAAGGCAAAGGGTAATGATCTTTTCTAGTTGCTTTATTTAATTTTCTAAAATCAATTACCATTCTATTGCCAGTAACAATTCTTTGTGGAATAAGTTCATATTTATCATTAAGAACAACAATAATACCTCCCTTCTTAGGGACACAATGAACGGGACTTACCCATCTACTATCAGCTATGGGATAGATTATACCTGCTTCCAGAAGCTTTAATATTTCAGTTCTTACCACTTCTTTCATCTTAGGATTCAAACGTCGTTGATGATCAACAACGGGTTTAGCATCAGGTTCCATATTAATCTTGTGCTGACAAAGAGTGGGACTAATGCCCTTAAGACCATCAAGAGTATATCCAATGGCAGCACGGTGTTTCTTCAGAATTTTCAATAATCTTTCTTCTTCATGTTCTGAAAGGTTAGCACTAATAATAACAGGATATATCTTTTTCTAATCAAGATAAGCATATTTCAAAGTATCAGGCAATTGCTTTAATTCAAACACAGGATCACCTTTAGGTGGAGGAGGACCTCCTAGAGTTTTAATAGGCAAATTGTGTTTGAGCAGAGGTCGTTGTTCAAAGAAAATTTTATCTATTTCATTTCTTTCATGCATATGCATAACATTTTCATTGTCTAGCAAATATTGTTCCAGTGGATCAGTAGGAGGCATGACAATAGAGCAAGACCAATTATTTCATCCTTACTAGGTAATTCTTTCTTATGTGGTTTTCTACTAAACTTGGAGAAATTAAACTCATGAGACTCATTACCAAAGCTAACACCGACAGTTTGTTTTTCACAATCTATTTTAGCATTCACGGTGTTCAAGAAAGGTCTACCAAAGATAATGGGACAAAAATCATCTTGTGGGGAACCAAGAACTAGAAAATCAGTAGGGTATTTTATTTTCCCACACAAGACTTCAACATCTCTAACAATCCCAAGTGGTGTGATGGTGTCTCTATTAGCAAGTTTAATAGTAACATCTATGTCTTCTATTTCAGCGGGTGCTATGTCATTCATAATTTCTTGGTATAAGGTAAAAGGAATAGCACTCACGCTAGCACCTAAGTCACATAAACCATGATAACAATGATCTCCTATTTTAACTAAGACAGTAGGCATGCCAACAACAGGTCTATGTTTATCTTTTTCATCGGGTTTGGCAATTCTAGCAGCATCATCGCAGAAGTAAATAACATGCCCATTAATATTTTCTACCAGGAGATCTTTAACCATAGCAACACTAGGTTCTACTTTAATTTGTTCAGCAGGTTTAGGTGCTATAATATTACTTTTGCGAACCACAGTTGAAACCTTAGCATGTTCCTTTATCCTAACAGGGAAAGGTGGTTTTTCAATATAAGCAGTAGGCACAACTGGATCAACATTGTAAATAATAGTTTCATCTTTAACTATGACCGGTTCTTTAATTTCTTCTTTAATAGGGGGATAATATTTAAACAACTTCTCCTTAGGGAGATCAACATGAGTAGCAAATGATTCACAAAAAGAGGCTACTATCTCAGAGTCAAGTCCATATTTAGTGCTAAACTTGTGAAAAGCATCGGTATTCATAAAAGATTTAACACAATCAAATTCAAGCTTAATACCTAACTCTTTACCTTCGTCGAGTTCCCAATCTTCAGAGTTGCATTTAATTCTTTCTAAAAGATCCCACCTGAATTCAATAGTCTTCTTCATAAAAGAACCAGTACAAGAAGTATCGAGCATGGATCGATCATCATGAGAAAGCGGAGCATAAAAATTCTGAATAATAATTTCTCTAAAGTGCTTATGATTGGGGCATGAATATAACATTGACTTACGCCTCCCTTGAGCTAGAGCGATACTTTCTCCTTCACGAGGCCAAAAATTATATATATAATTTCGATCACGATGAACTAGATGCATATGATAATGTTTTTGGTGAAATTCCAATTTCAATCGATTCCAGTTCCAAGATCCAATATCATCGCATAGCCTATACCATGTCAATGCTTTTACATTCAAAGATAAATTGAAAACCTTCTTCTTAGCTTCATCTCCGGATAAACCTGCAAGCTTAAGTAATCCACAAATTTCATCCACATATATCAAGTGCATATCAGGATGTTCAGTTCCATCTCCTGCACAAGGATTAGCTAGCAGTTGTTCTATCATACCCGAAGGAATTTCATAACCAATATTTTCAGTAGGTGTAGTAGGTTGAGGGACAACTAATTGTGCTTCCGGTCGAGGTGAAGATACCCCGAACAAACCCGTCAAAGGATGGTTCTCCATAGTAACAAGTGACAATAAATTTCAGCACGTAGTAATAATTTTTCCTTACCAATTTCCACTTACCAAGAGCGCTTCACTCCCCGGCAATGGTGCCAGAAAAGAGACTTGATGACCCACAAGTATAGGGGAGCAATCATAGTCCTTTCGATAAGTAAGAGTGTCAAACTCAATGAGGAGTAGAAGGAAATGACAAGTGATTTTCAGCAAGGTATTTTCTACAAGCATTGAAATAGTCGGTAACAAGTGGTTTGATACTAAGATAATTTGTAACGAGCAAGTAATGGTAACGGTAAATAAAGTGTAGCAAGGTAGCCCAATCCTTTTGTGGTAAAGGACAGGCCAAAACGGTCTCTTATGATAAGCAAAGAGTTATTGAGGGTACACGGGAATTTCACCATGTCACTTTCATCATGTTGGTTTGATTCATGTTCGCTACTTTGATAATTTGATATGTGGGTGGACCGGTGCTTAGGTGCTATTCTTACTTGAACAAACCTCCTACTTATGATTAACCCCCTCGCAAGCATCCACAACTACGAGAAAAGTATTAAGATAAAATCTAACCATAGCATTAAACTTTTGGATCCAAATTGGTCCCTTACGAAGTAGCGCATAAACTAGGGTTTAAGCTTCTGTCACTCTAGCAACCCATCATCTAATAACTACTCCAAAATGAATTCCCTTAGGCCCAAATATGGTGAAATGACATGTAGTCGATGTTCACATGACACCACTAAGGGAATCACAACATACATATCATCAAAATATCGAACACATATCAAGTTCACATGATTACTTGCAACATGACTTCTCCCGTGACCTCAAGAACAAAAGTAACTACTCACAAATGATAATCTTGCTCAAGATCAGAGGGGTATTAAATAGCATAATGGATCTTAACATATAATATTCCACCAAATAAACCATATAGCAATCAACTACAAGATGTAATCAACACTACTAGCCACCCACAGGTACCAATCTGAGGTTCCGGTACAAAGAGATGAACTAGGGTTTGAGAGGAGATGGTGATGTTGAAGATGTTGATGGATATTGCCCTCCCAAAGATGAGAGGGTTGTTGGTGATGACGATGGCGATGATTTTCCCCTCCGGGAGGGAAGTTCCCCCGGCGGAATCGCTCCGCTGGAGGGCAAAAGTGCTCCTGCCCAAGTTCCGCCTCGAGACGGCGGCGCTTCATCCCAAAAGTCCCCCCTTGATTTTTTCAAGGTCAAAATGACCTATATACCAGAAGATGGGCACCAGAGGTAGGCCATGCTGGGCACAACCCACCAGGGCGCGCCTGGGCCCCCAGGCGCGCCCTGGTGTCTTGTGCTCACCAGGTGGGCCCTCTCCGGTAGTTATTTGCTCCAGTATTTTTTATATATTCCAAAACAATTCTTCATAAATTTTCAGCTCATTTGAAGATGTGCAGAATAGGTAACTCTGACGTAGCTTTTTCAGGTCTAGAATCCCAGCTGCCGGCATTCCCCCTCTTTGTGTAAACCTTGCATATTATGAGAGAAAAATCATTAGAATTACTCCAAAAAGCATTATTATGCATAAAAACATTATAAATAACAGTCAGAAAACATGATGCAAAATGGACGTATCAGCCATCTGCTACACCATCAACGCGGCCAAACAAGAGAATAAAGTTGAATTCCGATGAGTACTTTCTAGCAGAGCTCCTGGTAGCCACCGGCAAGGAAGCTGCCAGAGACAACACCAAGCTTGTCGGGGAGCGGCGCGCTCCGGCGGGGCTGCATGTCCTTGCCATCGAGAAAAGCGCTCCCGCAGCTAAAGAAATGCCTTTAGTCCTTGTCGTCGAGCCACAAGCTCCGACATGGGCATAGCAGTTTGTCCATTTCCTTCAGATAGGAGAACTTTCGAAGAGCAAGAAGAAGCTGAGAAAGTAGCCCGTCTGTCAAGTATGTACCAGTTTGTTGACAACATTCTGCATAGGAAGAGACCAAATGGGGTGAAATTGAAGTGTATTTGCTGGGAAGATGGACAGAAGGTGTTGGTAGAGATACATGGAGGCATATGTGGCTCTCACATAGGATCTAGAGCCCTTGTCGGCAATGCTTTCTGGCAAGGCTTCTATTGGCCCACTGCTCTCCAGGATGTGCAACTGCTCTAGTAACCAAGTGTGAAGCATGATAGTTTCATTCCAAGAATACACATCAGCCAGCTTAGGCCATTCAGACAATCCTTCTCTCCTGGCCCTTCTCGGCTGGGGGCTCGACATCTTGGGTCCCTTTCCCCATGCAACCAGGAGTTTTGAGTTCTTGTACATCGCAATCGACAAGTTCACAAAGTGGCCTGAGGTACAACAATGGTGAGGAAGGTGACATCACAGTCAGCCATCAAGTTTTTCAAAGGACTTGTTTTCTGTTTTGGAGTACCTAACAGGTTCGTCACCAACAACGGAACACATTTCACGAGCCGCACCTTCATGCAGTACTACCAGGACCTTGGAAGTAAGATCTGTTTTGCGTCCGTTGCTTACCAGAGAAGCAACGACCAAGTGGAAAGGGCAAATGCTGAAATGCTGCATGGGCTCAAGACGAGAACTTTTGACATGCTGCACAAGTGCGAAAGGCACAGGATCGATGAGCGCCTGCAGTTCTTTGGTCACTCAAAACAACACCAAATCGAGCCACCGGCCAGACACCCTTCTCCCTAGTCTATGGTGCAGAGGTGGTGCTCCGCACGAAATTCATGTACGAGTCACCTCGAGTGCTCACTTATGATGAAGCTAAGCAAGAGCAGCTGTAGCAAGATGATGCCATGCTCCTTGAGGAAGATCGTCTTCGGGCTGTTGTACATGTTGCATGTTACTAGCAAGCTTTGTGCCGCTACCATAGCCGCAAAGTCCACGCCCGGAGCCTTGAGGAAGGCGACCTTGTTCTTTGTTTGATCCAGTCCACAAAGGGATCAAACAAGTTGACGCCAAAGTGGGAAGGCCCTTATCGGGTAGTACGAGTCACCAGACCTGGCGCAGTCCGTCTGGATATGAAAGATGGCAGTCCGGTGCAGAACTCATGGAACATTGAGCATCTTCGCAAGTTCTATCCATGGGGCGCAGTTGCCGGGCCTCCTGGCAACCCCTTTTGTACAGGTTTGTCGACAAGACATGTAATCCTTTGTATAAAGCTAGGCGCAGACCTATGCAGAGTGAAATAAAGCTAAGTGTTTCACAACTCTTGTCACTTTACATGTTAAATTGTGCATGCCGTCATGGGTTGTTGTGATTCATTTTGCCTTGTATCAAATGATTAACGAGCCATCAAGGTCTCCAGCCTCCTCTTTTCTCTTATTTCCTTTTCTCAAAGGACAGAAGGTTTCCTCGCGTGCAAGTTTCTCGGGGGGAGTGATGGTGTGGATGCCACCAACTGACGTTCAAGTTATCATTTTACGACAAGAAGTTCAACAAAGAAAAAGCTAAGTTGAAAAAACTTTGAAACAAATTCTTTGTTGTAGTTGTAATTTCCCCTTGGATGATTTTGGCCTTTGTATGAGGAACCTGCATGCTAGGGAACCTTGTCATAATCAGCCACGCTCTTACTTTGTTTCGAGTCCGCTCAACAACTTAAGTAGATGCGCTATGACCGTCAAGCATAACCTTGCCGGTAGAGGCACTTCCGGCAGGCTACTAAGGACCCGTTTCTCAAGCGCTCACGGCAAGAGTGTGCGCACCGGCAAGCGTAGGGTACAAAATCATGCAAAGACAGAATAAGACAAGGAAGATAGCATACATACATTCATTAGCACAAAATATATTACATCAGAAGCCAAATGCAGTTCTAACTTAAGATGAACTTGTCTTTCACATGAACTACATTCGCGGCAAGATAGTACAAGAGGGGGCTAGTGCCTCTGCTGGCTCTCAGTTCTAGGGATTTGGCCAACTCTGTCGGCAATGGGTGTGACGAGCTCTTCGGCGGCCTTGGTGTCGGCTCCCTTCGGCAAGCTGGCGAAGATCATGGTGAGATCAATGCCAGGGTTCTGGTACACCACTTTGACGAGCACCTTGAAGAGGACATCCCGGAAAACCCTGCGGGATTCTGTAACATCCCAAAATTCTAAATTTTGGAATGTTATATTAAATAAATATTTATGTTTGTTTGTTTGATTGTTGAGTGATTGATTGTGTGAATTGAGTGAAATTTGAAACTTTTTGAAAGTTGAATGAGAGGGAATAAAAGGACTTTCCCAAAACTTTCATCTTTGCAACTTGATGTCCATGAATTCAAATTCATTTCATCACAAAACCCTAGAGTGAAGATGATATGACTTCTTCCATTTGAAATGAAAAGGGTTTTGAAAAGATTTGAATTCTATCCGAAAATATTTCAAATTCGAAACTTTATGCAACTCAATGATTTTCATGAGAGAAGATAAAATGACTTCTTCAAATTATATGAAATATGAGTTGGAAGCTTAAAAGAATCAAATTGAAAGCCCCTTTGAAGTTATTTTGAAACCCACTTTCAAGTTGGAGTTATTTGGCTTTTATTCAAATTATTTTACTCCTAAAAATAAATAAATTGAAATAAGTGTAAAATGATTCCCTTCAATGGAAAATTAGGAGAAAATAAATTTGGAATCATTTTGGTATTTTAAAAATGACTTTTATTGGGTTTATTTGCAACATTAGCACTGTTTGCCTTATTTGAATTTTTGTTGATTTTATTTGGACTTGAAAAATAGTCCATGTTTTAGGACTTCTTTTTTATGAACATTTTGATATATTATATGTCTATATATCATTTTTATTATTTTGTGTTTATTTTTGTTTTGTCCTCTACCAAAAAAAAAGAAAAGAGAAAACCCTAGCTGACCTAACCTAGCGCCACAACCCACTAGGCCAGCAGGCCGGCCCATGGCCACCTCCCCACGGCCTCGCTCCCACCGCCGTATTCCGGATCCTCCGGGATTCGCATCCCCGATTCGCCCCCTGCCCCAAGACACCACCCCTATAAAGGGCATGCCTCCCTCGTCTGTTTTCCCCTCGAAACCCCTCTTTCCCTCGCGCCCACGCCGTCGCAATCCCTCGCCGGAGTTCACCACTGCCGCCGCGCGCCTTTGCTCCTCGCCGTCACTCCCGTCATCCCCAACCCTAGCCGCCACCACCAATCGACTCGCCGTCATCGCCTACGCCTCTGGAGCAAGTCGCCTGAGCTCCAGAACCGCCATAGCGCCAACGCCGTCGACCACCGAGCGCCGTCTCCGCCCCGAGCTCACCGCCACCCGTCTCCGTCGTCCCCGAGCGCACCGGCGACCATCGTTAGAACCGCCTCCGACCGCTTCATCCTCTGGTCCCCTCGGCCGACCCCGCCGACGACCAGAGCGCCGCCGACGACGACGTCCGAGCTGCATCGCCGGCGACCACCACCGCTGTAAGCTCCGACGACCTCTCCTCCGTTAGATCCTCAACGCACGGCCTAGACTAGATCTAAATGAATCAGTTAGGTTTTTTTTATTTAAGTAGATCGGTTTTTTAATACGGTTTATTATGGTTTAGGTCGAACCGGGTTGCCGGTTTTATTTTATTTTTTAACGCACGTGCACGTTTCTGTTAAGTCACGGCCGAGCGCCGTTTAGCTTCGCATCGCCCACCTCCCTGGCCCAATAGTAGTAGGCCGCATAGCTAGCGCCCGTTTTTTTTCTTCCAGTTTTTGTTTTATTTACAGATTTAGTTCCCCGTTTTAGAAACTTAATATCTTTTAGGTTTTTAATCCAATTTGAGTGATTCTTTTTGCATTAGATTCAAAATTTCTTGAAGTTTCTGTTAGTACAATTGGATTTCAAATTTGAGTAGTTTAAAATTGAATTTGATGAAATTTGTTCAAATCACTAATTTGGCCGTATCTTGAGTTTTATAATATATTTTCGATTGATTCTTTTTTCTACTGTTTGGTTATTGTTTTGTCTAGCCAGTAGCATATAGTAATTTATTTTTAGTTTATTTTAAATTAGGTTTATTGCGAAAATAGTACCATTTTACTTATAGTTTTGTTTTTGTCTTTTCTTTATTGTTTTTATTAGTTTTAACTTATTTATTTTGTCACTTTTGACAATTTGTTTTATTTCCTGTTAGACTACAGTAGCAAAATTTATTTGATATAAAAATATATTTTTTTAGTTTGTATGAACTTGCATAGGGCATAAACAGAATTTTATAAAGTTTTTTTATTTGTTTCTTTTTTGCTAATAAAAGTCTATGAAAAATTATTTCTGTTATTTTAATGAAAACTTATTTCTTTCCTGTTAATTTATTAGTTTAGTGTTTTATTTGCTGTTAAGTTTTTACTTAGGGAAAAACTATGTTAGATGTTTGTAGCAAAGTCATAGATTTTTGTTAGTAGTTTTTCTTTCTAGTTTTATTTGAAGCTTCTTTGGAATTTGTTGGAGTTTTATTATTGAGCTTTCATTTGTTGTTTTAATTGTTATTTTGAGTGTTAGTATTGCTTGCTAGTATGTTTGCTTATATGAATGCTATGTTTGACTATATAGATTTTTCTCGGAGTGACGAATAGTTTATCAAAGTTTCCAAGAGCGTTATTATCTTCATCAACTTACCAGGCAAGTTCACTTTGACCATGTTTTTCATACCTATGTTTTATTTGCATGTAGTAGCACCCTTTCAATAATCCCTCCAGTAGTGATATTGAATTCTTGTAGTTGAGTAGAATGCATGAGGTAGGAACCCATCTCCCTGATTACCAAGCCTGGGACATTATGTAGTTTAAATGCTACGCTATAGTAGACGGGGTTGGTACGAGTGTTCGGGAGTGGTGGGAGAATGGAGGACTCTACGTCAATGACGACAACTCCATGCTGGAATCTGCAAGGACTGCACCTTCGAGGCCTCAAGACTTCAAGACTTGAGACAAGAATTCAATACACACTACTGGGTGAAGGACGGTTGACGGGCACCCTGGAGCAACCAGTGGATGGCCGGGATGCATGGAGAAGCGCCATGACATCTTGCGGAAAGCTTCACCCAGACTCAAAGAGACGGAAGAATACTACATGCCCGGAAGCTTACCTGTGCAACCGCAAGTCATTATGGGCTCTGGCTTGGTTGACCTTAGTGGTGACTCTGGCTGGGACGGTGCTAGCAGATGTAGAACTACGGTAGGATTGGATGAGCACCGGACAGTGGTCAGAGGAGCTCTTCGGAAGACCATGTTTCGATCGTCCTGTTCTCAAACATCATGAAGTGCGAGGACGAAACGGGAGGGATCGAATCTTGCGGGTAAAGTGTACAAACCTCTGCAGAGGGTTAAAACCTAATCGATTAGCCATTTCCCCGGTTATGGACAATTTGAGCATCTGGACTTGGATTTATCTCGGAACTCTCAACACCGGACTGATAACTTAATTGTGGGTAACTTATGATTGTTCTGGGCTATGAGACATCGGTTGGCGGAACCATGTCATGATAGAAAACTCTGTAGTACAGACTCCTGATATTCCTTTGATGTAGGGAAAATAAAACCAGCTTTTACGCAAAACAAAACTCAGACACAGAGCCACAAAGCCACAAAGCCAATATTGCATATAGTATAGTTTTATCATTTGTTTTCTCATGTTGTGATGTTGCCGGTACATTCAATGTACTGACCTACACGGCTGCAACGTATCATGTTGCAGATACTTTCTTCCGACGAGTAAGAGTACGGCACAGGGTTACGGTCTACACTCAACCTGCCGATGGCGTTGATGGGACTCCACACCCGACTATTTGTTTCCGCTGACAATTATGAGGTATATATCAGTTTTACGTTATTTATACATGTGATTGCACTTTGATATATACATTGATGTACTGTGTGTGCCAGCATACTGATCCAGGGATGGTACAGATACACAGAGGCTTGACCGTTTGAGGTCGGGTCGCTACAGATTCGCCGGCAAGATATGCATCTCGAGTTTCGTGGTGCTTCTCCAATGCCTTGACAAGACTTTTGAAGAATAAAGTGAGTTTGACGCTGGTGGCATACCTTTCATTGGTGGATAAGTGGTATTCCGACAAGCACATAACAGATAGCTATGCAGTGAGGTTCTCCTCAATCGCCACAAGACATTCAGTCCAAAGCTTGTAGGTGCCTTTGAGCTCGTTGAATGTGTTTGCAGGACTCTCAAGCAAAGCCTTCTTGTTTTGGAGGTCCTTCGACAATATCTTCTCCCGCTCTTTGGCACTCTCAAGAGACTTGTTCAAGGTAGTCAGCTTTAGGTTGTGGTCATCAATGTCATCTTTAGCCTTGGTGAGTTCTTGGTTCTTGGCGGATATTGAGTTTTGTAGCTCTGCCAAGGTGTGAGCTGTCTTTTCTCTGTCTATTTTGAGCACTAAGACTTCCTTGTTGCTGACGGCAAGCTCTTCCTCAAGCTTCTTCACCTTGCCCTCCAGTTCATTCTTCGCAGTCTCTACAACTTCAGCAACATTGACGGCCTCTTGAATCTTGCCGGCATGATCCGCAGCTTGAGCTTCGATTGCCTCTTTGTGCTTTTGCTTGAGTTCTTGGGATTGCTGCACAAGGAGGGCTTGGACCTCTTCATCCTTGTCATGAAGCTTGGCGGCAAGCACTTCTTCACGAGCGGTAAGCTCTTCTTCATGAGTGTCAAGGCTTATCTTGCGCTCATTTAACTTGGCATCGGTTGCTGCTATCCTTTACACGGCCTCTTCTTGTGCCTTGTGGGCTTTGGCATTTTCCAATATGAGTTTCTCCCACTCGATGGCGAGCTCCATTTGGCGGTCCTTCAAATCTTGAAGGCACTCTGAATACCAGATCTATGTCTCCTCTACACACTTTTGGAACTCCTCTTCTGCCTTGCCGATAACAACCGCCCTGGAGTCCAAGCTCTCCATTCAGCTGCGGTAGTGTGCTTAGAGTTTCTTGAAGTTATCACCCATGGCCTTGAGGTGTTGCTCTTCTTTGGATCCACTATTGCTGGTGTGTAGTTCATCAGTAACTTTATGCCCAGTAGCAGTGATGACCTCATCATAAAAAACTTCTCCTTCAGTGGGCACGTCAACGCTCGACGTCCTAGGGATGCTGACACACAGGTTGTCACCAAGCTTCAACTACCTGCTTGACGGAGGCACTTCAGATGTCGAAGGATGGTCGGCAACAACTGCTTTGCCAGTAGTAACCATCCTCGTGGCCGAGTTAGCGCTTGGCGCTCCTGGGGAAAAAATGCCGCCAGTGGCCTCGACACTCTTGTTGTTGCCCTCCTCAGTGGTATCCTTGGCAGCCTCCTCGTCAGTAACCTTAGCGGCTTCCTCAGCCACGATCTGGCTGGCCTCGTCAGTAGCGTCCTTTGCAATCCCCTCAATTGTGATGTCAACATCCATATCATCAGTTGGAGGTGGATCTGAAGGAATGGGGGAAGAAAGAGATCAAGTTCAGGAAAACAAAAAAGACTAAGGAAGGTGGCTGCTTGATAAAAAGGCTTACCGGACTGTGTTTGTTGAGGAGGAACAATTTCCTCTCCAATAACCTCGGTTGTCGTCGCCTGGTTGCCGACAATTCCACTTGTCGGCACTTCATCAATGCGGACGGGCTCATCAGTGGAGGTCCTTGCCGGAGAGTCGATTTCCACCATAGTGGTTGATGGAGGCGTCAAGACAGGATCTGCCTCTGGCATTCTTCTTCCTCATGGCGCTCTTCTCCTACTCCTTTGCCGATGTCAGACATGACAACTTCAACACCAACACTCGCCAAAGGAAAGTGAGTTATGGCCTCACGCTGGCGGCTACGCCGGGGGCTACACTGGGGGTTGATTATCACTACATCCACGTCAGGTGCAAAGCTTGTCGTCGACTCATCCCCCACTATGGTCCTCGCCTTCTTCGCCATCTTTGCGCCAAGGTTTGCTCGTCGCTATCAGTTCAGATCAAGACGGAGCAAATCAGATCAACAAAAGCAAGAAATCAAAAATTGACGGAGGTAGACAAGGATAACTACTCTTCTTCCTCCTCGAAGTAACTGAGAACAGAGAGATCATATTCGCCTCCAAGTCTAGTACCAGAGGTGGGAGGCGGAGTGGGAGTCCTTGCCTGTTTGGCTGCTGCGGGAACAACAGGTCGAGACGACCCAGCTACTCCAGTCGCTGGCGCAGCTGTTCGCCTTGATGAGGTGTGGCACGTTTGTTGCTGAAGAGAAGTTTGGCGTCATGCTCCTTGTTGTTGCGCAGCCTTGTGATAACCCACAAGTATAGGAGATCGTTTGTAGCCTTCTTCGATAAATAAGAGTGTCGAACCCAACGTGGAGCTAAAGGCAGAACAAATATTCCCTCAAGTTCTATCGACCACCGATACAACTCTACGCACACTTGACATTTGCTTTACCTAAAACAAGTATGAAACTATTTTGCAAGAATAAAACTATGAGTACTTTGCGAGAATAAAACTATGAATAAATTACATGGTAATAAAAGAAGATAGCTTTTGTCAACAAGAAAGTCATTTGTCCCTAGGCAATCGATAACAAGTACCGGTAATCATTCTTGCAATTTTACATGAGGGAGAGGCATGAGCTAACATACTTTCTCTACTTGGATCATATGCACTTATGATTGGACCCCTAGCAAGCATCCGCAACTACTAAAGATCATTAAGGTCGTGAAACCCAACCATAGCATTAAGTATCAAGTCCTCTTTACTCCCATACGCCATAACCCACTTATCCGCGTTTAGGCTAATGTCACCCCCGCAACACCGACAATAAGCAAACCATGAACATATTGCAACACCCTACAGTGAGGATCCCTCACGTTTGCATGAGACGGAGGGCACCGTAGGACAGCACCATAAATAAAATATACACTCATACCAACCAAGATCACGATTAACCCATAGGACAAAACGAATCTACTCAAACATCATAAGATAGCCATAGATCATTGCGAAATAATATATGGAGTTGAGCACCATGTTTAAGTAGAGATTACAGCGGGGAGAAGGGATGTTACACCGCTGCATAGAGGGGGAGAGAGTTGGTGTTGACGGTAGCAAGATTGTTGATGTAGATCGCCGTCACGATCCTTGCCCCGGCGGCGTTCCGGCGCCACCGGGAGAGAGGGGGAGAGAGCCCCTTCCTTCTTCTTCTTCCTTGGCCTCCCCCCTAGATGGGAGGAGAGTTCCCCCTCTAGTCCATGGCCTCCATGGCGGCGGAGGGACGGGAGCCCCTCCGAGATGTCGGGAAACGTAGCATGCAATTTCAAAAAAATTCCTACGCTCACGCAAGATCTATCTAGGAGATGCATAGCAACGAGAGGGGGAGAGTGTTTCCACGTACCCTCGTAGACCGAAAGCAGAAGCGTTTGTTAACGCGGTTGATGTAGTCGAACTTCTTCTCGTTCCGACCGATCAAGCACCGAACGTACGGCACCTCCGAGTTCTGCACACGTTCAGCTCGATGACGTCCCTCGAACTCTTGATCCAGCAAAGTGTCAAAGGAGATGAGTTCCGTCAGCACGACGGCATGGTGACGGTGATGGTGAAGTGATCCGCGCAGGGCTTCGCCTAAGCACTACGAGAATATGACCGGAGGCGTAAACTGTGGAGGGGGGCGCCGCACACGGCTAACAATTGTTGGTGTGTGTTCTAGGCGCCCCCTCCCCACGTATATATAGTTGGGAGGGGGAGGAGGACAGCCAAGGGGCGCCCCAAGTAGGAGGAATCCTACTTGGGGGCCTTGTCCAATTCGGCCCCCCTTACCATATCCACCGGAGGGAGAAGGAAAGAGGAGGGAGGAGGGAAGGAAGGGGGAGGCCGAGTCCCTCCCCTTCCTTCTCTCTTCCCCCCTTTCCTTCCTCCTAAGGTGCGGCCCATATGGGGGGCGCAGCAGCCCGTGCTGGCTGCTGCGTTTCCCCTCTTGGCCCATTAGGCCCATATCTTTTGCCGGGGGTGCCCGGAACCCCTTCCGGTGACCCGATATGTACCCGGTACCCTTCGGAACACTTCCGTTGTCCGAATACCATCATCCTATATATCAATATTTACCTCTCGACCATTTCGAGACTCCTCATCATGTCCGTGATCTCATCCAGGACTCCAAACAACATTCGGTCACCAAATCACATAACTCATATAATACAAAACCGTCATCGAACGTTAAGCGTGCGGACCCTGCGGGTTCGAGAACTATGTAGACATAACCGAGACACCTCTCCGGTCAATAACCAATAGCGGAACCTGGATGCTCATATTGGCTCCTGCATATTCTACAAAGATCTTTATCGGTCGAACCGTAATGACAACATACGTTATTCCCTTTGTCCATCGGTATGTTACTTGCCCGAGATTCGATCATCGGTATCTTTATACCTAGTTCAATCTCGTTACCGGCAAGTCTCTTTACTCATTCCGTAATACATCATCCTGTGACTAAGTCACTTTGCTTGCAAGGCTTCTTAAGATGTGCATTACTGAGAGGGCCCAGAGATACCTCTCCGATACTCGGAGTGACAAATCCTAATCTCGATCTATGCCAACCCAACGGACACCTTCGGAGATACCTGTAGAGCATCTTTATAATCACCCAGTTACATTGTGACGTTTGATAGCACACAAGGCATTCCTCCGGTATCCGGGAGTTGCATAATCTCATAGTCGAAGGAATATGTATTTGACATGAAGAAAGCAGTAGCAATAAAACTGAACGATCAATATGCTAAGCTAACGGATGGGTCTAGTCCATCACATCATTCTCCTAATGATGTGATCCCGTTATCAAATGACAACACATGTCCATGGTTAGGAAACCTTAACTATCTTTGATCAACGAGCTAGTCTAGTAGAGGCTTACTAGGGACACGGTGTTTGTTTATGTATTCACACATGTATTTAAGTTTCCGATCAATACAATTCTAGCATGAATAATAAACCTTTATCATTAATAAGGAAATATAAAATAACAACTTTATTATTGCCTCTAGGGCATATTTCCTTCAGTCTCCCACTTGCACTAGAGTCAATAATCTAGTTCACATCGCCATGTGATTAACACACATAGTTCACATCGTCATGTGACCAATACCCAAAGAGTTTACTAGAGTCAATAATCTAGTTCACATCGCCATGTGATTAACACCCAAAGAGTACTAAGGTGTGATCATGTTTTGCTTGTGTGAGAAGTTTAGTCAACGGGTCTACCACATTCAGATCCGTATGTATTACGCATCAAAACCACAACGGTGATTTATCAAGTTTGTTGTTTTAACCTTCAACAAGGACCGGCCGCAGTCAAATTCGATTCAACTAAAGTAGGAGAAACAGACACCCGCCAGCAACCTTTATGCAAAACTAGTTGCATGTCTGTCGGTGGAACCGGTCTCATGAACGTGGTCATGTAAGGTTGGTCCGGGCCGCTTCATCTGACAATACCGCCGAATCAAAATAAGACGTTGGTGGTAAGCAGTATGACTATCACCGCCCACAACTCTTTGTGTTCTACTCGTGCATATCGTCTATGCATAGACCTGGCTCGGATGCCACTGTTGGGAAACGTAGCATGCAATTTCAAAAAAATTCCTACGCTCACGCAAGATCTATCTAGGAGATGCATAGCAACGAGAGGGGGAGAGTGTGTCCATGTACCCTCGTAGACCGAAAGCGGAAGCGTTTGTTAATGCGGTTGATGTAGTCGAACTTCTTCTCGTTCCGACCGATTAAGCACCGAACGTACGGCACCTCCGAGTTCTGCACATGTTCAGCTTGATGACGTCCCTCGAACTCTTGATCCAGCAAAGTGTCAAAGGAGATGAGTTCCGTCAGCACGACGGCGTGGTGACGGTGATGGTGAAGTGATCCGCGCAGGGCTTCGCCTAAGCACTACGAGAATATGACCGGAGGCATAAACTGTGGAGGGGGGCGCCGCACACGGCTAACAATTGTTGGTGTGTGTTGTAGGTGCCCCTTCCCCACGTATATATAGGTGGGAAGGGGGAGGAGGACAGCCAAGGGGCACCCCAAGTAGGAGGAATCCTACTTGGGGGCCTTGTCCAATTCGGCCCCCCCTTACCATATCCACCGGAGGGAGAAGGAAAGAGGAGGGAGGAGGGAAGGAAGGGGGAGGCCGAATCCCTCCCCTTCCTTCTCTCTTCCCCCCTTTCCTTCCTCCTAAGGTGCGGCCCATATGGGGGCGCAGCAGCCCCTGCTGGCTACTGCGTTTCCCCTCTTGGCCCATTAGGCCCATATCTTTTGCCGGGGGTGCCCGGAACCCCTTCCGGTGACCCGATATGTACCCGGTACCCTCCGGAACACTTTCGATGTCCGAATACCATCGTCCTATATATCAATATTTACCTCTCGACCATTTCGAGACTCCTCATCATGTCTGTGATCTCATCCAGGACTCCGAACAACATTCGGTCACCAAATCACATAACTCATATAATACAAAACCGTCATCGAACGTTAAGCGTGCGGACCCTACGGGTTCGAGAACTATGTAGACATGACCGAGACACCTCTTCGGTGAATAACCAATAGCGGAACCTGGATGCTCATATTGGCTCCTACATATTCTACGAAGATCTTTATCGGTCGAACCGTAATGACAACATACGTTATTCCCTTTGTCCATCGGTATGTTACTTGCCCGAGATTCGATCATCGGTATCTTTATACCTAGTTCAATCTCGTTACCGGCAAGTCTCTTTACTCGTTCCGTAATACATCAGCCTATGACTAAGTCACTTTGCTTGCAAGGCTTCTTATGATGTGCATTACCGAGAGGGCCCAGAGATACCTCTCCGATACTCGGAGTGACAAATCCTAATCTCGATCTATGCCAACCCAACAGACACCTTCAGAGATACCTGTAGAGCATCTTTATAATCACCCAGTTACATTGTGACGTTTGATAGCACACAAGGCATTCCTCCGGTATCCGGGAGTTGCATAATCTCATAGTCGAAGGAATATGTATTTGACATGAAGAAAGCAGTAGCAATAAAACTGAACGATCATTATGCTAAGCTAACGGATGGGTCTAGTCCATCACATCATTATCCTAATGATGTGATCCCGTTATCAAATGACAACACATGTCCATGGTTAGGAAACCTTAACCATCTTTGATCAACGAGCTAGTCTAGTAGAGGCTTACTAGGGACACGGTGTTTGTTTATGTATTCACACATGTATTTAAGTTTCCGATCAATACAATTCTAGCATGAATAATAAACCTTTATCATGAATAGGGAAATATAAAATAACAACTTTATTATTGCCTCTAGGGCATATTTCCTTCACGAGATTGGATCTCCCTCTCTGTTCTCTTCTGTTTCGCGTTCCCCAGATCTGGCCGAAAACCGTTTCTTATATTCCGGGAGATCCGTAACTCCGATTGCGCTGAAATTTTAACACGATTTTTTCCCGGATATAAGCATCCTTGCTCCCGAAGTAGAGACCCAACCGACATCCGAGGAGGGCACAACCCACCAGGGCGAGCCTAGCCCCTGGGGCGCGCCCTGGTGTCTTGTGGGGGCTGTGGGCCCCCGTTTGCGTTGATTCCAAGTCCCAAAAATCACATATATTCCAAAATAATTCTCCATAAATTTTTATCGCATTTGGACTTCGTTTGTATGGATTTTCTGCGAACCAAAAAACATGCAAAAAACATGATCTGGCACTGGGCACTGGATCAATATGTTAGTCCAAATAAATCATATAAAATGTTGCCAAAAGTGTATAAAAGTTGTATAATATTGGCATGAAACAATAAAAACTTATAGATACGGCGGAGACGTATCAGCATCCCCAAGCTTAATTCCTGCTCATCCTCGAGTAGGTAAATGATAAAAAAGATAATTTTTGATGTGGAATGCTACCTAGCATAAACTTGATCATATGTCTAGTCATGGCATGAATATTAAGACATGAGTGATTCAAAGCAATAGTCTATAATTTGACATAAAGACATCAATACTCAGGCATCCCAACAAATAATCATGTCTTTCAAAATATCAACGCTAAAGAAAGCTATCCCTACAAAATCATATAGTCTTGTCATGCTCTGTCTTCTTAACACAAAGTATTTATCATGCACAACCCCGATGACAAGCCGAGCAATTGGTTCATACTTTTTAACACGCTTTAGCTTTTTCAACCCTCACGCAATACACGAGCGCAAGCCATGGATATAGCACTACGGGTGGAATAGAGTATGATGATAGGGGTAAATATAGAGAAGACAAAAAAGTAAGAAAGTTTCACATCGACGCGGCTAACCAACGGGCTATGGAGATGCCCATCAATTGATATCAACGTGAGGAGTAGGGATTGCCATGCAACAGATGCACTAAGAGCTATAAGCGTATGAAAGCTCAATATGAAAACTAAGTGGGTGTGCATCTAATCCTATGTGACGCCCCCGGTTCAATCGTACACTAATCATACACGCAATTGATGTACGATCAAACCCAGGGACTCACGGGAAGATATCACAACACAACTCTAAACACAAATAAATGGAGGTCCACAATATTACAGACCAGGGATCCGAAGATCCGAATACATTAGTCAGTCATACAAATAATATCTGGGTACAGACATAGTTAGACAAGTTTTGCCTTAAGAAGGCTAGCACAAACAGCGACACTAGATCGAAAGGCGTTGGCCTCCTGCCTGGGAGCCTCCGATCCTACTCCTGGTCAGCTGGCTCGATCCAGTAGTACGTGCCCTCTGGACCCGCCTGGTAGTAGGCTCCGGTGGTGGCGTCTGGCTCCTGGACTCCATCGTCTGGTGTATCATCAAGGTGGGGTATATGGGGGAAAAGAGAAAATAAAGCAACCGTGAGTACTCATCCGAAGTACTCAGCAAGCAAGGATCTATACTACATATGCAACATTATCAATGGAGAAAAGGCTGTATATGTGGACTGGGCTGCAGAAATGCCAGAATAGAGAGAAAGGCCTAGTCCTATCGAAGACTAGCATCTTCAAACATCTTCTCAAAGCCATCATCTTGCAGCAGAAGAAGAGAGTAGAATAGCATTTTATTTAGCAAACATGTTGAAGTACAGCTCAAAGATCCTTCCTCGACTCCCAGCGAGAAAGTAATCCCGAAGCTTCAATTAAGTAACAAGTATCCAGTTTAAGTAGTAGATCGGGATACACAAACTGAGCGTCCTTTACCGTAGGACCGGCTATCGATAGAAGATTCATCCCTGCAGGGGTGCACTACTGTTACCCAACACGCTCGATCAACTCTGGCCGGACATACTTGCTGGGTAATGCCCGTCCTCGGAAGATCAACACGAAGCAGCGCTCTACCTAGGCTCAGCAGAGAGGTCAGCACGCCGGACTAACCTATGCACCCAGGGGTCTCGGGCCATCGCCCTGGGCACCCTACGCGTTGCGTGGCTGGCCGGGGTGCAGGCGCGACACTGAACTCGCCAGTGAAGTATCCAGCCCAATCCCGACGATCAGCCCGCACGGTGAATCGTGACGTCTGATAAGCTTTCGGCGAAACGTACATCGCAGAGGGCCCCATAACCATTATCCCGCGTGGTGGCAGTGCGTATAGGGCACGTCGACCCACTCAGATCACACACCCAAATCCAAGAGGCTCAATTAGTATCAAGCGGAGACAATCAGAGTCTCTGATGCTCCGCCACAATGTCACACTCGAGTGCCCTTCCGGCACACCCGAAATCATAGATCCCCAGCGGGTACCCACCAGGGTGGACCCGCCTGTGAAAAAGGTCAAGTAACCGTGTGGTCATAATCATCAGGGTGAACGTAAGAGGTATCACCCTCGAGGTTCACACTGAGGGGTTGCACGACAGAGTCGTATCGGACATGGAGAAGGAGGAATCACCCTCGATGACCACGACCGTACAGCTATGCTGCAGAGTATTCATCAGGAGTGCGTTACGAGGTATCACCCTCGGCACTCGATAGTTACTACGCAGAGTCGTACAACTAAGGGGGGTGTGAAGTGAGGCGTCTGTCTCTGATCGACGATCACGTTGATCGAGTCGTTGATGAACAAGCAGGGGCGACAAAGTAAGGTGGTGGGGTCACAGATGGGTCATACCAACCTATACTAAACAGTTTATCATAGGCAGGTAAAATAGCAATGAACAGGTTACAACAGCAGGGTATGCATCAGAATAGGAGCATACATTAACAGTAGCGAAATCTAATGCAAGCAGGAGATTAGAATGGGCGATATCTGGAATGCTCAAGGGGGGGGGGGCTTGCCTGGTTGCTCTGGCAAGAGAGGGAGGTCGTCAACGGGCTGCTCGTCAGTAGCGTAGTCGTACTCGACAGCAGCGACGTCGGTCTCGGCGTCTATCGAGAGAGAAGGAGGGGGAGAGAAACAATAAATTCACGGCAATAATGCAAACAATATGTATGACATGCCTAAATGATATGCCGGGGTGTTCTACTGCCTAACTAAATGATTTAGTTAATTTAGGAATTTATTCGGATTTATTCAATTAAAGTTGGACACTATTCATTTATCGAAATCGGTCTAATTGTTCAACGTTCTTATAGTTGCGGGCATCTGACGGAGATACCGAGGGCGTATCCGGGTTCGTATCGTCGTTCTGAGCAAGTTTCATGTACAAAGTATTTTCATCGGAGTTACGGTTTAAAAGATATGATTTTCTAAAGTTTTTATTAATTTCTGAAATTTAATTAATTATTTAATTCAACATTATCCGAAACAGTGATTGATGACGTCAGCATGACATCATGCTGACGTCAGCAGCCACCTGACAGGGTGGGTCCCACCTGTCATAGGCTGTTAGGTTAATTAGGTTTAATTAATTTAATTACTGATTAATTAACACTAATTAGTTAATTAGATTAACCTAACCAGGATTAATTAACTAATTAATTATTTAATTAATCATTTTATTTATTTCTATTCTTATTTTCTATTTCTTTTAAATCGTTTTTAGGGGGGTGGGCCCCATTTGTCAGCGTCACAGGGGTTCGGGCCCCACTGGGCAGTGGCCCAGGGGGGGTCTAACGGGTCGGGGCGACGGGCGCAGCCCGAGCGGGCGCGTCCAGGGTGCGCCCGGGCGCTGGCCACGGGCGCCGGCGAGGCGCGGCTGGACGGGTCGGTGGTGAGCGCGGGGCCACGGCGCGCGATGCGGACGAGCGCGCGGGCGAGGGGTGGGGGCGCGCGCGCGTGCGGGTGGCCGCGGCGAGCGGAGGCAGAGGCGAGAGGACGAGCGGCAGCGGCGGCTGGAGTGGGCGCGAGCGGGGCGCGCGCAGCGCGGTCGGGCGCGAGCCGGGGCGCGGCGACGCGTGAGCATGCACGCAGCGCGGTGAGCGGCGGCACGGGGGCGCGGTGCGCGCGGCGAGGTGCGGGAGCAGAGAGGGGGGAAGAGGCCCGAGGCCTCACCGTGCTCGTAGGGACGGGGCAGCGGGGGGTCGGGGTGGTCGACGGGGACGACGGCGATGGGGAGGCAGGCCGGCGGGGAGGCGCGGGCTCCGGGCGGCGGCAAGGTCGTCGCGGCGTCGGGCGACGGGATCGGGGATTTGCCCCGATCCGGATCCAGTCGAGGGAGGGGGCGACCGAGCGCCAGGCGGCTGGTCGGGGAAGAGGAGAGGACGGGGCGACGTCGGTGTGGCGGCGGCGTCGGCGCTGGCCGATCGGCGCGGGAGCGGGGCGGCGTCGGCGAGCGGCGTCGGCGACGGGGCCGTTCCCGCGATCCCGATCCCGATCTGGATCGGGAGGTGGGGGCTGACGAGGGGGAGGCGGCGACGGGGCGGCGTCGGGACGGCGTAGGCGAGGGGCGGACGGGACTCGGGAGATCCCGATCCAGACGAGGGGGGTGTGGGAGGAGAGGAGCGAGGGGAGTGGGGGTGGATTAGGGTTTTGGCCGGCCGGGGCCATATGGCCAGGGGGGGGCACAGTGTGGCCGGCCGCTGGGCTTCGGCCCATTTGGGCCGAGGGGGGGGGGTCCTTCTTCTTCTTTTCTGTTTCATTTTTCTTTTCTTTATTCTCTTTTCTCCCTGTTAAATGTTTAGGCCCAAATGGTTTTTGTAAAAAGTGTGACCTATTTCATAAATACCAGTGCATATTTCCTAACACCTAAAATTAGCTTGGCAAAACATAATTCCATATTTATTTCAGATTTAAATAAGGGTTACTAAATATTATCTTTATCCACTGTTTGAGGTTGTTCGAGTCACTTATCCAATTCCAATGATGTTGGTTTCAATTTTAATAGCCTCGGGAATATTTGTTATTTATTCTGACATTTAGCTCCTATGTTGGACCAACTTTTATATTCCACTTTCATTTAAATTTGAATTTGACTTAGGAGTTGAAATGCTATGATGCTAATGATGATTATGCCTGTTGATCATGCTAACATGTCATTATCAAAAGTGATTACTGTTGCTAATCACCGGGGTGTTACACTCTCCTCATCTATTAGAATCTCGTCCCGAGATTAAGAGGAAACTGAAGAGAGAGGGTATTCTCTTCGCGAAGACGATCCTCGCGTTCCCAAGTGGCTTTCCTTCAGAATGATTTGACCACTGAACCTTGAGGAACTTGATTGACTTTTGACGTGTTTTCGACGCTCAGCTTGATCAAAAATACGGATGGGATATTCTGGATATGACGATGTCTCCCGTAATTCAAGCACTTCATTATCCACAGCTCGAATAGGATCCTTGAAGCAGCGGCGGAGTTGGGATACATGAAAGAGTCATGTACTTGAGAAAGGTTTGGCGGCAATTGCAACGGATATGCCACTTCTCCCGACGGGAACGAGATACGGAACGGGCCAATGTAGTCGAGGGCTACTTGCCTTTGATTCCGCCATGAGTGCCTTTCACCACGGAGTGACGCGGAGTGTAAGCTTGCTCGCCAGGTTGATAGACTATTTCCTGGTGCTTTTCGGTCATGTTGCTCTTCTTAACAGACTGAGCATACTTCAAATGTTCCGACAATACGGACTTGTTCTTCAGCTTGCCAATAATGTCCGGTCCGACGAGTGAGCGTCCCCAGTTTCTGACCAATTCAGAGGGGTTCGACACTACGACCGTATAGAACTTCAAAACGGTGCCATCTTCAGACTAGCTTGATAGCTATGGTTGTAAGAGAATTCGGCATATCGGAGAGATTCCTCCCATTTCTTACCGAAGGATGACGCAGAGCTCGAAGCATATCTTCGAGCACCTTGATTAACTCGTATCACTTGACCCTGTGACTGAGGGTGAAAAGCGGTGCTGAAAAGAACAAGATGAGTTCGCCAATAGCTCTTAAAAAAAAACTTCTTGGAAAGCTACTTAAACCAAATTCACAGCTCTTGAGGTGGAGTCATTGTGCGCAAAACACGATCCAAAGAAATAGATCCAGGGGGTCCACGGAAAAAAACCAGGGGACAGAGGGACAAACCCGTGGGAGTGACACATTCTATCATTCGTTAGAACATACAAGTCTTCTACTGTCGTACATGCAAAGCGTGTATTGTCTCCTGTAACAAAAACTAACGGACAAAAGGCAGAAATGTAGGGGCTCTACCTTAGCATGTACTGACTTCATGGACAGGAGATCTTTCCTGAAAAGATCCCTCAAAATACATGGCCTCAAAGTGGTTCCATGAGATCGACACCTTTTCTGTGGCTGATCGGGTGTGGAAACCAGGATGAATGCCATTGTAACTTGTGCTCCTTTCTCATTACGGAATGGTTCTTCAGGGTCACTGATTGTCCAAGGATGGGCTCCTGGGAGGGCGGTTATAGGGTGTAGGCATAAATTAAAAACGCGGCGGCAACGTCACACTCAGGAAACATACGAGACGAATAGTCTCGCCTGTTCATATTAGGCCACCCAGAATCTTGGACAAGATGTCTACGGTCATTTCAAGACTTAGTATGGTGCCAGGGTGTGGAATAAAGGTACACAGTGGGGGGGGGGAAAGGGAGCTGTCGGGAGAGGGGGCAGACATCTTCAAACATCAATAAGGCGGGAAGAGTTTTTGTAAGAGATTGGGGAACCTCATCGGATTTCAGAAACACGGATTCTTTTGTAGCAACTCAGAGGTCGCTCAATGGGAGCTCAATGGATTGTACATGTCAGCTGTCTTCTTCTGTCATATTTATGCCGATCTGCACGGGTCATATCGTACAGCTTGTGTTGCTGTCCCTAACTCAGTATCGGTGTTGTGAGAGAAAATGGCTGGAGGAATACTATAAAACATATGCTACTCGTATGCCATCTGGCATCAACTCAATGGAATTCCGACGGCTATTACCTTTCATCTAAAAAAAAAATTGTTTATCTGGTATACAACATATTCCTTACTGATCTACTATTCGAACTTACGGTGCTGCAGTACCTTTGTGTGGGCATCACGGTCTCGCAACGCCCTACTAGCTACACTTCGTATACTTAGTCAATTGGTGTCGACAACGGGCCGCGGTCTGATAGATCGGATATAACAACTGGGGGGGGATCTCCAATCATAAAAAAAAAAACTTCGGCACCCTGTGGCATATGGAGTTCTCAGGCTAGTCTCTCGAAAGCATCCTTCATTGAGATACAGTGACTGTGTGGTGCTTGTCTTGAACATCTTGAAGTATATTGTTACCACTACCCCGCGAGTGGGTAACTGTAGAGAGGACATTGCGACTCAAAAGCATCGGCCATTCCATTTTGCCTTCCAGGGGTGTATGAGAATCTTCTATCATATCGGCTATTAGTCTCGAGCCACTTTGTCTGACGAAGGTTCAGATCCGCTTGAGATGGTAATACTTCAAGCTTTGGTGATCCTTGTATAATCTCGCACGGTTACCGAGCAAGGTAATGTCGACCATAGCTTCAAGGCATAGATAGGGACGCAGAAAGTTTCAAGATCATGCACAAGATAATGTTCTTCATTAGGACGCAATTGTCGGGAGGCATAGAGCAATCACTTTGCCTCTTGCATTAAGGACACAGGCCTATCCTTGACGAGATGCATCACAGTATATCACGAAATCCTTTTGGGAATCCGGGGGTGCTAGTACTGGGGCAGATGTCAATTTATCTTTTAGTGTCTGAAAGCTTTCTTGACATTTTTCTGTCCACTCAAATTTAACACCTTTGTGAAGCAGATATGTCAATGGTTTTGCAATCTTGGAAAAGTTCTCAACGAATCGACGGCAATAACTAGCGAGTCCGAGAAAACTTCTGACTTGCTTAACATTCTTTGGGGGAGTCCAGTCGAGAATAGCCTGAACTCGTTCGGGGTTAACAGCAATCCCATCCTTGGAAATCACATGTCCAAGGTAAGTTACTTCCGGAAGCCAAAATTCGCATTTGGAATACTTGGCATACAACTGGTGTTCTCGGAGCCTTTCTAGAACAAGGCAGAGATGTTCAGCATGTTCCTCTTTATTCTTAGAATAGACGAGAATATCATCTAGATATACCACGACGAATTTGTCGAGGTAATCCATGAATATATAATTCATCAGGCGGGAGAATGTAGCTGGAGCATTCGTCAGGCCAAATGACATGACGGTGTATTCATAGGAGCCATAACGAGTGACGAATGCAGTCTTGGGAATGTCCTCTTCACGGACACGGATCTGGTGATAACCCAACCTCAAGTCGAGTTTAGAGAACACCGATGATCCAGCGAGTTGATCATAAAGATCATTGATCCGGGGCAGTGGGTATTTATTCTGGATTGTGGCTTGGTTAATGGGCCGGTAATCCTGAACCAATCGGTTAGTTCCATCCTTCTTCTTAACGAAGAGTGAAGGTGCTCCCCAAGCAGAGGAACTGGGGCGGATGAAACCACTCTTAAGTGACTTGTCGATTTCTTCCTTAAGCTCAAGAAGGTGATGCGGAGGCATCTTATAAGGTCGCTTGGCAATAGGAACGGTGCCAGGCTTCAAGTCGATGACGAACTCGACAGCTCTAGCCGGGGGTATTCCTGGAAGTTCTTCTGGAAAGACGTCTGGAAAATCTCGAACAACAGGAACGTTCTCGATCCCTTCCAGAGGTGAGGCGTTCAAAGCATTCATAACATATACCTCAGCTTCAGCGTCTCGAGTAATTCGGGCAGTGTAGTTCACTATCTCATCGGAGGGGTGAAGAAGTTGGATAATTTTTGTGGCACAATTGATCGAAGCAATGTGAGCTTTCAACCAATCCATTCCGAGTATGAGGTCTATGGTGGAAGACTTTAGGATAATAGGGGAAGCTAGGAATTCAAATTCCTCAATTTCAACAGGGACATTATGTGCCACCATAGTGGTTTGACATTGGCCTCCAAGGGTTCGGACAACTATTGGCAGGTTCATCTTTTCGAATGCAATGTCATGAGATAATGCAAATGCTTCAAACATGAATGAATGCGATGCTCCTGAATCAAATAATACAGAAGCAGGTACTGAGTCGACAAGAAGGGTACCCATCACAGTAGCAGGTTGATCCTGGACTTCTTCAATGTCAATGTTGTAAGCTTGACCACGACCACGTGAAGCAGACCCAGTATTATAGTTGCGGGTCTGATTGTTGCCACGGCCATATCCACGGCCAGCACGAGGAAAATCTAACTGATTCTGAGTCTGGCGGCAGTCTTTAGCCTGGTGGCCTGGTTTGCGGCACTTGAAACACAAACCATCTTCAGGACGAAGAGGGGCATTGTTCTGAATAGCTTGAGCCTTTGACGGCCTCGGTGGTGGAGGAGGCAGACGTAGTGCAGCATTGTTCTTTGGCGCAGAGGTATTGGGACGGAACGCGTTGTTGGGAATCCAAACTCTACGCTTCGGTGCTGAGCCCGAAGATGAGCCAGCATCACGATAGCGCTTCTGCGAGTCCTTGTGTTCCATCTGAGCGGTCTCAACGAGAATAGCCTTGTTCACTAGAGTTGAGAAATCATTGATGTCTTGAGCAGCTAGTGCAAGCTTGAGGTCAGGGTGTAGTCCATTACGGAACTTCTCCTGTCTGCGAGCATCTGTGGCGATGTCTTCTTCAGCATAGCGGGAGAGATCAAGAAATTCCCGCTGATAAGCTTCGACGGTTTTGTTGCCCTGGGTGAGGTTGCGGAACTGGGTCTTCATGCGTTCCATAATTGCTTGAGGGATGTAACGTGTACGGAAAGCAGCCTGGAACTCATACCAAGTGATGACTGTTCCAACAGGCAGAGTACGCTTGTGTGTGTCCCACCATTGAGCAGCGGGGCCCTTTAAGAAAAAGGCCGCGAAGGTGACAAAGTTGGCGGGGGCGACATTAGCAGACTCCATCTCGTGAGTGATGTCGCGGAGCCAGTCATCGGCATCCAGGGGCTTGTCAGAGTTGCGAAACTGCGTTGGGTTGAGTCGCGTAAACTCTGTCAAAGTTACTGAAGCTGGGTTCTGGTTCTGGTTGTTCTGATGCGGAAACTGAGCCATGATTCCAACCATGAACTGGCGGTTGAGCTCGAACTGTTGCATCATAGCTGCCATATAGTCTGGCGGTGGTGGACGTTCAGGGGTACGACCACGACCACCTGGTCTAACCATCCTGCTACGTATCAACAGGGGGTAGTTTAGTAAAAGCAATTGCGAGTGTTTAGCGACAAGTATGATGTAGCACGACAATACCTTAAGCAGTGTAATAGATACATAACAGTAGTCGATTAAGACATACAGATCCATACACAAAGTCGGGTACATGCGGACAGCATAACGGCGCAAATTAAAAGCTAGACATACTAGGCGGCGCGCAGGCACGCGGTAAGGAAGTACACAACGAGACATAGCAAAGGCTACATCAACGTCGGAGAAAACCACTGTAACGGGGTAACTGCGAGTGCGGACGACGAATATTCGTCGCGGAAGGATCCTGTGCTCCATGTGCACTCTGATGCAGAACCCGGTCTCGAACTGTAAGAAGAGGTCCACGTGTAGGTGTGTGACCTCCAACAGCAGGCCAGTCAATACCAGCATACATCTGAGTCCTGCGCGGGTAAAGGATGTGCTCCGGATGTATCCCTGCACAAACAGCGGGCATCAACTGCGTCATAGCATCGTAGAGACGTGCTCGAGTGGCAACCAACTCGACGGCGAGAGCCCGAACAGTGCGATCCAGAGCCTGAGTGCACTGAATCAGAACGCGGTGGTCATATCGGCGAGGCTCGTACGGGGCACAGATAGCTGTGTAGTATCCGGTAGCATCTCCAGTAGGGGCATACGGAATGTATCGGAACTCAGAGTCATCCAAGATATCACTGAACTGTCCTCGAAGACGTGCGACAGCAGAGTAGGCGGCATCATGTACTGCCATCTCAATCGTCACGCCTAATCCGTGAAAAAGGTGTAGCTCGGTGTCTGAGTCATTCTGCCGATCATAAATCCGAACTTCAGCATAGTACTGTTCCTGATTAAACTCGCGGTAATCCTCGTAAACCATGAACTCAGGGTACCAGCGGTAGCCAAGTCTGGTCATGAGAGCGATCAGGACAGCTGGAAACCCAGGGGTATTACGAGCCCAAGTGCGAAGCACAAGCTGTGTCGTAGGACGCGGTGGAAACAAACGGTCCATCTGAAACAGAGGAAATTCAAACTTGTCAAATGACAATGAGAAGTATAACCGATCTCGGAGAGAAAGGTTAAACAAAACAATGGAAAGGAAAATGATTATCAGACTAATCAGATCAACGACAGGGAAATCGCACAGATATCCAGCTCTCCGGGTAGACGGGATTTACGAGATCCTAAGTGTCGGCGTTAGTAAAATTTTATTTAACCCGAGTAGAAGAGATATTAGAGTCCCAGAGTATAGACGAGGAATAAAAGATCCTAATACCACCCAGTTGGCGACGTGGGCCCATAAGCCACACAGCCAAGTTAGTAAATTAGTTTCTCGGTTTCTAGACTCAACTTCGGCCAAGGAATTTGGAGGGGGGCTTCCTACAGGCAGTCGGCTCTGATACCAACTTGTGACGCCCCCGGTTCAATCGTACACTAATCATACACGCAAACGTGTACGATCAAACCCAGGGACTCACGGGAAGATATCACAACACAACTCTAAACACAAATAAACGGAGGTCCACAATATTACAGACCAGGGATCCGAAGATCCGAATACATAAGTCAGTCATACAAATAATATCTGGGTACAGACATAGTTAGACAAGTTCTGCCTTAAGAAGGCTAGCACAAACAGCGACACTAGATCGAAAGGCGTTGGCCTCCTGCCTGGGAGCCTCCGATCCTACTCCTGGTCAGCTAGCTCGATCCAGTAGTACGTGCCCTCTGGACCCGCCTGGTAGTAGGCTCCGGTGGTGGCGTCTGGCTCCTGGACTCCATCGTCTGGTGTATCATCAAGGTGGGGGGGTATATGGGGGAAAAGAGAAAATAAAGCAACCGTGAGTACTCATCCGAAGCTGGGTTCTGGTTCTGGTTCTGGTTCTGGTTGTTCTGATGCGGAAACTGAGCCATGATTCCAACCATGAACTGGCGGTTAAGCTCGAACTGTTGCATCATAGCTGCCATATAGTCTGGCGGTGGTGGACGTTCAGGGGCACGACCACGACCACGACCACCTGGTCTAACCATCCTGCTACGTATCAACAGGGGGTAGTTTAGTAAAAGCAATTGCGAGTGTTTAGCGACAAGTATGATGTAACACGACAATACCTTAAGCAGTGTAATAGATACATAACAGTAGTCGATTAAGACATACAGATCCATACACAAAGTCGGGTACATGCGGACAGCATAACAGCGCAAATTAAAAGCTAGACATACTAGGCGGCGCGCAGGCACGCGGTAAGGAAGTACACAACGAGACATAGCAAAGGCTACATCAACGTCGGAGAAAACCACTGTAACGGGGTAACTGCGAGTGCAGACGACGAATATTCGTCGCGGAAGGATCCTGTGCTCCATGTGCACTCTGATGCAGAACCCGGTCTCGAACTGTAAGAAGAGGTCCACGTGTAGGTGTGTGACCTCCAACAGCAGGCCAGTCAATACCAGCATACATCTGAGTCCTGCGCGGGTAAAGGATGTGCTCCGGATGTATCCCTGCACGAACAGCGGGCATCAACTGCGTCATAGCATCGTAGAGACGTGCTCGAGTGGCAACCAACTCGACGGCGAGAGCCCGAACAGTGCGATCCAGAGCCTGAGTGCACTGAATCAGAACGCGGTGGTCATATCGGCGAGGCTCGTACGGGGCACAGATAGCTGTGTAGTATCCGGTAGCATCTCCAGTAGGGGCATACGGAATGTATCGGAACTCAGAGTCATCCAAGATATCACTGAACTGTCCTCGAAGACGTGCGACAGCAGAGTAGGCGGCATCATGTACTGCCATCTCAATCGTCACGCCTAATCCGTGAAAAAGGTGTAACTCGGTGTCTGAGTCATTCTGCCGATCATAAATCCGAACTTCAGCATAGTACTGTTCCTGATTAAACTCGTGGTAATCCTCGTAAACCATGAACTCAGGGTACCAGCGGTAGCCAAGTCTGGTCATGAGAGCGATCAGGACAGCTGGAAAACCAGGGGCATCACGAGCCCAAGTGCGAAGCACAAGCTGTATCGTAGGACGCGGTGGAAACAAACGGTCCATCTGAAACAGAGGAAATTCAGATTTGTCAAATGACAACGAGAAGTTTAACACAACTCGGAGAGAAAGGTTAAACAAAACAATGGAAAGGAAAATGATTATCAGACTAATCAGATCAACGACAGGGAAATCGCACAGATATCCAGCTCTCCGGGTAGACGGGATTTACGAGATCCTAAGTGTCGGCGTTAGTAAACTTTATTTAACCCGAATAGAAGAGATATTAGAGTCCCAGAGTATAGACGAGGAATAAAAGATCCTAATACCACCCAGTTGGCGACGTGGGCCCGTAAGCCACACAGCCAAGTTAGTAAATTAGTTTCTCGGTTTCTAGACTCAACTTCGGCCAAGGAATTTGGAGGGGGGCTTCCTATAGGCAGTCGGCTCTGATACCAACTTGTGACGCCCCCGGTTCAATCGTACACTAATCATACACGCAAACGTGTACGATCAAGCCCAGGGACTCACGGGAAGATATCACAACACAACTCTAAACACAAATAAACGGAGGTCCACAATATTACAGACCAGGGATCCGAAGATCCGAATACATAAGTCAGTCATACAAATAATATCTGGGTACAGACATAGTTAGACAAGTTCTGCCTTAAGAAGGCTAGCACAAACAGCGACACTAGATCGAAAGGCGTTGGCCTCCTGCCTGGGAGCCTCCGATCCTACTCCTGGTCAGCTGGCTCGATCCAGTAGTACGTGCCCTCTGGACCCGCCTGGTAGTAGGCTCCGGTGGTGGCGTCTGGCTCCTGGACTCCATCGTCTGGTGTATCATCAAGGTGGGGGTATATGGGGGAAAGAGAAAATAAAGCAACCGTGAGTACTCATCCGAGGTACTCAGCAAGCAAGGATCTATACTACATATGCAACATTATCAATGGAGAACAGGCTGTATATGTGGACTGGGCTGCAGAAATGCCAGAATAGAGAGAAAGGCCTAGTCCTATCGAAGACTAGCATCTTCAAACATCTTCTCAAAGCCATCATCTTGCAGCAGTAGAAGAGAGTAGAATAGCATTTTATTTAGCAAACATGTTGAAGTACAGCTCAAAGATCCTTCCTCGACTCCCAGCGAGAAAGTAATCCCGAAGCTTCAATTAAGTAACAAGTATCCAGTTTAAGTAGTAGATCGGGATACACAAACTGAGCGTCCTTTACCGTAGGACCGGCTATCGATAGAAGATTCATCCCTGCAGGGGTGCACTACTGTTACCCAACACGCTCGATCAACTCTGGCCGGACATACTTGCTGGGTAATGCCCGTCCTCGGAAGATCAACACGAAGCAGCGCTCTACCTAGGCTCAGCAGAGAGGTCAGCACGCCGGACTAACCTATGCACCCAGGGGTCTCGGGCCATCGCCCTGGGCACCCTACGCGTTGCGTGGCTGGCCGGGGTGCAGGCGCGACACTGAACTCGCCAGTGAAGTATCCAGCCCAATCCCGACGATCAGCCCGCACGGTGAATCGTGACGTCTGATAAGCTTTCGGCGAAACGTACATCGCAGAGGGCCCCATAACCATTATCCCGCGTGGTGGCAGTGCGTATAGGGCACGTCGACCCACTCAGATCACACACCCAAATCCAAGAGGCTCAATTAGTATCAAGCGGAGACAATCAGAGTCTCTGATGCTCCGCCACAATGTCACACTCGAGTGCCCTTCCGGCACACCCGAAATCATAGATCCCCAGCGGGTACCCACCAGGGTGGACCCGCCTGTGAAAAAGGTCAAGTAACCGTGTGGTCATAATCATCAGGGTGAACGTAAGAGGTATCACCCTCGAGGTTCACACTGAGGGGTTGCACGACAGAGTCGTATCGGACATGGAGAAGGAGGAATCACCCTCGATGACCACGACCGTACAGCTATGCTGCAGAGTATTCATCAGGAGTGCGTTACGAGGTATCACCCTCGGCACTCGATAGTTACTACGCAGAGTCGTACAACTAAGGGGGGTGTGAAGTGAGGCGTCTGTCTCTGATCGACGATCACGTTGATCGAGTCGTTGATGAACAAGCAGGGGCGACAAAGTAAGGTGGTGGGGTCACAGATGGGTCATACCAACCTATACTAAACAGTTTATCATAGGCAGGTAAAATAGCAATGAACAGGTTACAACAGCAGGGTATGCATCAGAATAGGAGCATACATTAACAGTAGCGAAATCTAATGCAAGCAGGAGATTAGAATGGGCGATATCTGGAATGCTCAAGGGGGGGGGGGGCTTGCCTGGTTGCTCTGGCAAGAGAGGGAGGTCGTCAACGGGCTGCTCGTCAGTAGCGTAGTCGTACTCGACAGCAGCGACGTCGGTCTCGGCGTCTATCGAGAGAGAAGGAGGGGGAGAGAAACAATAAATTCACGGCAATAATGCAAACAATATGTATGACATGCCTAAATGATATGCCGGGGTGTTCTACTGCCTAACTAAATGATTTAGTTAATTTAGGAATTTATTCGGATTTATTCAATTAAAGTTGGACACTATTCATTTATCGAAATCGGTCTAATTGTTCAACGTTCTTATAGTTGCGGGCATCTGACGGAGATACCGAGGGCGTATCCGGGTTCGTATCGTCGTTCTGAGCAAGTTTCATGTACAAAGTATTTTCATCGGAGTTACGGTTTAAAAGATATGATTTTCTAAAGTTTTTATTAATTTCTGAAATTTAATTAATTAATTATTTAATTCAACATTATCCGAAACAGTGATTGATGACGTCAGCATGACATCATGCTGACGTCAGCAGCCACCTGACAGGGTGGGTCCCACCTGTCATAGGCTGTTAGGTTAATTAGGTTTAATTAATTTAATTACTGATTAATTAACACTAATTAGTTAATTAGATTAACCTAATCAGGATTAATTAACTAATTAATTAATTAACTAATTAATTATTTAATTAATCATTTTATTTATTTCTATTCTTATTTTCTATTTCTTTTAAATCGTTTTTAGGGGGGTGGGCCCCATTTGTCAGCGTCACAGGGGTTCGGGCCCCACTGGGCAGTGGCCCAGGGGGGTCTAACGGGTCGGGGCGACGGGCGCAGCCCGAGCGGGCGCGTCCAGGGTGCGCCCGGGCGCTGGCCACGGGCGCCGGCGAGGCGCGGCTGGACGGGTCGGTGGTGAGCGCGGGGCCACGGCGCGCGATGCGGACGAGCGCGCGGGCGAGGGGTGGGGGCGCGCGCGCGTGCGGGTGGCCGCGGCGAGCGGAGGCAGAGGCGAGAGGACGAGCGGCAGCGGCGGCTGGAGTGGGCGCGAGCGGGGCGCGTGCAGCGCGGTCGGGCGCGAGCCGGGGCGCGGCGACGCGTGAGCATGCGCGCAGCGCGGTGAGCGGCGGCACGGGGGCGCGGTGCGCGCGGCGAGGTGCGGGAGCAGAGAGGGGGGAAGAGGCCCGAGGCCTCACCGTGCTCGTAGGGACGGGGCAGCGGGGGGTTCGGGGTGGTCGACGGGGACGACGGCGAGGGGAGGCAGGCCGGGGGGGAGGCGCGGGCTCCGGGCGGCGGCAAGGTCGTCGCGGCGTCGGGCGACGGGATCGGGGTTTGCCCGATCCGGATCCAGTCGAGGGAGGGGCGACGAGCGCCAGGCGGCTGGGCGGGGAAGAGGAGAGGACGGGGCGACGGCGGTGTGGCGGCGGCGTCGGCGCTGGCCGATCGGCGGCGGAGGGGGCGGCTCGCGGCGGCGCGTCGGCGACGGGGCCGTTCCCGCGATCCCGATCCCGATCTGGATCGGGAGGTGGGGGCTGACGAGGGGAGGCGGCGACGGGGCGGCGTCGGCGACGGCGTAGGCGACGGGGCGACGGGATCGGGAGATCCCGATCCAGCGAGGGGGGGGGGAGGAGAGGAGCGAGGGAGTGGGGGTGGGGATTAGGGTTTGGCCGGCTGGGGGCCATATAGGCCAGGGGGGGCACAAGTGGGCCGGCCGGCTGGGCTTCGGCCCAGTTGGGCCGGAGGGGGGGGGTCCTTCTTCTTCTTTTCTGTTTCATTTTTCTTTTCTTTATTCTCTTTTCTCCACTGTTAAATGTTTAGGCCCCAAATGGTTTTTGTAAAAAGTGTGACCTATTTCATAAATACCAGTGCATTATTCCCTAACACCTAAAATTAGCTTGGGCAAAACATAATTCCATATTTATTTCAGATTTAATAAATGGTTACTAAATATTATCTTTATCCATTGTTTGAGGTTGTTCGAGTCACTTATCCAATTCCAATGATGTTGGTTTCAATTTTAGAATAGCCTCTGGAATATTTGTTATTTATCTGACATTTTAGCTCCTATGTTGGACAACTTTTATATTCCACTTTCATTTAAATTTGAATTTGACTTAGGAGTTGAAATGCAATATGATGCTAATGATGATTATGCACTGTTGATCATGCTAACATGTCATTATCAAAAGTGATTACTGTTGCTAATCACCGGGGGTGTTACATCCTATAATGAAAAATTCCCACTAGTATATGAAATTGACAACATAGGAGACTCTCTATATGAAAAACATGGTGCTACTTTTAAGCACAAGTGTGGAACTAGCATGCCCCTTCTCTCTTTGTTTTTTTTCTTCTTTTTTTCTTTTTTTTTCTCTTTTTTTCTTTTTTTTTCTCATTGTCCGGAGTCTCATCCCGACTTGTGGGGGAATCATAGACTCCATCATCCTTTCCTCACTGGGGCAATGCTCTAAAAATGAATAATGATGATCATCACACTTCTATTTACTTATAACTCAAAAGAAATAAAAATTACAACTCGATACCTATAACAAAGTATGACTCTATATGAATGCCTCTGGCAGTTTACCAGGATGTGCAATGATCTAGCATAACAACGATATCAAAAAATGGACAAGCCATGGAAATATCATGCTAGCTATCTTACGATCATGCAAAGCAATATGACAATGAATGCTCAAGTCATCAAAACGGAAGCGGTGGAAGTTGCATGGCAATATATCTCGGAATGGCTATGGAAAGGCCATAATAGGTAGGTATGGTGGCTGTTTTGATGAAGATATAATAAGGCTTATGTGTGATAGAGCGTATCATATCACGGGGTTTGGATGCACCTGCGAAGTTTGCACCACATCTCGAGGTGAGAAAGGGCAAGGCACAATACCGTAGAGGCTAGCAGATTGCGAAAAGGTAAGAGTGCGTATAATCCATGGACTCACATTAGTCATAAAGAACTCATATACTTATTGCAAAAGTTTATTAGCCCTCGAAGCAAAGTACTACTACGCATGCCCCTAGGGGGATAGATTGGTAGGAAAAGACCATCGCTCATCCCCGACCGCCACTCATAAGGAAGACAATCAATAATAAATCATGCTCCAACTTCATAGCATAACGAGAGACTATACGTGCATGCTTCGGGAATCACAAACCTTAACACCAATATTCTTACTAACCACAACCATTTACTAGTACCTCCCACATATTACCATCTCTATATCGCAAAACTATTGCAAGGAATCAAACATATCATATTCAGTGATCCATAAGTTTGATGTAGGATTTTATGACTAACCATGCAATTGACCAATTCCTGTTGACTCTCTAAATAGGTATAAGTGAAACAAGATAGTTTAATTCTTTCTACAAAATACCATGCTCTAATAAGTATAAGCGAAGCAAAAGAGCATTCTACAAATAACGGTTTTCTATGTGAAGAGAAACAGGCAATCCAAACTTCAAATGATATAAGTGAAGCACATGAAGCATTCTATAAAGCCACACTCAAAAGATATAAGTGAAGTGCAATGAGCATTCTATAAATCGACCATGGACTATCTCATACTAGCATGGTGCATAAAATAAAAATGAAAAATAAACACAAAAGACGCTCCAAGATTCACACATATCACATGAACGAAACGAAGATGAAAACATACTGATACTTGTTGAAGAAAGATGGGATGCCTTCCGGGGCATCCCCAAGCTTAGACGCTTGAGTCTCCTTGAATATTTACCTGGGGTGCCTTGGGCATCCCCAAGCTTGAGCTCTTGCCTCTCCTCCTTCTTCTCATGTCGGGGCCTCCTCGATCTTTGATCACTTCATCCACACAAAACTCAACAGAAACCTCGGTAAGATCCGTTAGTATAATAATGCAAATCACTACTCTAAGTACTATTGCAAACAAATTCATATTTTATTTTTGCATTGTAGCTACTGTATTATAACTTTTCCATGGCTTATACCACCGATAAAAATCGATAGTTTCATCAAAACAAGCAAAACAATGCATCAAAAACAGAAGCTGTCTTAAACAGGACAGTCTGTAGCAATCTGAACACCTACCATACTTCTGGTACTCCAAAAATTCTGAAAAATTAGGACAAAATAAAAAATTTGTATATAAATACTGTGCAAAAAGTTTCAGAAACTTTCGATGTTCCAGTAAAAAATTTAAAATCACGCACTACAGCCAAAGTTTCTGTTTTTGCATCGCACATACCAACAAGCAATCTAATCATCCTAAAGGCAAATCTTGGCACATTATTTTTATAATACAATGGATTTTTACAAGGGGATAATTATTTTTTTTGAAAATTTTCTGTAATTGAGATTCACAGAGTTTCCATGGGCATGAACAAAGTTCAAGGCTAGCTCCCACTTTCACAATGCTCGTCCCTCTCACTTTCACTTTTCTTTTTGTGAAGTTTTAAGTTCCCCTCTATATTTTTTTTGTTTTTAAACTTTATAAAAGCACTCAACAGAAATAAATGACTCTCTAAAACTTCCGGGTTGTCTCCCTGGCAGCGCTTTCTTTAAAGCCATTAAGCTAGGCATAAAGTGCTCAAGTAATGAATCCACCCGAATCCCAAGGTATATCAAAGCCAATTTTAATTAACAATGATTTGGCATTTAGTAGTGAGCACAAAGCAACATATATCATGCAATGATTAAGTCTAACCCTCTTCCTATGCATCGGCATGTCATACAAGAACAATTCATGCACATCAAGTAAAGGCCAATACATAGCATAAGCAGTTTCTTGCAATTTTATCGTATTGGAAACATAAAGAGGTGGAGATGTAGTTCCTCTCTCATAATATTTGCAAGTGGGAGCAGCAAGCACATGCATATTATATTCATCAAAATTATCATGTGCAACGGTAAAAGGCAAGCCATCAATATAATCCTTAATAAGAGCAAACTTCTCCGATATAGTGTAGTTTGGAGAATTCAAAAAGATAATAGGACTATCATGTGTGGGTGCAATAGCAACAATTTCATTCTTAACATAAGGAACTATAGCAAGTTCATCTCCATAAGCATAATTCATATTGGCATCTTGGCCACAAGAATAGCAAGCATCATCAAAAAGGGATATTTCAAAAGAATCAACGGGATCATAGCAATTATCATAGCATTCATCCTTCGGCAAGCATGAAGGGAAATTAAATAATGTATGAGTTGAAGAGTTATTCTCATTAGAAGGTGGGCACGGGTAGCTAATCCGCTCTTCCTCCTTTTGTTCTTTGCTCTCCTCATCATCTTTTTCATCCAATGAGCTCACAGTTTCATCAATTTCTTCTTCCATAGACTCCTACAAAATATTAGTCTCTTCTTGGACAGCGGAGACTTTCTCAATAAATATATCAATATCGGAATTGTATTTATAATTTTCATAGCAATACTTAAGGATGGCAAAATTTTCAGGTCTATAAACATCATCATCAAAAGCTTCATACTTTAAAAACAAATATTCAATTTCATAAGCACCCTTAAAAGCAACAAATTCTTCTATTCATTCCACATCATAATAATCATATCTACCATTGGCATGAGAAGCCAAGGTTTCATTATCATTAAATTTGCATGTAAAGGGAAGGTGTGGAGCATTCATCCTAGAGCAACAAGTATAATCATATCTCTGGCATAAATTCCAAGCATACCAATGCAACATATCAATTTGATCCCATAATAATTTCCCTTTTTGTGTCAAGTGATAATCCCTAAAGTATTCACGTTGATCCAACGTGTCTCCCATTATCAAGTTGAATGGGGTTTTCTCAGGATTATCGAAGTAGTGCATAATATTTTTCACATAACGAGAATAGAGGGTTTTAGGAGGTTCCCCATCTCCATGAGTAGCAAGTACAACTAAATTTTTTGGTGTTTCGTGTTCCATATCCATAACTAAAGATAGAGAAACAACTTAGAATAGGAAATAAAAACTACTAAGTGATAAAGCAAACAAGCACACACGAGAATATTCACCCCACGCTATTGCTTCCCGGCAACGGCGCCAGAAAAAGGTCTTGATAACCCACAAGTATAGGGGATTGTTTGTAGCCTTCTTAGATAAATAAGAGTGTCAAACCCAACGAGGAGCTAAAGGCAGAACAAATATTCCCTCAAGTTCTATCGACCACCGATACAACTCTACGCACACTTGACGTTTGCTTTACCTAAAACAAGTATGACACTATTTTGCAAGAATAAAACTACGAGTACTTTGCGAGAATAAAACTACGAATAAATTGCAAGGTAATAAAAGAAGATAGCTTTTGTCAACAAGAAAGTCATTTGTCCCTAGGCAATCGATAACAAGTACCGGTAATCATTCTTGCAATTTTACATGAGGGAGAGGCATGAGCTAACATACTTTCTCTACTTGGATCATATGCACTTATGATTGGACCTATAGCAAGCATCTGCAACTACTAAAGATCATTAAGGTCATGAAACCCAACCATAGCATTAAGTATCAAGTCCTCTTTACTCCCATACGCCCTAACCCACTTATCAGCATTTAGGCTGCTGTCACCCCCGCAACACCGACAATAAGCAAACCATGAACATATTGCAACACCCTACAGCGAGGATCCCTCATGTTTGCGTGAGACGGAGGGCACCGTAGGACAGCACCATAAATAAAATATACACTCATACCAACCAAGATCACGATTAACCCATAGGACAAAACGGATCTACTCAAACATCATAAGATAGCCATAGATCATTGCGAAATAATATATGGAGTTGAGCACCATGTTTAAGTAGAGATGACAGTGGGGAGAAGGGATGTTACACCGCTGCATAGAGGGGGAGAGAGTTGGTGTTGACGGTAGCAAGATTGTTGATGTAGATCGCCGTCACAATCCTTGCCCCGGCGGCGTTCCGGCACCACCGGGAGAGGGGGAGAGAGCCCCCCTCCTTGTTATTCTTCCTTGGCCTCCCCCCTAGATGGGAGTCGAGTTCCCCCTCTGGTCCATGGCCTCCATGGTGGTGGAGGGGCGGGAGCCCCTCCGAGATTGGATCTCCCTCTCTGTTCTCTTCTGTTTCACGTTCCCCAGATCTGACCGAAAAACGTTTGTTATATTCCGAGAGATCCGTAACTCCGATTGTGCTAAAATTTTAACACAATTTTTTTCCGGATATAAGCTTCCTTGCGCCTGAAGTAGAGACCCAACCGACATCCGAGGAGGGCACAACCCACCAGGGCATGCCCTGGTGTCTTGTGGGGGCTGTGGGCCCCCGTTTGCGTTGATTCCAAGTCCCAAAAATCACATATATTCCAAAATAATTCTCCGTAAATTTTTATCGCGTTTGGACTTCGTTTGATATGGATTTTCTATGAAACAAAAAACATGCAAAAAACAGGAACTGGCACTGGGCACTGGATCAATATGTTAGTCCAAATAAATCATATAAAATGTTGCCAAAAGTGTATAAAAGTTGTATAATATTGGCATGAAACAATAAAAAATTATAGATACGACGGAGACGTATCACCTTGCCGGTTACCCCCTTGTCGACAACCTCGTCACCTGAAGATGGAGGATGAACTAGCTCTCCAGAGATAGCTTTTCGGAGGACGCGAGGCTTCCTTACCGGGACAGGGGGCTCCCTATGTACTTGCTCTCCAGCAGTTTCTTTTCCCTGTTCCCCGGCAGGTTCTTCCTGTTCTCTGATGGGCCCTTCTGGCGGTTCGTCCACTGGTTCATCCTCGACTCTTTCATTAGCATCGGCTGCCATGAATCCAGATTCGCCGGTGCCTTCAACCTTCTTGCTTCCGCCGCCCTGCTGACAATATGTGCAAGCTCTTCGTCGGTGGTCTTGTGGATGAGGTCCTTCTCCTCCCTGGCAGGCTTCTCCACCAAAGTATCAAACCACGTCCTCACCGGGTCTTTAGGTGGCTCTTGCCAAGATCCCTCAATGCCATGGGCATTGCAGCCAGACATCATCGCAATGATGGCATCCTTGGTGGAGCTGTTACACAAAGGTGCTACCTTTGCCGGCAGCTTGAACTTGCCGGTGGGACGGAAGAGTTGGTGATAGAGGACTATGTGTTGCAATGCGCCAAGCCCAGCGCTCACCCGCATGATGTCAGCTACATTCTTGAAGTCCCAGGTTGGTCTTCCCTTGTTCTGAAGGGGAGCAATGCAACGGCGGAGAAAATCTGCACCTACCATCTCGATGGTGAGGCCAGCAGTCTTGAGGCAAAGGATGTGAGTTGTGGTGTTTGTGAACTTCTTGCCGTTCACGTCAAGAGAGCTCCAAACCTCGCTGCACTCCACCTTTTTCATCCTTGGCCTGTAGAAATCCAGGAATTCGGCATCTTTAATCCAGCACCATTCTGCTCGCCACTCATTCCACTTCAAGTGCAGTTGCCTATCGAGGTAGATATCCTTGGCGCCGGTCTTGGGGATCCATGTGACACCACCAAAGAGAGCATCTGCTTCGATGCATGGGATGAAGTAATGGCAGAAGAGAGCAATGTTGGGCAGTACTCCAATGAAATTTCTGCACATATGCGCAAAGACAGACATGCTTGTCATGGCGTTTGGTGTGAAGTCAAGAAGGTGGAACCCATACGTGTACATGATCTCAGAGAAAGGGGGGACAAACCCGCAATAAAAGTATGCGGTGTAGAAGGGATACTTGTCCTTGCTATATTTGACGGAGCTGAGAAGAACTTGTGGTGCGGGATGGGCCATCGTTTCCTTCCCCCACATGACCGCGTACCGCTCCACTAGATCGTCCTGCTTCAGCATCGGCGCGAAGATGATGTTTTCCCTCCGCAACGCCGCCATATCTTCCTTCCTTGCCTCTGCTTTCGGGTCGACTCGCTTCTTAGCATTGTCTTGGCCCCTCTTGGGGGCCATAATGGCTTCCGGAGAAGTGGATTTGGTGGTGAGGGGGGGGGGGCAATGGCGCGGCGCGGTGGCGAAGGGGGCCATATGCTCTATTCTTACGCGAGGTTGAAGACGAAGGCGGCTTGCTAGATTGAAAAGAAGGGGGTAAATGAGCAACGCCCCTCGCGTATTCCTTTTTATTGGGAAGGCGCAAGGCTGGCTCTTTACTATCTGACATGGATACGCCTTTTCAGGCGCACTACCTCTGCGGCCGTTTCAATCCACCTCTCCCATGTTCCGCATTTAATGCACATCATGGGGGGCGTGGTAAAAGAGAAGATTACAGAAGTTATCCTCTGCCACGCGTGTCTGTGCCCTATTTGGGCCTAGCCCAACGATGCCTCGCATGCGTGTGTGGCCCAGGCCCGGGGCTCCTGTCGGTGTACTAAGGCCACTTCCAATGCATTGGTGCTTACATAAGGTGCTAAACACATTAAAAACCTTAGCAACTAGTCTTCCCAATGCATAGGTGCTTAGCCTTTGTAGCTAAGCTTTCCTTATTGAATTGTTTAACAATTAAACTTGCATAGGTACACACGCTTAGCACCGTTTCCTCCTGGGGTCACCATAATGTTCTCTCTCCTCTTTAATTTCTTTACCACATCATGTTTTTGCCTATGTGGCACCCTTAGCACCTGTACACTGATGACCCACAAGTATAGGGGATCTATCATAGTCCTTTCGATAAGTAAGAGTGTCGAACCCAACGAGGAGCAGAAGGAAATGGCAAGCTGTTTTCGGCAAGGTATTCTCTGCAAGCACTGAAATTATTGGTAACAGATAGTTTTGTGATAAGATAATTCGCAACGGGTAACTAGTAACAAGTGTAACTAAAGTGCAGCAAGGTGGCCCAATCCTTTTTGTAGCAAAGGACAAGCCTGGACAAACTCTTATATAAAGCAAAGCGCTCCCGAGGACACATGGGAATTATCGTCAAGTTAGGTTCCATCATGCTCATATGATTCGCGTTCGTTACTTTGATAATTTGATATGTGGGTGGACCGGTGCTTGGGTGTTGTCCTTACTTGGAAAAGCCTCCCACTTATGATTAACCACTCTCGCAAGCATCCGCAACTATGAAAGAAGAATTAAGATAAATCTAACCATAGCATGAAACATATGGATCCAAAACAGCCCCTTACGAAGCAACACATAAACTAGGGTTTAAGCTTCTGTCACTCTAGCAACCCATCATCTACTTATTACTTCCCAATGCCTTCCCCTAGGCCCAAATCATGGTGAAGTGTCATGTAGTCGACGTTCACATAACACCACTAGAGGAAAGACAGCATACATCTTAATCAAAATATCGAACGGATACCAAATTCACATGATTACTTATAACAAGACTTCTCCCATGTCCTTAGGAATAAACGTAACTACTCACAAAGCATCTTCATGTTCATAATCATAGGAGTAATAAATATAATTAAGGATCTGAACATATGATCTTCCACCGAATAAACCAACTAGCATCAACTACAAGGAGAAATCAACACTACTAGCAACCCACAGGTACCAATCTGAGGTTTTGAGATAAAGATCGGATACAAGAGATGAACTAGGGTTTGAGGGGAGATGGTGCTGGTGAAGATGTTGATGGAGATTGACCCCCTCTCGATGAGAGGATCGTTGGTGATGACGATGGCTTCGATTTCCCCCTCCGGGAGGGAAGTTTCCCCAGCAGAACAGCTTCGCCGGAGCCCTAGATTGCTTTTGCCCAGGTTCCACCTCGAGACGGCGGCGCTTCATCCCGAAAGCTTCCTTATGATTTTTTCCATGTCAAAACCCTCCATATAGCAGAAGATGGGTACCGGAGACCTGACAGTGGGCCCACAAGCCCTAGGGGCGCGCCCAGGGGGTAGGGCGCGCCCCCCAGGCTTGTGGCCTCCTGGTGGGTCCCCTCTGGTATTTTCTTCACCCATTATATTTTATATGTTCCAAAATAATTCTCCGTAAATTTTCAGGACTTTTGGAGTTGTGCAGAATAGGTCTCTCAGATTTTCTCCTTTCTGGTCTAGAATTCCAGCTGTCGGTATTCTCCCTCTTTGTATAAACCTTGTAAAATAAGAGAGAAAAGGCATAAGTATTGTACCTTAATGTGTAATAACAGCCCATAATGCAATAAATATCAATATAAAAGCATGATGCAAAATGGACGTATCAACTCCCCCAAGCTTAGACCTCGCTTGTCCTCAAGCGGAAGCCGAAATCGATAATCATGTCCACATGTTTAGAGATAGAGGTGTCGATAAAATATAATACGGACATGAAGGCATCCTGATCATCTTTAGAACAACAACATATTTTGTCATATAATCTCTTATGCCAAAGTAACAATTCATTCACAAGGTAAAGTATGGAACAAGAACTTTATTGAAAACTAACAACCTATTGTTTCAGTCATTGGAGCAATTGAAATTTATCATAATGTAGGAAAGATTAAATGTAAGAGCTTTTCAGCAAGTTCACATACTCAACTATCATTTAGTCTTTCATAATTGCTAACACTCACGCGATACTTATGAGATCAAAGTTTCAATCGGACACAGAGAAAGATAGGGGCTTATGGTTTCGCCTCCCAACCTTTTACCTCAAGGGTAATGTCAACAATAATAGTTTATGAATATCTACATCCGAGTGGATATATATATATATCTGGATCTCCCCCCAACATATAGTGCTTGCCAAAAAGAAAAAAGTGTAAAAATAATAGGTGATGATCACCATGACTCTTGTATTAAGGTAGAGGAAAAAGAAAAGATAGGCCCTTCATAGAGGGAAGCAGAGGTTGTCATGCGCTTTTATGGTTGGATGCACAAAATCTTAATGCGAAAGAACGTCACTTTATATTGCCGCTTGTGATAAAGAACTTTATTATGCAACCTGTCGCGTTTATTTCTTCCATATCAAAAGTTCGTATAAAGCTTATTTTCCTCACACTAATAGATCATACATATTCAGAGAGCAATTTTTATTGCTTGCACCGATGACAACTTACTTGAAGGATCTTACTCAATCCATAGGTAGGTATGGTGGACTCTCATGGCAAAACTTGGTTAAGGGATGTTTGGATGGACAAGTAGTATCTCTACTTGGTGCAAAAAGATTTGGCTAGCTTGGGATGAGAAGCAAGCTCAACATGTTGGAGGATCCATGACAATATAACTTCTATTTGGATATAAAGAAACATAACCCATTACGTTGTCTTCCTTGTCCAACATCAACCTTTTAGCATATAATATTTTAATGAGTGCTCACAATCACAAAAGATGTCCAAGATAGTATATTTATATGTGAGACCTCTCTTTCTTTATTACTTCCTATTAATTGCAACAATGACCAAAACTATGTTTGTCAACTCCCAACAAATTTCATGCGACATACTTCTTATATGTGAAGTCGCCACTTCCCATAAGATCATTATACAATCTTTTTATTTCTTTAATTCTTTATTTCTTTTTCTCATGATCATAGCAAGAAAGCAAAGCCCTCAACTCAAAACTAATCTTTATTATATAACTCTCGGACTCGATTACATAGAGGGAACACAAAGCAAAACTCAAAGCTAGATCATACTAAAACTTTATTCTACTAAACCGAGATATAACCAAAAAGATCAAACTAGGAAAAATGATAAAGGTAAAGATGTGATGGTGATACGATACTGGGGCACCTCCCCCAAGCTTGGCAGTTGCCAAGGGGAGTGCCCATACCCATGTATTTAGGTCTCTTTCCTCGGGGGTGGTGATGATGGAGTTGTTGATGATGAAAGAATCTCATCCTCCGTCTTCCAAGGCATAGGTTCACCATCGTAAAAAGATGAACGAGTCTCCGGGATCCTCAAATCTGTAGCCAAACTCATCCTCTTAAATCTGTATTCGTACTCACAGTTTTGGTTTTGCAGGTCATAGATCTGGGCTTGGAGATGCTCGATTTTCTCATGAAGCTCGAAGATGGCCTCTCCGATGTTCTTGGCGTCCAGCTTGTATTCACGGGTAAATTCCGTGATCATGGAGTGATTGGAGTTGAGTCCGTGTTCCACCATCCCTTGGCACTTGAAGACTTGCTGCTCCATTGCTTCGAGCCTTGTCTCCACGCTTCCGGTCCCCCTTGGTCCTTGAACATCGTGGATGTGCAGCACCCCCTCACGCATCTCAATGGTTTGAGGGTGTTGCAGCACTTCCGCGAGGTAGGGGTTGATGACCTTCTCGAAGAACTTGTCCTTCAGAGCGCTTGGGGACGTCATAGCGATCTAGATCTGTCAGAAAAACAGCTCGAAACAAGAACAGAGGATTTTGTCGTGGTACGGTGGTCAAAACCTTCGGGAGATTATATAATGAATTTTTACCGACCAAAAGAAGTGTTCCACAAGAAAACGGAGTCCGGAGGGCATACGAGGTGGCCACAAGCCAGGGAGGCGCGCCCAGGGGGTAGGGCGTGCCCGCAGGGTTTGTCGCCTCCTCGTACATTTTTCGGACTACTTTTTATTTTCCTAATTTTTCAAATATTCCAAAACGGAGTAAAATTGCCATTGGAAAAGTTTTGGAGTCGGTTTACTTACCGTACCACATACCTATTGCTTTTTGGAGTCTGAAACGTTCTGGTAGGTCTCCCTTATGTACTCCTCCTGTGTTATGGTATTAATAATATTTGTCTCAACATTTATGGGAGTACCTAAGATATAATGTTTGATTCTTTGCCCGTTTACCACCTTTGGATTAGTGCCTTCGGCGTTGTTCATTTTGATGGCACCGGAACGGTAAACCTCCTCGATAATATAAGGACCTTCCCATTTAGAGAGAAGCTTTCCTGCAAAAAATCTTAAACGAGAGTTGTATAGCAAGACAAGGTCACCTACATTAAATTCACACTTTTGTATCCTTTTGTCACGCCATCTTTTAACTTTTTCTTTAAACAACTTAGCATTCTCATAGGCTTGGGTTCTCCATTCATCAAGTGAGCTAATGTCAAATAACCTCTTTTCACCGGCAAGTTTGAAATCATAGTTGAGCTCTTTAATTGCCCAATAAGCTTTATGTTCTAGTTCAAGAGGTAAGTGACATGCTTTTCCATAAACCATTTTATATGGAGACATACCCATAGGATTTTTATAAGCAGTTCTATAAGCCCATAATGCATCATCAAGTTTCTTAGACCAATTCTTTCTAGATTTATTAACAGTCTTTTGCAAAATCAACTTTATTTCTCGGTTACTCAATTCTACTTGACCACTAGACTGAGGATGATATGGAGATGCAATTCTATGGTTAACATCATACTTAGCAAGCAATTTGCGGAAAGCGCCATGAATAAAGTGTGAACCACCATCAGTCATTAAATATCTAGGAACTCCAAACCTCGGGAAGATAACTTCTTTAAGCATTTTAATGGAAGTGTTATGATCAGCACTACTAGTTGGAATAGCTTCTACCCACTTAGTAACATAGTCAACATCAACCAAAATATGTGTATACCCATTAGAGGAAGGAAAAGGTCCCATATAATCAAATCCCCAAACATCAAATGGTTCAATAACAAGTGAATAATTCATAGGCATTTCCTGACGTCTACTAATATTACCAATTCTTTGACATTCATCACAAGACAGGACATACTTACGAACATCTTTGAAGAAAGTAGGCCAATAAGAACCAGATTGTAATACCTTGTGTGCAGTTCTATCACCAGCATGGCGTCCTCCGTAGGCCTCAGAGTGACACTTGTGTAGGATTTGTTCCTGTTCATGCTCAGGTACACAACATCTAATAAAACCATCTACTCCTTCTTTATAAAGGTGTGGGTCATCCCAAAAGTAATGTCTTAAATCATAGAAAAACTTTTTCTTTTGTTGGTATGTGAAGCTAGGTGGTATAAATTTAGCAACAATATAATTGGCATAATCAGCATACCTTGGAGCACTGCGAGAAGCATTTATGACTGCTAATTGTTCATCAGGAAAGCTATCATCAATAGGTAGTGGGTCATCAAGAATATTTTCTAACCTAGACAAGTTGTCTGCTACGGGGTTCTCAGATCCCTTTCTATCAATAATATGCAAATCAAATTCTTGCAGTAAGAGAACCCATCTAATAAGTTTAGGTTTAGCATCTTTCTTTTCCATAGGTATTTAATAGCAGCATGATCGGTGTGAACAGTTACTTTAGAATCAACAATATAAGATCTGAACTTATCACAAGCAAAGACAACTGCTAAAATTTCTTTTTCAGTAGTATCATAATTTTTTGAGCACTGTCTAGAGTTCTACTAGCATAATGGATAACATTTAATTTCTTATCAATTCTTTGTCCTAGAACAACATGAACAGCATAATCACTAGCATCACACATAATTTCAAAGGGTAGGTTCCAATCAGGTGGTTGAACAATAGGTGCAGAAATCAAGGCTTTCTTAAGAATTTCAAATGCTTCTACGCAATCATCATAAAAAACAAATGGAACATCTTTTTGCAAGAGAATAGTGAGAGGCCTAGAAATTTTAGAGAAGTCTTTAATAAACCTCCTATAGAAACCAGCATGACCAAGGAAACTTCTTATACCTTTGATATCTTTAGGACACGACATTTTTTCAATAGCATCAACTTTAGCTTTATAAACTTCAATACCTCTTTCTGAGATTTTATGCCCCAAGACAATACCTTCATTAACCATAAAGTGGCACTTCTCCCAATTCAAGACAAGATTAGTTTCTTCACATCTCTGCAAAACTCGATCAAGGTTGCTCAAGCAATCATCAAAAGAAGTTCCATAGACGGAGAAATCATCCATGAAAACCTCAACAATCTTTTCACAAAAGTCAGAGAATATAGCAGTCATACATCTTTGAAAAGTAGTAGGTGCATTGCATAAACCAAAAGGCATACGTCTATAAGCAAAGGTACCGAAAGGGCAAGTAAAGGTAGTTTTTTCTTGATCCTCTTGTGACACAAGTATTTGATAAAAACCAGAATAACCATCTAGAAAGCAAAAGTGTGTATGTTTGGATAGTCTTTCTAGCATTTGAGCAATAAAAGGTAGAGGGTAATGATCTTTCCTAGTAGCTTTGTTTAATTTTCTAAAATCAATTACCATTCTATATCCTGTGACAATTCTTTGTGGAATCAATTCATTCTTATCCTTAGGAACAACAGTAATACCTCCCTTCTTAGGGACACAATGAACAGGACTTACCCATCTACTATCAGCAATAGGATAAATTATACCTGCTTCCAGAAGCTTTAGTATTTCATTTCTTACCACTTCTTTCATTTTAGGATTCAATCGTCGTTGATGATCAACAACTGGTTTAGCATCAGGCTCCATATTAATTTTGTGCTGGCATCGAGTGGGACTAATGCCCTTAAGATCATCAAGAGTATATCCAATAGCGGCACGGTGCTTCTTCAGAGTTTTCAATAATTTCTTTTCTTCATGTCCTGAAAGGTTAGCACTAATAGTAACATGATATATCTTTTTCTCATCAAGATAAGCATATTTCAGAGTATCAGGTAATTGTTTAAGATCGAACACAGGATCACTCTTGGGTGGTAGAGGATCTCTAAGAGTTTCAACAGGCAAATTGTGTTTCAAAACAGGCATCTGTTTAAAGAAAATCTCATCTAGTTCCCTTCTTTCATTCATAAACATATCATTTTCATGGTCTAGCAAATATTGTTCTAAAGGATCGGTTGGGGGCACAACAATAGAAGCAAGACCAATAGTTTCATCTTTACTAGGCAATTCTTTATCATGGGGTTGTCTACGAAATTTGGAGAAATTAAACTCATGAGACACATCCCCAAGACTTACAGTAATAGTTTCTTTCTCACAATCTATTTTGGCATTAACAGTGTTCAAGAAAGGTCTACCAAATATAATGGGACAAAAATCATCTTGTGGGGAACCAAGAACTAGAAAATATATAGGGTATTTTATTTTCCCACACAAGACCTCAACATCTCTAACAATCACAATTGGTGATATAGTATCTCTATTAGCAAGCTTAATAGTGACATCAATATCTTCTATTTCAGCAGGTGCAATATCATTCATAATTTCTTGATATAAAGTAAAGGGAATAGCACTCACACTAGCACCCAAATCATATAAGCCATGATAACAATGATCTCTTATTTTAACAGAAACAACAGACATGCCAACAACAGGTCTATGTTTATCTTTATCATTGGGTTTGGCAATTCTAGCAGCTTCATCACAGAAGTAAATAAGATGCCCATCAATATTATCGACCAAGAGATCTTTAATCATAGCAATACTAGGTTCAACTTTAATCTGTTCAGGGGGTGTAGGTGTTCTAGTATAACTCTTACGAACCACAACTGAAGCTTTAGCATGTTCCTTTATTCTAACAGGGAAAGGTGGTTTCTCAATATAAGCAGTAGGAACAATAGGATCAACATTATAAGTAATAGTTTCCTCTTCAGCTTTAATAGGTTCTACTACTTTCACTTCAATGGGTGGATGATATTTAAACCACTTCTCCTTAGGGAGATCAACACGAGTAGCAAAAGATTCACAGAAAGATGCTACTATCTCAGAGTCAAGTCCATATTTAGTGCTAAATTCACGAAAAGCATCGGTATCCATAAAAGATTTAACACAATCAAACTTGAGGTTTATACCTGACTCCTTACCTTCGTCGAGTTCCCAATCTTCAGAGTTGCGTTTAATTCTTTCCAATAAATCCCATTTGAATTCAATAGTCTTCTTCATAAAAGAATTAGTACAAGAAGTATCAAGCATGGATTGATCATTACGAGAAAGCCGAGCATACAAATTCTGAATAATAATTTATCTTGAGAGCTCATGATTGGGGAATGAATATAACATTGAATTAAGCCTCCCCCAAGCTTGAGTCATACTTTCTCCTTCACGAGGCCAAAAGTTGTAAATATAATTCTGATCACGATGAACTAGATGCATAGGATAAAACTTCTGATGAAATTCCAATTTCAATCGGTTGTAGTTCCAAGTCCCAATATCATCGCATAGCCTATACCATGTCAATGCCTTCTCCTTCAAAGATAAAGGGAAGACCTTCTTCTTGACTTCATCCTCGGGTAAATTTGCAAGCTTAAATAATCCACAAACTTCATCCACATAGATTAGATGCATATCAGGATGTAATGTTCCATCTCCTACAAAAGGATTAGCTAGCAGTTTCTCTATCATACCCGAAGGAATTTCATAATAAATAGTTTCAGTAGGTTTAGTAGGTTGAGGAGCAACTTCTTGCTCTACTGGTCGGGGTGAAGATACCCCGAACAAACCCCTCAAAGGATTATTTTCCATAGCAACAAGTGACAGTAAATTTCAGCACACTATATAAATGTTTCCTTACCAAATTCTACTTACCAAAGGCGCTTCACTCCCCGGCAACGGCGCCAGAAAAGAGTCTTGATGACCCACAAGTATAGGGGATCTATCATAGTCCTTTTGATAAGTAAGAGTGTCGAACCCAACGAGGAGCTGAAGGAAATGACAAGCAGTTTTCAGCAAGGTATTCTCTGCAAGCACTGAAATTATCGGTAACAGATAGTTTTGTGATAAGATAATTCGCAATGGGTAACTAGTAACAAGTGTAACTAAAGTGCAGCAAGGTGGCCCAATCCTTTTTGTAGCAAAGTACAAGCCTGGACAAACTCTTATATAAAGCAAAGTGCTCCCGAGGACACATGGGAATTATCGTCAAGTTAGGTTTCATCATGCTCATATGATTCACGTTCGTTACTTTGATAATTTGATATGTGGGTGGACCGGTGCTTGGGTGCTGTCCTTACTTGGACAAGCCTCCCACTTATGATTAACCACTCTCGCAAGCATCCGCAACTACGAAAGAAGAATTAAGATAAATCTAACCATAGCATGAAACATATGGATCCAAAACAGCCCCTTACGAAGCAACGCATAAACTAGGGTTTAAGCTTCTGTCACTCTAGCAACCCATCATCTACTTATTACTTCCCAATGCCTTCCCCTAGGCCCAAATCATGGTGAAGTGTCATGTAGTCGACGTTCCCATAACACCACTAGAGGAAACACAACATACATCTTATCAAAATATCGAACGAATTCCAAAGTCACATGATTACTTATAACAAGACTTCTCCCATGTCCTGAGGAACAAACGTAACTACTCACAAAGCATATTCATGTTCATAATCAGAGGAGTAATAAATATCATTAAGGATCTGAACATATGATCTTCCACCGAATAAACCAACTAGCATCAACTACAAGGAGTAATCAACACTACTAGCAACCCACAGGTACCAATCTGAGGTTTTGAGACAAAGGTCAGATACAAGAGATGAACTAGGGTTTGAGGGGAGATGGTGCTGGTGAAGATGTTGATGGAGATTGACCCCCTCTCGATGAGAGGATCGTTAGTGATGACGATGGCTTCAATTTCCACCTCCGTGAGGGAAGTTTCCCCGGCAGAACAACTCCGTCGGAGCCCTAGATTGCTTCTGCCCAGGTTCCACCTTGAGACGGCGGTGCTTCATCCAAAAAGCTTCCTTATGATTTTTTCCAGGTCAAAACCCTCCATATAGTAGAAGATGGGCACCGGAGACCTGACAGGGGGCCCACAAGCCCTTGGGGCGCGCCCCCCAGGCTTGTGGCCTCCTGGTGGGTCCCCTCTGGTATTTTCTTTGCCCAATATTTTTTATATATTCCAAAATAATTCTCCGTAATTTTTTAGGACTTTTGGAGTTGTGCAGAATAGATCTCTCAGATTTGCTCCTTTCCGGTCCAGAATTCCAGCTGCCGGCATTCTCCCTCTTTGTATAAATCTTGTAAAATAAGAGAGAAAAGGCATAAGTATTATACCATAATATGTAATAATAGCCCATAATGCAATAAATATCAATATAAAAGCGTGATGCAAAATGGACGTATCATACACCGTGGAGCACTGGGTGTCGGTGCCAAAACTGGCGGATCTCGGGTAGGGGCTCCCAAGCTATGGATCTTAGATCAATGGGGAACAGGAAACACGGGGAGAGTATTTATCCAGGTTCGGGCCCTCTCGAAGAGGTAAAACCATGCGTCCTGCTTGATTATATTGAAGTGTATATGATGGTTACAGAGTCGATCTACCACGAGATCAGATGAACTAAACCCTAGGTGAGTAGGATGATGCTTCTTCTTCTAGCCTCTACGGACTAAAACCTCTGGTTTATATACACACCAAGGGTACCTAGGGTTACACATAGTCGGTTACCATCAGGGGATAAACATGCATACTCCATCTTGACTTGGAGGACACACCAAGGCTTCAGAGGTTTCCTTCCTGCACACGGAGTCACCTTATAACTCGGCCTTCCAATAATAGTCACAGAGCAGCCCACCTGTCCAGCCCATAAGAGATAGACCGGCAGCCTGAGGACCCCTTAGTCCAGGACTCCCTCAGTAGCAACCGAACTAGTCATTGAAGCTGAGGCATGTTCGGGAATCATTGGCTTCATGGACAAGTTCCTTCCTTCCCTGGTGTCTACGCCAGGCATGCAGTCATCCTTAGCTGAACTTTTAAAAGATCGCCCGACCAAGTTCGGCCACATAATATTCAGATTATACCTTGATTTTTGAACAACGTGTATTTCTTAGCCTCGAAGGCCAACCGCTCGAGTGTGAACAATGCCTTTGTCTGGCAACTTTTGGCGAAAGGTCACAGCCGGCTGATACGTCTCCAATGTATCTATAATTTTTTATTGTTCCATGCTATTATATTATCTGTTTTGGATGTTTTATATGCATTAATATGCTATTTTATATTATTTTTGGGACTAACCTATTAACCTAGAGCCCAGTGCCAGTTTCTGTTTTTTCCTTGTTTTTAGCTTCGTAGAAAAGGAATACCAAACGGAGTCCAAACGGAATAAAATCTTCGCGATGATTTTTCTTGGACCAGAAGACACCCAGGAGACTTGGAGATGAAGTCGGAGGAGCCACGAGGCGGCCACAAGGGTGTAGGGAGTGCCGCCCTGCCTTGTGAGCCCCCCATGACCCTCCTGAACTAATTCTTTCGCCTATATATTCACATATGTTCCCAAACCACCAGAAGCATCCACGAAAACACTTTTCCACCGCCGCAACCTTCTGTACCCGTGAGATCCCATCTAGGGACCATTTCCGGCACCCTGCCGGAGGGGGATTCGATCACGGAGGGCTTCTACATCAACCCTATTGCCCTTCCGATGAAGCGTGAGTAGTTTACCTCAGACCTACGGGTCCATAGCTAGTAGCTAGATGGCTTCTTCTCTCTCTTTGATTCTCAATACCATGTTCTCCTCGATGTTCATGGAGATCTATTCGATGTAATACTTTTTTGCGGTGTGTTTGCCGAGATCCGATGAATTGTGGATTTATGATCAGCTTATCTATGAATATTATTTAAATCTTCTCTGACTTCTTTTATGCATGATTTGATATCTTTGTAATTCTCTTCGAATTATCGGTTTGGTTTGGCCAACTAGATTGGTTTTTCTTGCAATGGGAGAAGTGCTTAGCTTTGGGTTCAATCTTGCGGTGTCCTTTCCCAGTGACAGTAGGGGCAGCAAGGCACGTATTGTATTGTTGCCATCGAGGATAAAAAGATGGGGTTTACATCATATTGCTTGAGTTTATTCCTCTACATCATGTCATCTTACTTAATGCGTTACTCTGTTCTTCATGAACTTAATACTCTAGATGCAGGCAGGAGTCGGTCGATGTGTGGAGTAATAGTAGTAGATGCAGAATCGTTTTGGTCTACTTGACAAGGACGTGATGCCTATATTCATGATCATTGCCTTAGATATCATCATAACTTTGCGCTTTTCTATCAATTGCTTGACAATAATTTGTTCACCCACCGTATTATTTGCTATCTTGAGAGAAGCCTCTAGTGAAACCTATGGCCCCCGGGTCTATTTTCCATCATATAAGTTTCCAATCTACTATATTAGTTTCCGATCTACTATTTTGCAATCTTTTACTTTTCGATCTATAAACCAAAAATACCAAAAATATTTACTTTATCTTTTATTTAGTTTCATCTATATCTATCAGATCTCACTTTTGCAAGTAACCATGAAGGGACTGACAACCCCTTTATCGCGTTGTGTGCAGGTTGTTTGATTGTTTGTGCAGGTATTCTGTGATTTGTGCGTTGTCTCCTACTGGATTGATACCTTGGTTCTCAAACTGAGGGAAATACTTATCTCTACTTTGCTGCATCACCCTTTCCTCTTCAAGGGAAAAACCAACGCAAGCTCAAGAAGTAGCAGGAAGAATTTCTGGCACCGTTGCCGGGGAGATCTACGCCAAGTCAAGACATACCAAGTACCCATCATAAAACTCTCATCTCTTGCATTACATTATTCGCCATTTGCCTCTCATTTTCCTCTCCCCCACTTCTAAAACGATTTTTAGAAAAATACAAAAAGATTTGCCTTTTTATTCACCCTTCTTCCGTTCGATCTTTTGTTTGGTTGTGTTACCATGTGCCTTCTTTTTGCTCGCATTTTCGCTTGCTAAAAGTTTATGGATCCTCATCCACTTGCTAATCTTTTTAAGAGATCTAGTTATGATGAACCAAGTAGAGAAAGTAGAGAAAGTAGAGTTACAATCATAAGTGCATATGATCCAAGTAGAGAAAGTATGTTAGCTCATGCCTCTCCCTCATATAAAATTGCAAGAATGATTACCGGTACTTGTTATCGATTGCCTAGGGACAAATGACTTTCTTGTTAACAAAAGCTATCCACTTTTATTACCTTGCAATTTATTCATAGCTTTATTCTCGCAAAGTACTCGTAGTTTTATTCTTGCAAAATGTAACACCCCATGTATTAAGCTACAGTGATCACCCTTTTGATTATGCCCTGTCATCATGATCAACAGTGCTTAATCATCATTAGTAACAAATCTCATTTCAAATTCAAATTCAATTGGAAATTCAAACTAAAAGTGAAAATAAAAGTTGTCCAAACCCAGAAACTAAAATGTTCATTAAATAGCAAATAATTTGGAGGCAATGATAAAATTGTAACCAACCTTATTGAAATTGGATAAGTGACTTAAACATCCTCAAACAGTGGCTGAAAACAATATTTAATAACCTATTAATTAATATAATATAAATATGAAATGATAAATACCCCAAACTAATTTTTGGTGATAGGGTATGTTGCACTGTGATTTATGGACCAGGTCATATATTTTACAAAATTCATTTGGGTGCCACACATTTTGCAAACCAGAAAAGAAAAGATAAAGTAGAAGAGAAAAGAAAGAAAAGGAAAAGAGGCCCACTGTGCCTGGGCCAAGGTCAACAGTGGCCGTCCCAGCCCGCGCAGCGCCTTCTCTCCCTCCTCCCGCCGTGTCTGCACGCCCGCACCCGCTGCGCCGGCCCCCCTGCCCCCCGGTCGACAGCGCTGCCCTAGGGAGGATAAGACCACCCCCAGCCCCTCCTCTCTCTCCCGGATAGCCCTGGCCCCCTGGCCTCCCCCTCGCCACTCTCTCCCTCTCCCTGCCTCGTCCCCTCCTCTGCCAAGCGCCTCCGCCGCCGCACCGCTGCTCCGCCGTGGCCACCGGCGTTCCCGAGCCCGACGACCATGTCCGGGAGACGCGTCTGCCTCGACTACCTCATATGCGCTGCCTTGTTCAAGTCGGGCGTCACCGTAGCCCGCGGATCGAGCCGCCTCCTACTTCGGCATCTCCGGCGATCATCGGCGACTACGGCCTTCCCCCTGCGCTACTAATCCGTCAAGGGCCTCCCGTGGCTGCCCGGTGAGCTCCAACTCCCCATCTGCCCCCTTCGTTTGCTCGCGCGTGCACTAGATCGACGGCGCCGCTCGGGCCCGTAGCTCGTTGCCGCCATTGCAAGTGATTCTCTCGCTCCCGTGCCGTTTTGCTCAAATGCATAGCTCCGACGAGTTCCCGGGGTCCCATAGAGCTCGCCTGCGTAGATAGTTTGCCCGAACACGCCGTGTAGCCGCGTTTCCAAGAAGGCCCGAACTCCGGCCGCCGCTTCGAGCTCGTTTCCGGCGAGCTCCGACCACCTCCGCCCGCGAGGTTGCCACCGTTGGGTGCGGCGCTCTTTGCTCTTTCGAACGCGACCGGGATCACCCAATTTGGTGCACTGGGGCGAAAATCCGACGCTCGCCAACGCTCGGCCGTGCGCGCGAGCTCGCCGGAGCAGCTCCGGCGGCTTCGCTGAGCTGGCACCGGCGGGGCCCGCCCTTGTGACACTGACCAGTGGACCCCGCGGGTCCACCAGTCAGGGTTGACTGGGTCAACCTTGCTGACTGTGCAGCGTGGGTCACTGACATGTGGGCCCGGTGCTATTTAACTAAATTATAAACAAATAAAATCATTAATTAGATTAATTAGTTAGATCACTCACTGACCAGTGGACCCCGCACCCCTAATTAATCAGTAATTAGTTCAATTAATCCTAATAAACTAACAGAGGCTGACATGTGGGCCCCACACGTCAGGTTTGACCTGGTCAGCCTCTGTTGACCGCTGACATCACCTCTACATCATGCTGATGTCACCCCCGTACTGTTCTGGATAATGTTGATTTAAAATGATTAAATAATTCCAGAAAATCAATAAAACTTTGAAAAATCATATCTCTTAAACCGTAACTCGGATGAAAATAATTTATATATGTAAAATGATCAGAAAAATATGAGGATTCTAAAAATGTAATCAAAATGCCTGTCCAACACTCCTAGCTAGGTGAACATGAAACTTTTTGCCTGTTTCAGATAAATGAATAGTGCCTGGCTTTTATAAAATAAATCCAAACAAATTCCTAAAATAACTAAATGACTTAGACATGTCTTTAGGCAACCCTGCACTGCATGTTAGCGTAGCCTGCTCTGTGTTGCTCATGTTTGCTGTGTATTTATACTGTTTCCTCCCCCTCTTCTCTCTCGTTAGACCCCGACGTCGTCCCCGAGACCGACGCAGCTTCGGAGACCGACGACACCATTGACGACCTTACCCTTGCCGCCGAGCAACCAGGCAAGCACCCCCCCCCCCTTTGAGCATACCGATATCGCCTATTCTTTCTCTCTCATGCTTGCATTAGAATTGCTGTTGCTACTGGTTTACCTTCTCTGATGCATAGCCTGTTTATTGTAACCAGATGTTGAAACCTTACCTGCTTATCCTAAACTGTCTAATATAGGTTGGGTAGAGACCTATCAGTGACCCCACTTGTCCCGACTGCCCTGCTGGATTATCAGAAGACCCGATTAACAGGATCGAAGACCAGGCCCCGGCACCGCACATCACCCCCCCACTTATTGTACGACACTACAGCGTTACTATCAAGTGCCAAGGGTGATACCTCGTGTAGCACTTCTGATGTTAACTCTGTAGAGTAGCTATTTGGTCGTGGTCATCGAGGGTGATTCCTCCTTCCCCACTTCCGATAACGATGCTGTCGTGCAACACCTCAAGTGTGAACCCATCGAGGGTGATTCCTCTGAGTTCACCTTGACAGATACATCAATCAGGAATCCAACGAGGGTGATACATCGGATTCCCCTGATGTTATGGACACACAGATACTTGGACTGTACTATTGTTGCTTGGAAAGGCGGGTCGACCCTGAGGGGTACCCGCGTGTGATGTGAAGACGGGTTGCCTGGATGGTGCCCGAGTGATGAATACGAGGCATGGCCGGGCATTCTTGGCCCTTGCCGCAAGTCCTCGAGATGGGGCGACGGGGTCACATCAATCGTGTGTCTCTGCTCGTTGCCGCACTACCAACACACTACGATTTGGATATGTGATCTAAGTGGGCCTCTGGCCCGATAGCACTAACCATCACGCGGGAATAAATACGGGTACTCTGCACCGTATGCATCAGCCGAAAGCTTTGTCAGACGTCCAGTTCAGCATGGCGGCACGGACGGACCGGCGCCATCTTGTAGTGTTGGTGCCTGGCTTCACCGTGTGCGCAATGACCCGGAGTGCACAGGGCGATGGCCCAAGACCTCTGAGTGCTTAGGATGTAGACCGGCGGGGACCTTTCTGCTGAGCTCTAGGTAGGGCTGCGGTGTGTCGTTTGGCCGAGGCCGGGCATGACCCAGGAAAAGTGTGTCCGGCCGGAGTTAATCGAGCGTGGTGGGTAAGTTGGTGCACCCCTACAGGGAAGAACTAATCTATGCATAGCCGGATCCTCGGTAACGGACACTCGGAGTTGTATCCCGATCAATACAACTAGAATTGGATACTATGGCTCTAGGATTGCTTCTCGCAGGGAGTCGAGAAGGGATCTCTGGACGAGGTTGATGACTGTATGGCTCTGGGATTGCTTTCTCGCAGGGAGTCGAGAAAGGATCTCTGGGTGAGGTTGAGACTTAATGATACTACTACTTTATACGGTACTAATCTACACTCTTCTAATGCTGCAAGACCTCTGAAGATGCTAGTCTTCGATAGGACTAGGCCTTCTCTCTATTCTGGCATTTCTGCAGCCTAGTCCACATAAACAGCCTCCTATTGGTAATGTTGCATATGTAGTGTAGATCCTTGCTTGCTGAGTACTTCAGATGAGTACTCACGGTTGCTTTGCTTTCCCTTTTCCCCATATCCTTTTTGATGCAACCTGATGACCGAGCCCCGGATACAGCTGCCCCCGCCGACGATCGCTACTTCTAACCCGAGGGTGGATACTACTACGAGATGGCCGACGACCAGGAGTAGGATCGGAGGGTCCTAAGCAGGAGGCCTACGCTTTTCGATCATAGTGTTTTATTTTGCCCCACCTTTCTAAAAGGCCTTTCTATGTTTTCTTTTATATTTGTACTCAGATATCTGATGCTTCCGCTGACGCTTGTATGCGAGCTTATGTATTCGAGCCCTCGAGGCCCCTGGCTTGTAATATAAAGCTTGTATGACTTTATTTAAGTTTTAGAGTTGTGTTGTGATATCTTCCCGTGAGTCCTTAGGCTTGATCGTGTGCATTTGCGTGTATGATTAGTGCACGACTGAGCCGGGGGTGTCACAAGTTGGTATGAGAGCCGACTGCCTGTAGGAATTCCCCTTTCCAACTCCTTGGCCGAAGTTGAGTCTAGTCTTTCAAAAACTGTTTTACTAACATGGCTGTGTGGCTTACGGGCCCACGACGCCAATTGGGTGGTATTAGGATCTTTTACTCCTTGTCTATACTGTAGGACTCTGCTCTCTCTTCTATTCGGGTTAATGGTTTTACTAACTCCAACATTAGGTTCTCGTGATCACATCCACCCGGAGTTCTGAAAATATCCCCCTTGCTTCAAGTTGTGGGCCAGGATCTGCTTGCAGGATCCTTTTATCGAAGGCACCCTGTGTTGTCACTTGCAGATTCCTCGCCCCAACAGTTTTCTCCGATGTGGATGTAGCCTTTGCTATGTCTCATTGTGTGCTTCCTTACCGCGTGCCTGCGCGCTGCCTAGTTGTCTAGCCTTCCCTTTTCAGCTGTCGTAATGTCGGATGGTAACCAAGGCTATGTGTGGATTTGAATGTCTGGTGCGAATATGATAAAGTATTTATTGCACTTCCTTCTGTTTTGCGTGTTACTTCATGAATCATTCCATACACCTGTAGTTCTTCTTGCTAAACCACCCCTGCTGATTTGGCAGGATGGCTGACGATCCTCCACCTCCACCCTATATTGCCGCAATGATGCATCAGTTTGAATTGAACCGTCAGCTCAATGAGAGTCTGATAAAACGTTTGGAACGCAACGAGGCTCGTCAGGAGCCTGGACCGATCTCGCTGCCAGAATTTGTTCGCCTCAACCCGTCTGTTTTCCGCAACTCCACCAATCCTATGGATGCTGATGATTGGCTTCGTGACATCCTGTTTGAAATGGAGTCAGATAATGTTGCCCCTGACAGTTACGTCACCTATGCGGCATTCCATTTAAAGGGTCCAGCTGCTCAATGGTGGGAAAGCCACAAGAGTATGTTGCCTGCTGAAACTGTAACCACTTGGCAGGAATTTCAGTCAGCCTTTTGTGCACGGTACATTCCTCAAGGTCTGATCGACCAGAAGAAGCAGGAATTCCGCAAACTCACCCAGGGAACAATGACTGTGGATGAATATCAGAGGAAATTTCTTGAATTGTCCCGCTATGCTGAAGATGACGTCTGCACTGACGCACGCAAGCAGGAGAAATTCCATGAAGGACCGCGTACTGATGTAAACCTTGCACTTGCTGTCCATGATTGCACAGACTTTGCAATGCTTGTCAGCAAATCTTTCCAAGTTGAAACTGCTCTGACTAAATGCCAGGAGTCGCTCAAGCGCACTCGTGATGTTGGTTCGTCTTCGGGTCGACCTGCTCAGAAATGTCGAGTCTGGATCCCACACAATGTTCATCATCGACCTGCTCCAACGCCGAGGCCGTCTTATGTTGCACCTCATCAGCCTCCGCCGCCGAGACAGCTAACGATTTAGGGTGGACAGTCCAATGATGTAGCTCCTCTCCATAATGATGGTTTATGCCGCAAGTGTGGACAGCCAGGGCACCGTGCTTTCAACTGTCATCAGGGTTAGCCTCAGAATGCATCACGTCATCCTGTTGATCGTAGGAAGGGCCATCGGACCCATCATTCCAGGAATCATAATGCCAGACTACCTGCTAGTCAACTTGTCCAAGTCAACCATGTCAACATTGAAGAAGCTCGACAAGACATCAAAATTTTGATGGGTACCCTACTAGTGAATTCAATCCCAGCTTCTGTACTCTTTGATTCTGGAGCATCGCACTCTGTCATGTCCGAAAGTTTTGCGTGAAGCCATGATATACCTTTCGAGGAGATGTCCACCCCATTAGTAATCCAGTCACCTGGGGCTAATTGGCAAACTACCATGGTAAGCCACGGTAACCACATTGTGATTGGAGGATTGATGTTCCCTGTTTCTCTCATTGCTCTCAAGACCTCCAACATAGACATTATTCTGGGTATGGACTGGTTGAAGCCTCATAAAGCTATGATTGACTGTGCCGCTGGAACAGTCCGCATCACACACCCTTCCGGCCAAACAGTCAGATACTCAGCTCGAACAGTTCAGAACGCCGAAGCTCAGATTTATGTTCTGAATGCATTGAATGCTTCACCTCTTGAAGGCATCGAGAACGTTCCAGTTGTTCGTGATTTTCAAGATGTCTTTCCAGAAGAACTTCCAGGAATACCCCCTGCTAGAGCTGTCGAGTTTGTCATCGACTTGAAACCAGGCACAACCCCTATTGCGAAGCGTCCTTATAAGATGCCTCCGCACCACCTTCTGGAACTTAAGGAAGAAATCGACAAGTCACTTAAGAGGGTTTCATCTGCCCTAGTTCCTCTGCTTGGGGAGCACCTTCCCTCTTTGTCAAGAAGAAGGATGGAACTAACCGATTGGTTCAGGATTATCGGCACATTAACCAAGCCACAATCCAGAACAAATATCCGCTTCCCCGCATCAATGATTTGTATGATCAACTTGCTGGATCATTGGTGTTTTCTAAACTCGACTTGAGGTTGGGTTATCATCAGATCCGTGTACGTGAAGAGGATATTCCGAAGACTGCATTTGTTACTCGCTATGGCTCTTATGAGTACACTGTCATGTCATTTGGCTTAACAAATGCTCCAGCTACGTTTTCCCGCCTGATGAATTATATCTTCATGGATTACCTCGACAAATTCATTGTGGTTTATCTAGATGATATCCTGGTTTATTCCAAGAATAAAGAAGAACATGCTGAACACCTCCGTCTTGTACTGGAAAGGCTCCGAGAACACCAGTTGTATGCCAAATACTCCAAATGTGAATTCTGGTTGTCTGAAGTCACATACCTCGGCCATGTGAGTTCCAAAGATGGCATTGCCGTTAACCCAGAACGAGTTCAGGCTATTCTTGACTGGACTCCTCCGAAGAACGTCAAGCAAGTGAGAAGTTTTCTTGGCCTTGCAAGCTATTGCCGTCGGTTTGTTGAGAATTTTTCTAAGATTGCTAAGCCCCTGACTGATCTGCTTCACAAGGGCGTTAAGTTTGAATGGACAGAAAAATGTCAGGAAAGTTTTCAAACACTCAAGGACAAGCTGACATCTGCCCCAGTGCTTGCTCCTCTAGATTCTCACAAAGACTTCGTGATTTATTGTGACACATCCCGTGAAGGATTAGGCTGTGTCCTAATGCAAGAGCGTAAAGTGATTGCTTATGGCTCTCGACAGTTGCGCCCGCATGAAGAGAATTATCCGGTACATGATCTAGAACTAGCTGCTGTTATCTATGCATTGCAGTTGTGGCAACATTACCTCCTCGATAATCGTTGCGAGATATACACGGATCATAAAAGTCTGAAGTACTTGTTCACTCAGCCATCTCTAAACCTCCGTCAGCAAAGATGGATGGAGGCCATTGCAGACTATGATTTGGGTATTTCCTATACCCCTGGCAAGGCTAACGTGATGGCTGATGCCTTAAGCCACGAGTCCTATTGCGACAACCTCATGGTTAGGCGAGCTCAACCTCGTCTTTTTGAAGAACTGTGCAAGCTGAATCTGCGTATTGTTCCACATGGCTCTCTTAATAGCCTTGTGATACAACCAGATCTTGAGAAAGCTGTTAAGAGTGCGCAAGCTAAGGATGCTGAAGTTGATCTGATGAAGCAAGATCTTCACCTTGAAAAGTGCAGGGATTTCTCGCTGTCTGAAGATGGAACCTTGTATTTCAGAAACCGCATTGTCGTACCTCGCTTTGAGCTTATGACTGACAAGGTCATGCAGGAGGCACATGATGCCCCGCTGTCTATTCATCCGGGTAGCACCAAGATGTATCCTGATCTCCGTCAAAGATACTGGTGGTCTAGAATGAACCAGGATATTGCTCGATATGTTGCTGAATGTGATGTGTGTCATCGCGTTAAAGCAGAACACCAGAAGCCTGCTGGAATTTTGCAACCACTTCTTATTCCTCTATGGAAATGGGATAAGGTTCAAATGGATTTCATTACTGGCCTTCCCAGGTCACAGAAGGGTCACGATGCTATTCTTGTCGTCGTCGACCAACTTTCTAAGGTTGCACACTTTCTACCTATCAAAGAGACGATCACTGCTAGTCAGTTAGCAGAGTTGTATATCTCCAGAATTGTATCACTCCACGGTTTTCCGAAGGAGATCAGTTCGGACCGTGGCGGCCTTTTCACTTCAAAGTTCTGGGAAAGTTTCCAAGAAGCTATGGGAACTCATATTACCTGGAGTTCAGCTTATCACCCTCAATCCCAAGGCCAAGTCGAGCCAGTCAATCAAGTGCTTGAAGACATGCTGCGAGCTTGTGTTATTTCTTTCGGCAAGAAATGGGAAGAATCTCTCCCGTATGCCGAGTTCTCTTATAATAACAGCTATCAAGCCAGCTTGAAAATGGCTCCCTTCGAAGTACTATATGGACGTAAGTGTCGAACCCCTCTGAATTGGTCAGAAACTGGGGAACGACTGCTCGTGGGTCCGGATATTATTCAACACGCCAAAGAGCAAGTACGTATCATTCGAGAAAATCTCAAGGCGGCTCAGGACCGTCAGAAGAGCAACTATGATCGCAAACGATGGGGTTTGACTTATCAACCTGGTGATCAAGCTTATCTTCATGTCACTCCTATGAAGGGCACTCACCATTTCGGAATCAAGGGCAAGCTAGCTCCGCGCTACATTGGTCCTTTCCGCATTATTGCTAGACATGGTCAGGTGGCATATAAATTGGAGTTGCCACCGCAATTCTCTCATATCCACGATGTCTTCCATGTGTCGCAACTTCGTAAATGCTTCAAGGAATCTCCGCACCGAGCTGTGGATCACGAGATGCTCGAATTGAATGATGATCTTTCTTATAAGGAGCATCCGATCCGCATTCTCGATGAAGCTGAACATCGGACCCGTCAGAAGGTTACCAAGTTCCTCAAAGTGCAGTGGTCAAATCATACTGAAGATGAAGCCACTTGGGAACGCGAGGATAACCTCCGTGCTGAATACCCCGATCTTTTCCCTTCTACCTCTTAATTCTCGGGACGAGAATTTTTATTAGTGGAGGAGATTTGTAACACCCCATGTATTAAGCTACAGTGATCACCCTTTTGATTATGCCCTGTCATCATGATCAACAGTGCTTAATCATCATTAGTAACAAATCTCATTTCAAATTCAAATTCAATTGGAAATTCAAACTAAAAGTGAAAATAAAAGTTGTCCAAACCCAGAAACTAAAATGTTCATTAAATAGCAAATAATTTGGAGGCAATGATAAAATTGTAACCAACCTTATTGAAATTGGATAAGTGACTTAAACATCCTCAAACAGTGGCTGAAAACAATATTTAATAACCTATTAATTAATATAATATAAATATGAAATGATAAATACCCCAAACTAATTTTTGGTGATAGGGTATGTTGCACTGTGATTTATGGACCAGGTCATATATTTTACAAAATTCATTTGGGTGCCACACATTTTGCAAACCAGAAAAGAAAAGATAAAGTAGAAGAGAAAAGAAAGAAAAGGAAAAGAGGCCCACTGTGCCTGGGCCAAAGGTCAACAGTGGTCGGCCCAGCCCGCGCAGCGCCTTCTCTCCCTCCTCCCGCCGTGTCTGCACGCCCGCACCCGCCACGCCGGCCCCCCTGCCCCCCGGTCGACAGCGCTGCCCTGGGGAGGATAAGACCACCCCCAGCCCCTCCTCTCTCTCCCGGATAGCCCTGGCCCCCCTGGCCTCCCCCTCGCCACTCTCTCCCTCTCCCTGCCTCGTCCCCTCCTCTGCCGAGCGCCACTGCCACCGCACCGCTGCTCTGCCGTGGCCACCGGCGTTCCCGAGCCCGACGACCGTGTCCGGGAGACGCGTCTGCCTCGACTACCTCATATGCGCTGCCTTGTTCAAGTCGGGCGTCACCGTAGCCCGCGGATCGAGCCGCCTCCTACTTCGGCATCTCCGGCGATCATCGGCGACTACGGCCATCCCCCTGCGCTACTAATCCGTCAAGGGCCTCCCGTGGCCGCCCGGTGAGCTCCAGCTCCCCCTCTGTCCCCTTCGTTTGCTCGCACGCGCACTAGATCGACGGCGCCGCTCGGGCCCGTAGCTCGCTGCTGCCATTGCTGGCGATTCCCTCACTCCCATGCCGTTTTGCTCAAATGCATAGCTCCGATGAGTTCCCGGGGTCCCATAGAGCTCGCCTGCGTAGATAGTTTGCCCGAACACGCCGCATAGTCGGTTTCCAAGAAGGCCCGAACTCCGGCCGCCGCTTCGAGCTCGTTTCCGGCGAGCTCCGACCACCTCCGCCCGCGAGGTTGCCACCGTTGGGTGCGGCGCTCTTTGCTCTTTCGAACGCGACCAGGATCGCCCGATTTGGTGCACTGGGGCGAAAATCCGACGCTCGCCGGCGATCGGCCGTGCGCGCGAGCTCGCCGGAGCAGCTCCGGCGGCTCCGCTGAGCTGGCACCAGCGGGGCCTGCCCCCGTGACACTGACCAGTGGACCCCACGGGTCCACCAGTCAGGGTTGACTGGGTCAACCTTGCTGACTGTGCAGCGTGGGCCACTGACATGTGGGCCCCGCGCTATTTAACTAAATTATAAACAAATAAAATCTTTAATTAGATTAATTAGTTAGATCACTCACTGACCAGTGGACCCCGCACCCCTAATTAATCAGTAATTAGTTCAATTAATCCTAATAAACTAACAAAGGCTGACATGTGGGCCCCACACGTCAGGTTTGACCTGGTTAGCCTCTGTTGACCGCTGACGTCACCTCTACGTCATGCTGATGTCACCCCCGTACTGTTCTGGATAATGTTGATTTAAAATGATTAAATAATTCCAGAAAATCAATAAAACTTTAAAAAATCATATCTCTTAAACCGTAACTCGGATGAAAATAATTTATATATGTAAAATGATCAGAAAAATATGAGGATTCTAAAAATGTAATCAAAATGCCTGTCCAACACTCCTAGCTAGGTGAACATGCAACTTTTTGCCTGTTTCAGATAAATGAATAGTGCCTGGCTTTTATAAAATAAATCCAGACAAATTCCTAAAATAACTAAATGACTTAGACATGTCTTTAGGCAACCCTGCACTGCACGTTAGTGTAGCCTGCTCTGTGTTGCTCATGTTTGTTGTGTATTTATACTGTCTACTCCCCCTCTTCTCTCTCGTTAGACCCCGACGTCATCCCCGAGACCGACGCAGCTCCGGAGACCGACGACACCATTGACGACCTTGCCCTTGCCGCCGAGCAACCAGGCAAGCACCCCCCTTTGAGCATACCGATATCGCCTATTCTTTCTCTCTCATGCTTGCATTAGAATTGCTGCTGCTACTAGTTTACCTTCTCTGATGCATAGCCTGTTTATTGTAACCTGCTATTGAAACCTTACCTGCTTATCCTAAACTATCTAGTATAGGTTGGGTAGAGACCTTTCAGTGACCCCACTTGTCCCGACTGCCCCGCTAGATTATCAGAAGACCCGATTAACGGGATCGAAGACCAGGCCCTGGCACCGCACATCACCCCCCCCCCACTTAGTGTACGACACTACAGCGTTACTATCGAGTGCCGAGGGTGATACCTCGTGTAGCACTTCTGATGTTAACTCTGTAGAGTAGCTATTTGGTCGTGGTCATCGAGGGTGATTCCTCCTTCCCCACTTTCGATAACGACGCTGTCGTGCAACACCTCAAGTGTGAACCCATCGAGGGTGATTCCTCCGAGTTCACCTTGACGGATACATCGATCAGGAATCCAACGAGGGTGATACCTCGGATTCCCCTGATGTTATGGACACACGGATACTTGGACTGTACTATTGTTGCTTGGAAAGGCGGGTCGACCCTGAGGGGTACCCGCGTGTGATGTGAAGACGGGTTGCCTGGATGGTGCCCGAGTGATGAATACGAGGCATGGCCGGGCATTCTTGGCCCTTGCCGCAAGTCCTCGAGATGGGGCGACGGGGTCACATCAATCGTGTGTCTCTGCTCGTTGCCGCACTACCAACACACTACGATTTGGATATGTGATCTAAGTGGGCCTCTGGCCCGATATCACTAACCATCACGCGGGAATAAATACGGGTACTCTGCACCGTATGCATCAGCCGAAAGCTTTGTCAGACGTCCAGTTCAGCATGGCGGCACGGACGGACCGGCGCCATCTTGTAGTGTTGGTGCCTGGCTTCACCGTGTGCGCAATGACCCGGAGTGCACAGGGCGATGGCCCAAGACCTCTGAGTGCTTAGGATGTAGACCGGCGGGGACCTCTCTGCTGAGCTCTAGGTAGGGCTGCGGTGTGTCGTTTGGCCGAGGCCGGGCATGACCCAGGAAAAGTTTGTCCGACCGGAGTTAATCGAGCGTGGTGGGTAAGTTGGTGCACCCCTGCAGGGAAGAACTAATCTATGCATAGCCGGATCCTCGGTAACGGACACTCGGAGTTGTATCCCGATCAATACAACTAGAATTGGATGCTATGGCTCTAGGATTGCTTCTCGCAGGGAGTCGAGAAGGGATCTCTGGACGAGGTTGATGACTATATGGCTCTGGGATTGCTTTCTCGCAGGGAGTCGAGAAAGGATCTCTGGGTGAGGTTGAGACTTAATGATACTACTACTATATACTGTACTAATCTACACTCTTCTAATGCTGCAAGACCTCTGAAGATGCTAGTCTTCGATAGGACTAGGCCTTCTCTCTATTCTGGCATTTCTGCAGCCTAATCCACATAAACAGCCTCCTATTGGTAATGTTGCATATGTATTGTAGATCCTTGCTTGCTGAGTACTTCGGATGAGTACTCACAGTTGCTTTGCTTTCTTTTTCCCCCATATCCTTTTTGATGCAACCAGATGATGGAGCCCCGGATACAGTTGGCCCCGCCGATGATCGCTACTTCTACCCCGAGGGTGGATACTGCTACGGGATGGCCGACGACCAGGAGTAGGTTCGGAGGGTCCTAGGAAGGAGGCATACGCCTTTCGATCGTAGTGTTTTATTATGCCCCGCCTTTCTGAAAGGCCTTTTTGTGTTTTCTTTTATATCTGTACTCAGATATTTGATGCTTCCGCTGACGCTTGTATGCGAGATTATGTATTCGAGCCCTCGAGGCGCCTGGCTTGTAATATAAAGCTTGTATGACTTTATTTAAGTTTTAGAGTTGTGTTGTGATATCTTCCCGTGAGTCCTTAGGCTTGATCGTGTGCATTTGCGTGTATGATTAGTGCACGATTGAGCCGGGGGCGTCACACAAAATAGTTGCATACTTGTTTTAGGTAAAGCAAACGTCAAGTGTGCGTAGAGTTGTATCGGTGGTCGATAGAACTTGAGGGAATATTTGTTCTACCTTTAGCTCCTCGTTGGGTTTGACACTCTTATTTATCGAAGAAGGCTACAAACGATCCCCTATACTTGTGGGTTATCAAGTATTAAGTTCATGAAGAACAGAGTAACGCATTAAGTAAGATGACATGATGTAGAGGAATAAACTCAAGCAATATGATGTAAACCCCATCTTTTTATCCTCGATGGCAACAATACAATACGTGCCTTGCTGCCCCTACTGTCACTGGGAAAGGACACCGCAAGATTGAACCCAAAGCTAAGCACTTCTCCCATTGCAAGAAAAACCAATCTAGTTGGCCAAACCTAACCAATAATTCGAAGAGAATTACAAAGATATCAAATCTTGCATAAAAGAATTCAGAGAAGATTCAAATAATATTCATAGGTAAGCTGATCATAAATCTACAATTCATCGGATCTCGGCAAACACACCGCAAAAAAGTATTACATCGAATAGATCTCCAAGAACATCAAGGAGAACATGGTATTGAGAATCAAAGAGAGAGAAGAGGCCATCTAGCTACTAGCTATGGACCTGTAGGTCTGAGGTAAACTACTCACGCTTCATCGGAAGGGCAAAAGGGTTGATGTAGAAGCCCTTCGTGATCGAATCCCCCTCCGGCAGGGTGCCGGAAAAGGTCCCTAGATGGGATCTCACGGGTACAGAAGGTTGCGGCGGTGGAAAAGTGTTTTCGTGGATGCTTCTGGTGGTTTGGGAACATATGTGAATATATAGGCGAGAGAATTAGGCCAGGAAGGTCACGGGGGGCCAACAAGGCAGGGGGCGCGCCCTAAACCCTTGTGGCCGCCTCGTGGCTCCTCCGACTTCATCTCCAAGTCTCCTGGGTGTCTTCTGGTCCAAGAAAAATCATCGCGAAGAATTTATTCCGTTTGGACTCCGTTTGGTATTCCTTTTCCACGAAGCTAAAAAACAAGGAAAAAACAGAAACTGGCACTGGGCTCTAGGTTAATAGGTTAGTCCCAAAAATAATATAAAATAGCATATTAATGCATATAAAACTTCCAAAATAGATAATATAATAGCATGGAACAATAAAAAATTATAGATACGTTGGAGACGTATCAAGCATCCCCAAGCTTAATTCCTGCTCGTCCTTGAGTAGGTGAATGATAAAAATAGAATTTTTGATGTAGAATGCTACCTAACATACTTATCCATGTAATTTTCTTTATTGTGGCATGAATGTTCAGATCCATAAGATTCAAAACAAAAGTTTAATATTGACATAAAAACAATAATATTTCAAGCATACTAACAAGGCAATTATGCCTTCTCAAAATAACATGGCCAAAGAAAGCTTATCCCTAAAAAATCATATAGTTTGGCTATGCTCCATCTTCATCACACAAAATATTCAAATCATGCACAACCCTGATGACAAGTCAAGCAATTGTTTCATACTTTTGATGTTCTGAAACTTTTTCAACTTTCACGCAATACATGAGCGTGAGCCATGGACATAGCACTATAGGTGGAATAGAATATGGTGGTTGTGGAGAAGACAAAAAAGAAGGAGATAGTCTCACATCAACTAGGCGTATGAACGGGCTATGGAGATGCCCATCAATAGATATCAATGTGAGTGAGTAGGGATTGCCATGCAACGGATGCACTAGAGCTATAAGTTTATGAAAGCTCAAAAGAAAACTAAGTGGGTGTGCATCCAACTCGCTTGCTCACGAAGACCTAGGGCAATTTGAGGAAGCCCATCATTGGAATATACAAGCCAAGTTCTATAATGAAAAATTCCCACTAGTATATGAAAGTGACAACATAGGAGACTCTCTATCATGAAGATCATGGTGCTACTTTGAAGCACAAGTGTGGTAAAAGGATAGTAACATTGTCCCTTCTCTCTTTTCTCTCATTTTTTTATTTGGGCCTTCTCATTTTTTTTGCCTCTCTTTTTTTTCGTTCGGAGTCTCATCCTGACTTGTGGGGGAATCATAGTCTCCATCATCCTTTCCTCACATGGGACAATGCTCTAATAATGAAGATCATCACACTTTTATTTACTTACAACTCAAAAATTACAACTCGATACTTAGAAAAAAATATGACTCTATATGAATGCCTCCGGCGGTGTACCGGGATGTGCAATGAATTAAGAGTGACATGTATAAAAGAATTATGAACAGTGGCTTTGCCACAAATACTATGTCAACTACATGATCATGCAAAGCAATATGACAATGATGAAGCGTGTCATAATAAACGAAACGGTGGAAAGTTGCATGGCAATATATCTCGGAATGGCTATGGAAATGCCATAATAGGTAGGTATGGTGGCTGTTTTGAGGAAGGTATATGGTGGGTATATGGTACCGGCGAAAGTTGCGCAGCACTAGAGAGGCTAGCAATGGTGGAAGGGTGAGAGTGCGTATAATCCATGGACTCAACATTAGTCATAAAGAACTCACATACTTATTGCAAAAATCTAATAGTTATCGAAATGAAGCACTACGCGCATGCTCCTAGGGGGATAGATTGGTAGGAAAATACCATCGCTCGTCCCCGACCACCACTCATAAGGAAGACAATCAATAAATAAATTATGCTCCGACTTCATCACATAACGGTTCACCATACGTGCATGCTACGGGAATCACAAACTTTAACACAAGTATTTCTCAAATTCACAATTACTCACTAGCATGACTCTAATATTACCATCTCTATATCTCAAAACAATCATAAGGAATCAAACTTCTCACAGTATGCAATGCACTTTATATGAAAGTTTTTATTATATCCTGTTGGATGTCTATCATATTAGGACTAAATTTATAACCAAAGAAAATTACCATGTTGTTTAGATACTATCAAAATAATATAAGTGAAGCATGAGAGTTCAATAATTTCTACAAAATAAAGCCACCGCCGTGCTCTAAAAAGATATAAGTGAAGCACTAGAGCAAAATTGCCTAGCTCAAAAGATATAAGTGAAGCAATAGAGTATTCTAATAAATCACGATTCATGCGTGTCCCTCTCAAAAGGTGTGTACAGCAAGGATGATTGTGGCAAACTAAAAAGCAAAGACTCAAATCATACAAGACGCTCCAAGCAAAACACATATCATGTGGTGAATAAAAATATAGCCTCAAGTAAAGTTACCGATAGACGAAGACGAAATAGGGGATGCCTTCCGGGGCATCCCCAAGCTTAGGCTCTTGGTTGTCCTTGAATATTACCTTGGGGCGCCTTGGGCATCCCCAAGCTTAGGCTCTTGCCACTCCTTATTCCATAGTCCATCAAATCCTTACCCAAAACTTGAAAACTTCACAACACAAAACTCAACATAAAATCTCATAAGCTCCGTTAGTATAAGAAAATAAATCAACACTTTTGATACTGTTGTGAACTAATTATTTATTTATATTGGTGTAATATATACTGTATTCCAACTTTCCCATGGTTCATACCCCCCGACACTACCCATAGATTCATCAAAATAAGCAAACAACACAAAGAAAACAGAATCTGTCAAAAACAGAACATTCTGCGAAGATCCGAATTGTTGTAATACTTATGTAACTCCAAAAATTCTGATAAATTAGTACAAAAGATGAAATTTGTATATCAATCTCGTGTAAAAACTTCAGGGTTTTTCAATGCTCTAGTGAATTATTAAAAATCTGTGACTGGACGCAAAAGTTTCTGTTTTTCAGCAAGATCAAATCAACTATCACCGTAAGCCATCCCAAAGGTATTACTTGGCACAAACACTAATTAAAATACCAAAACACATCTAACCAGAGGATATATGAAAAATTTATTGAAAAAACAGCAAGAAAAAATATCGGGTTGTCTCCCAACAAGCACTTTTCTTTAAAGCCTTTTAGCTAGGCATTGATAATTTCAATGATGCTCACATAAAAAAAGAATTGAAGCACAAAGAAAGCATCATAAAACACGTGATAAAACACATCTAAGTCTAACATACTTCCTATGCATAGGCATTTTATAAGCAAACAAATTATCAAGGTAAGCAAAAACTAGCATATGCAAGGAAGAAGAAAGAGACGATAGCAACCTCAACATGACGAGAGGTAATTGAGTAACATGAAACTTTTTACAACCATATTTTCCTCTTTCATAATAATTACATGTGGGATCATATTCAAATTCAACAATATAGCTATCACATAACATATTCTCTAGATGATCCACATGCATGCGAAGTTGACACTCTTCCAAAATAGTGGGATTAACATTAACTAAAGTCATGACCTCTCCAAACCCACTTTTATCAAAAAATTCATAAGATTGAATATTCTTCAAATATGTGGGATCTAAAGTTGACACTCTTCCAAACCCACTTTCAATATTATTGCAAACATTATTATCAATCTCATATTCATCATGGGGCTTAAATAAAATTTCAAGATCATAAGAAGAATCACCCCAATCATGATCATTGCAACAAGTAGTAGACATAGCAAAATTAGCATCCCCAACCTTAGGGGTTTGCATATCATTAGCACAACTGACATTAGTAGAATTTATAGTAGAACCATTTTAATCATGCTTTTTATCCAAGGAGCTATCATGAATCACTTCATAGATTTCTTCTTTTAACACTTCATCACAATTTTTAGATTCATGAATTTCAAGCAAAACTTCATAAAGATAATCTAGTGCACTCAAATCACTAGAAATTGGTTCATCATAACTGGATCTCTTAAAAAGATTAGCAAGTGGATGAGGATCCATAAACTTTTAGCAAGCGAAAATGCGAGCAAAAAGAAGGCACATGGTAACACAACCAAACAAAAGATCGAACGAAAGAAGGGTGAATAAAAAGGCAAATCTTTTTGTATTTTTCTGAAAATCGTTTTAGAAGTGGGGGAGAGGAAAATGAGAGGCAAATGGCGAATAATGTAATGCAAGAGATGAGAGTTTTATGATGGGTACTTGGTATGTCTTGACTTGGCGTAGATCTCCCCGGCAACGGCGCCAGAAATTCTTCCTGCTACTTCTTGAGCTTGCGTTGGTTTTTCCCTTGAAGAGGAAAGGGTGATGCAACTACTAAAGATCATTAAGGTCGTGAAACCCAACCATAGCATTAAGTATCAAGTCCTCTTTACTCCCATACGCCATAACCCACTTATCCGCGTTTAGGCTACTGTCACCCCCGCAACACCGACAATAAGCAAACCATGAACATATTGCAACACCCTACAGTGAGGATCCCTCATGTTTGCGCGAGACGGAGGGCACCGTAGGATAGGACCATAAATAAAATATATAATCATACCAACCAAGATCACGATTAACCCACAGGACAAAACGGATCTACTCAAACATCATAGGATAGCCAAATATCATTGGGAAATAATATATGGAGTTGGGCACCATGTTTAAGTAGAGATTACAGCGGGGAAGAGAGGTGTTACACCGCTGCATAGAGGGGGAGAAAGTTGGTGTAGACGGTAGCAAGATTGTTGATGTAGATCGCCGTCACGATCCTTGCCCCGGCGGCACTCCGGCGCCACCGGGAGAGAGGGGGAGAGAGCCCCCCTCCTTCTTCTTCTTCCTTGGCCTCCCCTCTAGATGGGAGGAGAGTTCCCCATCTAGTCCATGGCCTCCATGGCGGCGAAGGGGCAGGAGCCCCTCCGAGATTGGATCTCCCTATCTGTTCTCTTCTGTTTCGCGTTCCCCAGATCTGGCCCTTCTCCGTTTCTTATATTCCCGGAGATCCGTAACTCTGATTGCGCTGAGATTTTAACATGAATTTTTTCCATAAAATATCTTTCTTGCGCCAGAAGAAGGGCTCCAACCGACGTTCGAGGAGGGCACAAGACACCAGGGCACGCTTGGGGCCTGGGGAGCTCCCTGGTGGGTTGTGGGCACTGTGGGACCCCGTTTGCGTTGATTCCACCTCCCAAAAATCACATAAATTTCAAAATAATTCTCCGTAAATTTTTATCGCGTTTGGACTTCGTTTGATATGGATTTTTTGCGATACAAAAAACATGCAAAAAATAGGAACTGGCACTGGGCACTGGATCAATAGGTTAGTCCAATAAATCATATAAAAAGTTGCCAAAAATATGTGAAAGTTGTATAATATTGGCATGAAACAATACAAAAATATAGATACGACGGAGATGTATCAGCATCCCCAAACTTAATTCCTGCTCGTCCGCGAGTAGGTAAATGATAAAACAGATAATTTTTGATGTGGAATGCTACCTAGCATAAACTTGATCATATGTCTAGTCATGGCATGAATATTAAGACAAGAGTGATTCAAAGCAACAGTCTATAATTTGACATAAAGACATCAATACTCAGGCATCCCAACAAACAATCATGTCTTTCAAAATATCAATGCTAAAGAAAGCTATCCCTACAAAATCATATAGTCTTGTCATGCTCTGTCTTCTTAACACAAAGTATTTATCATACACAACCCCGATGACAAGCCGAGCAATTGGTTCATACTTTTTAACGTGCTTCAGCCTTTTCAACCCTCAAGCAATACATGAGCGCAAGCCATGGATATAGCACTATGGGTGGAATAGAGTATAATGATAGGGGTAAATATAGAGAAGACAAAAAAGTAAGAAAGTCTCACATCAACGCGGCTAACCAACGGGCTATGGAGATGCCCATCAATTGATATCAAAGTGAGGAGTAGGGATTGCCATTCAACGGATGCACTAGGAGCTATAAGTGTATGAAAGCTCAATATGAAAACTAAGTGGGTGTGCATCTAATCCTATATTGAAAAATTCCCACTAGTATATGAAAGTGACAACATAGGAGACTCTCTATATGAAAAACATGGTGCTACTTTGAAGCAGAAGTGTGGAACTAGCATGCCCCTTCTCTCATTTTTTTCTTCTTTTTTCTTCTTCTTCTTTTTTTTCCTTTTTTTCTTTTTCCTTTTTTTTTCTTTTTTTTCTCTCTCAATGTCCGGAGTCTCATCCCGACTTGTGGGGGAATCATAGTCTCCATCATCCTTTCCTCGCTGGGACATGCTCTAATAATGAATAATGATGATCATCACACTTCTATTTACTTATAACTCAAAAGAAATAAGAATTACAACTCGATACCTATGACAAAATATGACTCTATATGAATGCCTCTGGAAGTATACCAGGATGTGCAATGATCTAGCATAACATGTATGAAAAATGATGAACGGTGGCTGAGCCACAACTGCTATGTCAGCTATATGATCATGCAAAGCAATATGACAATGAATGCTCAAGTCATCAAAACGGAAGCGGTGGAAGTTGCATGGCAATATATCTCGGAATGGCTATGGAAAGGCCATAATAGGTAGGTATGGTGGCTGTTTTGAGGAAGATATAATAAGGCTTATGTGTGATAGAGCGTATCATATCACGGGGTTTGGATGCACCGGCGAAGTTTGCACCACGTCTCGAGGTGAGAAAGGGCAATGCACGGTACCGTAGAGGCTAGCAAATTGCGGAAAGGTTAGAGTGCATATAATCCATGGACTCACATTAGTCATAAAGAACTCATATACTTATTGCAAAAGTTTATTAGCCCTCGAAGCAAAGTACTAATACGCATGCCCCTAGGGGGATAGATTGGTAGGAAAAGACCATCGCTCGTCCCCGACCGCCACTCATAAGGAAGACAATCAATAATAAATCATGCTCCAACTTTATAGCATCACGAGAGACTATACATGCATGCTTCGGGAATCACAAACCTTAACACCAATATTCCTACTAACCACAACTATTTACTAGTACCTCCCACATATTACCATCTCTATATCGTAGAACTATTGCAAGGAATCAAACATATCATACTCAGTGATCCATAAGTTTTATGTAGGATTTTATGACTAACCATGCAAATGACCACTTCCTGTTGACTCTCTAAATAGATATAAGTGAAGCAAGAGGGTTTAATTCTTTCTACAAAAGACCATGCTCTAATAAGTATAAGTGAAGCAAAAGAGCATTCTACAAATAACGGTTTTCTATGTGAAGAGAAACAGGCAATCCAAACTTCAAATGATATAAGTGAAGCACATGAAGCATTCTATAAAGCCACACTCAAAAGATATAAGTGAAGTGCAATGAGCATTCTATAAATCGACCATGGACTATCTCATACCAGCATGGTGCATAAAATAAAAGTGAAAAATAAACACAAAAGACGCTCCAAGATTTACACATATCATGTGAACAAAACGAAGACGAAAACATACCGATACTTGTTGAAGAAAGATGAGATGCCTTCCGGGGCATCCCCAAGCTTAGATGCTTGAGTCTCCTTGAATATTTACTTGGGGTGCCTTGGGCATCCCCAAGCTTGAGCTCTTACCTCTCCTCCTTCTTCTCATATCGAGACCTCCTCGATCTTTGATCACTTCATCCACACAAAACTCAACAGAAACCTCGGTAAGATCCGTTAGTATAATAATGCAAATCACTACTCTAAGTACTGTTGCAAACCAATTCATATTTTGTTTTTGCATTGTAGCTACTGTAATATAACTTTTCCATGGCTTATACCACCGATAAAATCGATAGTTTCATCAAAACAAGCAAAACAATGCATCAAAAAACAGAATCTGTCTTAAACAGGACAGTCTGTAGCAATCTGAACACCTACCATACTTCTGGTACTCCAAAAATTCTAAAACATTAGGAAAAAATAAAAATTTTGTATAGAAAGACTGTGCAAAAAGTTTCAGAAAGTTTTAACATTCCAGTAAAAAATGTAAAATCACGGACTACAGCCAAAGTTTCTGTTTTGCACCGCACATACCAACATGCAATCTAATCATCCTAAAGGCAAATCTTGGCACATTATTTTTATAATACAATGGATTTGTACAAGGGGATAATTTTTTTTGTGAGAATCTTCATGAAAAATTCTACATTGTTTCCATGAGCATGAACACAAGTGTTCAAGGTCGACCCTCACTTCTCCAATGCATCACCTTTCAATCGCTTCTCTTTTTGTGAAGTTTTAAGTTCCCCTCTATATTTTTTTGTTTTGAAAATTTATAAAAGCACTCAACAGAAATAAATGACTCTCTAAAACTTTCGGGTTGTCTCCCTGGTAGCGCTTTCTTTAAAGCCATTAAGCTAGGCATAAAGTGCTCAAGTAATGGATCCACCCGGATCCCAAGGTATATCAAAGCCAATTTTAATTAACAATGATTTGGCATTTAGTAGTGAGCACAAAGCAACATAAATCATGCAATGATGAAGTCTAACTCTCTTCCTATGCATCGGCATGTCATACAAGAACAATTCATGCACATCAAGTAAAGGCCAATACATAGCATAAGCAGTTTCTTGCAATTTTTTCGTGTTGGAAACATAAAGAGGTGGAGATGTAGTTCCTCTTTGATAATAATTGCAAGTAGGAGCAGCAAGCACATGCATATTAAATTCATCAAACTCATCATGTGTAATGGTAAAAGGCAACCCATCAATATAATCCTTAATAAGAGCAAACTTCTCCGATATAGTGTAGTTTGGAGAATTCAAAAAGATAATAGGACTATCATGTGTGGGTGCAATAGAAATAATTTCATTCTTAACATAAGGAACTATAGCAAGTTCATCTCCATAAGCATAATTCATATTGGCATCTTGGCCACAAGCATAGCAAGCATTAAGTTCATCAAAAATGGATATTTCAAAATAATCAACGGGATCATAGCAATTATCCTTTGGTGAGAACGAAGGGGCATTAAACAGTGTATGAGTTGAAGAGTTACTCTCATTAGAAGGTGGGCACGGGTGATCAATCTGCTCTTCCTCTGCTTGTTCTTCGCTCTCCTCATCATCTTTTTCATCCAATGAGCTCACAGTTTCATCAATTTCTTCTTCCATAGACTCCTGCAAAATATTAGTCTCTTCTTGGGCAGCGGAGAAGTCCTCAATATGTGGTTTAATATAAGCATTAGAAGAATAATTTTCATAGCAATATTTAAGTATGGCAAAATTTTCAGATTTGTAAAGAGTAGAATCATACTTTTCAATCAAAGAAGCAATTTCATAAGCACCCTTAAAAGCAACAAATTCTTCAATTTGTTCAACATCATAGTAATTATAAACACCTTTGGCATAAGAAGATACGGTTCCATTATCCTTAAACTCACATTGGAAGGGAAGGTGTTTTTTAGGTTCTTCAGAACAACAAGTAAAATCATGTATTTCACATAAATTCAAAGCATAGCAATACAAACTATTAATATGATGTCATAAAAGTTTCCCATTTTGAGATAAGCGGTGTCGCACATAATAAGCATGCTCATTTAATGATTTTCCCTCAACTAAGCTAGTTGGGTTTTCAGCATGAGCACAAATGGATCGAAGATGATCCAAATAGAAAGCTTCAGTAGTATGATAGATTTTGGGTGGTTCTTCAACCATTGGTTTAGCGGGTACAATTTTTTTTGGTATTTTGCGTTTCCTACCCATAACTAGAGATAGAAAACAAGAGCACAAAATAAAAACTACTTAGTGATAAAGCAAACAAGCACACACGAGAATATTCACCCCACGCTATTGCTCCCCGACAACGGCGCCAGAAAAAGGTCTTGATAACCCACAAGTATAGGGGATTGTTTGTAGCCTTCTTCGATAAATAAGAGTGTCGAACCCAACGAGGAGCTAAAGGAGAACAAATATTCCCTCAAGTTCTATCGACCACCGATACAACTCTACGCACACTTGACATTTTCTTTACCTAAAACAAGTATGAAACTATTTTGCAAGAATAAAACTACGAGTACTTTGCGAGAATAAAACTACAAATAAATTGCAAGGTAATAAAAGTGGATAGCTTTTGTTAACAAGAAAGTCATTTGTCCCTAGGCAATCGATAACAAGTACCGGTAATCATTCTTGCAATTTTATATGAGGGAGAGGCATGAGCTAACATACATTCTCTACTTGGATCATATGCACTTATGATTGGAACTCTAGCAAGCATCCAAAACTACTAAAGATCATTAAAGTCATGAAACCCAACCATAGCATTAAGTATCAAGTCCTCTTGACTCCCATACGCCATAACCCACTTATCTGCGTTTAGGCTGTTGTCACCCCCGCAACACCGACAATAAGCAAACCATGAACATATTGCAACACCCTACAGTGAGGATCCCTCATGTTTGCGTGAGACGGAGGGCACCGTAGGACAGCACCATAAATAAAATATACAATCATACCAACCAAGATCACGATTAACCCATAAGACAAAATGGATCTACTCAAACATCATAGGATAGCCAAATATCATTGGGAAATAATATATGGAGTTGGGCACCATGTTTAAGTAGAGATTACAGTGGGGAAGAGAGGTGTTACACCGCTGCACAGAGGGGGAGAAAGTTGGTGTAGACGGTAGCAAGATTGTTGATGTAGATCGCCGTCACGATCCTTGCCCCGGCGACACTCTGTGGCCACCAGGAGAGAGGGGGAGAGAGCCCCCCTCCTTATTCTTCCTTGGCCTCCCCCCTAGATGGGAGGAGAGTTGCCCCTCTAGTCCATGGCCTCCATGGCGGCGGAGGGGTGGGAGCCCCTACGAGATTGGATCTCCCTCTCTGTACTCTTCTGTTTCGCGTTCCCCAGATCTGGCCCTTCACCGTTTCTTATATTCCCGGAGATCCGTAACTCCGATTGCGCTGAGATTTTAACACGATTTTTTCCATAAAATATCTTTCTTGCTCCAGAAGAAGGGCTAGAACCAATGTTCGAGGAGGGCACAAGACACCAGGGCGTGCCTGGGGCCTGGGGCGCGCCTTGGTGGGTTGTGGGCACTGTGGGCCCCCGTTTGCGTTGATTCCACCTCCCAAAAATCACATAAATTCCAAAATAATTCTTCGTAAATTTTTATCACGTTTGGACTTTGTTTGATATGGATTTTCTGTGATACAAAAAACATGCAAAAAATAGGAACTGGCACTGGGCACGGGATCAATAGGTTAGTCCAATAAATCATATAAAAAGTTGCCAAAAATATGTGAAAGTTGTATAATATTGGCATGAAACAATCAAAAATTATAGATACGACGGAGATGTGTCAATACTCTAGATGCAGGCAGGAGTCGGTCGATGTGTGGAGTAATAGTAGTATATGCAGAATCGTTTCAGTCTACTTGACACGGACGTGATGCCTATATTCATGATCATTGCCTTAGATATCGTCATAACTTTGCGCTTTTCTATCAATTGCTCGGCAGTAATTTGTTCACCCACCGTATTATTTGCTATCTTGAGAGAAGCCTCTAGTGAAACCTATGGCCCCCGGGTCTATTTTCCATCATATAAGTTTCCAATCTACTATATTAGTTTCCGATCTACTATTTTGCAATCTTTTACTTTCCGATCTATAAACCAAAAATACCAAAAATATTTACTTTATCTTTTATTTAGTTTCATCTATATCTATCAGATCTCACTTTTGCAAGTAATCGTGAAGGGATTGACAACCCCTTTATCGCGTTGGGTGCAAGTTGTTTGATTGTTTGTGCAGGTATTCGGTGATTTGTGCGTTATCTCCTACTGGATTGATACCTTGGTTCTCAAACTGAGGGAAATACTTATCTCTACTTTGCTGCATCACCATTTCCTCTTCAAGGGAAAAACCAACGCAAGCTCAAGAAGTAGCACCGGCCATATCCACTGACTGGTCACAAAAAACTCGATTCGCGGTTCGAGGCGGTTTCTCCATTGGCACGTCCCATCAATATGGAGATTGTGCCCCATTTTTTAAGGGATATGGCCAATGATTTGGGTTATCCCACGCGCGCATAATGGCACGATTATATCGGGAAGTGGCGAGGCCTGCGGCGCAGTAAAGGGGGCTCTTGGTATTACGACAGCTTATAAAAGGGAAATAGCCACCAAGGCCTCCATACGCTTCTCAGATCTCTCATTGCCATCGCCTTCCCAACCTCTTGAGCCCGAGTGCCCAGATCCATTTCTCCTTCCAATCTTCTTAGGCACTCTCCCAATCCAGCCATGGCCACCTCTGGTTCCAGGGGCAAGTGGGAGGCCTCCAGCATCCGGCCAATGTCGCCCACCGTGCTCCAGAAGAGGGTCCAGTCATCCCCATGCCTCGGCCAGGCGAAAGAGTGGTGTTCGTCCCCCACTTCATTCGGGGACTCGGCTTCCTGCTCCACCCCTTTGTTAGGATTTGATGTTTCTTCTATGGGTTGGATTTTCACAACCTCGCCCCAAACTCTTTCTTGCATATCTTGGCCTTCATCGTTATCTGCGAGGCCTTCCTCGGGTCCAGCCACACTTCGGTTTGTGGCTAAAGGTCTTCAATATCAAGCAGAAGATAGTTGATGGCCAGTAGGCAGACTGTGGGGGGACGATGATCAGCAAGCTCCCCTGGGTCAAATGGTCGGATGGTACCTTTATATATACCATCAAAATTTGGCAAAAGGAGTGGTTTTATATCATCGAACCACGCGGCGCAGACTGGGCAGCAGCCTCTGAATTCAGATCCGAACCTCCCACGAGGCTGGTGTCATGGACCAAGAAGGGCATCGACTGGGGGTCGCCAACGGAAGTGGAGTCACTGCAGAAGCACATCTCCTAGATGAGGAAAGAAGAAAGACGAACTGACCAACGTGGTTCAGGTCATGCTTCGCCGCCGCCTCCTACCCTGCCAGCATCGGGCAGCACCAATGTGGTCCTAGAAGCCCGAAGACCCTGCCACCGTGCTCCGTTTCTACCTCACTACCCACGACAAGCTGTGGAAGGTGTTGTTCAAGCCCCAGAAGGACTGACTGGCCAAGGAGGAAGACATCAGCCTCGAGGCCGCACACCCTCATCGAGAGGTACGATAAAGTTTTATTCTTATGTTCGGATACTATCTTTTGACAAGGAACTTGACCCCTTCTTCCCCACAATTGCAGAGCTGGCTAGAGAAAGCCGTGCAGATCGACGGCCCGACCCCGCTGCCCGAGGGCCCCAGGATGACCTTGCTAACGGAGATGTTGGTCGTGGCGCCGTACAAGGCACCAGAGAAGGAGAAGAAGAAGGGAGACAAAAGGGAGGCTCGAGAAGGCCTCCGCTCAAGAGGACCCCAGGACACTAAGTCCGGGGAAACCCAAGCCCCTTCAGCTCATGAGGATGAGCAGGGAGAGGACGGGGAGGAGAGTGACTCCTCCCGAACAAGGAAGAGGGCGGCGTCAGACAACACCGAGGAGAACCAGCCTCCTCCTGCCCTGAAGAAGCAGCGCAGGGCCAAGGTGGTCCTGTCCGATGACAGCTCGGATTCTGTTGGGGATATAAACCCACGTTATAACCTGCCATCTAAAGGCCGGGTCATGTTACTAGCGACTTATGGAGCTAGGCTCAAGATGGGCCAAGGCGATCAAGACGCAGGACTGAAAAGGGCGGCTTAGAAGACGGGCCGGCTTAAGGCCCGGAACCAGAAGGTGGCGGGCGGCCCAGAGGCGTAAGCCACCATGCGATGTCTTGCCATAGAAGGCAAGGCGACTTAGAGTTAGATTCAGTCACGGGTCACAACATGACCCGGACTCTTGTAAGCCGGAGGCCTCGACCTGTATATAAAGGCAGGTTCCCGACACAGATAGGACAGGTTACAATCAATCGATAGCTAGGTCAAGCGAATCCGCTCCCTTGTAATCGATACTCATGCAATAAGCAGAAAAAGCAGGAGTAGGCCTTTACCTCCACCGTGAGGGGCCAAACTTGGGTAAACTCGTGTCCTTCGACCCGCTCAACCCCGACAAGCCAATCACCGTTTGCGATGGCCTCACATCTAAGTCCTCACCCTAGGACATCTTCCGTGACAAAACCACGATAGCTGGCGCCCACCGTGGGGCTGGCGCACGGTGGTTTCGAGTTCTTGAAGGGCTCTTTCCCAGGGATCGAGGGATACGCTATTGGCAGGATGACCAAGAGTCGCTGCGGCAAACTCTACATCGAAGACGCTGGCTGGAGCCCCGAGGCCGACTCAATCGAGTACGGATACCGGGTCCCCTTCGGCGAATCCATGTCTTCATTGGCAAGATCGGTGGATCGAAGCCTGAGCTGGACATCTGCATCGACCTCGTCGAGCCGGCTCGGCGCGCGCGACCTGCCCGGATCCAAGCCAGTCAGAAACACGCCTTCATGGGCTTCACACTAGGTGTGGAACTTACAGAAAATTCCGCATCTGGAGGAGAGACTCTCATCTACTCAGGTTATGAGTCTTCGACCGGATAAATGGAGTCAATCTACCAGCTTCAAAAAGGCGGGCTTGGGGGCTGTTCCGATGGTGACAGTATTCCGGACCCCTAAAAGCCACCGTGCTGAGCTGCCATCTTCATGGCAGGCATGGCGCTGGCTTTCAACAACACGACGGCCAGAGCAACAGCAGCAACTGGCCTCTCAGGGTCCGCCTCAGTTAGGCCTCAGGCTCAAGTCTTATCTGAGTTGATGGATGCTTTGACAACCTTAATGGGGACTGAGGTCACGGCCGAAAACCAAGCGGAGCATAACACAGAAATCGCAAAGCTTAGGGAGCAGATGACCAAAGCCTAGGAGGATATCAACGCCGAGAACGCCCGGACGGCCGAGTTGCAAGCCCAGATTCAGGCAGAGACAGAGCGCCTGAAAACACAGGATTGACAGTTGAACCTTGAGCAGCATGCATCTAACGCGGTCCATCAGCAGAGGTACCGGAGCCGTCTGCCTCCGAGTATGAGCCCGCATGATTGTTTAACACACCAGGAGCAGGCCCAAGTACGCCAAGAGCATCAGTTATACCCCAATTAAACATGGACGTGCCTGGGAACAGAGCAACAACCCAGCCTCACCAGCCAGAGCCGGTCCGGAGGGAAGAGCTGGGACCTAACCTGCCCCCCGGTCGGACACCGCCGCCTCACTTTTCGACACCACCAGGTCACTTCTCCAACCTGGTGGATAACATGGTGGCAGCGGTGACCCGGCTTACTGCGATCCCCATCACCAGCGGGTCGCCAGTTGTGGTCGAAATCCGGAATGCCATTGAGCTGTTGCAGGCAGCAATTGCTCAACAGGCTAACTACTCTTATAGTCGGCACCGTGTATACTCGACACCATTGCCGAGTCGCAGCTACAGCCGGCACGCTGAGTCGCCGGTGGTTTCAAGCAGTGATAGATGTCGTAACCCTCCGCGGGTTAACCCGCCCCTTAACCAGAGGGCTAATGCTCAAGCAATTGTGGACGATGCAAGAGCCCGCCGAGTAGCAGAGGCAGCAAACCAGGGGGCTTATGAGACGCCCCCTATAGTTTCTTCAGCTTCAGTAGGAGCCGGGTTGAGCGCCAGAAGCGTTGGAGTGCCCTGCCTAGTGCCGGCTCTACGTAATGATCACATGCCTAAGGATTTTAAAGGCCCCCGCAAGATTCCTAACTACACGGCGGATCTCCCTCCAGAGGGGTGGATTGAAAGCTACGAGCTGGCTACGGATATGTTGGACATCAGTGATGCAGTATGTGCCAAGTACTTCACCATGATGTTGGAGGGGCTGGCTTGCACTTGGTTGAAAAACCTACCCCCAATTCTATCAACACATGGGCGGAGTTGAAGGAGCGCTTCATCAGAAATTTTCAAGGAACCTGCAAGAAGCCAACGACAATTGTAGATTTGGAGCACTGTGTGCAGTGTGAGGATGAGTTGGCCCATCATTGGGCCCACCGGGTCACCACCATTATCCACTCTTTCAAAAATATTGCGGTGGCTCAGGCTGTTCTAATCCTAGAGAAGAATTGTCGTTTTGAGGCTCTTAAACAGAAGTTAGGGCGGCTTAAACGTAAGTGCACAAATATGGGCAATCTCAAGGATGTACTTACCAGATATGCTGATTCTGATGTTACGAAGTATCCTGGATCTGATGTGGATAAGTCGAGTAAAGGCAAGAAAAATGGTGGTGGCAAGGGTCAGCACCCGAATGCCTCAGCACAGAATGGTAATCCCAATAACCATGTCAATGGTGGCAAGCGCAGACACCCCGATGGCGGGTTAGATTTTGTTGCCAATGCGAACACGAGGTTCAAAAATCAGCGTCATAATGAAAAGCAGCCTTATAATGGGGGGAAGCCCAAAAATTATGAGGAAGCCCTTAATGGGCAGTGTCCGAAGCATAGTTATCCTAACAAGCCGTCTAGTCATGCTTGGAAGGATTGTTATATCATGCGAGAATTCAGGAACCAGTCTTTTCAGCATCACGACAACAATAATGGGTCGTCCAGCGGGTCAGGCTCTGGAGGTTTCCAGGGAGCCGACTTCGGTGGCGGCGGCTCAAATTCTGGTTTTCAGGATCAAGGCAACCATGGTGGTCATAATCAGCAGTCCAAACATGGTAATCAGCAACAGAATAATCAGTCAGGCTACCAGAGTAATCCTAAGCAGCTCAACAGTGTCCAGTATCATGTGTTCACTACGGATACTTGTAAGCATGACCGGAAGGTCCAGAAGAGGGCAGTCAACACGGTTGAGCCGGTGGTGCCCCAGTACTTACGATGGTCAGAACAGACGATCACATGGAGCCAGGCGGATCACCCACCCTGGGTTGACGATCCGGGTCATCTGGCCCTGGTAGTGGCCCCTCAAGTGGGTGGTTATAAGTTCACGAAGGTACTTATGGATGGTGGAAGCAGCATCAACATATTATATTATGATACTTTTTGACGGATGAATCTGACTAACAAGGACCTCAAGCCATCATCCACGGTGTTTCATGGAGTGGTGCCTGGCAAGTCGGCTTACCCCGTTGGAAAGATAGCTTTGGAAGTGGCTTTTGGTGATGAGTATAACTACAGAGCAGAGACGCTGTGGTTTAAAGTAGCCAAAATCAACAGTCCTTATCATGCTCTGTTTGGACGGCCGGCTTACACTAAATTCATGGCTCGCCCTTGTTATATCTATTTGCAGCTTAAGATGCCAGGGCCAGAGGGGACAATCACAGTTCATGGGAATCGCAAACTCGCCCTGGAGTGCGAGGAAGGAGATGCGGCTTACGCAGAGTCGGCTTGTGCTACGGAGGAGCTCAAGTATTATAAAGATAATGTTGACCCGGCTGATATGACCCCTCTGAAGAAGCCCACCACCGAGAAAGACCCTCTGCTCAAATTTAAGTCAGCTAAAGATACATAGCAAGTTGACTTTGTCTCTGGTGATTCTTCTTAGCGGTTCACCATTGGGACAGGGATGGATCCTAAATAGGAAAGCGCACTCATCGAGTTCATCCGTGAGAATCAGGACATCTTTGCATGGAAACCTTCTGACATGAAGGGTGTACCGAGAGAATTCACTGAGCACCACCTTAATGTGGATCCTAAGATGAAACCTGTTTGACAATTCCTCCGTCGTTTTAACGAGGAGAGGCGTAAGGCTATTGGAGAAGAGGTGGCCCGGCTCCTAGCTGCTGGGTTTATAATTGAGGTGTTCCACCCTCAGTGGTTGGCTAACCCTGTGCTTGTGCTTAAGAAGAATGGCACTTGGCGTATGTGTGTTGATTACATAGATCTTAGCAAGGCATGTCCTGCTGATCCGTTTGCTCTCCCTCGCATTGACCATATCATTGATGCCACGGCGGGTTGTGAGAGTTTATGTTTCCTAGATGCTTATTCTGGTTATCATCAGATCAAGATGGCAGTGGAAGATCAGGAGAAGACAACCTTCATCACACCTTTTGGAGCTTTCTATTATGTGTCTATGCCTTTTGGGCTTAAGAGTGCTCAAGCGACTTACCAGCGTTGTGTTCAGAATTGCTTCCACGGACAGATTGGGCGCAACGTTCATGCTTATGTGGATGACATTGTGGTTAAGTCAAGGAAGAAGGAAACCTTGCTTGATGATCTGAAGGAAACCTTTGACAATCTTCGGGTGTACAAGATGATGCTTAACCTGGCCAAGTGCGTCTTCGGTGTGCCAGCAAGCAAATTGCTAGGTTTTCTGGTGTCCAAAAGGGGCATCGAAGATAACACGGAGAAGATAGAGGCTATCACCTCTCTTTCTAAACCGTCCTGTATTAATGATGTTCAGCGCCTGGCGGGTCGTATTGCAGCCCTGAGCCGGTTTATAAGCTGCCTTGGTGAGAAGGCAATTCCCCTATATCAGATGATGAAAAAGACTGACCAATTTGTCTGGAGCGATGTTGCTAATGAAGCGTTTGAGGCACTTAAAAAGCAGTTGGCTGAGCCGCCCATCTTGGCTACTCTGATAGACAAAGAATCTTTGCTCCTGTATGTGGTGGCTAATAATAAAGCTGTCAGTGTGGCAGTTGTCGTGGAGCGTAAGGAGCCTGGCAAAGAATACCCGGTTCAGCGGCCGGCTTATTATGTCAGTGAAGTCCCGACGGAGTCCAAACAGAGATACCCACATTGGCAGAAGCTGGTGTTTGGAGTGTTCATGGCTAGCCGCAAGCTCAAGCATTATTTCCTTGGGCATCCAATCACTGTGGTTAGTTTTGCCCCTTTGGGGGATATCATTCAAAACAGAGAAGCCACTGGCCGAGTTGCTAAGTGGGGCAATCAAGCTTGGGCCACATAATCTGAAATATGTGCCCAGAACAGCCATCAAGTCCCAAGCTTTGGTAGATTTTGTCAATGATTGGACAGAGCTGCAAACACCTGAGGAGAAGCCCGACAATACATAATGGACGATACACTTTGATGGATCCAGGCAATTGGAAGTCTCGGGGGCTAGAGTTATTTTAGAATCTCCATGAGGTGACAAATTTTGTTATGTCTTAAGGCTCATGTTTCCTTGTACTAACAATGCAGCTGAGTATGAAGCTTTGCTCCATGGGCTTCGTATGGCTAAGGAGATGAACCTAAGTCGGGTTAGATGTCTAGGCGACTCAGACTTGGTGGCACAGCAAGTTTTAGGAAAGTGGGATTCTAAAGACCCGCTTATGGTGGCTTATCGTCAAGCTGTGACTAACATTGCTGGTCACTTCAAAGGTTACCAAGTGGATCACATTGATCGGCGGCTTAATGAGGCGGCTGATGCTTTATCTCGGTTGGGTTCTCAGCTTAAGCCGGTCCCTCCTAATGTGTTTCTTGATGTCTTGCATAACCCTTCTGTCAAGTTACCATCAGAGGAAGACTTGGCTATCCCTGACCCGGAGGGGCAGTTGGTGGCGGCTCTTCATGCTATCCCAGACTGGACGATGCCTTATCTGGCTTACTCAACTCGAGGTGAGTTTCCAGAAGATGAAAATTTGGCGCGACAAATCACAAGGCGGTCTAAGTCCATGACCATTATCAATGGCGAGTTACACAGATGTAGTGTGACTGGCGTGTTCCAATGCTGTGTTTCCCCTGAAGAAGGCCTTGAAATCCTACAAGAAATTCATGCAGGTGATTGTGGTCATCATGCCGGGTCACGATCTTTATTGGCTAAGGCTTTTCGTCATGATTTTTTCTGGTTGACGGCTCATGCTGATGCAGAGGACATTGTTAGCAAGTGTGATGGATGCCAGAAATTTGCAAGCCAAGCTCATGTGCCGGCTCAGGAATTGTGGATGATCCTGATCACTTGGCCATTTGCGGTCTGGGGGCTTGATATGGTCGGGCCATTCAAGAGGTCTAAAGACAAGAAGACCCAACTTTTGGTGGCAGTTGATAAGCTTACCAAGTAGATTGACGCAGCGACTGCAGTTCAGTTTGTGAAAAAGATGATCTTCCACTTTGGTTATCCTCATAGTATCATCACCGATAATGGGACAAATCTGTCTAAAGGTGCTATGAAGGAGTTCTGTCAAAGAGAACACATCCGTCTTGATGTATCCTTAGTGGCTCATCCACAGTCCAATGGTCAGGCAGAGCATGCTAACCAGGAGATGTTACGAGGGATCAAGCCCCGGCCCATAGTTCCTTTGGAACGTACGCTGGGTTGTTGGGTTAAAGAGCTTCCTGCAGTCCTTTGGAGCATCAGGACCACCCCCAACAGATCAACTGGCTACACGCCCTTCTTCATGGTTTATGGCGCAGAGGCGGTTCTCCCATTTGATATTCGTCATGACTCGCCCAAGGTGGCGGCTTACTTTGAAGCAAATAACGAGACGACGTGTCAAAACGCTCTGGATGCCTTGGATGAAGAACGTGATCTCGCGGCGGCTCGATCGGCGATTTACCAACAAGACATGCGTCGCTATCATAGCCATAGAGTTCAAAGCCGGACGTTCCAGGAGGGTGACTTAGTGCTCTGTTTGATTCAAGATCAGACAGGCATGCATAAGCTATCACCTCCTTGGGAAGGGCCCTTTGTGGTTAGCAAAAGCCTCAACAATGGGTCATATTATCTCATCAATATACATGAACACAATAAGTCACGTACCTCTGAGGAGGAGACCAACAGGCCTTGGAATATTGCTCATCCTCGGCCTTACTACACTTGAGCCACTGGTTCCAATCATTGTACATACATATCATGTATATATTTTTATGATCAACGTAATAAAGTCGGCATCCTCGAAACTCGGGGCCTCTGTTGTTTCATCTCATATATTGTGCATGAGTCTTTTATTAATTGATCATAAGGGCACTTGGGGGTTCCAACTCATCGAGTTTAGCTATCTCACCCTCTTGACCCGGCAAAAAACGCCACCCTATTGGTTAAACCTGCCTGTATGCAAGATGCTACTCTGAAAAGATGACCCGCCGTACTCTTGACAAGTCAATATTTATGACCCTGAACTTGTCAAAGTTAAAACGACGGTTTAAGTCATGTGAGAGCCGGCTTACGGAAAGCGTGGATAAACCAAGGCTATAATGCCATCTTCATTGAAGCAAGACTTGAGCCTCAAAAGCCGGTCTTTTTGTTGAGTCTCGAAAGCCGACTTGCTGTTTATTCAGTATTAATATTGCTTTTGTATCTACAGGAGTAATATATTTCTTAATCACGATCATGGCAATAACAGTGAATCACCGGGTCAAAAGAATTCTGGGTTACTTGTGATGAATATTGATCTTTTCCTGATCATGAGTCGCCGTCCTTATAACCGCCTTTCTTGACAGTCAATCTTTATGACCCTGAACTTGTCAAAGTTAAAACAACGGCTTAGGACCGGCTTATGAAAATCGAGGGTAAACCAAGGCTATCATGCCATGTTTTATTAAAGCAAGATTCGAGCCTTGCAGGCCAATCTTTTTTATCAAAGCCTCATAAGCTGACTTATAATTATTTTGATATATATATATATATATATATTTGTGCTATTTATTTCTGTGTTTGCAGGATTTTTTCTCTTGGTCATATTATTGCAACGACTTTAAGTCGCCGGGTCAAAAGGACTCCGGGTTAGCATTGACCAATATTGAGTTTCTGGTGACCATGAGTCCATGAGTCACCGGGTTATCAACCCACCATTGCTTCTAAGCAATTAGTTATTTGGACTATAAGTCACTGGTGTGTACATCTGATACGTCTCCAACGTATCTATAATTTTTGCTTGTTCCATGCTGTTATATTATCATTCTTGGATGTTTTACAATCATTTTATAGCAACTTTATGTCATTTTTTGGGACTAACCTATTGACATAGTGCTCAGTGCCAGTTGCTGTTTTTTGCTTGTTTTTTACTTCACAGAATATCAATACCAAATGGAGTTCAAACGCAGCGAAACTTTTTGGAGATTTTTTCTGGACCAGAAGACACCCAGTGGGCCAAAGAAGTACCAGAGGGGAGGCCCGAGGTGGGCACAACCCACCAGGGCGCGCCCAAGGGAGTTGTGCCCCCCTTGGTGACCTCCCGCACCGCCTCTTCGCCCTATAAATACCCAAATATTCCAGAAACCCTAGGGGAGATGACAGAACACAATTCCAGCCACCGCAAGTTCCAGAACCACGAGATCCAATCTAGACACCATCACGGAGGGGTTCATCATCCTCATTGGTGCCTCTCCGATGATGCGTGAGTAGTTCACCATAGACCTATGGGTCCGTAGGCAGTAGCTAGATGGCTTCCTCTCTTTCTTTTGATTCTCAATACAATGGTCTCTTGGAGATCTATTTGATGTAACTCTTTTTTGCGGTGTGTTTGTTGGGATCCGATGAACTTTGACTTTATGATCAGATCTATATCCATGGATATTATTTGAGTCTTCTTTTGATCTCTTATATGCATGGTTATTTATAGCCTCGTATTTCTTCTTCGAATCTTTGGTTTAGTTAGGCCAACTAGATCAATTTTTCTTTCCATGGGAAGATGTGCTTTGTGATGGGTTTGATCTTGCGGTGTTCTTTCCCAATGACAGAAGGGGCAGCAAGACACGCATGTATTGTTGCTATTAAGGATAACAAGATGGGGGCTATTCCTACATGAATAAATCTCGTCTACATCATGTCATCGTTCTTATTGCATTACTCCATTTCTCCATGAACTTAATACACTAGATGCATGCTGGATAGCGGTCGATGTGTGGAGTAATAGTAGTAGCTGCAGGCAGTAGCCGGTCTACTAATCTTGGATGTGATGCCTATATATTGATCATTGCCTTGGATATCATCATAATTATTTGATCTTCTATCAATTGCCCAACAGTAATTTGTTTACCCACCGTGTGCTATTTTCTTGAGAGAAGCCACTAGTGAAATCTACGCCCCCCGGGTCTATTCTCTATCATATTTGCTTTGAGATCTATTTTTATTCGCTTTTATTTTTAGATATATTATTCCAAAAAACCAAAAATACCTTGCTACACTTTTTTATTACTTATTTTATTTCGCGTTTTATCGAGAGCTATGTATCCAATCTATCACAAATATTTTCCCGTTCACTTGCCAATTTCTGGCGCCGATACCCAGGAGGGATTGACAACCCCTCTTACGCGTTGGGTTGCAAGTATTTGTTCTTTGTGTGCAGGTACCGTTTACATAGTGTTGCTTGGTTCTCCTACTGGATTGATACCTTGGTTTCATAACTGAGGGAAATACCTACCGTAGCTGTACTGCATCATCCCTTCCTCTTTGGGGAAATACCGATGCAGTTTCAAGCGACATCAACATCTTTGGTTTATTTTTACATCAATTATGGCTTGGTGGAAATTTTTGTAGATGTCAGTCTCTGCACTTCCAGGTTGCTACAGGCGACTTAGCACATACGAGTGCCAGCAATAGCTGTTGATATTTCAAACTCAAGACGCCCAGACGGGTCAAGTGAACATATGTTGATCTCAAATTTTCAATCAACAGACGGACAAGTGTTTGCTTAAATGATTAAACATGCGTGAAGGCATGACAAAACAACCAAGTATTTTCAGCTAGTCCTCTTACAAGGCTACAGCTGAGCCCATGATATTCAGTCAAAGTTTTTGCAAGAGTTTAAATTACTCTTGTAAGCCGGCTTCTGTGCCATCCGGGTTAGCACCCTGGTGGCCCCCTGTGGTTGAAGCATCCGGAAGCTTCCAGGTTATCCTGCCTCGCTTCTTCTATCTGAAGGTTGTCCAGTTTCCAATTGATATTTGTTAAAGCCTGGAAGACAACTTCGTCGTTCAAGATTGGAGACGGGTAAACATCGGGGGCAAAGAGATGCTTACGCTGTTGTGGAGTTAAGTCACTGGAAATCAAGGTTGGCGGCGGGATTCACACATTATTGCTTTCATAAGCCGGTTGGTACTTCTTCAGTTCCATGTCAGCGACAAGCTGACTCGCTAACAACTGAGATTCCTTCACACATCGCTCATAGTCGGCTTGAGAAAAGGGAGTCCCATCATCTTTATATTAAGGGAACCCACCGGCCATCTCTGCAAGGTCCAGTTCAGGTGAATAAGCCATTGCCCGGCTTAGCGCTGTGGTTGCTCCTGAGCGGGCGGATTATCTCTTCAGCTCTTCTACCTGTGTGGGGATAGTTGACAGCTTCTTCAAGGCGTCCTTGATGAATTTTGGGAAGTCCTTTTCTCCCATTACGGCCTTTAAAGTCCGCATGCTTCTAGTGTACAGCTGCTCCGTTAGAGAGTATACCGCTTTCAGCTTGACAATGCTATCTAGAAGGCTGCGAGTTATATCACCTGTACAGAAATTGGCATATGCGAGTTGCCAGGCGAGTTAGTATGTATTTATGAGCTGCCAGGCGAGTTAAATGTTTCTTTTGAAGCCTGATGGATGACTTACCGAATATGGCTTGGGCCATTAAGGTTATATGGTGCTTTAAACCGGCCAGTTCCTCAGTAACTGGAGTCAATTGTTGCTCGGCGGCTTCTGCCCATTGGGCCAAGGTGGCTCTCTCTGTCTCAAAAGACTCTTTCGCCGTCTCAAAATCCGCCTTGATTTTTTCCAGCGCTTCCAAAGAGGATTGCAGGCGTGACTCTGCTGTGGACCGTTGGGCTTGTTCAGTTTTCATGTCTTTTTTCAAGCCAGTCAAATTTGACTCGGCGTTGTTTAAAGCCTCCTGCATAATGAGATAATTCAGTTTTGAAGATGCTGATGTAAGCCGGCAATAATATTAAGCCTAGTGCCTGGGGGCTCTGTCAGTTCAAGATCAATGGAGAAGTCCCAAGCAGATTACAAGCAATATACTTGGCACTTGGGGGCTAATGCATGTCATTTTTTCTATCTTAAAAAGTTTAAGAAGACCTGGTTCATCTCAGCAAGATGAGCCGGCCCTTGGGGGTTGTAGGTCAATTCTTCAAAGTATAATCATATTGCAAGACCCGGCTCATCTCATGAAGATAAGCCAGCCCTTGGGAGGCTACATGGCGTTTTTATTTTAATGAGTTGTTTAAAGAACCGGTTTATCATTGCATGATAACCCGACCCTTGGGGGCTACACTTCAGACTCTACATATTTTTGTCTAAGTCTTAACCATACTCAAGTTGTTCCTATGATCAAGACTTGGGGGCTACATAAGGATGTATAACAGGAGAAAATGGAGTGTACCTCATACTTCTTCTTCATCATGCTGACTAAACTGGCCTCCATGTCCCAGCTTGTAGCCAGGCAGCTTAGGTAGCCAGCATGCAATTCCTCAACACTGAAGTCCTGATAATTTGGCAGCTCAAGTTTTGATTTGCCCTTTTCAAGCAAGGGTGTCTCCTCCTTGGCTGAGTGCTTAGTCAGCATGTTGGAGGTTTCTGGCGCTTTATGACCCACCCCAATAATGGCAATGTCATCATTGTTCTTCTCAGGAGGAGTCTCTTCAGTCGCCTTCACGGGGCTTGAGGCAATGATGGGACTCGGCGGGTTAAGGTTATCTGCCGGGTTAGCATCAACACCCATGGCCGTCACTTCAGTTTGCGGGGGCGGGTCACCCTGATTATCATACTGGTCTTTAGGCTTTTCAATGTCCGCCTCAGGGGTCACTAAGACTTGTTCATCAGACTCAGGAATGTCTGGGTTTGTGGACGACTTGCCCATTTTCCTTTTCTTGGCCTTGGCTTTGGCTTTACAAAAGAAGATAGTTTAATAAAATTATATATGCCAATAACTACAAAGTTTACTAAAAAGGGGAGTTACCCTGGATTTATAACCAAGGCTGGTAGCTGTGTAGAGGATGAGTCTCCTGAAGACGGCGGCGACTCCTGGTAATTGGAGTCAGAAGGATTAACTGGTTGCCTGAGAAGGCCGGCTTTGGGTAAATAACACTAAAAAAAAATACACTTCCGTGATGATACGTGTTTATCATAGTAGGTCACGTTTTCTGTCATGCATGTACATCCATGACGATTTTATGACAGAATCAAGAAAGTCATACCTGTGCTGTCGTAGAAGTGTTCCATGACAATACCAAAATTATCATCACGGAAGTGTCCACTTCCATGACGATAAATGGCGCGTCATGGAAGTGTTTTCGTCAAGGGTAACCAACACGTGGCATCCACCGTAACGGGTCGCCGTTAAGCTATCGGGTTCCGGTTTGGATCCGATAACCCGTTAATAGCCCTGACCAATGGGGATTTTCCACGTGTAAAATTCTCATTCGCCGGAGGATCCATGTGTCGGCTCGGCGTTGGGACAGATGTCATCCACTCATTGTACAGGAGGCGCCTATGATACGTTGGCACGTGGCAAGGCCCAACAGTGGCCCATTTAGGCGAAAGAGGCCGGCCCAGTCAAAATTAGCAGGCCGGCCCATATAGGGCCTACTTATGTCTGGTCCATTTAAGCCCACGACCCATACGAGATGTGCTAATTCGGCCCGTCAACTGTCCGTTAACTATTTGACACCATTGCATCCCATCGTCAGTTCGAGCCCGTTAACAGCCCGCTATATATTTGGGCTCAATATTGGCACGATGTGGTTTCGGCCTGTTAACGGCCCATTCAAGGGATGGGCCAATTTTCAGGATGTACGTCTTTCAGCCTTTTAGCGACCCATTAAAGTGTTGGGCCAATTTCCAGCCCGGTGTGTCTTTCAGCCTATTAACGACCCATAAATGAGTTGGGCCATTTGCAGTCGGACCTGAGTTTTGGCCTCTTAACGGCCCATGCTCTTCATGGTCCAATACCAACCTGGGTTTTTTTTCCGACCTGCTAAAGGCCCACAACACAGTTGGGCCATATACAGTCCGACCTGACTTTCGGCCTCTTAGCGGCCCATGCTCTTCATGGTCCAGTATGAGCCCGCTGTCTCTTTCGGCTTGCTAAAGGCCCACAGTACAGTTGGGCCATATATAGCCAGACCTTAGTATCGGCCTATTAACGGCCCATGAAATTGAATGGGCCCACTTATTGCCCGCTTCAATGTCGGCCTGTTAACGATCCGGGAGGTAACAGGGCTGAGCATTAACTGTTGGCTCATTTCAATTATAGCAGCCCAATAGAGCTTTCGGCCTGGTTACGGCCCATTAACTTAATGGGCCCGCTAAAGTTCGAACATGTCTATAGGCCCAATTAGATAACGTCGATTCCGGCCCAGCTATAATTTGAGACCATTACGACGAGCAATTATGGACAGGACCAAAATCGATCAATCAAAGGCCTATGAGAATTTTGGCCCCTGCGAGCCCATTAGGGCAGCCCATTAAGAGTAGTGGGCCGCTTCCTTCATATAGGGCCCATGACTGTTCGTGCTAACTAATAATTTCACTGCTTTTTTGGCTTCCTAGCGACCAGTTAGCTGGAATGCGAGGCGCGCTAAGCAAACGTATGAAATACAACGAAAAACGTTGCACATCCAGCATATATTACAGGAAATTACATCCACTGGGCAATCAAAGATTGATGCCAGTGCAAATAAATGAACAGAACTTAATGATCTACAACCTCACAATCTGCAACCTCAGCGCGGATGACGCCCATAAGCATGTGAGCAAGTTCTTCCTTCTTTGCTACATTGTCTCTGAAAACATTGATCAGTTGTTATTGCGCAAGAATGTGCACCTCTGATTCCTCCATGATTTCCATCATTGCTTCAGCCAGTAATTGGTTCACAAACATAAATTTTTTCTGTTGGATTCGAGACAGAGGAAACTGAACAGATTCAGATGGCGATTTTGGCAGGCTTGTATTATTGATAGTAGAGAGTGTCTCGGCCACTGCATCATAACATAAATTAGGAGGGGAACCAAACAGATCAATCAAGAGTTATTGCCATATTACCTGGCCTAGATTTATTGGAAAGAAGCAATGGGGTTGCCTTGCTGTTTTCAGAGTTTTTCTTCTTATCTTCAGCAGCCTGCATCAAATTAACACACTAGCATTGCTATCATTGGCCAGGTCAGATAATAGGAAAGCAAAATTGACACAACGAACGTTTGGGCAACCACACCACACCAGCCTACACCAAATTAACACAATATGGCACAGCTATCATCAGCCAGGTAAGGTAATAGGAAAGCAACATTGACACAATGAATGATTGGGCAATCAGAACAACACTACAATTTAGTAATGTGCATGATATGAGATAGTACACTCATGCAGCTCAGTATGCAAAACTACCAGGCAGTTTTCCTTACAAAAATCAACATTGTCGCCTTTAATTATACATTTTGCTACAAGTAAATTTAGATCAGATGAAGGTTGGATTCACACCGATTAACAAAATACATGCTGATGTAAAAATTTAGTGATATACAACAGGTACTTACATCAGCATTGGAGCACAGAGAATTCCCGCAAGATACTTTCCTCGAACACGATCCCAGTTTAGAAAGTCTTCTATCCTTTAAGCTTATTTTCTAAAAGAGAGATGGGTAAGAAACATGTAGAAAATATGATCTGAATGCTATAAAATTTCATGATGTGAGGATACACACACGCTTTTTAGAATGGAGTTGACATATTTTTGCTGGACTGGAGCGGACTAGTTCTTTGGCCACTTGAATCTGCTTATTATCAGTAGGAGTTGGGTTTCTCTGTGCTGGAGAAGCATCTATGAACACTGGAGTTGGTTTACTATATCCTGGCGTTTGGATCTTTTGCAAAGACCTTGTTTGTAACCCTTCAGATTCTAACATAGCCGTCTTCCCCTTGCATGCCTTATATAGAAGAATGGTGCTTCAGTTATAAAACATGCTATGGTAGAGAGATGGAATAGATACTGAAGAATAGAAAGGCATGACATATTGACATGTATTCCCTCCATCCGGAAATAAATGGATGTGTCTTGGCGTTTTTCAGTTCTAGGTACATCGATTTTTATCTATTTCTGCGACATGTAATCCGGACGGAGGGAGTATGATGTAAGAGCTAGGGATACGACATGACAACAGAGTAAAAAAACACTAGTTGAATGTAAAACTGTATGATAGCGGAATACATACAGAAAAACACTAAGGCAACATATGCATGTATGATTGGGAAACTAAGATGGCATTGCAACAGACAACTAGAACATCACCTCAATGTAAAAAAACATGGTATGGTAGACAGATGAAGTACATACTGATGAATAACAATGCATAAGATATTCAGAAGCATGATGTCCAAACTAAGCAGATGGCATTCAGACAGAGTAGAATGACAGTACTTGAATTTGAAAACATGTTATCATGAATGGAATAGGTACTGAAAAACAGGAAGGCATGACATATTTACATGCATGATCAGCAGGCTAAGCACATGGCATTGCAACAAAGTAGATGCACTCCAGGACATTATATGCATGTTGTACCCATATCACGGGCCAAGTTAGAACAAGGACCTTGTGGGGTGAATAGGATTCATCATCTTTCTGCAAGTCTTTTGAAGAACTGCCTTTACATGTTCCATCATATTTGGTATCATTGATGTCAAGTTTGTTGGCCGTTACATTGCTCCGTGAGGTTCTTGTGGATATATCAGTGTGTGCAATTATATCTGACATGCATGGAAGACAACTAGTAGTTAGATTTATGTAATGAGTGCCTGTAGGAGATGACATAAATAGTAGGACTGGGCTTAACTAGCAGCAACAGGTCTCAAAAACTAAAGGGAGAACACAGATGAAAGCTACAGAATATGTATCGTTTGTACTCGAGATTAACTAGATGGCACACAAAAGTATTAAAGAACAACATAGGTAATACTAGAAGTGGTATAATACTATAATCACCAGCATGTGGGATAGCATTGGCTGATGGATGATAACTATGGAACAATGTTACCTAAAGAACAAGTCTCTTATCTGAACTATGGAACATCGTTAACTCCTGAACAAGACTCTTAAGAGATCAGCATGAATATACAGTGAAATGTGATAATCTATTTTCCATGCTTAGATGAATAACAAAGCCATAAATGTTGCACACAAGTAAGATGAGGGTACAACCTATCTGGTCGCCATCCATAGGAGTGAGCATCATGTGCCGACTTGTCGATGGCCCTGCAGTTGTTGTGGCTGTCCATGTCGGGCACACACATTCGATGCAGGGAACTGTTGAGTGGGGACTATAGCTCCCTTTTGGTGTATGCTTCCCTTGTTGGAGCAACTGCGGTGAGAAGGAAGACGGCATGGCTGAAGATGCCGAAAACGCATAATGTTAAGAACGACACATATCTCCGATCTGAAGAAATACCCTAAGAGATCAACAGTAAGGTACGAGAGTGGTCACACGTCTGAAAACTAAATTGGGGTCACACGATTTTATTTTATTTTGGTACTATCCGATCTACGCTGGATGGCTTGATGGCCGTCTTGTGACTCCCGGCTGATACTGTTCAGAATCTTCCCCGAAGAGCCGGCGACCACCGGCAGAGCAGCCTGCCTCCGCCGTCCCTGGCCGCGAGAGCTCCGACCAAAACCCCGCTCCCCGCCCCACTGCACTGCCGTGGTTGCGTCGCTCCCGGCCAATCCACAAAGACTCGCCGTCATCCAGATCCGGCGGTGGCAGTACCTTCAACCCACGCAACTCTAAGAAAGCCACCTAAGCGCTGCTTCCGTGGCGAACTTGCGCCCCCACACCCTTACGATAGACACCAGCCAACCGACAGTCTAGGAGCTCTGCCGCCTCGAGGGGTGCTACTTCCCATTGGGAATCGATTGGCCCAGAATAAAAATTCAGACGACTGACGCCTAAATAAAGTGATTTAAGATGAGTGTACGACCTATCTTGCAGCCCAGTGAAGTAGGCAGCTCCAGCTGCCGAGTCGATGAGGCCGGCGCGGTTGCGGTGGCTCCCGGCTGCAGGAAAGCAGATATGTCATGACGATCGACGGCTACGGGGAAGCAGCGCCGGGGCCCTGAACGCATCCGAAGTTGGAGCCGCTCCGGCGCTGTGCACAATGGCGGGGGTGAATCGGCTCCGGTACAGTTCACACGGTCGTCGTCGAGGCAGCTCTGGCAGCACGGAGTAAGAGGCACATAGCCCAGTGCACGACGGCAAACGGATAGCGTCTCCGGCAGCACAGAGGGAGGGCCGATGAGTAGATGGCCAACACACATGTGAATGCAATGTAGTCTGCACTTCTCATATAAAGGCTCCCCGCCAGTCCAATCTACGAAATCCTATGGACCTACGCACCCTAACCAAGGGCAAGAGTGATCACTCCAATCATGTCGGCATTCTGGGAACCAGGGTACCCAGACCTGCCTGCCGGTGGCCCACATCGTGGCTCCTTCGACAGCCTGGTACGGCCCATCTACAAGGCCGCCAAGACAAGACCCTCGCGAAGGCCCCCTGGCCTCGTGAGGCGGATGACACCAAGACCTCTGGAGGGGGCGGCCTCCCCAGGCTGCCTCCTGAGGAGCGGAGATTTCTATGCAGGCACCAGCCTCATGAGGCTCTCATGATGCAAGCCATGATGACCAAGGCCAGGTGGGCGCCAGTGGGCGCAGAGGAGGCAGTTTCCCCTTTGGTGCTAAGGAGGCAAGGACGGCCGTGGGTTCCCGAGGAATCTGGCAAAGGTTTCCATTCCGGTGCTACAAGACCGAGACCACCAGCATGGCAGGACGGATGTCATCACCGAGCCCACCGTTGCGTCACGACCAGAAGCTTTGCAGGCGAAGACCACCTTTCGTCAGGATAAGATGTACTACTTGTCCCCTTTCAAATTGGCCACTGTGGGATCCCTTCCCGCCTACATTTTGGGGGAAGAGGACCAAGGCCACGATAAATATAGGTTAGCCACCACCGTAGAGAGGGATCGGATCCTTTCAACCCTCACCAACATAGCCCTCGCGAGGCTGTTCATCCACTGTACTAGTTCATCCTCTGCCCCTCGTGAGGCCAATCCACCACAAAGCAGCAGTAGGGTTTTACACCGCAAGGTGGACCGAACCTGGGTAAACTGCCGTGTTCATCTTCTTCCTTGCTCATGTGAGTCCGGCTAGGCTAGGTTGTGGGGCAACGAGCTAGAAGCTTGAGAGGTTGAGATCTTCACACACGCCCAGAGTTCGAACCTTCTTGGGTCTGCGGAGCCCTGAATCTGACATTTGGCGCGCCAGGTAGGGGGTGTGTCGAAGCTCTGCCTCTTCACCAACCGCACTCCGCCCACGCTTCATGGTTCCCATGGCCGACGCCGTCCCACCTGTCGGGACGCCGGGCGCTTGCGGAGGCACTGCGGGCACCGGGCCTTTACCCCCGGCCTGCGGCGGGTGCAGTGGCCATAGAAGTTCAGGCCGGCATAGCCCCCGCGGTACGATGGCACGGCGGACCCCGAGGAGTTCCTCCGGTTGCACGCGCAGGCCATCTGGGCAGCAGGCGGCGACAACAAGGTCATGGCGAACTGGCTCCCTATGGCCCTCACGGGCGTGCCGTGCTCCTGGATGCTCAGCCTGCCAGAGTCTTCGGTGGCCTCCTGGGAGGAGCTGCGCGGCCTGTTCATCACGCGCTTTGTGGTGCCGGCGCCCCACGCTGTTGCATCCATCCTCGGCGGCTCGTAGGCGCCAGCCTCGGGCCGCCATGTCAAGCTGCTCCTCCATCGGGTGGGAGCTGCTCGAGCGCTGCAGGGGGCTCCTCCAGGCTGCACAGCGCCTGAGACCGACATCACCTTCGACTCCAGGGATCACCCCAGGACCATGGTCGCGCCGGTGTGCTCCCCATGCTGTGCACGCCCACCATCAGCAATGTTGCGGTCACCAGGACCCTCATCGACGGCGGTGCTGGCCTCAATGTCCTTTCCGTGGAAGCCTTCAACCTGCTTCAAGTGCCCTACGACCAGCTCGCGCCCACCAAGCCCTTCTCGGGGGTGGTCGAGGGCTCCACCACCCTCTTGGGGCAGATACATCTCCCAGCCACCTTCGGCACGCGCTACAACTACCACACCGAGCTCATTGACTTCAACGTCGCTCACATCGGCCTCCCGTACAACGCCATCCTTGGGTATCCGGCCCTTTCCAAGTTCATGGCGGCGATGCAACCCGGCTACAACGTCGTCAAGATGCCTGGAAGCAGCGGCATCATCATCATGGTGGGGGACACCAAGGATGCACTCCTTGCCCTCAAGCTCGCTTCCAAGGCTGCGGCAGCCACGCGACCAAGCACTGGGGATGCTCCAGAGATCTTGGAGGCCGCGCCCGCAAAGAAGAAACAATTGTTCTCTCAAGACCAGGCCGAGACGAAGCATGTGCCCGTCGACGATGGAGGTTCAGGCTCCACCTTCACCATAGGCGCCGGCCTCCCCCCAGATCAGGAAGAGGCACTGGTCGGCTTCCTCCGTGTGAACAAGGATGTGTTTGCATGGGTGGCGACGGACTTGGTCGGCATCCCACGGGATGTGATCGAACACCATTTGATGGTGTGCCCCAGTGCACGCCCGGTGAAGCAGAAGGCGCGGCAGCAAGCCCAAGAGAAGCAACCGTTCATCGTCCAGGAGGTCCGCAAGCTGCAAGAAGCCGGCGTCATTCAGGAAGTACGGCACCCTGATTGGCTAGCCAACCCGGTCATCGTCCCCAAGAAGGGCGGGAAGGAGCGCATGGGCGTCGACTTCACGAGTCTCAACAAGGCGTGTCCTCAGGACCCGTTCCCTCTTCCGTGCATCGATCAGATCATTGATTCCACCGTTGAGTGCGACCTGTTGTGCTTCCTGGACGCCTTCTGAGGCTACCACCAGATCAAGATGGCGGTGTAGGACATCGAGAAGACAACCTTCCTTTCCCCGTGCGGGGTGTACTGCTGCACCTGCATGCCCTTTGGGCTGTGGAATGCCGAAGCAACCTTCCAGTGATTGATGCACATCGCCCTGGGCCGGCAACTCGGGAGGAACGCCGAGGCGTACGTCGACGACATAGTGGTCAAGTCGCGGGAGGCAAGGACCCTTGTCGAAGACCTGGAAGAAACATTCGCCAACCTGCGCAAGGTAAACCTGCGGCTCAATCCGGAGAAATGCGTGTTCGGTGTCCCGTCTGGCAAGTTCCTGGGTTTCCTGGTGTCGCACAGAGGGATCAAGGCAAACCCCGAGAAGGTCAAGGCAATAGAAAGGATGAGTCCGCCACAGACCCTCAAGGAGATGCAGAAGCTAGCGGGTTGTGTAACCTCGCTGGGGCGCTTCATCTCCAAGCTTGGCGAGCGCGCCCTCCCGTTCTTCAAGCTGATGAAAAAGAAGGGGCCCTTCGAGTGGACTCCGGAGGCTGAGGCGGCTTTCCAAGACCTCAAGAGGTACCTCACGAGCCCGCCGGTGATGGTGGCGCCTCGTCCTCTTGAGCCCTTGGTGCTTTACCTGACCGCCACGCCCCACTCGGCTAGCGCATCACTCGTGGCGGTCAGGGAGGAGCGCGTAGGTGTGGGTGCGCAGCGTAGCGCCCCACGTACAGTCGCGCCATCGCCACCTCAGGATGGCACTCCTGAGGCCTCAACTACTCCATCGTACTGCAAGGCTCCCAAGGCCCCCTCGTCCCAAGTGGAGCGGGACGTCGTCGACGCCTCTTCCCTCGTCGAGCACCCGGTGTACTTCGTCAGCACGGTGCTGCGTGATGCACGCACTACCCCATGCCGCAAAAGCTCCTGCTCGCGCTCCTCGTCGCCTCCAGGAAACTGCGCCACTATTTCCAAGGCCACCCCATCAAGGTCATCTCCGCGTACCCCCTGGAGAAGGTGCTCCGTAGCGCCAATGCCATGGGGAGGGTTGCCGAGTGGAACATCAAGCTGCAAGCATTCTAGCTGGAGTTCAGCACCACCAGGGTCATCAAGGGCGCGACCCTCGCTGACTTTGTGGCGGAATGGATGGATGCCCCTGACCGGGGGATGAGCGAAGACCGGTCCCTCGCACCCGGAGACGAGGCGCCCGATGGCTGGGTCATGTACTTCGACAGTGCATTTGTGCGGCAGGGCGCGGGGGCTGGAGCCGTACTCATCTCGCTAACCCAGGATAAGTTATGCTACGCTGTGCAGCTCTGCTTTCAGCATGGCGAGAAGGTCTCCAACAACATCGTGGAATATGAGGGCCTGATCGCTGGCCTCAGGGCCGCGGCTGCCCTCGGGGTCAAGCGTCTCACCATTAAGGGCGACTCTCAGCTCCTCATTAACTTCTCCAACAAGGAATACAAGCCTAGGGACGAGCACATGGAGGCATACCTAGAAGAGGTACGCAAAATCGAAAAACGCCTCTTGGGCTTGGAATTGCAGCACGTCCCGCATGGCACGAACAAGGAGGCAGACGACATCGCCAAGAGGGCGTCCTGACGCGAGCCCCAGAAGCCTGGCGTCTTTGAGGAAAGGCTCTTCAAACCGTCGGCAGCCCCCCTCACGGCAGGCCTGGCGCTGCTACGAGAGGAGCCGCCCCCGCCCCCCCCCCCCGGGCGCCCCGGCCTGCGGCGCGACCTCAGGAGCCCGCCTGCTCCTAGCATTGGAACCTCAGGAGGGTTGCTGGACCGAAGAGTTCAAGGCATACCTGCTCCGCGGCACCCTGCCGGAGAAGGAGGAAGATGCAGAACGCGTGGCCTGTCAGGCCACTGCTTATTGCTTGTAGGACAGCGAGCTCTACCGAAGGTGCCCCAACGACATCTCGCTGCGATGCATATCCAAGGAGCAAGGGCGCGAGTTGCTGGCTGACATCCATGGCGGGGATTGCAGGCACCATTCTTCATCACGCACCCTCGTGGGCAAGGTATTCCGCAGCGGGTTCTACTGGCCCACGGCGCTCAACGATGCCACCGAGCTGGTGCGATCCTGTGAGGCCTACTAGTTCCATGCCAAACAGATCCACCAGCCCGCTCAGGGCCTCCAGGCCATCCCGCTCTCGTGGCCATTCGCAGTCTGGGGGCTGGACATCCTGGGCTCGTTCCCCCGAGCAGCCGGGGGCTATCGCTACCTCTACGTCGCCATCGACAAATTCACCAAGTGGGCGGAGGTGGAGCCCATGTGCACCATTCCTGCTGGCTCGGCCGTCAAGTTCATCAAGGGCCTCGTGAGCTGTTTCGGGGTCCCCAACCGTATCATCACTGACAATGTCTCTCAGTTCACAAGCAATCTCTTCAGGACATATTGTGCTAACCTTGGAACGCAGATATGTACACTTCGGTGGCACACCCACGGAGTAACGGCCAGGCTGAACCTGCCAACGCGGAGGTCCTGAGGGGCCTCAAGACAAGGAGCTTCAAGAAGAAGCTTGAGGCCTACGGCAGGGGTTGGCTCGGTGAGCTTCAGTCCGTGTTGTGGTCCATCCGCACCACCACGACTAAGCCCACCGGCGAGACCCCGTTCTTCCTCGTCTACGGGGCTGAGGCAGTCCTCCCACACGAGGTTAAACATCACTCCCCGTGGGTCTTGGTGTTTGATGAGGCACACCAGGATGCCTCGCGGGGGACAGATCTCGTGCTCGGGGAGGAGGCCCGCCGCCAAGCCTCGCTCCGTGCCGCGAGGTACCAGCAGGCGCTGCGGCGGTATCACTGCTGCAGCGTCTGCTCCAGGACCCTCGAGGTGGGTGACCTCGTCCTGAGGCGGGTGCTCTCCAGGGAGGGGCTTCACAAGCTCTCGCCTATGTGGGATGGCCCGTTCAGGATCGCCCGCGTCTCCAGGCCTGGCGCCGCGCGCCTGGAGACACAGGATGGGGTCCCCATCCAGAATGCCTGGAACATCCAGCACCTCCGGAAGTTCTACCCGTGAAACTCTCACATAATAATGAGTGGGGCTGTATAGGCCCCAGAGTCTCCTGAGCGCCGCCCTGGGGCCTCACGGGGGCTCCCACCCATGCCCAAGTGGAAGCCCCATGCTCCGCGCTGGCGGACGACACGGTCTTTCAACGACTATGCCCACGCCTAGTGGAAGCCCCATGCTCCGCGCTGCCAGGAAGACTAGAAGACTAGTGTAGGCGCCAGACGCGGCTGTTCTTTTGCTTGCTTTTGTAGCCGATTTGCCACTTCTTGGAATGAAATTTGAAGTTCTCGCGTCTTTGTTTGAAAGGGATGGGAATTTTTCTCCTTGCAGCTTTTGCTCTTCCGAGTCTTGCAGTTGCCCGTCACTGCTCTCCGCGCGTCTCGTGAGCGGGGGCTGGGCACGGTGTGTATGCCTGGATCCACCCACAAACACACCTCACCAAAGCCTTGGCATCCTAATCCTCGCGCGACGCTCTTAAACGAGCCAACGGGCATGTATGCCCTCCCGAGTCCCCATCTCCTGGCCTCGCTGGGCATCGCGACCCGGTGTACCAGTGACGATCGGTCCTCACTCAGGGGCTCACGTGGGGTGTGGCGCCGTGTGAGGCATCTCCGGAGGCCCCACATCCTCATGGCCCGCTAGAGACCTCGCGGCCACTAGGCGCCTCCTGAGGCCTGAGAACCTTCGAATCCTTAAAGAGGGAAATCCCCGGCAAGATCTCTCTGGAACGAGAGGCATGCAGGGGATCCAAGCTCCGGAGGAGCACGCCCTCGCGGCACAAGAGTCGACCACAAGCACACCAAGCTAAGTTATCCTAATCGCGATCAACAAGAACCTGTCGATTGGTAGCAACACGAATGCTAAGATACGAAATAAAAACGTTAACATAATGGCGCAAGCGCCATGGTCCATTACATGCCCCAGCAGGACCTTCTATATTTCTTGATGCAGGGAAAAAGAAAAAAAGAAAAAGTGGCCACGTGACCACCGCGGCTCCCGAGGCCTGGCTCCAGCGACACCTGCGCTCAGTCGGAGTCCTCCTCCTACTTCACCAGAGCGCGATGGCGAGGCGGCTCGTCATCCTCCTGAGCAGGAGCGCGGCGACGTGGTGGCTCGCCACCTTCCCCGGTTCGGGAGGCGCGACGTGGTGGCTTGTCGTAGTCATCGTCGCTCATGCTCTCCCCGGAGGAAGAGCCGCCGCTGCTGGAGGCGCCGCGGCCGTCGCCAAGGGCGAGTTCACCGCCGAGGATGCCACCGCCCTTTCGGTCGTCGTCGTCGGAGGGGTGGACGTCGTCATCGCCCTCCGGACAGCACCCCAGACGCCCGCCATCCTCCCTGAAGATCCTGATGTAGAGGGTCGCCGCTCCGTCATGCCTGAAGTGGAGGGTACATCTCCCCTGCAGGCCGCGTGCACGGGCAAATAGCTGCCACCCACGGTTCAGGAACACGTAGCCGGCGGGGGTGACCTCGACCTCCACCCACGAGGCCTTGCTGCAGCAGCCGTCGGCCTGCAGCCAGAGGCCGCCAGGCCCTCCGGCCAGCACCGCACTCGCGAAGAAGCGCGGGAGCTGGAACCAGGTGCCTGCCGGCCTCTCCGCCCACACCACGAACTCCGAGGATGCGTCAGCCAAATGGGATCGCGGGCGCGGTGGCCGGACGGCCGCCGTATGCTTCCCCCCTTGGCCGTGGCCACCTTGGCCGTGGCAGCTTCCAGCGTGGGAAGGAGCCTTTCCGCGACTGCCAGAGGCAGCACCGACCTTCGAGGGGGTGCGCCCACACCCTCGGGGAGCCACAGCCGGCGTCGCAGCGTACTTGCGTGGACGGCCACGGCCCCTCTTGGGCGGTGGCGAGCCTGGTCCCTCCTTGGGGGCATTTCCTTTCTCGGTGGCGGAAAACCTCCTCACTGGCGCCATGGATGCCTCGGCGAGATGGTGGCGCGACGGAGAATAAGAAGGAGCGAGCAACAAGAAGATGAAGATGGGTTGGGGGCTCCGCCCCCCTTTCCCATTTATAGGCGGAGGAAGGCTAACCGGCGGCCTCTCACGCTCCAAGCAATGATGGCCCCACTGCATGCACCAGGCAGTTGTCAAGTCGGGCAGTTGCCGAGGCGATGTGGGGAAGTGGAGACACCCACGTCCCATCAAGCGCCACACGTCGGCCTGGCCCGCAGGCCATTGGGGCCCGCGGCGCTTCGCCCTTGCCCTTTGGCTTCGCCTCGAAGCCAAGCCCGAGCGCGCCTTGGGCTCGGGGGCTAATGTCGATGTTCTGGGAACCAAGGTACCCAGACCTGCCTGCCTGCGGCCCACAACGTGGCTCCTTCGATGGCCTGGTACGGCCCATCTACATGGCCGCCAAGACAAGACCCTCGCGAAGGCCCCCTGGCCTCGCGAGGCGGACGACACCAAGACCTCTGGAGGGGGCGGCCTCCCCAGGCTGCCTCCCGAGGAGCGGAGATTTCTATGCAGGCACTAGCCTCATGAGGCTGCCATGACGCAAGCCATGATGACCAAGACCAGGCGGGCGCCGGCGGGCGCAGAGGAGGCAGCTTCCCCTTTGGTGCTAAGGAGGCAAGGACGGGCGTGGGTTCCCGAGGAATCTGGCAAAGGTTTCCATTCTGGTGCTACAAGACCAAGACCACCAGCATGGAAGGACGGATGTCATCGCCGAGCCCACCGCTGCGTCACGACCAGAAGCTTTGCAGGCGAAGACCACCTTTCGTCAGGAGAAGATGTACTACTTGTCCCCTTTCAAATTGTCCACTGTGGGATCCCTTCCCGCCTACATTTTGGGGGAAGAGGACCAAGGCCACGATAAATATAGGTTAGGCACCACCGTAGAGAGGGATCGGATCCTTTCCACCCTCACCAACATAGCCCTCACGAGGTTGTTCATCCACTGTACTAGTTTATCCTCAGCCCCTCGTGAGGCCAATCCACCACAAAGCAGGAGTAGGGTTTTACACCGCAAGGTGGCCTGAACCTGGGTAAACTGCCGTGTTCATCTTCTTCCTTGCTCATGCGAGTCCGGCTAGGCTAGGCTGTGGGGCAATGAGCTTGAAGCTTGAGAGGTTGAGATCTTCGCAGACGCCCCAGAGTTCGAATCTTCTTGGGTCTGCGGAGCCCTGAATCCGACAAATCGCAAGCTCAGTTGACTAGAAGCTAGACCCATGGAGGCGATGAGCGCGAGCATCAGCCGGCTGTGCCAGATGGTCCACGACGTCAGCCTACGGCCCGGCCCCGAGGAACGTCTCCAGGTCGTGCTTGAGGCCACCAGGGCGAGAGGCCTCTTGTACGACAACTTCGTCTCCTTGTTCGATGAGGTCCTCGTCGGCTTCCTCGACAAGTTCACTGTCGTCAAGAAGCTCGCGGACGACCTTGACGTATGCCTCCAGCCCACGCGCCCAGGCTCTGTGATGCCCGCCACCCTCAACGGCCTCTATGGTGACAACCTCTTCGACGCACTGGTGGCCCTGCGAATGCCCGCCGTCGCGCCGGAGAATGTCCACCTCGAGGTCACGCTCACCGTGCAGCGCCTGGCGCAGCAAGACACCATCGACATAATCACCCACGTCTACAAGCAAATCGTCCACAAGGACTACTACGTGCAAGAGGAGGACGATAGGACGATGGCCTTCTTGGACCACAAGGCAACCTTGGACGGCATTGTTCAGAAGCACGTTGAGCTCGCCGCCAACGCCGCTGCTCCTCACACGTCGGTTGGTGATCCGGCGCACTAGGGCATGAGGATGTCGTTGATGGATCCGTATGTATTTTTAAATTTCTGTCAATTCCATGTAGTAGTATATTGTAATTATCTTACCTTTCGCATCAACTTCATAATTTTCGTACGTGCCATGCATGAACCGTGCCAGAACCAAACTTATCATTACTCTAGGGAAAATCATTATTTCTATCTATCGGTCGCGCCAAGGAGCAGAACCAAAATTTACAAGTTACAAGTTCAAAAGGAAAAGCCTCGCCCCTTTGTAAATTGAATCTTTTCGCCATCCCTTCTATAATAAAAAGGCAGTGCTCCTGCCGGTTCCTCAAAAAAAAGGAAAAGCCTGCCGTGTTCGTGTCGCACCCCCACATGGTTGGTCCGGCATGTCGCTCAAGGGGGAATCCGTGCTATGTTACATTTTCACTTACAAGTGGGACCGCAGTTGAGCAAACCGATTATCGGCAAACCCCCACCCCACCCACCGCGCGATGGCTGAGCTAGAGAAAATAGGAGGGAGAAGAGATAGTTGTAGCACGGAGTCCAAGAAAATTGGTGTCAGATGGGACTCATGTGGGTGGCGTGTGCCGTACTGCTAGACGTGAACGCTAGTTATGGCCCATGCCACCCCACTATTAATCGAGGTGCTGGTTACGTAGAGCGAACACCACTAGGTCATACGGTACACCACTAGTACTAGTACTCACATTGTCGCGAAATTTCCTGGAGTCCGTGCTCAGCCCTCCTCTCTCTCTTCTCAGCCAGCCAACAGACACGCGGAGTGTGCCCATCGTCTGTTTGCTCACATTCGGTCCCACATGTCTGTGAAAACGCAAGACGACCCACTGAACCTGCACATCTTTCACCTCGATGTGCTGGTGATGAAAAACAAATCCAATAAAGATCTTCGGTGGCCGCTTTTGGAGTTACTCAAGAATAAGATTCTATTTACAGTTTAACCCAAGATGCACAACACGTACTCCTACCTTCAACTAGCACTCCATTTTCTTGCATGGCACGACCTGGATGCTGGATGTCCCACGTGTCGGCAAAAGGAGGAAGAACTCAACCAAATCTTCTCCACATTTAGACCGGAGGAGTAGGAAGCACAGAAAGCCCTGTGCCTACATCATACGTACAAGCCCACCTCATGCTATCACCATATTTCTCGGCCTCCGTGTGACACCTAGCTCTAGTTGATGGTATACTACTACTAGGACTAACTATTGTACTAGCATACTCCACTATTAGGTTGGCTCTATGTGATGTGGCAACTTCATATAACCGGATGCTGGCTATACTACTACGGTACTCAGACTCCAAGAAGTGACTCGAAAACCATTCATAAATTGAGTTTATGACATGCATATGCAAATGTACCATTCATTACATACAACAAGTCATCAACACACAATGACAACGAGGATACATGTTGGATTATAGATTATTTCGAACAAAACATTCTAGAAAATACTAAAGTTTTTATCACACAACAAATTACAAGCAATGAAATGAACTTCAGCTCAACCAATCCTTGGCATTGGAAACGCTTGCTTTGAACCATAAGTAAGCCTCTGGGAAGGGCCAGCTATTGTCAATATCGAGACCAACGCAGGACTCATCATCCAGGCTGAAGCGGCCTATATCAGGACGCATATTGTGATAGCCAGGGTAGGGAACCATAGCAATGTTCGAGGTATAGATACAGTTGCTTCTCATAAATGGTAGTAATGTTGTGGCAACAGCAGCTGGATCGCCTTTCACCATCATTGGATAGTTTTGTCCAAGGAAGAGCGAGTTTTCGCCAAGACTATCAATACGGAACTAGGTAGAAGGTGCTGGCGCTAGCACACTAGTATCCATCCCGAATACCCTACAACGGATGTTGGAATAGGTTCGGAGAGTGCGAGCATGGGAGACAACACCTGCTTCCTTAGTAACATCAGCAGTGCCCTGTATACATACAAGAAGAGGCGATCCATCGGAATAAGTTGCCAGGCGCCACTGAGTATGTAGGTCCTGCTCGTCCTCATGCTCGTGATCATCACCATCATCATCTCCCCCTTAGTTATAAAAAATTTCAAGTATAGGTGGTGGAATGTTCACAAGACCTTGGAAACACAAGAAGGTTAGTTAGTACGGGGATACTAACTCGCATGCACGTGGATGAAACAATTCTAATTATGGTGGAAGACAAATGTACCGAAACAATAAGGATTCCATGCAAAAATAGTGCCACGAGTGGTGGCAGCAAACACAAGACTCTCGTATTGAATTGCATCACAGTACTCATCTGTGTACAGAAATTGATTTTTGAGCAATATCCATTGAGGTGTGGAAGTAAGGACGTCAACAAGCTTGTCGAAGATAGCAACAACATGATAGTTCGTGTAATCCCAAGAGCGGTTGGGAACTCGACAAATTGCTATCTTCTGTAGACGATAGTCACCATGATCGTATTTGAACCTATGTAGATCATCGTGTACTCAACCTCAAGGCATTCTGAGATTTTTGGAAGTGGAACCCGATGACGAGTGTACACATTCACAAGTTCCCACTCGCAGTTATACCCAATATAAACAACCCAATCTTCATTTGTGCCTGCCCAGGCCTTACCCTTAAGCGAGGGCATCTTAACATCACACGTATCATTATCAAGTGGCATCAACTTGCACAAGGCGAGGCTTCTGTCGTCCCTACGCCAGCGAGCAGGGTCATGGCAAAGAAGATAGGGGAGATCAATCCGCTCCTGAACCCTTGGGTTCTTTGTAATGATGTTATTTGTTGAGTCGAGAATGGTCTTGAACGAACCTGCCATGCTAGCTGAGGTGGTGACGTCGCACTGATCAATGAGTTCCTCCACCACGTCATCTTTCAGATCGGTGCAAGAATAACGGGCTCGTTTCCGTCCTGTTCCCTCCATGGAGAAGATGATCGAACAATGGCAGAAGGAAGGGTGAAGGCAAATGGAGGGAGGAAGAGCGTGCAACAGCAGTTCCAAATCGAGAGGGAAAGGCGAAGAGGCGGTGGACGGTTGCCACGGTACAGGAAGAGGCGCCCCAGCCTACATAGACGTTCGTTCGGAAATTGTACAAAAGGACTCGTTGTCGTCTCACTGACATGTTGGAACGGGACCACATGTCAACAAAACATGGTGTGTAATTTCTTGTGCAAAATGCGATCTGGCCGCGTTGGCCTGAGGTGCCGCATTATTTCTCGACTTTATTTTTTTAATTAATGGCGTGCCATTCAGTTTTGAAGCACAACTAATTGGTATTGTATGCAGAGAAAATATAAACTACTCTACCACTACTCCACCTCTAGTACTAGTATCAAAAAAGATATATAAGCTGGAGCTCAGCGCTTGCTTGCTAAGGGCTGCCCACTTGCTTCTCACACTATCACCCTCTCTCCAGATCTAAAAAAGACGGTGGTGGCCCCTCTCTCTCCCTCCTCACCGGTGGTCACAGATCCGCCAGGATCCCATCCATCGGGGAAGAAAAGGACGTGCAGTGTTGACGCACTCATCGTCGGCGAGCGAGGTGACACACTGACGACAAGGCCGTCCTCTCAGACCTAGCACCCGCGCGGGATGGCCTCCATCCCCAAGCTCGCTGCCGTAGTGTGTGCGGAGGACGACGACCACGAGCGAAGCCACTTCCCGCCGACCCTCAGGTATGCTACCTCTTTTCGAACCATACCCTTGTTCTATTGCCCCCATCTTCCACGTCGCTGCATGTGGATCTTTTTCCACTCCACCATATCCCCAATTTGCTATCCTCTGCTCTGCTGGTCACGTAGACGAAAAACTTAATTTGCACTATTAAAGGAAACCCTACTTCATGCAGACTAATCCATGTCTGGGTTGAATAAGGAAAGGTAGGGAGAAAGTATTGTCGAAGAGACTAGGTATTGAACCCACATCTAGGTTGAAAAGGGGGAAATCAATAGCTAAGGAACGATTCTCGTGTCCCTTGGTTGAAAAAGGGTAGAAAGGCATGACAACGCAATAGAGAATGAACAGGTCGATCAGTTTGTTGTCCTCACATAGGAAAAAGGTGGCTAAAGAGAACAAAAATGGGAGGTAATCCACATATGCTGCCTGGATATTTGTTACTCTGGGCAACCATCCCTCCCTCACTACACTATGCGTCCGTGGAGGTACATCGTACTGGTGCGCCCACTATCCGAATGGGCCTCCCATGCTCTTATTGCCACTTTTTTGCTGTAAGTATAACACCAACGGTAAAGTCAAGCAATGCTACTGCTAAAGTGATGCCACATTTAACTAATGCCGCACTCAGTCTAATGCCACCGATAAATTTAAGCAATGTCGTTTAGTGTCACTAGATTATTTCAGGGTTAGCTGTTGATTGTGGATGGATTAAAGATTTTTCAGCTAAGGCATTCTAATGTTGTTGCACAGCCAGTATACCAACGATGAAACTTGTTACTACCTTCAGATTTTTGCACTGTTAATGCTTATAGATTACATACCTCACTTTCATGAGATAAGTCAAATTTTTTGTACAGTGTCACCAAAATGCCAAGGCGCTGATGTCATTTTAGTTTGGTTAAACTGCACAAAAAATTATGAAGAGAAGAGGAAAGGTCAAGAGTGGGCACCTCCTCCTCCGGCTGTTTTCTTGATTCAATTGATCAAGTTTTTAATTTTTGATCGATTATCAAGATTGGGATAGCAATTTTTCAAGTCCCCTCGAGTTCAAAATGATATTTACCTTGAAGGTACATGGTTTGCAATTTTTTTATACTGTCATTAGTTAATAATGCTAGTTACCTACAGACTTTTGTATTTGGTTTAATGCTATTGCATAGCTAGTATACCAATGATGAAACTTGTTACCTTTACATTTTGTATAGTTAATGCTTATAGAAATCTTCCAGTGCTAGCTTATGGAAATCTGTTCAGTAAAACCATTGTACTGTACCCCGTAATAAAAAAACTACTCTACTGTTGCACTAGCCACTGGATTAGTGTATATTTGTACTATTCGAATGGTGTTGCATTAGCGTATGGACATATATAAGGTGTGGCAAGCTTTCCCAGATATGTGCTTAAGAAAACTACAACCTATTTTTCTAAATACTAGACGTTTGGGTACTTTAAATTGAACTACGAAAACGTCTTATATTAAGGAACAGAGGGTGTAGAGTTCACTCAAATTATGCCGGTAAAGCTAGTCACACCTTTGTAAAAATTAATGTTCATTATGTTATCGGAGGAGGTCTGTATGTTTCTCTCTAATCCCTGTCGATTACATACCTGACATCATGAAGTAATGGTAAGTCATTGCTTTTTGTACAGTGTCACTGAATTGTCAAGGTGGTGATGGCGTTTTATTTTAGTTGAACTGCACAAAATATGCTTAAAAGAAGAGGAAAGGTCAGGAATGGTTCAATCTTTCAGAAAATACTATGTATGCCTTCCTGACATCAGCCGCTGTTGCCTTATTTATTCCTTCAAACAGGTGGTTAGAAACAGTCTTGCTACCTTTTCCCATTAAGAAATTGGAATGCTTATATTTGTGAGTCTATGCTTCAACTAGTTCCACTTTTATAGTAATCACACTTTCAATATCTGTGCAAATAGGGATGCTCGATTTTAGTGGAACTGCACAAAAAGTCCAAATGGTTCAACATTATGAGCATGTTTTCTTCCAAACCGGTATATCGAATTGGTGGCACTATGAGCTGTTCATTACGAAGGTACATGGTTTGGTACTATCTTGCTACTCTTTTTGTACTGTCATTAGATAGTAATATTAGTGGTTTGCATGTGAATTTATTGGCAGGGTGGACCTACATTGGAGGTGCAGGACATGATTTAATGATAGGATGCTCAATTTCGGTTGTATCGATTTCACCTCTTCCATCACTGCGAACATGGATATCCTTGGTCTGATGATGAATAGGCGCTATATTTCTGCTCTGTACCAGCAAATCAATTCAGTACGAAATTGTCCAGGGCAAAACATGATAGTATCAAATTGTCCAGTGCAAAACATGACAGATGGTAAGGGGAAACGACTAGAAGAGACATGTTTAAACCGAAAATACAAGGTGCGGTATATGTTTACTAGCTGCTTGATATTTGTTCAGACAGATGTTTGCCCATTGCTATTTGGCAAACAAACAAAGTGACCTCAATTTTGGTGGAACTGCACAAGAGAATAGTATAGTCACTGCATGCAGTGCCATTTGAAAATAGACACAGAAAGATTGGATAGTCACTTCATGGACTGCACAAAAGTAGTACTGTACTATTTATTGGCCAACACTAGGTGCTTCATTGCTTTGGTCTGATTATACAATGGGCATCATTTTTCCTAAGTTAAAGTTTGTATTCCGAAAATAGTCTCGCCGTGTGATCGAGAGAAGACCAAATCATATTGCAGTGGATGTTCCTCCATCATGTGTGGTTCATTCTCATGGTTCCAGCTGTTGGTGAAACCACTTACGTTTGCAAGAGGAAATGTAGACTTCACAAACAAATTTCTCTTTCACTCTGTACTGAATGTTGGCCCAGAGAAGCATCCATGTTAGTAGCAAGAATAGATGTTTTTTTCTAGATCTTTGCTTTTGGAGCTACATATTTGTATATGATCTGTGAATCATTGAGATGCATTAACATGTTGATCTTATGTATGGGAATAGTACTAGTTGGTTGTGAATTTGGGCTACTAATGTGAACATATTACAATGCCAGGCCTATGAGTCTCGTGTGAACATTTCAAACAGATCGGCTCTTACTACTGTGCATAGCATGATCCTTATTTCTGTGTGCTCAGTGTTTACAAGTTACTAGCAGTTCCTTATTTCTGTTTGCTCAGTGTTTACAAGTTACTGATCGATCACTAGCTAGCCTACTAATACCCTCCTGGCAGTTTTAATTGTGATGCAAGATCCGAAGGTGGCAGTTTTTTGAATAAAAATGCCTATGTCTGAAGAAACTGACATGCTGTTCTGAAGAAAATGCCATGCGAATCTGAAGAAACTGCCAGCAAAAACGTTCGCGAATGCCTTACCTCCCAGCGAACGTTCATCAGCTATTGCGATCCTACATGTACACTATCTGACTGACTCGATCCTACGCGAATAACCAGCGGATCACGCACTTACCTCATCTGGATGAATCGAGTGCACTCGTTTGACCGTCATGCCAACATGCGACCCAGCACGGACAGGACGCACCACTGACGGGACGGGACGGGATGGGACGGCACAGTCATAATTTCAGTTTTTCTAGTTTCCACGGCAAGCTGGTGCGCTAAGCCATGCCTGCTTATGCATTGAATTCTGATGACCGCGATGACCGTCGCGTTTCCCGCGACACGCTGGTTCACCTACCTTCCGCCTATAATTACTAGTTCCCGGCGTTCTCCGGTGGCACCATCACCCAACTCGCCCTATCCTCATAAGCCCCCACCAGCTCGACGTCAATCGCCACTTGCCCTCACTCTCGCCACGTCCGTCATGCCCCGTCCATCCGCAATAGGCGACGCCGGAGGCGGTCATCGCCGGAACTAGTGTTCGGTTTTTCATCGGAAGGCAGACGGAGGGAGGAGGCATTCTATCGGTCTTTAGATGGCAATGCAGAGTATGAGGACTTGTTGGAGCGCGACCGCCTAGCGGAGGAGCAGCGTATCGCCGATTTGCGCCGCCAGCGGGGCATGGAGCAGCAGCGCATCGACGCTCTGAGTCGCAAGCAGAGCGCCCGCAACTGGGCCAACTACGTGGAGGCCGGCGCCCGGCAAATAGCCCTGGAGGCTGTCGGGTACGCACGCGTTCGCGACGCCGAATTTGACTACCAGCTCGTCAAGTGGGTTTCCCGCTTAGAAGTCGAAGCTTTGGTGGACCACGCCGGCATGGAAAGGGCCAACACGCGTGAGCAGCGCGCCCTATCGCACCTCTGGCAAGTCCGAGGCGAGGAGGAGGACGTCGGTGCCGGCGTTTAGCGTGTACCGCAGAAGGCGGCCGGCATCGTCTAGTTAGCTAAGAGTAAGTTAGTACTTGTACACTACTAGAGTATTAGTGGGAGTAGATAGTTAACTTGGCTATGATGGTTGTCAACGTGGAAGTTCAGTACTCTATATCTGGATTAGACCTGTTACTTTGCTCTGAATGTTGAACTTTCCATTTGAACATATGGAATGGGCTATTATTTTTTTAAATGGGCTGTATTTGTCCGCCACGGATTTAGAGGCTGACTTGTGGGCCTACTAGGTTGACGCGTACACAATCAGAAGATGATTGTACGTGGAGAGGATGATAGCAGGGACCCACCAGGGTCATGGCAGTACGCAAGCAAGTGCCTCCTTATTTCAAGAAAAAAAATGGTTCCTCCTAATGGATTTCTGACATCTGGGTCCCATGCCATTGTCAATGTAGTCAATAAACGAAAGAATTGCACAACGAGCGGCTGACACCAGGGACCCAGCAGCTCGCCCAGTTCTTTTTGTTTTTGAGACGGAAGATGGGTGTCAACTCGGCTGTGCGGGGCACTCTGGCCTGTCTAGCCAGCATTTTATTTTATGTTTACCACAAGACCAGTCCAGTAGTTTTTTTTTCTTTCTGAAAATGGCTAGCCCGGTTTTTTTGTTCTTTTGCAGAATACCCAACCGAGGCCTACTTGCTTTTGTCAGCCCTGCTAGGCTGCAAATCTTTCAAGACAAGGAGAGTTTCATTAGGCTTGCCCAGAAAATGGGCTATCACTAATGAGAAATGGGTTGTACATTTTTAAAACACATCAAACCGGCAATTAGTTTCAAATTTCTTTTTTTTTCATTTCGAGATTTTAAATTCCATTGATTTTTATGCGTGGACAATTATTTGGATTTTATATTGATATAAATTTAATTTTCAAATTAGTTTGAATGTGACTCGAAATTTTGCGATTAAAAACAGTTCGGACGGCACCGAAATATGCAAAATTTTGTAGAATTTTTTAACCGTGGCCACAATATGGGCTGTAATGCTAACAAAAAGAATATGTGCTCCAAATAAATCCTTAAGAATTAGCAAATGGGCTGTAAATTATTAGAAATAATGGCAGATGGGTTGTATACTGTTTTCCACAGATGTGAGGCTGACTTGTGCGCCTACTATAGGTTGACGCATACACTTTCCTAAAAAAAAAGGTTGACGCGCACGCAAGGCCGTGTCAACTTAGTCAACACACGAGAGCAATGACTGTTGGATGTCCATCCAACGGCCGCCGTGCTTCTTCAATCTCTACTCTTCCTGCTCCAGCCGCTCAAACCAGCGCCGGCGGGACTGCCTGCTCCCTCCTCCCATGGCCGGCTGTGCTGCCGCGCAGGCCGCACCGCCCCACCCTACTCCGTTGCTAGCCAGGCCATTCCTCTACTCACCCACACCTCCTATTATTTTCCGGCGACGGCAACCGAACTCGTAAACCCTCGTACTCCCCACCGCGTGGGCAACAACTGCCGAGTCTTCCCCGGCTCCGGGTCGTTCCCTTCCTAGGCCTCACAGTCGTCCACCGCCCTGGTGCTCTCAGCGCGGCGTGGTCAACGTGGTCAACGAACGACATCCATCGAAAGAGGACTGTACGTGGTGAGGCTGACAGCTGGGTCCACGGCCGCACGCAAGGAAGTGCCTCCTTATTACGCACAAAATAATGATTCCTCCACCTGACAGCAGGGACCCACCGGAAGGGCCTCTGTATTTCGCGAAAAAAAGTTCCTCCCGCTGACAGCTCGGACCCACCAGCTATATCTTCGCATGCAAGGAAGTGCCTCCTTATTACGCCCAAAAAAATGAATACTCCCCCTGCTAGCTGGGACCCACCATAGTTGGAGGCTGACTTGTGGGCCTACTAAGTTGATGCGGATGGAGGGCTTTGTCAACTTAGTCAATATGAACAATTCTAGCTCCAGTGACCATACGATGTCCATCCAACGGCCGTGCTGCTTCTTCAACCTCTGGTCTTCTTGCTCCAGCCACCCAAACCAGTGCCGGTTGTGCCGCCTGCTCCTGCCTCCCGTGGCCGGCTCTGCTGCCGCGCAGGCCTCACCGCCCCACCCTACTCCCATCGCTGGCCTGGCCATCCCTGTACTCACCTAGACCTCCTGTTATTCTCCGGCGACGGCAGCCTCACACTGCAGCCCAACCAGTAAACCCTCGTACTCCTCTCCGCGTGGGAAACAACTGCCGAGTCTTCCCCGGCTCCGGGTCATTCCCTTCCTAGGCCTCGCCGTCGTCCATCGCCTTGGTGCTCTCGCCACGGTGTGGTCAACGTGGTCAAAGAACGACTTACATCGGAAGAGGACTGTACGTGGAGAGGCTGACAACTGGGTCCACGGCCTCCATTTTACGCGAAAAAAGGATTCCTCCCCCTGACAGCTGGGACCCACCAGCTATAGCTTCGCACGGAAGGAAGTGCGTCCTTATCCTCCATGACAGCTGGGACCCACCCGGTCGAAGCGTAGGTAGCGTTGTCTGTCTGGTCGCGAACGTGTATGTACATACTGGTCGATCGGTCTCTCTGCAACGATGAACCGTGGCCGAGCAAGCAGCAGCACGTGTAGTAGTAGAGCCCCCGACGTAGCGGTTCAGGCAGTCCCTTCTAAACCGTGTACACGTACGTACAGCCACATGCCAAAAAATACGGCCACGTACGTACATACGGGCGGGGTCTCGAACGCCTACTCGCGCATACGTACGCCCAGGGCTCGTGTACATGGAGAGGCAACAGACGGCAGTAACAGCGTCCTGTTCATCGGGCAGCCAACCGGCTGGATCGGAACGGAGAAACAACGTCCTATTCATCGGGAGGCAACAGACTGGGTCGGAATGCGTCCTGTTCAACGGGAGCCAACTGGCTTGGACAAAATAGCCGAAACGGGGTCTGGCGTATCGCAGTACGGAGGAAACGGCCTTCTGTTCGACCAGCTACGGTCGAAACGGCATCCTGTTCATCGGGAGGGGTCTGGCGTAACGCAAAACGGAGGAAACGGACTTGTGTTGGAGCGCTACGGTCAAAAGGGGGGTCCTGTTCATCGGGAGGGGTGTGGCGTACCGCAAAACAGGACTCCAAGGGCTATTGTTTACCCATCGTCGACTTCCTTCAGCCTCCACCTGCACTGTTCATCCACCGTGTCTTCCTCCTGCCTCCACAAGCTACTGTTCATCCATGGGCTACTGTTCATCCAGCCCTCTACCGACTACTGTTCAACCAGCCCTCCACGGGGTCCTGTTCATCCACCCCAACCAGCTCGGCTGTGTGGCGGCCTCCTCTCGGGGTCCTGTTCATCCAATCCCCACCGGGAACTGTTCATCCAACCCCAACCACGTACATCTCGACTCGTTCAACCAACCCCCACGTTCACTGTTCATCAAGAGGTAGCAGGTTCGATCGGCTTCAGTAAGCAGCAGCGATCGATCGCTCGGGTTTAGTTAGCAGCAGTAGCGAAGGAATCGCTCGGCTTCAGTTAACAGCCAAGGGATCGATCGCTCGGGTTCAATAACGTAGCTAGTGCAATCGTTCGGGTTCAGTAAGCGAACGCCTCGCTCGGGTTCAGTTAGAGCCCGACGACTCACACACACGCGCGTACGTGTACGAGAGAAACGCACAAACCTCCGTGCATCGCTCGGCCCCGACCACCCACCGTAACCGGGAACTCCCCGATATTTTCCTCGCCCTCACTTCTACCACGATTTTTTCCGTCATGGACCGCCCAAAGAATGTCATGCAGGTGCGTCTCCGGCCCGCCCAGGACAAAAAAGCCTATTTTCTGTCATGATTTTTTGTCATAGAAGTAGGAGCCCACCACATCTATGATGATACCGGGTTTTGTCACAATTATCATCATAGAAGTGTCATAAGCATGACAGATTTTTTTTTGTTCGGGGCCAAAATGTCACGGATGTGTATTTTTTTGTAGTGTAAGGAGTTGGACTGTGTGGCACCTCGTTATGCCGCTTGTGAGTAGAAGGTTCATGAGTTAACCCGGCCACCAGATCTCCAGAGCCGCCACTCCGAGTTTGGCGCCTCGACTCATGCTGAGTTTTCTTCAAAATAAAGTACGGGTCTAAGTGAGCATATGGATGAGAAAAGCTTACTTTTTAGACGACCCGCCTTATCTTCTTTGGAGGCAAGGAGTCTGAGCCGGAAGAGATGGAAATTACCTCAGCATCCTCGGCCCGACTTGTTGCTACCTCATCCTAAGAGTAAGACGTGTCAGCTAATTAGATAAAGAGGCGGCCAAGAGAATCAAGTTCTACCTCTGATTGATCATCAGCATCTGCTGACTCGCCCATGGTGACTGGCTCAGTCACAGCGGCGGGTTTGTTCTTTTTCCGGGATGGTGCAGTCTTGGTTTTTACCGCCTGAGTTTTCCTTTTCTTGTTCCAGAAGGCAGAGCCAGGCTGCATAAATTAGAAGGGTTAGAAAACAAAGTACAAAGGAAGATAATGATTTATAGGCCGGATGGAGAAGAATGCTTACTGCAGGTGCCGGGTTAAGCTTGAAGAACGGTAACATCCCCGTCTTATTGCAGCTTTCCTGAGGTTCCCCGAGCAGACTTTTTATAGTTTTGTTGACTTTCTCGGTGGTAAAATTATCAGAATTGTACCGCTGAGGGTCATTTGACTCGCCTGAGTATTCACACATTAAGCCGGGTTGGTGGCTTAACGGGAGGATTCTCCATGCAACCCAGCACCGGGCTAGATCAACCCCTATTAACCCATTGGCTAGCAAGGCTCTTAATTTTGGATAAACCGGGAGGGCTTCAGCATGCTCCTCTGGAATAATCTTGCTTGTCGGATTAAAGTCCATGGAAAAGCGGTCAACTCTGTAACCCGGCAGAGGGTTCTCATCGGCTGGGGTGGTATTCTTGCAATAAAACCAAGTCCTGACCCATCCCTTAGGGTGACTTGGCAGGGTAGCTGAAGGAAAACAACCATCTGTGCGTCTCTGGATTGAAATTCCGCCGAGTTCTAAGCTCGGGCCATCCGCACACTCAGTTTGGCGGTTCATATAGAAAAATTCCTTAAAGAGAGCAACAGTGGGCTCTATTTGCAGATATGCTTCGCATAGGATTTGAAAGTGGCAGATATTGGATATGGAGTTTGGACCCAAGTCTTGAGGATGAAGATTGAAGTAGCTCAAGACGCCCCGAAAGAATTTTGACCCGGGCGGAGTAAAACCTCTAAGGGTATGGTCAGTAAAAACCACAACTTCTCCTTCGCCGGGTCGAGGAACATCATCCCCTTGGCCGACTCGCCAACCAATTTCTTCTTGAGGCGCCAGAAGACCTTAATCTTGATAATCCTTAAGGATGAGTGATGTCTACTATGCAACTTTATTCTTGTAGACTCGTGTTGGGCCTCCAAGCGCAGAGTTTTGTAGGACAGTAGCAAATTTCCCTCAAGTGGATGACCTAAGGTTTATCAATCCGTGGGAGGTGTAGGATGAAGATGGTCTCTCTCAAACAACCCTGCAACCAAATAATCAAGAGTCTCTTGTGTCCCCAACACACCAAATACAATCGTAAATTGTATAGGTGCACTAGTTCAGCGAAGAGATGGTGATACAAGTGTAGTAATGATAGTAGATATTGATTTTTGTAATAGGAACAATAAAAAACAGCAAGGTAGCAAGTAACAAAAGTGAGCACAAACGGTATTGCAATGCTTGAAAATGAGGCCTAGGGTCCATACTTTCGCTAGTGCAATCTCTCAACAATGCTAATATAATTGGATCATATAACCATTCCTCAATGTGTGATGAAGAATCACTCCAAAGTTCTTATCTAGCGGAGAACATAAGAAGAAATTGTTTGTAGGGTACGAAACCACCTTAAAGTTATTCTTTCTGATCGATCTATTCAAGAGTTTCTACTAAAATAACACCAAGTTATCCTTTCCGATCGATCTATCCAAGAGTTCGTACTAAAATAACATCATATGATACGCATCAAGCAACTCTAATGTCACCTAGATACTCCAATGTCACCACAAGTATCCATGACTTAATTATATGATGCATCAAACAATTTTAGATTCATAATACTCAATCCAACACGAAGAACCTCAAAGAGTGCCCCAAGATTTATACCGGAGAAAGTAGGACGAAAACATGCATCAACCCCTATGCATAGATTACCCCAATGTCACCTCGCGAATCCACGAGTTGAGTGCCAAGACATATATCAAGTGAATCAATATAATACCCCATTGTCACCACGGGTATTCATATGCAAGGCATATATCAAGTGCTCTCAAATCCATAAAAGTATTCAATCCGATAAAACGAAATTTCAAAGGGAAAACTCAATTCATCACAACAAGATAGAGAGGGGAAAACACCATATGATCCAACTATATTAACAAAGCCCACGATACATCAAGATCGTGCCAAATCAAGAACACGAGAGAGAGAGAGATTAAACACATAGCTACTAGTACAAATCCTCAGCCCCGAGGGTGGACTACTCCCTCCTCATCATGGTGGCCATAGGGATGATGAAGATGGCCTCCGATGATGATTTTCCCCTCCGACAGGGTGCCGAAACGGGGTCTAGATTAGTTTTTTGTGGCTATAGAGGCTTGCGGCGGCGAAACTTCTGATCTAGGGTTATTTCTGGGGGTTTCTGTATTTATAGGATTTTTTGGCGTCGGTTTCACGCGAAGATGGGCCTCGAGGTGACCACAACCCACCTACACACGGGCAAGGGCCCAGGCGCACCCTGGTGGGTTGTGCTCACCTCCTTCACCTTCTGGTCCTCCCACGAAGTTTCTAGTGCCTCTTTTGTTCTAAAAAAATCGTCAGAAAGTTTCGTTGCATTTGGAGAACTTTTATTTCTGCACAAAAAACAACACCACGGTAGTTCTGCTGAAAATAGCGTCAGTCCGGGTTAGTTCCATGCAAATCATACCAAAACCATATAAAATTGTTGTAAACATGGCATGAATACTTCATAAATTATAGATACGTTGGAGACATATCAGCATCCCCAAGCTTAATTCCTACTCGTCCTCGAGTAGGTAAATGATAAAAGAAATAATTTATGAAGTGTGAATGCTAGCATAGTGCATAAGTTTGATCAATGATAATTTCAATCACTTTTTCTAGCATCATAACAACAACTCTTTCTCATAAAACTCATGATGATAAAGTAGCAATTGAAAATGGAATTTTTTGTTGTGGAATGCTACCTATCATATTCATCATATACACTTTCTTTTGTAGCATGGACATTTGGACTTGAATGATTCAAAGCAATAGTCTATAATTTGACATGAAGACATAAATACTCAAGCATACTAACAAGCAACCATGCCTTTCAAAATATCAACGCTAAAGAAAGCTATCCCTAGCCCATTATGCTCTATCATTGATCCAAACACACTCAAATATTAGCTACATCCAATGCACACGTATGATCATAGTGCTCCCTAGTTGGTGCTTTATAAGAGAATATGAAGACTCAAATAAAAATAAAAATTGCATAAAGTAAATAGATAGGCCCTTCGCAGAGGGAAGCAGAGATTTGTAGAGGTGCCAGAGCTGAAAGCTTAATTGAGAGATAAAATATTTTGAGAGGCATACTTTTCCCGTCAACGAAAACAACCGAGAATTCCCAACACTTTCCATGCTAGATACATCATAGGCGGTTCCCAAATAGAAAATAAAGCTTATTCCTTTTTCCACCATTCTTTCACAATCCATGGCTAGCCGTATCCACAGGTGCCTTCCATACCAACACTTTTCAAGGAATTTATTATTGAACAACATAAATATTTTTTTTGCATTTCGGGACTGGGCATCCCTATTACCTTTGCCACACTCTCGTGCAATGACAAACGAATAAACACTCATCTTGAGAATAACGCATCTAGCATGGAAAATATTGGCCACCCCCTGCCGCTTCATGAGCGGTACGGGCACACAAAAAGGAAATTTATTTTGAAAATTAGAGTTGGCACATACAAATTTACTTGGAACGGTACGAAAATACTGCATATAGGTAGGTATGGTGGACTCATTTGGCACAACTTGGTTTAAGGGGTTTGGATGCACAAGCAGTGTTCCTACTTAGTATAAGTGGATGCTAGCAAATAGATTGAGAAGCGACCAACGAAGAAACGAAAACGATCATAAACGAGCATTAAACATAACTAACACCGAATAATGCACCACAAGTAGGATGTAACTAGCGGAGTCACTCGCGCATTTGCGCGGCTAGATTTTTTGTTAGTCGTTATATTGGAGTTTTTTTATCTACCATACTGCTTTTAATATCTATTGATAGAATTTTCACCATTCCAATTTTGGTTAAGAATGTGCTTGACATTGTACTCGATTATAAAAATCTAATTTACCCGATCCGTGTTTGCCTTTTTAGTGTTTATTTTACCCGCTTTTGCCTACTGCCATGACTAATCTATTTAGCAGATTCAAAAGTAAGCATGACACAACATAGTTCAATAGTCACATGTTGCCAACATCACATTTGGCTGTAAAAAAAATGCCCATAAGTGTTTGACACATTACTCTAGGATTTATATATAATTTAAAATATAGAAAACATTGTGGTATGTCTTGAGAAAATATCATTAAATTCAGATAAAACTTTTTCATGAAACATTTTTGTTTGATTTTGGACCATACTGTGTGTTACTAAAGATAGATGGCACTGTCGTCTATGACCCGCCACGCAAAATTGTATAAACACATAATGAATTTCGGTTAGCTTTTCTTCTTACAATCATTATTCATGACGTGTGATTTTTCAACATCTATGAAATAGTTGAAAAACAATCCGCCAAGAATTTAAAATAAATGTTCATTGCTAATTTATACATAAATCACCGACATTGCGTCAAATATGTTCCAAATTTTAGCTATTTATGCCCTTCACATGGAATTTCTTTGATTTTCATGTTTACTATTTATGTAATAAATTTCTAATAGTGTATAAGAATTTTCAAATGTTTATTTCAAATGCGCGGATTAAAGCCACAATTTATTATTATTTTTAGCTTAACTTAACTTGTGATATAATATCAGGATATGAGGATTTCATTTAAAGTACCGACCTTCCGAAAGTTCTATAAATATTTTGCGCTTTTAGGGTATATTACATCACATACCCATGTTCTATAATATCAGAACTTATGTTAATATGATTTAGTAATATGCAGTTGCCATTTGAGAAAAAAACTTATCAAATACGTATTCCAAATTGAGGAGCCAAGGCATCATGCATGCTACCCGAGTTTTGATAAATAAATAATTGAGTTCTTCGTCCACCAAATAATAGCTGTATTAACTGTGTATAGAGGTTTATATAATAAATTTGTACTCTTTATTTACCTTAAAACTTTGTATCTACATACACTATGCATTTCTATGAACATTTGAAGTCACCTATGTGGTTGTATTCTCTTCTGTCGTGAAAATGAGGTGATATTCTAAGCATTGGCGCGGTCTCCAACATGTATATGTTTGGCTACGTGTTTTGCGTGTATATGTAGCAGGAAAATCATGAAGTTTTATATCGTGGAAAACATATCAATGCTATCCAGAGAAGTTCATTTTTTTTTACATGTCTTCATCTATCTAGAACAAAATTAATTTTTATTTACTTTTAGTATGTTTATGACGTATCTTCATTTACTTAAAACGTTGTTAATTTTTTTTTACTTTTAGCATATAAGTAAACAAATTTGGACCTAGAACAGTTGTTAGTGATCGGTCTTTTTTTCAACTTTCGCATATAATTAAACTAATTTGTCACCCTCACAAAAAAATGTAAACTGATTTGGTAGCTTATTTGTTCTTTTATAAGTTTGCTTCTGTCTACATGCATGCGTTGGTGATCTATGAAGTGCGTGGGGTGTGCCCATAGTTTGTAGCTTTTTTTAGGAGACCATAGTTTGTAGCTGATACGTAATTTGATGTGTGGCTCATGGTCCGTGTGCCAGACGCCTTACCTTTTTGATTGAGTTTAGAGAGTCCTCATAGCTTTACGTACATGCACATACTATAGGCTAGTTCACTATTTCCATACGTGACCGATTAGATCAGAACTCAACCGTTGTAATTAAGATCAATGGAACGTATATTTTTAGTGTATGTGGACAAACATGGTGTCTTGTTTGACTTATGTTTTAATTATATAATAAATGTTGCTGATTATCTACAGGTGAAAAATCTATAGATTTAGATAATATGATCCTTTGACGAACGATGTATAAGTTTCATCTATATTTTTTTACAGGAAGTATAAGTTCCCTCTTTTTAATAGCATTTTTTCACCGGCAAAAAGGAGAGCATTTTTTCATGGTTTTTGATGTTTGCTAGGATCTGTGTATTCTATACTAATTTTTTTTAAATATCTGTACCGAATCTTGCATAGCTGATGTATCATGTGTCATGCCCAACGTACTCTTCTGCAGTCCCATTAGAGTGAAGATGATTACGACCCCGTATATTTTTTTTCTAAGTAAAACAGCCCATAGTCCCAGGCTCCTCATAGAACTCTCTCTCTCCATTGGCTAAAAAAAAAAGAACTCTCTCTCTCTCCTTTCCCTATCATTAAAAAAAAAGAAATCTCCTCTCCTCTCGTATGATCCCCACCAGGCTCCTCATACACATCTGCCATTTCTTCCGATTTGCCGCCAGCGAAGGACGGCGTTGCTGTGCCCCATCAGGAAACTAATCCTCATGCTATCCCAGATCCACATGTCGCTTCTTTTCTCCTGATTTTTGTTCCTTGGTGGTGGCACATATGACTGGGTGAGTGCGTGGATCTCGGCGACCTCGCTGCTCAAAATTGTCGTAGCCGGAGGCCCTGGATGTTGGGTCTGCGTAGGCATTGAGGGAGGTCTGGGAGGAAGAAATATCAGCAAGACGTGAGTATCTTCTGCGAGTGGCTGTTAGTTGTTGCCCTCCTGCTGTCTGTACTTGTACCAAAATGTAAGTGTTATTGCAACCATATAAGTTTTTTTGAAGTTGAATGATCTATAAATCAGAATAAGATTTTATCTTTCCATTGGTAAACAACTTTTTATGTGAAATCAGAAATCCTACCACAACTTTCTGTCTGGAGATAGGCACTTATACTTGTTCTCTGAATTCTGCAGTATAGAATACAGTAAAGCACACATATGGATTTGCTTGAATTAAGTCTAACTGAACCTAGCAAGAGACCCTTGTATCTAATTATTGATTGATAGTAAAAAAAAGTAGGTTTAGATGCATGTTTACTGAGCTAGGTAGCAAAAGAATCAGCTTAATGTGAGACATGCATTCGTCTAGCTGTAGGTTAAGTTTTCATGTTCAGTGATTTACGCGCGGCTAGTTTTCTTCTTCCAATTTCTCTTTGTGTATGTACCGGCGCACTTGGCAAGTGTGTGGGCACGTTTGTTGCGTTCTCAAGGATGTGGACCCTCGACGACCTCGTCGAGTCCGGCGGAGGGGCCATGGGGAGTAGCAAGGAGAACACGCTGGCTGCACTACTCAACTTCTACATGGCCGACGGCTTGAGGACCATGGCAGATGGGTTGTATTTTAGCCCAGTGGAGGAGGCTGTGAGGGAACACTTGCTGATGATGAATGCAAATAGCAACAGTCAACCGTGAGATGCTGGTCTCCTCATTTTTCTTGATGTCAGACTACTACCAAATGTAAGTGCAAACTGATGATATTCATCCTTTGTAATGAGGATTATTTCTTGTACTGTATCCGTAGCAGTGTGGTACTCCATAGTATTTTTAATTTGCTTTTAGCAAGAAATGATTTTTTGATGGTGCCTTCTGTCTGAAAAAACGCCTTATGAACCGGATTGGTTCATATGTATCAATCAGTTTTTTTTATTTTCTTAAACTGCAAAGGCATTACCTTTTGTGTGTTCACCTTGGTTATTAATTTTGGTATAGGTTTGTTGAGCTGAAGTTAGCTTGTTGAATTTTCTCAAGTAACTTGTGGTCACCACATGAAGTTACCGCGAAACATATTTCAGTTGGCAGCAAATTTTTAGTGACATAAGCAATTAATGTGATTAGATAGTGGATTTTCTTTGCGGCTAAGTCTAAATGTGGGACCATTTTTTTGGTCAGAATTGCGGCGCCGGGCAAAGCTATTGGTATGTACAACAGTAGAGAGGTCGCTGATATGCTTACATCCTCTTCTGCTATTAAGTTACAACAATATCTATTGTGTTGGCCTCCTATACATTTGGCAAAGTATAGTTTCTTGAAATTGTGAAATAAATCCTAATGTGTGAAACTCTGGTCTTGTATTATGTTCCTGTCTATTTGCAGATTTGGCTAAAATAGCATGTTTGTAAAGGAAACTACATAAAGAAGGTTATCAATTTGTTTTAGAGTAAGAACGTTGCTAACATTCATACCCTTAATCTAATAAGTATCCTTCTTATCTAGGTCGATGTCAAGTACTCTCACTTATCTTGGTCGATACAAATAGACGGTCGTACTATTTATTTCATAAGCTACTAATCTACTAATTATCTTGACACTTGTTAACATCTCTATTCATGAAAGTAGTGTATGGCAATAATAGTCTGCATTGTCATGTTCTTTTTTCCTGTCGATGAAATAATTAGAAATCCAATCTATAATATCCTTTTGTATACAATATTTCCGGCCATATCTAACTCATGTACGTCATGCTTTTTAACCATACATTGTATTTTTTTAATCATTTTTTGTCCTTCATACGCATTTAGTTGAATAACAAAAAATTAGAAGATCTCTTTGTATACTATATTCTTTGCGCTATCTTCGTTTGGGCACTCTGTGTCGTCAATCAGCACCTTTAATCCTTCTCTGTTTGTGACTCTTGATAATGCCACATATAGTTGGCCATGGCAGAAGACTTGCTTAGGCAAATATAGACCCACCTTCTTTAGGGATTAGCCTTGGCTTTTATTTATGGTCATTGCAAAACAAACTAATAGAGGATATTGCCTTCTTTTTAGCACGAAGGGCCACTTCGAGTCGCTTGGTGACATAATGATTTTAGGTATGTATACCTTGTCACCGACATGTGTTCCTGTGATCATTTGTGTCTCAATGTACCTGTTTGCTAGCTGTGTGATAGTCATTCGTGTACCATTGCATAAACATGCCGCTTGATTGATGTTGCGTAGGAGCATAACCGGCAAACCTACCTTCAGTTTTAGCTCGTGGTTTGGAATTCCTGGGAAGGTCAATTTGTTAAGGAACTCTGTTGGACACATATTCTCCATTGTGTTGTACTTTGTTGTTGCCTTGCATACAGTGTCCAAGCTTAGGTATGTCACCTCTTCACCTTGTATTTGGCTCATTACGTAGTCATTTATCTTCTCAACTATTTCATTCCTTGGACATAGTATTGCTCTTTCTTCGAGAAATTCATGGTCACGATAGTTTTGGTGCAAGTTTGGGTACGTGCTTTTCACTATCTCTTCTTTCGGGTCTTCTCCTTTTTGCAGAATTATGTCTCTAGGTATTTTTACCCAATCATCTCCTTCATCGTTTGTTTTTTTTCCATCGCCAATTTGTAATATCCATTCTGCAAATTCAACCACATTTTGCTTTTGTATTGGATCTTCTGACAAGCACTTCAACCTCATGTTTTTAGTTAGTCTAAATATTTCGAAGTGCTTCCATAGGTATGACCTTTTGACTGAGGCATTTACTATCTGCTCTCTCTTTCCCTTTGTAATCACTGGAAGCATTTGTCTGAAGTCGCCTCCTAGCACAACTGTCATGCCACCAAATGGCCTTTGGTCACTGTTTTGGTTTTTGAACCTTAGAATATCCCTAAGGCTTTTGTCTAGTGCCTCGAAGCAGTGTTTGTGTGCCATAGGAGCCTCGTCCCACAGTATCAGTGAGGTCTTCTTTACCAGTTCAGCCAAATGCGAGCCTTGTTTTATTTCACATGTTGATTCTTCTGTGATATTTATTGGAATGTGGAATCTTGAGTGCATTGTTCTTCCACCTTGGAGCAGCAATGCTGCAATGCCAGATGATGCTATCGCAAGCACTATTTTTCCCTCTGATCGTAGCTTTGTTGTGATTGCTTTCCATAGATAAGTTTTGCCTGTCCCACCATAACCCCCTACAAATATCTGTTTCAAAGTCCTGTGTAAGCTGATTCCATTATGGCATCAAAGGCCATTTTCTGGCCATGGTTAAGATTGCTAACTATGGTTTGGTGCTCAATCTTTAGTGCTTCCGTGTCGTAGCTAAGTTCTTCGTTTATCATTTTGTTCCCAAGTTGTTCAAGTTCAGTAGCATTTGGTAGTTCTATGCCTGGATAGTCCTTTAGTGTCTTTCCGGCTTGCCTTATTAGTTTCTCTATCTCGATCAGAGCATATGATTTTTTCTGTGAATTAGTTAGCTGCAACATAGGAAAGTTTAGGATAATTCTTCTTTTGTACTGGATATCTTCAGATAGTGCCTCCCATGTTGAATCCCACAACATTTTTGGGCTGGTCACCTCACAATGGCATAATATTGTGGTGAATAGCTGTCGTAATTGTGTCCCTGATCCCCAACTTGATGCTTCATTGATGCATTCAATGCACTCACTGTCGTCATCAAGAAATCCAAGTGCTTGGCATGCTGATTTGTATGTTGGGTGAACTACTCCATTAATTGTTCTAATATCCTCAAATGATGTGCATCCTTTCTTGGTGTTTAGAAGCATTCTCATATAATACCGGTCACCAATTGCAGGGTGTGCATAGTAGATTCTTCCAATCGCAAAGCCCCTTTTCCGCTCCTCCCAAGTTTTGGAATCGCTTTTCCATACAATTTTTTATGGGAATTTTGCATAGGTTAATTCTTTTCCCACCTCATGTATTTTGTTTGCCTCCATCCACTCAGTGAACTTAGTACTTGTGGATCCTGGCCTTCTTACTACTTTCTCAATGTCAGTCGAGTCCGAAAAAATAACTTGTTGCTCATTTTCAATGTGGAATGGTTGTCTCTCTACTGGTGGATCACGATGGTGTAGATCAAACTGGAATATCCGCCAGCATGCTTCGGTTGTTGATATGTATCTCATCTCTAGGTATTTCTTGATTTCATCATAGTCGTTTGTCGCGTCCCTTTCCTTTAGTAAGGCTGTTACTTGGTCATCGTCTTTATGGATGTACTTAAATAGGTACTTGATTGACCTGGACTTGTTGCACCACTCCACATTTATATGAGCTTGGAATTTGACCAAAAGGTTTCTGTTGTATGGCACGACAAATCTGTTATCGAGCATTGCTCCTCCCTTTTTGATCTTCCTTCCATTGTCTCGCCTTCTATATACTGGAAAGCCATCCTCATCGATTGTGGTATCGACATTGTACCATTTTGGGAAGTGTTTAGTGCATCTGTTGTCCATCATGCATGGTGATTTTGTATTTGCCTCTCCGCAAGGCCCGTGCATCATTTTCAACAGCTTCGTATCCATCTGGATTGACATCTTTGTTTGGGATCTCCGCACTGATTATTTGATTGATTTCTGATGGTCCTTTGCACTTGTAATTCTCCTTGAGAAATACCAATATGTGCGCATGCGGGAGTCCCCTCTTCTGGAACTCTATTGTGTAGATAACTGCATTGATTGAATATAGTTTTATTTTGTTAAATTTTGGAAACATTTTAGTAAATAGATAAAGGCTATTGTGTGCTTAAAAATTGAAACTTTAGGGGCTATTAGTTAGCGATTAGTAGTCGACTGATCTTACTTGATATAGTTTCTCCAAAGTGTTTCTTCACAACGATATCTCTCATTAGCTCCTTCAGTTTTATCATGAATACTCGGTCAACAATATCTGGTCGGTCGGCTGGCTTGAGGCCTCCTCCTGCTTCATCTAGCATGTATTGGATCTCGGGCCACTTTGCATTACATGTGAATGTTATAAATAGGTCTGGATATCCAGCCCAACGGCATATTGCAAATGCGTCTTGCAAGTTTTGTGCCTTGTTTCTTCTACCTCCTATATAAGATGAAGGTACAATTATCCTCTTTCCGACCTGCTCTGTTCTGGTGTCCCCTCGCTCAATCGCGTCTTGCAGTCCACTGTAAAGTTCAGTTCGTAGCTTCCCTTGATTATTCCTGATCCAGTTTAGTCTGTTTTGCTCAATGCATGTGTAAACATCCACCCAAAATTGCAGCGATAGATGTCTAGACGTTAGCAGCGACATTCCTTGGTCGGGTCTTTGCTGTAGGTAGTATGCATAGTAGTTTAGCATAGTTACATATTTCCTGCTTTTGTCACCTTCTTTTGTTCGCTTGTAAGGTATTTCAAGCTTGAATCTGTCTTCTCCATATGGAAACAACAACGGGTATTGCATTGACATTAATTTTGGATGGATTTCTGATATTCTGTGAGGTTCCATATTTTTGTACTCGACAACGATGTCTCGTCCTTCACTCTCTCCAGTTGGGTCTCTTACAACTAATGCTGCAACTTCCGATGCAGATGGAAGGTTGTGTGTTCCGTTCCTTTTCCCAAGTATTCGAAGCGTGTAATCGTGGTAGTCTTATTCTTCGAATCTATCTCTTGCCATTCTGAATGATTTTGCAAGGATGTTGTTCTCATCAAGCATTTCTTGTAGTTCTTTCACAATGGCAGGGTCCACCGTTTTTTTTATCATTGCATCTTGAAGCATGTATCCTGTTTTGCACCTCATTTTCTGTCTGATAGATGTATAGCTGGGCAAATCGAGGTTTGTTACCTTCTTCAGGTAGAAGAGTTCCAATATGGTGGTAGTTCTGGCCATGCAGTCTAAAAACATATGGTCCTTTGCCTTTGTTTATTTCTTTGTCAACGGTTCCTCCCATAGACGTGAATGAGAACATTGAGTTGTATGACCTTCTATTTTCTCTGAAGTTTGTTGCATCACTTCCTTCACTTGTTAATAGTCCTGCGAGGTAAGGTGGAGGATATGCTATCTTTGGTAGGTCAATTTTACCTTGTTTGCAGCAAATTCCAAAAGAAGGTTTTTTGGTTCCTCTATGAGAATTTAATCTTTCTTCACACCATAGTATTGCATTGCAATGTTCGCATCTATATGTTGGCTTTCCGAAGTTCCATATCGTGCTATAATAACTTCCAGACGTAGTGCAACTGGTTCTTTCTATGATGTTGCTTTCAAGCTCATTCTCGCTCGCATTTGTTCTTGCACGCTTGACATCTTTTCTTTCTTTGATTTGTTCCTTTCTCTTCCGTGAAGCATCTTCTTTTGTTTTATTGGTTGTTTCCTGTGTATTCCTGCATCTCTTACTGTCGGGGTACGACACCTATGGGATCCCGAGAGACCCCTTTACGATTCGGCGGGGGGAGAGGTATACGCAAAGAGCAGAACCAACGATCGACGCGGGAAGTTTTTACCCAGGTTCGGGCCGCTGATCAGCGTAAAACCCTACTCCTGCTTTGTGTTCTTATTAATGTTCTTGAGCCCAACCTTCAGGAGCGCTCGCTATGAACAGTACGTTCAAAGAGCAGCTACGCATGCAGAATGGGCCAGAAGTTCTCCTCCTCTGTAGCAGTTGCCTTGGGCCTCCTTTTATATGCTCAAAGGGGTCACCACAGTGGCAAAATGTACATACATTGAGGTGTAAAGTAGCTACAGGGTATCATACCTAACCCCTGACGGATTAGGACAAACGCATTTAATGCACCGTGAGGTGTCCGTTTAGGTGTCCTCATTTTCTTGGGGATGGAAAAATGGGCCATCCCATCAGCACCGCTTAAGCTCTCTTCTATTGGCGCGTCGTCACGCGTCCAAAGAAGGACCCAGAATGTCAGGTTTTGTCGCTGTGCTAGAGCAGCGACATAGCGACAAAACCTTGCCGGGCGCCGAAGCTTGCCGGGCACCAAGCCTTGCCGGACGTCAAGCCTTGCCGGGCGCCAAGCCTTGCTGGGCTCCGCAGGCCACCCCGGCAAGATCTTGCCGGGGAAGCTGGCCTTTGGATTCCAGCTCTTCTTATCTGCTGATCCTCAGATCTCTGACTTGATGATTTCTTTGGTGGCTTGAATCGACCTCGAACTGTTCCCCGGCAAGCCTTGCCGCGAGTATGGCTACAACTGCCCGTGCATAAGTACGGGGTACTAGTGGCCCAATACTTAGTACACCGACACTTACTCCTTTTTTGTTGGAGTTGTTGTTTCCTCCTGATAATAGCTTCTCTAGATTCTTTTGTAAGTTGGCCTGCTGATTTTGATGCGCATTGTCCCTTCATTTCTGCATTGGATATTCTTTTAGCAATACAATATTATAGTTGAATTCTAATTTATGCATAATGTCGTCAAGAGGCTAACAATATATGCACTAAATAGGAGATGTCGGCTGCATGTAGATGGCCTATAATACTTATCGATCATGCTTTCAGGATTGCTGTGTTTTGTGGTTCGAGCTGCGGTGTATGGCATTATTGAGTGACATGTGCTTGTTTCTCAGTGAACGACAGTTGCTCCATGGGAATTACTAAGGCAAAGTACTCTCTAAAATCATTTTTAGCAATATACGTAAATTTATTAGGTTCTGCAATATTTACAAAGGTAAATATTTGAAATGTATATGTTAGAAATGTACAAAAAAAATAGTGTGCATTACATGAAGATTGTAAAATCTCAATGTTTTCTTGTCTTTGTTTTTCTAATTTTGTAAAGCTTCACACGCATGTGCTAATTATTGTCGTAATTGTATCTTTGCTGCAAAGCAAATCCTGTAGCGATCCTGGAAAATATTTTATGCCATGTATAGATTATTAGAGCATATCTTTTTATTGCTGCAATGACTTTATCAGTCCGTGAGTCACTTTTAGTTCATCACAGAAGCTGGTATTATTTTCTCAAAGAAACTAAAGTTTATGTGAAGAGCCAAGGCAAGACATGTGAGAATAGTTTATTTGAGTGAGTAATATATGCCTAAATGTAAAACTATAATGAATAAAAAAATTAGGAGGTTGCTTTGAACCGGTGGTATGTAGTTGTTTTCCACAGAAAGCATTTACCTTCTAATCTGAAGTGTGGCAAGGCTGATTCGTGTGCAACTTCTTCCAGCGATTCAATGCAGGTCGATTCTGAGATGATACTATCCCTTGGTTAATCGACGAAGTGTATGTTCCTGCTATTTAAGAGCAGTACGCTAACGTGCTCGTATCAGCCTATTCGATACGGAGTAGGAATCGAGTTCATAACGATTACGGCATAGAGAGAAAAATTCCAAACCCAGAGAAAAATTCCAAAGCTAACATACACCACGTATGAAGCCTATTAAGGCCCAGCAGTTTTGATGCAGGCCCATTTAGACCACCCGTATAAACAACCCGTACAGGTATCATCTACGTGTAGAAATTTTCTCGTTGGGTAAAAAAACTCTTCTCTCGCAGCTTATTCGATCCCCACCAGCATCCTTATCCATCCGCATGCACCACCTCTTCCGATTAGCCGGCTGTTGAAGATTTCGTTGCTCGCCACCACAGAACCAATTCCCAATCCATCTCCACTTCTCCATTCATTTCTTTGAATCTCTTCAGTTACGGGCGCAGTTGGTGGTTGCGAGGAGTACGCAGACGCGTTCGTCTTGTTCTCAAGGATGTGGATCCTTGAAGACCTCGTCGAGTCCGGCGGAGTGGCCATGCTGCAGAGTGGCCATGGGGAGTAGCAGGGAAAACATGGGGGCTGCACTGCTCAAGCTCTTCATGGCCGGCGGCTAAGCCATGGCAGATTTGCTGTAGTTTGGCCTCATGGAGGAGGCTGTGTGGGAACCAATTGGTGGGAACTCACCAAGTCGCCTACTGATGATGAATTGTTGGATCTGACATCCGACGTACGGGATAGAGTTTGGGTTTGCTGATATTGTCCTCATAGGTATTACAGTGGCAATGGTGAAACCTTAGTATAAGTTGATTGTGGAATACAAATAGCAGCACACGACCGTGAGATGCTAGCCTTCTCATTTCTGGTGGTGTCAGACTACTACCACATGTAAGTGCCAACTGATGATATGCATCATATGTAATGAAGATTATTTCTTGTACTTTATTTGTAGCAGTGTTGTACTACATATATATTTTAATTTGCTCTTAGCAAGAAATAATCTATTCATGATGCCTTTTCTTTTAAAAAAGGCTTTATGAACCGGAAGTTGGTTATTATGTGACAATAATTTGGCTATGAGATAGATGCATTGTTACGAAGAATAATTAACTGAAAGAAGTGCATGTCTGAATGTATTTCTAAAATTTACAATACGAATTGCTTTTGATCGTGTTGTATCCATGTATTTTCGTGATATTTTAGTTTTTTAAAAACCTTTTTCAAAAATTAGTTTGATGGATTATTCTGCTATTGGTAATTAGATTACCTTCTCTGTGTTAATATGTCACCCTGGATAGTAATTTGGGTATAGATTTGTTGAGCAGAAGCATACATATTGAATTTTCTCAAGTAACTTCTGGTCACCCTATCAAGTAACCGAGAAACAATCTTCCAGTTGCCAACAATTTTTAGTGACCTAAGCAATTAATGTGATTTGATATTATATTTGCTTTGCTGCTAAGTCTAAATGTGGGAACTTTGTTTTTGGTCAGAATTGTGCTGCCGGGCAAAGCTAGCGTTATGTACATATCCGGTTGTGCTATGAAGTTACTGAAGCAAGGTATATTCCTGTCTATTATGCTGGCCCCATATTGATTTGCCAAAGTATAGTTTCTTCAACTTGTGAAGTGAATCCTAATGTGTCAATCTCTGGTCTTGTAGTATGTTCCTATCTATTATGCTGTCTTTGTACTGATTTGGATACAATAGCATGTATATAAAGGAAACTACATGAAGACAGTTTTTGATCTGTTTTAGACTAAGAACATTGCTAACATCCACTCCCTTAATCTAATAAGTATCCTTGTTATCCTGGTTGATGTCAAGTACTCTTACTTATCTTGGTCGATGCAAATAGATTGCCGTAATATTTATGTCATAAGCTGCTAATCCAAATATTATCTAGACAGCATCCTTGTTCTTCTCGGCCTTGCTTTCCGTACTTCATCTTCATCTCCAGGCACTGTATTTTTGGCTTTGCCTTTAACTTGTTTCTTGTTCTCGCGGACACCTTTTTCTTTTGTTCTGGCAAATTCATCTCAGTGCATTCATCCTCTGAGTCATCCGACGATATTACAACAGATCTAAGTCTCCTTTTATTGCCACTACGGAGCTGACGTGATGACGATGATGATCTTTTGTCTTGCTGCTTCTCTTTGTTTAATGTAGATTCATTGCTATCATATGGCTCCTCTTTCACAGGCACCAGTTTGCAGGAAGGTGAAACTTTATTATTCTGTGACTGCATACATATACATCTTCAAAATTAGACACATCTCTAAAATTTGAAGTGTGTATCGTCAAAAAGTCAATCACCTTTTTATTTGGCATGTTCTGCTTCTTCATTAACATAGTGTCTACATCATCATCCATCAATTCCTGTGCAACAAATGTAATATGAATTGGTTAAGGAATTCTAAAGATGGTACTTTATTTTTGAAACAAAGTTAATGAAACTTTTACCTCCTCGGCTTTATCGTTCAAGTAGAGCATCTCAAGCCTATCATCAGGCACAAATGTTCTCTTTACTACATAGTTTTGTGTGCCAAATGTGAGATTACTATCATTGAGCTTGAATCGAAACATTAATTTTTTTCCACATAATTGTTGAATAATCTTTGGCGCTTCTTCCGTTTTCCCATCTAGTGAGTCCAGCAAGTCAGATGCAGATGTATTAAGCAATCTTGCAGCCTCCTCGTCAAATAAAGTGCAACTTGTACTAGATGTATGGTCACTAATTTGGAGTCGAATACGATACCTAACATACCATTCATGTTAGTGGAGAGTAAATATAATATAACACTTACTATTTATATTTAAGTAATATAATATGCTTACCGAGGTGTGACCTTTTCTGGATATATACCACTACTCTTACAATAATACCTGTCGGTTTCCTTGGTAACCATTTTGGAACAGTTATCACATGACATGTACCACCATTGAATACTTTCTTGCAACCGATCTACTGTAGCTATTGTCGTGAACACAAAATCCTGAAAACAATCAACGTTAGCATTGGGGTAGGGGTGGGGGATTAAGTGACATATATAAATTGAATATGGTTCCATTGTTACTAATATTGAACGAATTGTCAATGCAGGTCTTAACTCGTTCTCGCAAAAATTGATGATACCATTTATTGAAATTCCGATGAATTACCTGGTCTTGCTGGTTTTTGTGCCTCATTTTAGTAACTTCTTGCAATGTTCTCCGCCTGTAAAACATTTGTTCTTCTACTGTTCCCTGATTACTTCTATCTATACTCATAATTTTTGGTAAGGTTACTTGTGTTGAGTCCCTGCACATATATAAAACAAATAATAATATATACAATCTTGAATCAACATGAGTCACTATTCATGAGTGGGAATTTTTAATTGGTAGTGTTTCATACCTTTCAAGAAGTTCTTGTGTTTCTGATATATCCAGATCTATATATATTCTTGTGGCACTGGTTGACTTTAGGCACAAACCTATTTAATTAACCAATTAGGATTTGTAAATGATAAGAGTAGCATCTAAGATTTATGGACTTACCATTGAATCTCTGCACCATCGTTGATGTAATAATAATGACAGTTTGGCTGCCAATTACATCCTTGGTAAAAAAATAAGCAAACTTTCCCCATAACATGATTCTGATTTTATCACCCCTAAAGAATTTAATTCTAGAAGTTAGTGTTAACCACATGGGGTAGGCATAGTTAAATTTCAGACATGCATATGCATATGCACTTACTCTGGCATTAGTATTTCAATCTCGCGGATATATGAAGGTTGTGGGCTCTTTTTTGTTATTCTTGTCTCCACGGGCTTCATTTTTGTTAGAAGTCCAATGACATCTGTATATTTGGAAATTAGTAATATAACAATTAGAAATATCAATTATTTGGAAACCATAATTACAACTATAAACATACCTGAGCATTGTGTATCTTTTCCTGCCCTTTCTTCAAGTGTCTCCGTGGTAGCAAACTCGAAGCAATAGTCCAGAAAAACTTCTGAAGATCCTTTTATCTCCTTTACCTTTGTATTGTATGCAAAAAATATTTTAATTTCATTGCTCACTGGCCTATATTTTGTGGATTCCACAACCTTAAAATTGCTGAATCCATAAATAGACTTCTCATTGATCTTTGATCTAAAAGTGTCTATTAGATTCTTCCAGATAGTAGCATGAATTGTTTCACCCTGTAAAAACAATCAATTATGGTTAGTAACTGTTGCTTAATCTGAAAAAAATCCAATTAACTATATTGAAAAGCAGACATGCTCATCCATGAGTATCATATCTATGCTAATAAGCTCATCGGTAGTAGGATTAACTGAATCCCAAATCCTCATTACTTTCACTTGAATGTTCCAGTTCTGTCCCCTTGTAGTTAAGTCTCTCAACTTTTTGTATGCCATAGTTTTATGTCTTCAAAATTAATAGGAAACAATTAGTCAATGGATATAGTATTTATGAAGATCCTATCCATAAAAAAAGGTTGTTAAATAACAATTACCAAGTCTGATGATTCAGGCCAGAAGTGCTTTGTCGTCACTTCTTCTGATGTCGATTGGAGCAGCTGGGCGTGGCTTTGTCGGGTGTCGGCGGGCTTTGGCGTGACTTCACTGGACGTCAAGCGAAGCGGTTGGAGATGACTTCTCATCGTGCTACCTATGTCGACTTCAAGCTGTGTGGACGGCGAGGCGTGTGTTCCGTGTGGCGTGTTTCAAGACGTGGTGGTCGTCGATTTCTAATTGTTTGGTGCGTGCTTCTGTGGCCGGCTGCACTTGTTTATATGGGTTGAGGTGGCTGGGTTGACGTGGCCGAGGCCGTGTGGAAATCTTGTACGTATTCGTTCATGTCTTGGAACTGTCATCACGTGAGGTCTGGTGGGTGTCCTTATTTGTTTAGGTTTCTTATTTAATTAGGTTTGACTACTATTTTTGCTTATCCTTGACCCATTGATGGAAATATTTTGTTTTTGTTTTTGCGGCTTAACATGAGGGCAATTCAGGCTAGTTGATGTCACGATGGACACACTATATTTGTACGTGACGTGTTGTACTACTTGTACATGTGAATATTTTTACGTAATATGTCTTGATAAATTTTCCTATCCTAACTACAACATAACTCTTGTGTGGGTCAGTCTGTGCTATGCACTACACGTGATGGAACATGGATGTGTTGGTCCGTTCTAAGCACGTACACGTGACAACACAACTTATCTTGTTTACGCGTTTATGTTAAATCAAGGCCGTTAATATTACAATCTAATGGATTAGATAATTTTAACTTATGTGGATGAACGTGGTGGCTTATTTTACTTCTGTTTTAATTATATAATAGATTTTATTGCATAACTATTGACTTTCGTGCTTGCATAGGGAATCATAAACCTTAACACTAATATTCTTACTAAAACATAATTATTCACCAACATGACTCACATATTATTATCTCCATATCTCAAAACTATTGCAAGGAATCAAACTTATCATATCCAATGATCTACATGAAAGTTTTTATTTTATCCTTCTTGAACATCCATCACTTTGGTACCAATTTCATAACTTGTGCAAATTGTCATCACTATTATGAACTCTCAAAATAATATAAGTGAAGCATGAGAGTGTTCGACAAACTACTCCAGAAAGATATAAGTGAAGATCAAATGAGTAGTTAAGTAAATAGATAGCTATGTGAGGACTCTCTCATTATTATTTTTTCAGGTCTAAGTATTTTATTAAAACAGCAAGCAAAACAAAATAAAATGACATTCTAAGAATAGCACACATCATGTGAAGAAGCAAAAACTTAGGCTCAACCGAGACTAACCGATAATTGTTGATGAAGAAAGGTGGGATGCCTACCGGGGCATCCCCAAGCTTAGATGCTTGAGACTTCTTGCAATGTTATCTTAGGATGCCTTGGGCATCCCCAAGCTTGAGCTTTTGTGTCTCCTTAATTTCTTTTATATCACGGTTTCCCTAAATCTTAAAAACTTCATCCACACAAAACTAAACAAGAATTCGTGAGATAAGTTAGTATAAATCAATACAACACCTTATCATTCTCTACTGTAGCAAATCACTAAAATTATTATTTAGCATTGCATACTAAATGCCTCTGCATATTGTAGGATCGAAAGTATGTTTAGAGGGGGGTGATTAGACTACTTGACCAAATAAAAATCTAACATTTTCTCAATTTTAGTTGTGGGCAGATTTTAGCAATTAACACAAGTCAAGCAATCAACCTACACATGCAATTCTAAGAGTGTAGCAGCGGAAAGTAGAACATTGCATATGAAGGTAAAGGGAAGGGTTTGGAGAGTGCAAATGCAATGAAGACACGAAGATTTTTGGCGTGGTTCCGATAGGTGGTGCTATCGTACATCCACGTTGATGGAGACTTCAACCCACGAAGGGTAACAGTTGCGCGGGTCCACGAAGAAGCAACCTTGTCTATCCCACCATGGCCATCGCCCACGAAGGACTTGCCTCACTCGGGTAGATCTTCACGAAGTAGGCGATCTCCTTGCCCTTACAAACTTCATGGTTCAACTCCACATCTTGACGGAGGCTCCCAAGCGACACCTAACCAATCTAGGAGACACCGCTCTCCAAAAGGTAACAAATGGTGTGTTGATGATGAATTCCTTGCTCTTGTGCTTCAAATGATAGTATCCCCAACACTCAACTCTCTCACACAGATTTGGATATGGTGGAAAGATGATTTGAGTGGAAAGCAACTTGGGGAAGGTTAGAAATCAAGATTCTTGTGGTAGGATTGGAATATCTTGATCTCAACACATGAGTAGGTGGTTCTCTCTCAGAAAATGTATGGTGGAAGTGTAGGCACATTCTAATGGCTCTCTCACCTATGGAGAAGGGGGTGGAGGGTTATATATAGCCTCCACACAAAATCCAACCGTTACACACATTTGACCCATCCCGGTGAGACCGAATAGCTAGACTCGATGGGACCAATTAGTTCAAAATGTGAATGTTAGGAATCTCGGTGGGACCGACTGAAACAACTCGGTGGGACTGATGTGATAGGGCTTAGGGAAAACCTCATCTCGGTGGCACCGATTGCATCAACTCGGTGAGACCGAAGTGAAGCAATAGGGCAACATGGAATTGGTCAAGCCATCTCGGTGAGACCGATTGCAATTTCGGTGAGACCGAAATAATTGCAACTGATAACAGGGAGTTGGCAAGGCCATCTCGGTGAGACCGAGATCCGTATCGGTGTGACCGAACTGTTAGGTTTTCTTGCTGTGGCTATGTCATATGAACTCGGTGGCGCCAGATAGAATGAATCGGTGGGGCCGAGTTGGAGTTTAGGGTTTTGACATATTTGGATGGAGAAAGTGGTTGAGGGTTTAGGAGCAATATCACTAAGCATTTGAGCAAGCAAGCCATTAACCAACACCTCATCCCCTTTTAATAGTATTGGCTTTCATATGGACTCAATGTGATCTTGGATCACTAAAACAAAATGAAGAGTCTTGAGCTTTTGCCAATATGTGTCCTTAGCATTTTGAGGGGTCCACATTTCTAGTCCGTGCCATGCCATTCATTGAACTTCCTGAAATATTCATCTTGAATGGATATTAGTTCAATGAGCTATATGTTGTTATGAATTACCAAAACCACCCGGGGATTAGTTGCACTTTCAATCTCCCCCTTTTTGGTAATTGATGACAACATATCGATCAAAGTTTCGACTAATGATAAGATGAATGAAATACATCGTCGCTTTGAGAAGTATGTGATAAGTAAGAGCTCCCCCTATATTTGTGCACTATTTAAAATGTGCGTTTGAATGCAAATGCACAATCGATTAGGACCATGGGTCACTCTTCCATGTCACATACATCTTGGTGGAGCGCACAAAATGATAAGAGTAAAATAACATGCACGCATCACCAAAGATACAAGATCATACACAAACAATCATATAGATAGACATGTAAGCACACATTCAGCATAGTATGATTAAACATATGATCATACAAGGTATCTCACAAGCATAACATAAATGTAGCATCAAGTAGCATCAACCAAACGAAGTAGCAAGGCAAATAAGAACCAACAAAGAAGCAAAAGAGTCTCTCTCTCTCTCTCGAAGCCTATGATCTATACACTTTCTCCCCCTTTGGCAACAAGTTACCAAAAAGTTTGAAAACGTATAGTTCTATACAACACTCTAGGCACGATCTCCGGGAACTCCTGAAGGGATCTTCTGGCTAGTTGCTCCGCTGTGCGTAGATGGCGTTGAGAGAACTGCGTCTGCAAATGCTTCAGCTGAAGTCTATTGAGCAACAGGGGTTGACACTGGTGGTGACACTGTGGCAGTGGTGGCAGGAGCAGAGTGAGCAGGCCTCATGTCTGCAACTGGCTCAGGAGTAGACCTCTGTGCTCTTGGCACTGTCTGGAATCTATCTGTGGTAGGTCTATCATCTCTGTCCTCAGCATCATCTCGCAACTTCTCAATAATGGTTTGAATCTCAGTGACCTTGACATCAAGGTTATACATCTTGTCTTCAACAATCCGCTCTAGGATCTCCTGATTCTTAGTCACGTTAGCCAGACTCTTCTCAATCCTCAGGGTTGCTTCTAGGAGATATGTGAGTTGATCTTGCTTGGTCTTGAGATTTACAATTGATGCATCTGGAGCACTTGCTGCTTTTGCTGCTTTGGCAGCCTTTGCCTTCTCAGCCTTCTCCTGGGCCCCAACAGATGTTGGATGTGAAGCATCCATCACCACTTCATTGTCCTCAAATTCTGGCCTAAGAGGTAGATGCTCTTTGTCAAGTAGATATGTGCCAATTCCAACCTTGGAATTTATTAGCATTTGAATATGTGGTGCATATCCACATGACCTCTTTTGGTCAGCAGTTGTCCTCTTGACTGTCTCAACTATCAGACTCATAACCTTGAACTTCTGTGGTATGTCAAATAGATGCTGCAGGTTGATGGAATGACCACGGATCATTCTCTCATCTCCGGACTTGAGCAACAAGGTATGCCTCAAGATGTAGTTGGTGGTGGCCAAACCAGCAAGCAAGCAATATATATAACCAAACTTATGAGTCTCAAGTGCTTTGTCAGGAATGGGCTTGTGCATATGAGCCATAGTGTTATGATCCATCCTTGGTTTGCCATAAACATCTATGTCATTCTCTCCTTCTTCTGGGGCATTGATGAGATCAGCCCACTCTGAGATCGATGACTGGTACCTGGTGCCCTCAGTCATCCACACAATCTTCCCATCTGGATAGAAGTGTGCAGTGGAGTAGAATTGCATCACAATTTCATCATTCCACTTGGTGAGATCTTGTCCAACAAAGCCATCAACTCCAGTCAACCTGAAGCTCTCATGAATGTGGGGGAAGTAGTTCTCATTGGCATTTATGTACTTCCAATCAACCCAATTCATATCACTCACAATTGGCTTCTTGTCAAGCAAAACTGTCTCATAGAAGTCTTGTTGTTCTCTGGTGTGGAAATGATAATCAACAACATTCCTCCTCTTGTGCCATATGGATCAGTTTTCCTTCACAGCCTCAGACCACTGTCCTTCCTCAACTTCATGTTCTCAGCCACTGGATGTCCATCATCATGGTCTGGAATCTTGGGCTTCAATTTTCTGAGCACTTGGGGCGCCTCATCCTCTTGAACTTCTGGCACTGGGGCCTTGTTCTTCTCTGCAACAGGAATGTTCCTGGTGGATCTCTTTGGAGTTGTAGTCTTGGGTGCAGCAGGTGGAGCTTTTGACTTGGGCTTGGAGGGTGCACCAGTCTTAATGGCATCTGCCACTAACTTCTGAGTTTTGGCTGGGGGTGCAACTGGTTCCTCCTCCTCCTCATCCTCATCATCATCCCTCATCATGGATGGTCTGCCAATTACTCTGGCAATGGTTTTCTTGACTCTCTCCTTTCTCTTCTTCTTCCCATCAACAGCTTCTCCTTCCTCTCTTGGCACAAGAGTGAAATCCATAGTCTCTTGTGTAGTAGTTGACTTTCTGGCTTTAGACATGGGAGCTCTCTTGGCAGGAGCTTTCTTTTGAAGACCTGGCTTGGTTGCAGCAGCTGCAGCATACTCTTTCTTGAGTACTTTCTTCTTTGAGGTCACCTCTTCCCGAACAACAAAATCTTCATCCTCATTGTCTGAGTTTCTCTTCTTTCTCTATCTAGTAGCAGCTTTGGGCAGATTGCTAGGAGTGCTTCTACTGCCATCATCATAGCTACTACTTTGGCTTGTGCCCTCACTGAGGTTGACCTGCTCCTCTGACTTGTTCTGGCTGTCACTTGCTTCAGACATCTCTGCAAATTGACCCTGTGAATATATGGATATGGGCAGAGTGGATGAGCATCACAAAAAACAGCTTGTTTTTGCAAAAATTGAGTCAAAATCTTATTTTTAGTTTTCTACAGAAAGCATTTCGGAGCTACTGATATGAAAATCTCGGTGACACCAAAGCACTTAACAGAGTCTAAACATACAACATCGGTCAGACCGAGTTGCGGTTTGGTGACTCCGACATGCTAGGGTTTCACAGAGAATTCGCTTTCGATCTCACCGATCAGTACGCTTTGGCCAGACCGAGTTGTACTTAGTGCAATGGCTAGGGCCAATCAGTGGGACCGAAAACTCCATTTCGGTCGGTCAGAGATGAGCTCGGCGGAAACATAACCCTAAGATTTTTCATCAAATCTAGTCTAAAGGAATTTTTTGTGTGGATAGAAAGTTCTCATTCGTGGCAAGAATCCAGGCATTGACTTTGTGCAAAGAATCGGAAGGGGAAATAGGCACAAAGTGATTGAACCATACCCTAACTTGGTGATGGTTAGCTACGGCGGCAACGGCGGAGAGGAATCCCGTTGATGGCCGCAGAGACCTGCGGCGATGGCACACAGGCGGAGATGGCGATGATCCGGAGACCAAGGGCACGGCGGTGCTGGGGCACGGGCTCGTGCGGTTTGAAAAAAAAATCAACCATACTGGTACGCAAAGAATATATACCCAGACACTGTCGGTGGCACCGAATGGAATATCTCGGTGGCACCGAGATGCAAAACTGCGTGCAGTTACTGCAACTCGGTGAGACTGAGTCGTTCTAATCGGTAGCACCGAGGTGAAAACCTAGATCAATCTAGTGGTTTCTGTGGGACCGAGTATGAGTGTGTTGGACTGACCGAATTTCACAAGAAGGTTTTGGAAGTCAGCCCTTGATGGATCGGTGGCTCCGAGTGCTCCTCACTCGGAGGGTCCGAAAAAGACTTGTTCAATTTTTTTGTGATGTAGCATGAATAGAGTTTGAGAAGAGAAAAGGCATAGATAGCTAGAGGAGGTTCTTAGGCATTCTTGTCCATCCATTTGGCCAATAAAAACCAAACAATCAAAACCACAAATGGATGTCCTCGAATGGAGAAATTATGCAACCAACATGCTCACACGATAAGATAGCAAATGAAATATGTGACAAAGCATGCACAAACACTTCTAGCATCTATCAAGCAATTGGCGATGACTAGGTCATCTATATATGAGTATATTGACTTAGGAGTCAAATGAGAACATTTGATCATAGGTCATACTCATCGTTTAAGCACAAGTGGGGTTACCACTTTTACATAAAGCATTAATGTGTTCACACCATTTGAGTTGCTTTAGCTCAATTCTTAGAGCAAAGCTCCCCCTAGATGTGATATCCCCCCTAAGAGGGATGAACTAACCTTGGGTTTTGTCGATGATGACTTCATGTAGATATTGAAGATGTGGATGCTCAATGTTGATGTAGATCTTTTTGAGCAATCCATTGGAGTGTTGCACTTTCAATACCTACATGGGTTAGTCCCACAAGGAACATACAAGGATATCCATAGACATAGAGTGAATTACACATATGATGATGTCCGTGAAAGCATTAGGTTACCTTGTCCCTTGTCTTACCAACAAGAGGGTTTGTGACTCCATGAACTAGTGCAAGATATGAAAGTTGATTGCACATGTCCTTACCAAAATGAATATGAGTGAAGTATGTTGGCGGAGTCACCCTCAAGAACACTCTAGTTCTTCTTCTTTGGGATCCACATCAACTTGATGGGAATCCTTGGAGTTGTAGTCGTACTTGATGAAGTAGAACTTGATGTAGTCTTGGGAACCCACTTGACCATGGCCTTAGGAGCTTCTTCAAATGAGCCAATCTCTTCTTGAAGCTTGTCCTTGCCTTTTAGCTTGTGATCTTGTGGTGGAAGATCGTCTTGAGCTTGTGTTCCCTTGAAAGAACTGGGGTCATACTTCTCTTGTTGAGGAACAAACTTCGTCTTGGGGTATTGATCTTCTTCCCACTCAGCTCCTTTGGCATTGGCCTTTCGTTCAAAACCAACACCTTGATTCTTCAGGTGCCTTCCTTGCTTGCGTACAATTTCCTCAAATTGCTTACTTCCGGCAAGGCTCTTGTAAACACCTTTCTCTATAATTCCCTTCAATAAGCTATTTTCTTGCTCAAGTGTAACTTGGCTAAGAGAATCATTAGTGGAATCAAGAGAATTACGAGAAGCAACAATATTGGATTTAACATGGTTATTGTTACTACTAGAGGAAGAATCTTTCTTGCTCTTATTGCTCGATTTTACTTGTGGCATATAAGTAGACAAGAGGAGATGTTTGGCAAGATAAGAAGAACTCTTCTTTCAAAGATCATCATTGATAGCTTTTAGAAACTCATGCTCTTGCTCTAAATTTAGCTTCTCGAAGCGTAGCTTCTCATGAGTCCTTAGGAGCTCTCTATGATCCTCTAGAGTTGTTTTATGAGCTAACTTAAGAGTGTTTAGTTCTTTAGTTAGACGCTCAATCTCCTTCTTATCATTGCCATTTGTTTCATCTTGATTAGCATGATTATTAGCAAGTTCATCATAGTTTTCATCACTAGTGTTGTCAACAAGTAAATCGTCATCTCCTAGCAAATCATCTTCATCACTATTGAAATCAACATACTCGGGGTGTGATACCTTAGGGCCTTTAGCCATGAAGCATCTTCCAATTCCTTCATTTGGTGAGTCAAATATGTCGTAGGAGTTGGATGACACAAGTGCAAGACCGGCAACATCTTCATCTTGAGTATAGTCGTAGTCGGAGTGATAGCTTCTCTCGGAGTAGTTGTCGGAGTCGGAACCGGATACCCATTCACCAACGCGAGCTTGATGTCTTGGTCTTGTGTAGCTCTTTGATGACTTGTCCTTCCTTTCCGAATCCTTGCTTCTACGAGAGGGTCTTCGTTCATAACGATCATCTCTACTCCTTCTCTCTCTTGGAGGCGATTCAACTCTTCTACTCCTCCTTTTTGGTGAATCTTATCTTTTCTTGTAGGGAGCCGTACACTCATTGGAGTATTATCCGGGTCTTCCACAATTGTAGCAATTATGATCACGACTAGAAGATCTTTTGTCATTGTAGGACCTTGACTTGGAGCTTCTCTCTTTGCTTCTATTCTTGTAGAACTTGTTGAAGTTCTTCACCATTAAGTTCAATTCTTCATTGGAGACTTGCTTCTAGCTTGATGTTGTAGGAGCATCACTTGAAGCTTTGTAAGCGCCACTTGGCTTGTTGTGGAGCTCTTCCTTATCCTTGAGTGACATCTCATGAGCAACAATACTACCAATGACTTCTGTGGGCTTGAGATCTTTGTAATTGGACATCATTTTGATCAAGGTGCACACGGTATCACATTTTCCATCCAAGGCTCTTAGGATCTTCTTGATGATGAATTTGTCGGTCATCTCTTCACTTCCTAAGCCGGCAATCTCATTTGTGATGAGAGCAAGCCTAGAGTACATTTCGGCGACTCCTTCACCATCCTTCATCTTGAACTTGTCAAGTTAACTTTGAAGCACATCCAACTTTGATTCATTGACGGACTCGGTACCTTCATGCATATCAACCAAAGTATCCCAACTTTCCTTTGCATTCTCAAGACGGCTAATTTTGTTGAATTCTTCGGGGCACAATCCATTGAAGAGAATATCACAAGCTTGAGCATTGTATTGCAACATCTTCATTTCTTCTGCTGTCGCTTCACGATCCGGTTCTTTTCCATCCTCGAAGAAATCACCTTGCAAGCCAATACGCACAACAGCCCAAGCAGCGGGGTTATGACCAAGAATATGCATTTTCATCTTATGCTTCCAACTGGCAAAATTAGTACCATCAAAGTAAGGACCTATACGGTGGTAATTTCCCTCGCTAGACGCCACACTCTCCTAGGTTTTGAAACCAAGGCTATGATCACGAAAGCTATGAAAATCAAGGCAAAAGGATACCAAAGCTCTCATACCACTTGTATGATCGAAAGTATGTCTAGAGGGGGGTGGGGGTTGGGTGATTAGACTACTTGACCAAATAAAAATCTAACCTTTTCTCAATTTTAGTTGTGGGCAGATTTTAGCAATTAACACAAGTCAAGCAATCAACCTACACATGCAATTCTAAGAGTGTAGCAGCGGAAAGTAGAACATTGCATATGAAGGTAAAGGGAAGGGTTTGGAGAGTGCAAACGCAATGAAAACACGAAGATTTTTGGTGTGGTTCCGATAGGTGGTGCTATCGTACATCCACGTTGATGGAGACTTCAACCCACGAAGGGTAACGGTTGCACGAGTCCACGGAGGGCTCCACCCACGAAGGGTCCACGAAGAAGCAATCTTGTCTATCCCACCATGGCCATCGCCCACGAAGGACTTGCCTCACTCGGGTAGATCTTCACGAAGTAGGCGATCTCCTTGCCCTTACAAACTTTTTGGTTCAACTCCACATCTTGACGGAGGCTCCCAAGCGACACCTAACCAATCTAGGAGACACCACTCTCCAAAAGGTAATAAATGGTGTGTTGATGATGAACTCCTTGCTCTTGTGCTTCAAATGATAGTCTCCCCAACACTCAACTCTCTCTCACAGATTTGGATATGGTGGAAAGATGATTTGAGTGGAAAGCAACTTGGGGAAGGCTAGAAATCAAGATTCTTGTGGTAGGATTGAAATATCTTGATCTCAACACATGAGTAGGTGGTTCTCTCTCAGAAAATGTATGGTGGAAGTGTAGGCACATTCTGATGGTTCTCTCACCTGAAGAAGGGGGTGGAGGGGTATATATAGCCTCCACACAAAATCCAACCGTTACACACATTTGACCCATCTCGGTGAGACCGAATAGCTAGACTCGATGGGACCGATTAGTTCAAAATATGAACGTTAGGATTCTCAGTGGGACCGACTGGAACAACTTGGTGGGACCGATGTGCTAGGGCTTAGGGCAAACCTCATCTCAGTGGCGCCGATTGCATCAACTCGGTGAGACCAAAGTGAAGCAATAGGGCAACATGGAATTGGTCAAGCCATCTCGGTGAGACCGATTGTAATTTCGATGAGACTGAAATAATTGCAACTGATAACAGGGAGTTGGCAAGGCCATCTCGGTGAGACCGAGATCCGTATCGGTGTGACCGAACTGTTAGGGTTTCTGCCTGTGCCTATGTCATATGAACTCGGTGGAGCCAGATAGAATGAATCCAGTTGGAGTTTAGGGTTTTGACATATTTGGATGGAGAAAGTGGTTGAAGGTTTAGGAGCAATATCACTAAGCATTTGAGCAAGCAAGCCATTAAGCAACACCTCATCCCCTTTTAATAGTATTGGTTTTCCTATGGACTCAATGTGATCTTGGATCACTAAAACAAAATGAAGAGTCTTGAGCTTTTGCCAATATGTGTCCTTAGCATTTTGAGGGGTCCACATTTCTAGTCCATGCCATGCCATTCATTGAACTTCCTGAAATATTCATCTTGAATGGATATTATTTCAATGAGCTATATGCTGTTATGAATTACCAAAACCACCCGGGGATTGGTTGCACTTTCACATATTTAATACTCCTATCCTCAAATAGAATCATTAAACAAGCAAACATATGCAAACAATGCAAACATAACAGCAATCTGTCTAAATAGGACAGTCTGTAAAGAGTGCAATTATACTCATACTTCCCTAACTCCAAAAATTCTGAACATTTACCACACTATAGAAAATTTATCATAGCTTATTTTTCATAAAAATTAAACATTTTATCATATTCTGACATTTCTGAAGAATTCACGCACTAGGGTGCAACTTTCTGTTTTCAAACAGCCACATATAGACTTACAAAATAAGCATGGTAAAAGCTATACTTGACGTTTTTATTGAAATGAAAGATGCAAAACATTATTCTAAATAACAGCAAGCAAATCCTAACAAAATAAAATGACGCTCCAAGCAAAACACATATCATGTGAAGAATGAAAATATAGCTCCAAGTGAGGTCACCGATAATGTTGGAGAAGAAAGAGGGGATGCCTTCCGGGGCATCCCCAAGCTTAGTTGCTTGGATCTTCTTTGAATATTACCTTGGGGTGCCTTGGGAATCCCCAAGCTTAGGGTATTGTCACTCCTTATTCTCCTCATATCGATATCTCACCCAAAACTTGAAAACTTCAATCACACAAAACTTACGGAACTTCATGAGATGGGTTAGTATGATAAAACAAATCATTCACTTGGGTACTGTCAAAGACAAGATTCATAATTGTTCTCACACAATGCCTACTCTACTCTACCATTTCCATAATTTATATTAAGCAATATAAGCCATAGAAACCATAAAACAAGCAAACTATGCATTGCAAACAGAATCTGTAAAAAACAGAACAATACGTAAAGATTTGAATTATGGTCATACTTATGTAACTCCAAAAATTCTGAAAATTTAGTAAAAAGTAGAAAATTTGTATATAAATCATCTGTAAAAAATTCAGAGTTTTTCTACGCTTCAGTTATTTTTAGCAATTCTGTTACTGCATGCAAAAGTTTCTGTTTTTTCACAAAATCAAGTCAACTATCATCCACACTATCCCAAAGGCTTTACTTGTCACTTTATTGAAACAAAAGCTATAAAACATGATTAATACAGTATCCTAATCATGTGAACACACAAAAACAGTAGGGGTAAATTTTGGGTTGTCTCCCAACAAGCGCTTTTCTTTAATGCCTGTTTAGCTAGGCATGATGATTTCAATGATGCTCACATAAAAGATAAGAATTGAAACACAAAGAGAGAATCATGAATCACATGCCAAGTACATTTAAGTCTAACCCACTTCCTATGCATAGGGATTTTGTGAGAAAACAAATTATGGGAACAAGAATCAACTAGCATAGGAATACAAAACAAGCAAAACTTCAAGATTTTCAACACATAGAGAGGAAACTTAATATTATTGAGATATGTAAAAGCATATGTTCCTCTCTCATAATAATTTTCAGTAGCATCATGAATGAATTCAACAATATAACTACCACATAAAGCATTCTTTTCATGATCCACAAGCATAGAAATTTTCTTACTCTCCACATAAGCAAATTTATTCTCATGAATAGTAGTGGGAGCAAACTCAACAAAATAACTATCATGTGAGGCATAATCCAATTGAAAATCAAAATCATGATGACAAGTTTCATGGTTATCATTATTATTTATAGCATACATGTCATCACCATAATCATCATAGATAGCAATTTTGTTCTCATAATCAATTGAAACCTCTTCCAAAATAGTGGATTCATCACTAAATAAAGTCATGACCTCACCAAATCCACTTTTATCATTACAATAAGATTCAACACCCTCCAAAATAGTGGGTGTCGGCGGACGACACCTATGGGATCCCGAGAGACCCTTTTACGATTCGGCGGGGGGAGAGGTATACGCAAAGAGCAGAACCAGTGATCGACGCGGGAAGTTTTTACCCAGGTTCGGGCCGCTGATCAGCGTAAAACCCTACTCCTGCTTTATGTTCTTATTGATGTTCTTGAGCCCAGCCTTCAGGAGCGCTCGCAATGAACAGTACGTTCGAAGAGCAGCTACGCATGCAGAATGGGCCAGAAGTTCTCCTCCCCTGTAGCAGTTGCCTTGGGCCTCCTTTTATATGCTCAAAGGGGTTTCCACAGTGGCAAAATGTACATACATTGAGGTGTAAAGTGGCTACAGGGTATCATACCTAACCCCTGACGGATTAGGACAAGCGCATTTAATGCACCGTGAGGTGTCCGTTTAGGTGTCCTCACTTTCTTGGGGATGGGAAAAGGGGCCATCCCATCAGCACCGCTTAAGCTCTCCTCCACTGGCGCGTCGCCACGCATCCAGAGAAGGACCCAGAATGTCAGACATGTTACTGTGCCGAAGCGGTGGCACAGTGGCAGAATCTCGCCAGGCGTCGAATCTTGCTGGGCGCCAAGCCTTGCCGGACGCGAAGCCTCGCTGGGCGCCAAGCCTTGCCGGGCGCCAAGTCTTGCCGGGTCCCAAAGGCCATCCCGGCAAGAATCTTGCCGGGGAAGCTGGCCTTCTGATTCCAGCTCTGCTTATCTGCTGATCCTCAGATCTCTGACTTGATGATTTCCTTGATGGCTTGAATCGACCTCGAGCCGATCCCGGCAAGCCTTGCCGCGAGGATGGCTACAACTGCCCGTGCACAAGTACGGGGTACTAGTGGCCCAATACTTAGTACACCGACAGGAGCCCCCGGGCTTAGGCCATACACGAGTGCGAGGCGTTGTTGGGCTAGGCCCAAACAGTGCACGGGCACGCGTGGCAGGGAATTAACTGCTCGTAAATATCATGTTTTACTGTGCCCCCCACTACGCGCACGGAGCGCGCGACATGGGAAGCGTGCCAAAAAGGCTGCAACTGTCTCGCGCCTATAGAGGCGCATTCACATTGGGGAATAAAAGAGGCGGCCCCGCTCCTTCCCCATAAAAAAGGAGAAGTCGCAGAGGCACGAACCTATTTATCCCCTTCTTCTTCTCAATCTGGCCATCGCCATCGCCTTCCTCCTCTCGAGCTTAGAGCGAAACCTTTTCTTCTTCCGCCCGCTGCTTCCACGCTCGCTCCACCCCCAGCTTCCGCTCCCGCCTACGCCATGGCGCCCAAGGCTAGCAAAGGCAAGGGCAAGGAGGCGAAAGCCGACGTTCCAGAGAGCGAACTGGTGAAGATGCAGAAGAGGCTCGTCGTCTTCCCTCCAACGGTCGATGCCGAAGCTCTGAAGGGGCGATACCAATGCATGTGGGCGAAGGGAACGCAAGCTCACCCCGCCACACGTGTAATCCCAGGTGCTTGCTCCAAAGGTGGATCGGACAGATACCCTTTCTTCACTGCATATTTCTATTGCGAGCTCTGTCCCCCTTTTTCCGACTTCTTCAATGACATCATGTACACATACGGCTTTCGTCTCCTTGATTTCATGCCGAATGCAGTACTTTGCATGTCTATCTTTGCCCATCTCTGTGAGAATTTTGTTGGTGTGACCCCCAATTCTGTGCTTTTTCGCCATTATTTCTACCCTCGCATCCAAAAAGGAGAGGCCCTCTCTGGTTCTATTGCCTGGATTCCGAGGGCTTGGAATAAAGAAATATACCCAGAGGGAGTTTACCGCGAAAAGTGGGACGAGTGGCGGGCTGAATGGTGCTGGATCCAGGAAGCAGATCCCCATCCTTTTTGCCATCCCCGGCAACAGAAGGTGGTCCGCGGCAAGGATTGGAGCGACCCTGCAGCGGAGGACGAGAGGCTCACAATCGCCACTACCAGAATCCTTCGCCTGAAGGTTGCCGGACTGACGATGGAGATGATCGGCTTCGACTTTCTCCGCCGCCGCATCGCCCCTCTGCAGAACAGGGGAAGGCCAGCTTGGGAATACAAGAACGCGGCAGATGTCATGAGATTGCGCCCTGGGCTGAACAACAATCTGACCGCTATGCAGCTTGGCACTCTCCGTCAAAGATTATTCCAGCGCGAAGACAAGCACCGGCTGCCGGCAAGGATTGTCCCCTTGTGCAACAATTCTGCCTTGGGGTCAATCATTGCCTTCATGCTGATGTTCAATGCCCACGGCCTTGACCCGACCTGGGCCGAGCCAAGCGAGGAGGAAGCGCAGAAGTTCTTTGACAATTTGACAGAGAAGCCTGTCCGGCAAGAGTCAGATTTTATCCGAGCCACCACTGATCAGGAAGTAGCTTACATCGCTACTAGAGTGGAGGAGGCGAATCTTGCCGCGGAGGCCGGCAACGTTGGCTTCACAGAGTGGGAAGCCAGCGGCGCAGAGGTGGTAGTGGAGGCAAAGCCTGCCGAGGAGGACAAGGTTGTCGGGGAAGAAGGCAGCGCAACCGCTGAGAGCTCGTCCGGCGAAGACACGGCCAAAGAGGAGACGCGAGAAGAGCCCCCACCTCCGAAGAAGATGAAGTGTGTTCTTCGGAAGGCTGCATCAGGCATCCCGGCAAGCCAGCCTACCTCGAGCGGCGAAGCCCCCGGCAAGAAAGTGGCCGGCAAGACGGGACCGCGGCAGGGGGCTCGTCAACAGCCTGCGCGGCGCGCGAGGCCCACACCAGCGGCCACTGCTGGGGCGGCAGGAGGGTCTCGCACTACCGCACCGGAAGCTGCTCCGGCGCCTGCCACAGCCAAGCGGCCTAGGACTCCTCCTCCGCCTCCCCACTCAGACACCGCAGCGGAGGTCGACTTCGACATCTCCGGCTTTAGTCCAGAGCGAGAGGAAGAAGAGTGAGTACTTGCCACATCTTTTACCTTCCAATCCTGGATCAATCTTACTGACTTGCTTGTGTTGTTTCTGCAGCGACACAGAAACCTTGCTGGAGAGGATGGCGAAGAGGTCAAGGACTTCTACGGGCGACGAGCCCCCGGCAGGCTCCACGAGCGTGCCGGAAACTGTCATTGTGAGCCCGGAGTCTAGTCCTCAACGCAGCCCCCAGCGCAGCCCCCAGCACAGCCCCCAGCGTAAGTCCATTGTCCTTTTTCCGCTGGCGGGTGCCGAGGTTTTCATTCTTGCCTACTAACATCTTTGGGTTCGCAGGAGAAGAACGGCAACAAGGAGGAGACATCCCCATTGTGCCTCCTTCATCGACCGCTCCGCCTACAAGCACGTCCTCGACAAGAGATCCTGCCGGCGAGCCCGTCCTAACTGAGGAGGAGCCGGCAAGCGCGGACTCCGACGACACGCCCCCGGCAACCGGAGTTGCCGGGAGGGGTGAAGCCACTCCCGACAGCCCGACGCAGGTACTCGATTGCCTCAGAGTGCTTGTTATCCTTTTTCTCTTACCTCTTTATCTTTAGTCACTTCAACTTCAACCTCGATCTTATTCTGTCTTCCTCCTTCGCCCTTCAGAGTTCCCTGTGATGGAACACATGGACGTCGACGTCGTCATCGAGGAGACCGCCAAGGATGCCGCCGTCGAAGCAGACAGGATCGCTGCCAGCGAGGCCACCAAGGATGACGTTGCCGAGGCTGGTGGTGCTCTTGACGGGGAGGCCGCCAAGACAGTACAAGAGGAAATCACCGAAGAACCTGCTAAAGAGGGCGACAGGGAGGCTGAGGACCGCACTGACAGCATTCCTGCCGCAGGAGCGCCAGGCGCTGCACCGGCCACAGAGCCCCCTGTCACTGGTGAGGCGGCCACTGAAGACCAGCCATCAACATCTGGAGGCCCCTCATCCAGCAAGTACCTCAAGGTTGGCGAGAACCTGTTCGTCAACTTGCCGGGGACGGCAAGCACTGAGGCACCAGCCGAAGGAGAAATTTTCGAGGAAATTATTGCCGCTGTCGGGCTCAAAGTTGTTGACGACCCCAGCACTAGCAGCGGCAAATCTGAAGAGGATCAACTCCTTCAGGCCATGGGTGAGAATTTCCGCAAACTCCAGGCTCTCCATCGCGCCCGAAAAGAGAAGGCGGACTCCAGAATGGCAGTTGTCGAGGCAGCCGAAGCGGATTTTCAAAGGCGCGTCGCACAAATGCAGATCTGGCACGCCGAGGCCCTCCAAGAGTTAGTCGCCGGCCGGGAACAAGTGAGCCAGCAGTGGAATGAGATCCTCCTGAAGCAATCCGATATGGAGAAGGCACATGATGAAGTTGTTCAAAGGATTGCTGCTGAAGATGCTCTCCTGACGGGGCGCCGCGTTGCTCTTGATGCTCACGAAGAAGATCTCACCGCACGTGAGCAGGCGCTCGCCGCCAAGCTTCGTAGCAAGGATGAAGACATCGAAAATCTTGTCGCACGGCGGACCCAGGAGCTGGAGCAAAAACATAAGGAGGCGCTCGAAGCTCTGACTGCAAGTCATGCCGGCAAGCTCAAGGAGGCCGTCGATGCTGCCGAAGCTGCAGAGGCCGCCAAGAACGAGCTGAGCGACAAAGTGAAGAGGCTGGAAACAGATCTCGAAGAGCACGGCAAGGAGCTCTCGACGCTCAAGGGGGACAGGGAAAAAACCCTCCACTCCTTGGCGGAGATGCAAGTTGCCCTGTCCGACAAGACCAAGCAGCTCTCCTCTGCGGCTGATAATATTTCGGTTCTGGAGCTGAAGCTGCCCACGCTGCAGAAGTCTCTCGAGGCCGGCAAGGCCCGTGAGAAGGCTCTACTCAAGGATCTCCAAGGAGAGAGGAACCTGCTCAAGAGCGCCGTCGCTGCCCAAAACGAATACGAGAAGGGAGTGGAGATCTGGACCGGACGCCTCATCGCCACCGCGGAGAAGCTTACCGCAGAACTGTCAACCATGGGCCTGTCGAACTTCAGATATTCTTCCGAGGAAAGGATATCTCCAAGTGCCAGGTTGATGATGTTCTTTGAAAGCATCATCAACGCGTTGAGGGCGCTCCAGTCCAGCCGGGCGACCCAACTGGCGAACGAGACTCGCCGGCTTTGCCGGGCGGTCCTCCGCAAGGTGCTCATCAAGGTGGTGCACAGCAATCCAGGCATCGACCTCTCCAACGCGCTCGGCCATCTGCCAAAGGATGCGAATGTTGAGGCGCTTGAAGAGCGCATCGCGCCAATCCTTGAGAAGGTGGACTCCATCAAAAGGATCGAAGGCCAGCGCAGGGATTGAGTGCTTCCCTTTTATTCTTGCCGCCATCATCTCATGTAAAAGACAATTAAGTCTCAAGTTAGAACTGCGGCAACTTATGGATGTAATATAATTTGCCTATGTTTAAGTGCATGCTTGCTATTTTCCTTGTCTGATTCCTTTACGTATGGAGTTCACCCTACGCTTATTGAAAAACTTGCCGACGCGCAACCTGCCGCGAGCGCTGGGTGCGGGACTTCAGCAGCCTGCTGGAGGCGCAGCGGCCGGCAAGACTCCTTGGTGTTCTCAGTGCAGCCACTTAAATCGTTGAGCGGACTCGAAACAAAATAAGGGCGCAACCGATTACAGCAAGGGTTCCTTCGCGTGCAGATTTTCCATACAAAAGCCGGAATCATCCAAGGAAATAACTTTATAATAAAAGAAAAACTTGCTCTGAGTTTTTAGGACTTAGCTTCCTGTCACTGTCCTCGTTCTTCCCCCGGCAAGCGTCGATTCCGAACGTCACCAACTGGTATTCATATCTCCCTCCCCCCCCCCCCCCCCCCCGGCAAATGTGCACGCGAGGAACCCCTCTGTCTTTTGGGAAAAAGAAAGAAGAGAAAATAAAGACATGAAACCTTGGCGGTTCGTCAGAACTTACCGGGATTGGATGCCATACAACATCTTAGACAAACATGCATATATATAAATATGAACATGGGAATCAATAAGGGAATGTACAACACTTAAATTTATTCATCTGTGCTCAGGGTCTGCGCCTGGCTTTGTACAAAGGATCACATGCCTTGCCGGCAAGACTTGTACAAAAGGGTGGTTGCCGGGAGCCCCCGGCAACCGCGCCTTATGGATAGAACTTGCGAAGATGTTCGATATTCCAGGAATTGCTCACTGGAACGCCATCTTCGGTCTCCAGGCGGACAGCGCCGGGCCTGGTGACTCGTACTACCCGATAAGGGCCTTCCCACTTTGGCGTCAACTTGTTTGAATTCTTGGCGGACTGAATCCATCGAAGAACAAGGTCGCCTTCCTCAAGGCTTCGGGCATGAACTTTGCGGCTATGATAGTGACGCAAAGCTTGCTGGTAGCATGCAGCTCGCACAGCAGCCTGAAGACGATTCTCCTCAAGGAGCACAACGTCATCTTGCCGCAGTTGCTCTTGCTCGAGCTCATCATAAGCGAGCACTCAAGGAGATCCGTATATGAGTTCCGTGGGGAGAACTGCTTCCGCTCCGTAGACCAGAGCGAAGGGCGTCTGGCCGGTGGCTCAATTTGGTGTCGTTCTGATTGACCAAAGAACCGCCGGCAACTCATCAATCCAGCGTCTTCCGCACTTTTTCAGCCTGTCAAAAGTTCTGGTCCTGAGACCGCGCAGCACTTCAGCATTGGCCCTCTCAGCTTGGCCGTTGCTTCTCGGGTGAGCAACAGAGGCAAAACAAATCTTGCCGCCAAGGTCTTGGACGTACTGCATGAAGGTGCGACTTGTGAACTGCGTGCCGTTGTCGGTGATGATCCTGTTAGGCACACCGAAATGGCAAACAATTCCTTTGAAAAACTTGACAGCTGACTGCGTTGTCACCTTCCTCACTGCTTCCACCTCCGGCCACTTTGTGAACTTGTCGATAGCAACGTACAAGTACTCAAAGCCCCCGGTAGCACGGGGGAAATGGCCCAGTATGTCAAGCCCCCAGACCGAAAATGGCCAGGAGAGAGGGATTGTTTGAAGAGCTTGAGCTGGCTGATGTAATTTCTTCGAATGAAACTGGCACGCTTCACACTTGGTTACTAGTGCAGTCGCATCCTGGAGGGCGGTAGGCCAAAAGAAACCTTGCCGGAATGCTTTCCCGGCAAGCGCTCTTGACCCTATGTGAGAACCACATATGCCCCCATGTATCTCCGCCAACAGCTTTAGTCCATCTTCCCGAGGAATGCACTTCAATTTCACACCGTTTGGTCTCTTTCTGTACAGGACGTCATCGACGAACTTGTACATAACAGACCGACGGGCTACTCTCTCCGCTTCTTCTTGTTCCTTAGGGAGTTCACCTGTCTGAAGGAAATGGACAATGTGCTGCGCCCATGCTGGAGCCTGAGGCTCGACAGCTAGGACTAAAGGCATCTCCTCTGCCGGGGGAACGTTTGTCTCGACAGCAAGGACTTGAGGCCCTGCTGGAGCCTGTTGCTCCCCGGCAGGCATGTCGATCCCGGCAACTTCCTTGCCGGTGGCTCCGGGGAGCTCTGCCGGGAAGTACTGGCCAGAGTTCAACTTTCTTCTCTTCTCTTGCTGCATCGATGGCGCCACGGATGGTTGAGTTAATTGGAGCACAAAAGTTCCTGGTTCCACAGGCAACTTGAGGGCGGCACGCTTCGACAGGTCGTCAGCAATATTGTTCTCGGCACGAGGAACGTGCTCCATTTGGAGACCGTCAAAGCGCTCTTCCAATTTCCTAACTTCATCTACGTAGGCTTGCATCAATGGACTTTGATAGCTCTTGTTAACTTGCCTGACGACAAGCTGTGAATCGCCTTTGATGACGAGCTTTTTGATACCAAGGTCCGCCGCGATCCTGAGACCGGCAAGCAAACCCTCGTATTCTGCAGTGTTGTTGGTCGAACTCTCCCGGGGAAAGTGCATTTCGACTACGTACTTGAGGTGCTCTCCGGTGGGTGCGACAAGCAGCATGCCAGCACCGGCGCCTTGCAGCGAGAAAGCCCCGTCAAAGTACATAAACCACTGCTGATCGATTTCCTTGCCGGGGAGAGTTGTTTCTTGAACTTCTTCGTCTGGTGTCGGGGTCCATTCTGCAATGAACTCCGCCAAGGCCCTGCTCTAAATTGTCGAAGTGCTTTCAAACTTAAGGCCAAAGCTCGACAAATCCAACGCCCACTCGACGATCCTGCCGGTTGCTTCCGGATTTTGCAAAATCCGTTGCAACGGGAAGCGAGTGACGACGGTGATCTCATGTGCTTGGAAATAATGGCGCAGCTTCCTTGAGGCCATAAGGAGGCCGAAAAGCAACTTCTGCACACCAGAATATCTTGACCTAGCCCCTTGTAAAAGAGAGCTAACAAAATAAACTGGGCGCTGCACCACCTTCTTCTTCTGCACGGGTTCTTCTGTTTGCGCAGATCCCGTCTTGCCGGGATCAACCCTTGCCGGGGAAGATCTTGCCGCGTCATCCGGCGGTCCTGCCACTGGTGTTGCTTCCTCATCAGCTTCTCTCTGCGCCACTAGCGTAGCACTAACCACTTGATTTGTTGCTGCCAGATACAGCAGCAACGGTTCTTGTGGTTTAGGCGCGACTAGCGTCGGCGGAGAGGAAAGGTATTTCTTCAAATCTTGCAGCGCAGCCTCCGCTTCCGGAGTCCATTTCATTGGACCTGCCTTCTTCAAAATTTTGAAAAAGGGCAGGGCGCGCTCAGCAGATTTGGAAATAAACCTGCTTAGAGCAGCAACACAGCCGGCAAGACGACGCACATCCTTGAAGCGTCTCGGCGCTTCAATTTGCTCAATAGCTTTGATCTTGTCGGGGTTCGCTTCGATTCCCCGGCAAGATACAAAGAATCCGAGGAGCTTGCCGGAAGGAACACCGAACACGCACTTCTCAGGATTGAGCTTCAAGTTGATCTTGCGCAAGTTTGCAAATGTTTCTTCTAAATCTTGAATAAGCGTTGCTTTATCCTTGGTTTTGACCACTATATCATCCATATATGCCTCCATATTTCTATGGAGTTGTGGCTCAAAACCAATCTGGATTGCTCTGGCAAATGTTGAACCAGCACTTTTCAACCCGAAAGGCATTCGTATAAAACAATACGTACCACATGGGGTGATAAAGGCGGTCTTCTCTTCATCTTCCTTTGCCATAAAAATCTGATGATACCCTGAATAGGCGTCAAGGAAGGACAGGAGATCACAACCAGCGGTGGCATCCACAATCTGGTCGATGCGCGGCAAGGGAAAGGGATCTTTTGGACAAGCTTTATTGATATCTGTATAATCGATACAAAGCCTCCATTTCCCATTCGCTTTCCGCACTACGACCGGATTAGCCAACCAAGTTGGATGAAGCACCCCTTTGACCAGTCCTGCCGCCTCTAGCTTTTTAATCTCTTCGGCAATGAATTCTTGCCGCTCCAAGGCCTGCTTCCTTACCCTTTGCTTGACGGGCCGCGCATGAGGACAGACAGCAAGGTGGTGCTCAATTACCTTCCTGGGAACACCGGGGATGTCAGACGGTTGCCATGCAAACACGTCGACATTCGCCCGCAGGAAAGCAACGAGCGTGCTTTCCTATTTGTCATCTAGGGTGGAACTTATGGTGAAAGTTCCCCCCGTTCCGTCCTCTCTGACAGGCACCTTCTTGGTTTCTGGCGGAGCAGCCTTGGACTTCTTGTTCTTGCCGGTGGAACTCTCTGGTACGTCCTCGACGGAAGCGCAGCACTTCGAGGAGGTGCGCTTGCCGGAGTTCGCGCCAAGGTTCCTGCCGGTCTTCTTCTTCTCTCCGGGAGTTCCAGCGGCAGGAGCAGGTACCTTGATGGCAGGTGCTGCAACTGCCTCCCGGTAAAGTTGGTCGGCACAGATGAGCGCATCCCTCTTATCGAAATGGATAGTGATGACGCCCAACGGCCCAGGCATCTTCAAGACGTTGTACGCGTAGTGTGATGCCGCCATAAACTTAGCCAGCGCTGGCCGACCAAGGATCCCATTGTATGACATGGAGATCTTGGCGACATCAAACACCACCTTCTCGGTCCTGAAGTTAAGCTCGTTGCCAAATGTTACTGGCAGCGTGATCTTGCCCTTAGGCTGGGTTCTTCCCGGATTGACCCCTTGAAATGTACCCGTTTCCTTGAGGTCCTCGTCGGGAATCTGAAGCTTTCTGAGCACATCCGGTGAGATTAAGTTTAGGCCCGCCCCACCGTCAACTAACATCTTTGTCACCTTGAGGTTGCGAATTGTTGGCGAGACCAACAATGGCAAACACCCGACCGCAGTTGTGCGATCAGGGTGATCCTCGGCGTCAAAGATGATAGGCGTGCTGGACCACTTCAGGGGCCTACATGCCTCTGGGGACGGTTCTGCTGCATTGACCTCCCGCACCCACTGTTTAAGTTGGCGGTGGGAAGAATGCAGCGAGGCACCCCCATCAATGCACATAGCCTCCGTAGCCTTCTGGAATTCCTGCTCACTGGATTCATCATCTTCCTCATCATCATCTCCTTCTTTATCTCGGCCCCGAGCGGGCCGATCCTTCTGCTGCTTGGCCTTGCCGCGGCGACCCCCTCGGCCACCGTGTTTCTTGCCGGACCCCTCAGCACCATCTTGGGCCTTCTCCTTGTCTCGCCTCTCGTATTCGGCCCTCTGCTTCTCGGCAAGCTGCTCAACTTGCCGGCAATTCTGGAGATCGTGGCCCTTGGTGCGATGGATCTTGCAATACTGCTTGCCGGAGTTCTCCGACTTGTCGGCAGCCGCCAAGGCCTGACAGGAAGGGCACCCGGCAAGATCCTTGCCGGGTTCGCTAACCTTGGCCTTCTTGGCGGCGCCGGGGTTGTCGGATTCCTCGACAGCAAGCACGGCCTTGCCTCCACGCTTCCTGTTCCGCCGCCGACCTTTCCTTGACGGGGCGGCGGCGTCTTCATCTTCGGAGTCGCCTGCCGCGCCAACAGCCTCACCAGGGAGTTTCCTCCCCTCTTCAGCTCGAGCGCACTTGTCGGCCAGAGCGTAAAGCTCGGCAATACTCCGGACCTTGTTCATTTCCAGCTCTTCCCGCATTCTGCGGTTACGCATGTTCTGGTGGAACGCGCTAATGACAGCGGCAGGATGAACATCGGGAATGTTGTACTGCACTCGGCTGAACCTCTGCATAAACTTGCGCAGGGACTTGCCCTCCTTCTGAGGGATGATGTGCAAATCGCTTTCTTGGCCAGGAGCTTGGTGGCCTCCAACGAAGGCGCCAACAAACTGATGGCACAAATCTGACCAGGAAGAAATAGAATTCTCCGGCAGATGCATCAACCACGACCTGACGTTGGGCTTGAGCACCAACGGTAGTAGTTGGCAAGTATCTTGTCATCTCGGCCCCCGGCAGCCTGCACCGCAATGGTGTAGATGCTCAGGAACTCCGAGGGATGGGTCTTTCCGTCATACTTCTCCGGGACCTCTGGCTTAAAGGTTCAGGAATTGGGCCACCGGACTTGCCACAGCTCACGGGTAAACGCCGGAGTCCCTACCTCATAAGGCAGGTCTCCTACGTCCCCTGGCGCAGGCTCGTCAATAGCCGGCCCCGCGCGCTTATCAGACTGATAGCGCGCTTCCTGTCGCCACTCGATGGTTGTTCGAGCGTCCTCTTTGCCTCGTTCCTGGAGAACTAGACGCTGATCACGGCGCATCTGTGGATCGGACGACGCCGTGGAAACTTCTTCATGGCGGTCGACTTGCTGAGTTGTCGGCCGCCACTGGTGCCGCGGAGGGGAGTGCACTGTGGTAGCACCACCTCCGGTTTTCTCTACATCGGCTCGCGCCGGATCGATGGGCCTCCGCTGTGAGGGCCCTGCCTCTTGCGGTCCATCCTTGTTGGCGAAGCCGATAAGGCTCTGGATAGTAGCTCGCCACTCCTCCATCTTCTCCGGGGCGGGAGGAAAATCGAGGAGCAGCTGTGCACGTGCCAAGGCTTCCGCTGGCGTAGGTGGCGGCGATAAGTGCGAGGTACGTGAGGTGTTCTGACTCCTAACCATGTTAGAAGGAGCACCACCACGGTCACGCGACCGTGCGCCACCTCCGCCGGCAGCTTGGTGTGCATGCTGGCCCCGCGCATCTTGGGATCGATGCGCAGAAACTTTTTCGTGGGGACGCCCCGAACCACCAGCGCCTTGACGTCGCTCATATTGCACGACCTGAGTAGGTCGCGAGGTTTGCACCAGCGTGGGAGCTCCAGCAGGCGCCCTTCGATCTCTCGAGTTTGTTGTGCCACCCGTAGGCAACACAGCGCCATCTCTAGATCCAGCGGCGTGCAGGTTACCACTGCCACTGCGAACGATACCGCTCGCTTGGCTTGGATCACCAGAACGCCGTGGGGGTTCTAGTCCTCTTCCTTCTGCATCCACGCCATCGCCAGTACGCGAAGGTGCAGGCAAAACGGACGCGGACGGTTGCGCTGTTGCAGCGCTCTTCTTCTTGGGTGGCATGATGATGAAGATGATGGAGAAACTAAGGCGCCGAACACTAGATCAGGTTCACGTAACCTTCAATCCCCCTACCTGGCGCGCCAAAGATGTCGGCGGACGACACCTATGGGATCCCGAGAGACCCCTTTACGATTCGGCGGGGGGAGAGGTATACGCAAAGAGCAGAACCAGTGATCGACGTGGGAAGTTTTTACCCAGGTTCGGGCCGCTGATCAGCGTAAAACCCTACTCCTGCTTTATGTTCTTATTGATGTTCTTGAGCCCAGCCTTCAGGAGCGCTCGCAATGAACAGTACGTTCGAAGAGCAGCTACGCATGCAGAATGGGCCAGAAGTTCTCCTCCCCTGTAGCAGTTGCCTTGGGCCTCCTTTTATATGCTCAAAGGGGTTTCCACAGTGGCAAAATGTACATACATTGAGGTGTAAAGTGGCTACAGGGTATCATACCTAACCCCTGACGGATTAGGACAAGCGCATTTAATGCACCGTGAGGTGTCCGTTTAGGTGTCCTCACTTTCTTGGGGATGGGAAAAGGGGCCATCCCATCAGCACCGCTTAAGCTCTCCTCCACTGGCGCGTCGCCACGCATCCAGAGAAGGACCCAGAATGTCAGACATGTTACTGTGCCGAAGCGGTGGCATAGTGGCAGAATCTCGCCAGGCGCCGAATCTTGCCGGGCGCCAAGCCTTGCCGGACGCGAAGCCTCACTGGGCGCCAAGGCTTGCCGGGCGCCAAGGCTTGCCGGGCGCCAAGTCTTGCCGGGTCCCAAAGGCCATCCCGGCAAGAATCTTGCCGGGGAAGCTGGCCTTCGGATTCCAGCTCTGCTTATCTGCTGATCCTCAGATCTCTGCCTTGATGATTTCCTTGATGGCTTGAATCAACCTCGAGCCGATCCCGGCAAGCCTTGTCGCGAGGATGGCTACAACTGCCCGTGCACAAGTACGGGGTACTAGTGGCCCAATACTTAGTACACCGACAGTGGGATCATTACTTCCTAGAGTTGACACTCTTCCAAACCCTCTTTCATCAATATAATCATCATAAATAGGAGGCATGCTATCATCATAATAATTCTTCTCATCAAAACTTGGGGGACTAAAAATATCATATTCATCAAATATAGCATCCCCAAGCTTATGGCTTTGCATATCATTAACATCATGGATATTCAAAGAATTCATACTAACACCATTGCAATCATTCTCATCATTCAAAGATTTTATGCCAAACATTTTATTGAATTCTTCTTCTATCAATTGAGCACAATTTTCCTTTCCATCATTTTCAAGAAAGACATGATAAAGACGAATAATATGAGGCCACCTCAATTCCATTTTTTGTAGTTTTCTTTTTATAAACCAAAATAGTGATAAAACAAGAAACTAAGAGATTCAATTGCAAGATCTAAATATATACCTTCAACCACTCACCTCCCCGGCAACGGCGCCAGAAAAGATCTTGATGTCTACTACGCAACTTTATTCTTGTAGACTCGTGTTGGGCCTCCAAGCGCAGAGTTTTGTAGGACAGTAGCAAATTTCCCTCAAGTGGATGACCTAAGGTTTATCAATCCGTGGGAGGCGTAGGATGAAGATGGTCTCTCTCAAACAACCCTGCAACTAAATAACCAAGAGTCTCTTGTGTCCCCAACACACCAAATACAATGGTAAATTGTATAGGTGCACTAGTTCGGCGAAGAGATGGTGATACAAGTGTAGTAATGATAGTAGATATTGATTTTTGTAATAGGAACAATAAAAAACAGCAAGGTAGCAAGTAACAAAAGTGAGCACAAATGGTATTTCAATGCTTGAAAATGAGGCCTAGGGTCCATACTTCTGCTAGTGCAATCTCTCAACAATGCTAATATAATTGGATCATATAACCATCCCCCAACGTGCGATGAAGAATCACTCCAAAGTTCTTATCTAGCGGAGACCATAAGAAGAAATTGTTTGTAGGGTACGAAACCACCTTAAAGTTATTCTTTCCGATCGATCTATTCAAGATTTCGTACTAAAATAACACCAAGTTATCCTTTCCGATCGATCTATCCAAGAGTTCATACTAAAATAACACCATATGATACGCATCAACCAACTCTAATGTCACCTAGATACTTCAATGTCACCACAAGTATCCATGAGTTGATTATATGATATGCATCAAACAATTTCAGATTCATAATACTCAATCCAACACGAAGAACCTCAAAGAGTGCCCCAAGATTTCTACCGGAGAAAGTAGGACGAAAACATGCATCAACCCCTATGCATAGATTACCCCAATGTCACGTCGCGAATCTGTGAGTTGAGTGCCAAAACATATATCAAGTGAATCAATATAATACCCCATTGTCACCATGGGTATTCATATGCAAGACATATATCAAGTGCTCTCAAATCCATAAAAGTATTCAATCCGATAAAACGAAATCTCAAAGTGAAAACTCAATTCATCACAACAAGATAGAGAGGGGAAAACACCATATGATCCAACTATATTAACAAAGCCTACGATACATCAAGATCGTGCCAAATCAAGAACATGAGAGAGAGAGAGAGAGAGATTAAACACATAGCTACTAGTACAAACCCTCAGCCCCGAGGGTGGACTACTCCCTCCTCATCATGGCGGCCATAGGGATGATGAAGATGGCCTTCGGTGATGATTTCCCCTCCAGCAGGGTGCCAGAACGGGGTCTAGATTGGTTTTTCATCGCTATAGAGGCTTGCGGTGGCGGAACTTCTGATCTAGGGTTATTTCTGGGGGTTTCTGTATTTATAGGATTTTTTGGCGTCGGTTTCACGCGAAGATGGGCCTCGAGGTGACCACAACCCACCTGCACACGGGCAAGGGCCCAAGCGCGCCCTGGTGGGTTGTGCTCACCTCCTTCACCTTCTGGTCCTCCCACGAAGCTTCTAGTGCCTCTTTTGTTCTGAAAAAATCGTCAAAAAGTTTCGTTGCATTTGGAGAACTTTTATTTCTGCACAAAAAACAACACCACGGTAGTTTTGCTGAAAACAGCATCAGTCCGGGTTAGTTCCATGCAAATCATACCAAAACCATATAAAATTGTTGTAAACGTGGCATGAATACGTCATAAATTATAGATACATTGGAGACGTATCAATGCGCTCAGATACTTGGGAAGGCACCCAACTGCAAATGGTGGATTTTGACATATTAAGTCGCCTAAATACAACAGAAGGCTGCGGAAATATAAATGGAGGGTTACTCAAGAAATAATGACTCGTCTCTGCAGTGATATGAACAAAACAGAATAATAGGTAAGTCGCCTTAAAACGGTGAACCGTCTCCGGCTTAGCAACAGAGGTAGTTTCTAAATACTTGGCGAGTTATGATATGAGGGTAAGTCGCCCAAGATATGAAGGCGAGTTTAATAAAAGTTGGGGATTGCTAAAGTTTTCTGCTAAGTGTGGTATAAACAGGTTTCAACTAAATCAGCTACAATTTTGGATCTACGGGCAGTTTGAAGAAAGAAAATAATTGCTAAACCTATTGAACTGTTCGTGGATTCTAGAGGAAGCATAGTCTATTCAGATGCAAGACTGATATTAAATCTGTTGCTGCAATGTTTCTACGGGCATCTCAGAGGAAAATACAATATCTACTTAAAATGTGGTGAACAAGAGCAGATGAACGCCGACGAACTTCATGAACTCAGGCAACCTAGTGTGGATCTGAGAAGGAGAGATATGTGTACCTGGCTGCAGTAGCAGAAGGCGGAAGGGAACCGCTGAACTCCGGCGAAGGCAGGGCGGTGCTGTGCTCCTGAATGAGGCGGCTGGTGAAGGTTGATGGGCGCGGCAGAGCTTCGGTCGCAGAAAGCTTCAAGAGGAAGAAGAAGAAGCGAAGGAGACGAGGTGAAAATGAAAAAGAGGACCCCCCCCCCCCGTGCATATTTATAAGGGGGAGGTAACAGTAAATGGCAGGTGCAAAAATCGAGGAGGCGCGGTAACTTTTGGAACGAAAAGATGCCTCGGTTTATGAGATAAGTGGATATACATGAGATTCGTTATGACGACATGGTAGACTCCCCAAAATTTGCAGAGGTGACATCATCATTTAATATGGCGGGTTGTGAAGTTTTCTGAGTTGAAGATTATGAGACTCAAAGGGAAGACTCGCCAGACTAATTGATTGAAGATTGACATGAACAAGTTCAAATCAATCTGGGGCCTAATGTTGGGGATATAACCCCACGGTATAACCCGCCATCTAAAGGCCGGGTCATGTTACTAGCGACTTATGGAGCTAGGCTCAAGATGGGCGAGGGTGATCAAGACGCAGGACTGAAAAGGGCGGCTCACGAGACGGGCCGGCTTAAGGCTCAGAACCAGAAGGCGGCGGGCGGCCCAGAGGCATAAGCCGCCATGCGGTGTCTTGCCATAGAAGGCAAGGCGACTTAGAGTTAGATTTAGTCAGGGGTCACAACATGACCCAGACTCTTGTAAGCCAGAGGCCTTGACCTGTATATAAAGGCGGGTTCCCAGCACAGATAGGATAGGTTACAATCAATCGATAGCTAGGTCAAGCGAATCCACTCCCTTGTAATCGATGCTCAAGTAATAAGCAGAAAAGCAGGAGTAGGCCTTTACCTCCACCGTGAGGGGCCGAACCTGGGTAAACTCGTGTCCTTCGACCCGCTCAACCCCGACAAGCTAATCACCGTTTGCGATGGCCTCACGTCTAAGTTCTCACCCTAGGACATCTGCCATGACAAAACCACGACAGATTTCGCCGAGGAGTCCAAGGCTTCCGAAGAGGTTCCCTCAAGGAACCCCAGGGTCAAGCCCCCAGCCTAGAGGTATGAATCCGAAGATTCTCCGCGCGTTAACATTAAGGTTCACCACTAACCATAGGCATACTTCTCATATTGTAGCCCGTCCCGCGACCTCCCGATCGATCGGGTCTTAGAAGGGGACTCTCTGGCAGCCGAGCTGGCAGAGAGTGGGACCGCATCACGCTCTACGCCTCCTTCGGTCGTCGAGGAGACCGGGAGGAGTTGTCCCGAAAGACCCCTCCCGGTCCGAACACGGGGGGTAGGGGTGATGATGTTATGGCTGAGGTCCACACCTCGATCACCACAGACCAGGAGGGAGGATCCCTTCTGGTGAACAAAGAGGGGGAGCTCGGTCAATCCGAGCTCTCTTCGAAGATAGTCCCGGAGCCCCCGGAGTCGTCCATTCCGACCTCCGTTGAAGGGGGAGCCGGGGCTCCGCCACCGGCGCCATTGGCCACAGAGCGGGTCGCGGCTGGGTGGCCGGACATGATGGAGGAGGCTTTGAATAGCTCCTCCATCGTCGAGGAACACCATGCCCTGATGAGCGTGGTTTTACAAAGTATTCGGTCCGTTAACAATAGACTGAAGGAAGCTTTTGGCAGCCTCCTGACGGGCTTCGAGGTAAGTCATGTAATATCCTTTTTATAAAGAGAATTTATTATTTAAGGTCATGCAATCCTTATATATAGCAGCCCCCGAGCTATGGGTGAGTTTGAAAAACTCAAGCGGGGGTCGAATATTTCAAAAATATTTATGATAAAAAGTGAATCGTAGCCCCCGAGACTCTGGCAGGATTAAAAAAACCTGGCACAAGATCGAAAATCAATAAATTGGGAGTCTGATGTGTGCAAGCTATTCTGCAGGCCTCATCATCGGTGGCGGCTGCCAACGCCGTGGAGCTGGCCGAGGTAAATCGGAGGTTCAAGAGCTCCGATGAGGAGCTCGGCCTTATCAACAAGCGGTTCGATGAGGAGCAAGGTAAGTATGGACTGGATTGCTTGATACCGTGGTTTTCCTCATCAGGCGAGGTGTTCTTATTGCAACTGCAGCTACCGCCGCGGAGGTCGAGAACCTCAAGGCTGAGCTAAAGAAGGTGAAGCAAGAGGCCGTTGAGCAGGCGGCCACCGAACTGATGATGGTGAAGACCGCCAGTGAGCAGCACGAGGCCAGAGTGGCCGAGGTGCAACAGGAGCTCAAGGATGCTCTCACTAAATGTGAGGACCTTGAGCAAAAGAATAAGGACCAGGCCACTGAGCTTTCCTCAGTAGGTTAGCTATCCAGGAGGCGAGGACAGAGGCGCGAGGCGCCCAGGAAGAACTCCGCCAAGTTAGGCTTATTACAGATGGTAAGCCGCACTTACTACAAAGTGTCTTCGATGGAAATAGGTTTGCTTTACCACTGGTACAACGAGCTTCTATACAAACGGTGTTTAACCCCTTTCCGCAACGACATTTTAACCATCGCCTTGCTAGTGTGGGCGTTAAGGGGGTCCTTCGCACACGACCCAGAAACCGTCGGGGATAGGGAGTAGGAATGCATACGTTTTCCAGAACAAAGCGTATGCGATGCCCACACCTATCCCAAATGCGATTCTTCACACAACTGTTTGGGATATATCTAATATCACAAACGCTCCATCCTTGCTACTCGTGTGTGCTGGCATTACCATTGCAATCGGTATTCTATGGTGCTGCGTTTACGATGCGCGGCCCATCACAAACAGTAAATGATTATAGAACGTGTATGATAAGCAGACAAACACACACATTATCTTTTCCCGAACTGTATGTGATAACTAATTAAGAAGATTAGCTAATCATTGTGCGAGTGTCGGATAGGATTACGAAACATCGGATCATCGTAACAGTGTCGTACAGGATAATTATCGCACACGCTATTCTGTGGTGCAACATTTACGGTGCGTACCACATCAGAAACAATTCATGATTGTAAATCGTTTACGATAAGGCGACTATCACAAACATTTAATTTGCTCGCACCGTTTGTGATATTGTCTGACATCACACATGCTTTGCAAACGACAACTGAGCGCATGCGCGCACACGTTTCCTCTCTGTGAACCGTGTCGAATTATGGTGTATATCACACACGTTCATGTTTTACTGACCGTGTGCGCCGTAACGACCTGCAGAGCGTAATTTCACCCTAATTTAATTGCTGCTATTTAAAATTGTACCGAATTTGAATTTGAAAGTATGCTATAGCTTTATTCATATCCATCAGGTTCAAACAACCAATGCATTATTCAATTCACAGGTACATATGTTCAAGAATTACATAAGCACCAATTAAAGAATGATGAACCACAGTTGTATACTTTTACTATTAAAGACGGTAAAGAAAGAGGCGAAAGACATTCTGGTTGCTGAACAAGGTGAAGCGGAATGCCCATATTGTGCCCTCCTCCATGCAGAAGGCACGCACGACTCTAGTCCAACCCCTTGGGATGGCCGACCGCCCATCCTTCACTGTCTTCATGAACACATCTAGAGAGTCATCGTGTTCTGGTAGATATACTTTAACCTTTGCATGCCCACCGATCATGTAGTTTGAGAGGTGATCTTGAGTAAACTGCTTTGGGAACCACTGCAAAGGAAAAAGATTCACACATTATCATCTAACACAACTCATTATGGGCAGTAAAAAGAAGGCTGCAGAGTTCTTACTTACCATCCTGCAGTTCACTGTTGTCTTGGATAAACTGTAAACAAATAGTTTAATTGCCATCTTTTGACACATTTTACTAACAATCTTTATCAGCTTTCCTCACTTCATGCTGGTTCATCAATATCTCATTGCCCCATATGCGGAAAGGGTCGAAGTGCGGATCTTTACCAATGACAAATGTACCTAAAAGCACCAAGTTAATATTAGAAGCTAAACAACAATTGCACAATGGTGTAGTACAACACTCCCTCCGTCCCATTATATAATATCTTATAACATCCAATATACTCACATATTGGATGAATTAACATCTTATATTATGGGCCAGAGGAAGTTTATTGCATTTTTACAAATTATTGGCCGATTAACTGCAATTAACTGCTGCTGTGTTGTTGTTGCTGCTCTTCTACGTATATCTAGACATCATAAGAACATTAAGGTAACACCCTTCCTTGTTGCTATGTAGCCTAGGATTGCATATTTAGACATTCAGTACAGTTCATGTTGCTATGTAGCCTCAGATATATTAGATATGGCCCTAGTTAACCTACCGATAAATGGGTTACAGATATATTTAGTTAAAAGTCCGTATCACCCGATTAATCCCTTATCAGCCCTCGGCCTATATGGTACCAGCTACCGATATCCTGAACAGTGAGTATATATAAGCCATGGGATGAAACTAACCTCGATGGAAAACAACAGTCATTCCCAAAATTGTCTTGTGTAAGTACATCGAGAGGCATGTTAAGCACAACAGGCTAAACATCAACCAAATATATCCATGGTAGACAAAATAATCTCCAAACGATAGCTTCAGTGTGTAGGTTTAAGCATGCTAGTTAAGCAAAACAAGAAGTGGAAAGGTGTGTTAACTGCAACAGGCCTAACATTTAACAACAAGCAAATATAGTCATTCAAACTGGTATTGTGCCGGTCTAAGTACACTGGTTATTGTTAAATAAAAATGGAAAGGCGTGTTAACTAGAACATGCTTAACAACAACCAAATGTAGTCATTCATAGTGGTATTGTTGAAACTGGTATTGATGAAATTGAACTGCATAGTTCATACTTGCATATATAGAACATCACGTTGTGAATAACTGGAATAAACAAGGCATACTACGAACAACCAAAGATAGCATTTGAAACTGGACATATGCTAACTACAAACAATTGAACAACCAAAAAACTTTAAAAGAGGCATATGCTAGCTATAACAGGCTTAACAGCAAGCAAATATATGCATTCCTATCGGTATGTTTAAAACTGGTATTGATGAAAATGTACTGCACAACAAATAGTTGCACATATAGAGCATCACATTGTGAACAACCGAAATAAACAAGGCATACTGCAAACAACCAAATATAGCAATTAAAACTGGACATATTCTCACTACACTACAAAAGGGACTCGACAAAACAAATCATGGGCTCCCCCTGTGAAGAGGCACGGCAAAACAAATCATGGATTTCCCCACTTGTCATAGATGGGCTCGTTCCCGTGGGAAGAGCACGGACCCTGGGTGCGCTCCATGTTGTCGCAGATGGGCTCCTTCCCCTTGGAAGAGCATGGTTGTAGGGTGCCCTCCCTGATGTCGCAGATGGGCTCTTTCCCCTTGGAAGAGCCGGAGAGGGTGCCCTCCTCGTGGTCACCGTCGATGAGGTCTGATTTGGCAGTTGTGGATCCCAAGCCAGCGTCGCAGAACATGTCCTTCAGAAATGACAAAAGGGGCTTGATGGCGATGTAGGATGCCAAATTCTTGACAGCAAGCCAGAGGAGATCAACGGTGGGTCCATGGATGAGATCGACAACGGTTGAACCCGAGGGGTTGGGGGTGGGCCACTTAACCTATGACATAACCCACGTCAGGCCATCGCTGTCGACGACCTTGATGTTGTAGTCGGCGTCCGCGACATACCAGCATACTCTAGCCCTCTGATTGAGAGCCTGCAGCTAGTAATGGTCGTCAGCTTCCTCGGCGACCACCTCGGTGGCGTCGGGCGAAGAGGCCGTGATACACCTCTTTTGGGCCAGTCGTTCCTCAAGCTCCACGGGAAGCATAGCTGGGTTTAGGCTGCGGTGCTCTGGAGTGGGGGAAGGGGATGGGGATCTGTGGGAAAGGGGGCATTTGGCAGGCGTCATCTAAGAAACTCAGGGCGGCTAGGGTATGGAGATCGGTGGGTAAGCTGCACGGGCAAACCGGCAGATGTTGACAATGGAGACATTGCGGCGGCGGTGACAACGACCTTGCTAGGGTTTCGAGCAAGGGAGGGGTTGTGGTGTGTGTGTGTGGGTGTGGGTGCGCGCGGAGTTTTTGGGGTGTGTGTGGGGAGGGGGGTTTGAGGAAATGACGCGGCTACTAAAAATTTTACTACGCGGGAGTAAAATGTCGGGGCTATTGAAAATTTGGATGATGCATCGCACACGGTCCCGAAATAACAACCATGTGTTATCAAACAGAAAAACCCTCGAGTCGGCCAGATATTTTCGAGGGATGCAGGCGGGAGCGGGAACAACAAACATCACACACGGTCGAAACGTAATAACCGTGTGTTATCAAACAGAAAAACCCTATAGGCAGGTAGATATTTTTGAGATTACGAGGGAAGCCTCATGGAGCCAAATGTACTATGCTAATGTGAGTGACATGGGCACCGGCGTGGCACACGGGTAGTGTGAGTGAACCGTGTCTGTTGCATCATCTGACTTGTCTAATGTTTATAAATTTGGCGAAAATAACGCGGGAAATGGTCAGAACACGAACACACTTGCATGTGGACCAAAAATATGTATGAAAAGGGTGGTTTGATGTTCAAATACCAAATGCACAACTTCGATGTGGCACCTGCCTCACAAAGCACACGGTATTGCTTGTCCCCCCTCCCCCTTCGTGTCAGTAGGAGGGGAATCCTAGCTATGAACGCATGCCCCCAAATAGCTAGGTCTAACATATCACCATACCATAACACTAAACCTATGGGAGTCCACACTACTGCAGGATGCTGCTAACGCGACACTACGATCAGAGACCCTTTGATGAAACTATGTGTGATGCATTAATCGCAAACAGTAATGTAAAAAAACCATCAAAAAAGATGCAAAACGTTTGCGATGAAGGATACATCAAACATGGTTCATATTTTAGTTGTGTGTGCGATGCGGGGCATACGGTTGATCCATAAGAACTATTTGCGATGAGACAGAACAACAGAAACGAGCAGATATATCAAGGTGTGTGTGATATACGGCATACAATTCGCTCTGATGAACTGTTTATGATGAGGCGGAACAACAGAAATGGGTAGCCAGATGAAGGTGTGTGTGATATATGACATACAGTTCACTCGGATGAACTGTTTGTGAATAGGCAACACAAAAGAAACGGTCAGCCAGATGAAGGTGTGTGCGATATACGACATACAGTTCACTCGGATGAACTGTTTGCGTTGAGCCAAGAGAGCAGAGACGGTTCAACTTAACAAGATGTGTGTGATACACGGCAAACAAGCCTGTAGTCGGAAATGTGTGGGAAGACCGATAACAACACAGACGATTCCTGTTACCAAGCCGTGTGTGTTGTGAGCAAACGATTGCTGGTATACAATTGTGAGTGATTGATGAAATCGTCACCGACGGGTTCCATTGTTTAGTTTGTGTGCGATGTGATTTGCTCTGTCTACAGAACATCAACATATATACTTATAAGAACAGCATTGCATAACCAAATTAAGCATACAATTACTGTCGGATTCAGGGCTCCGTAGACCCAAAAAGGTTCGAACTCTGGGGCGTGTGCGAAGATCTCGACCAACCCAAGTCTCAAGCTCGCCACCCTACGGCCTAGCCTCGTCGAACTCACGCGAGCGGGGAAGAAGATGGACACAGTAGTTTACCCAGGTTCAGGCCACCTTGCGGTGTAAAATCCTACTCCTGCTTTGTGGGGGATTGGCCTCACGAGGAGGCTGAGGATGAACTAGTACAGTGGTTTGAGCGGCCTCGCGAGGGCTCAGGTGGTGGAGGTGGAACGGATCTGATCCCGGATCCCCCTCTATGGTGGTGGCTAGCCTATACTTATAGTGGCCTTGGTCCTCTTCCCTCGAAACTTTGGCGGGAAGGGATCCCACAACGGCCAATTTGAAAGGGGACAAGAAGTACATCTAATCCTGATGAAAGGTGGTCTTTGCCTGCAAAGCTTCTGGTCGTGACGCAGAGGTGGGCTCTGTGATGACATCCGTCCTGCCGAGCTCGTGGTCTTGGTCTTGTTGCATCGGAATGGAAACCTTTGGGAGACTCCTCAGGAACCTACGCCTGTCCTTGCTCCCTTAGCACCGAAAGGGAAACTGCCTCCTCTGCACCCGCTGGCGCCCGCCTAGCCTTGGTCGTCATGGCTCACATCATCATAGCCTCGTGAGGCTGGGTACCTACATAGAAGTCTCCGCCCCTCGGGAGGCAGGCTGGGGAGGCCACTCCTCTGGAGGTCTTGGTGTTGTTCGCCTCATGATGCTTGGGCCCTCGCGAGAGTCTTGACTTGGGGGGGGGGGGGGTCCTGCAACTGGGCTGTATCGGGCCATCGACAGGCCCACGCGGTGGGTCGCAGGCAGGCATATCTGGGTACCCCCGATCCCAGAACACCAGTAGTAGCCCCCGGGCCCAAGGCGCGCTTGGGCTGGCTTCGAGGCGAAGCCGAAGGGCAAGGGCGAAGTGCCACGGGCCCCAAATCGCATGCGGGCAAGACTTGACGCATGGCGCTCGATGAGTCGCGGACGCCTCCACTCCCCGACGTCGCCTCAACAACTGCTCAGGCTGACAAAAAGCCTGGAGCACGCCACAGAGCCATCATCGCCCCGCCGCGCGCTTGCGTTCTGCTCCTCCCTCCTTCTGCAAGCTTGCGCCTTCTTCACCGGATCCCGCGCCTACTTCAACCCGCCTCGCTACCATGGCTCCCAAGAAAAAGAGGGGCAAGGCCTTGACGGTGGTGGAGCCCCAGGCGGGGCCGGAGCCCGCGCTGGGCCGGTCCACTGTGATCAACCACGAGGGGCTAGATAAGGTACAGCATGCGATCACCGCTGACTCCAACGAGTGGAAGGCGACGAAGATCTGGCCTGCCGCCCGGTCTTTAGCCGATCTGGAGGGCACCAACATCCCTCTTCATCTTCATGCCATCTTCTTCGGCCTGCTGCCACCATTTTCGGATTTCTTCAATGTCGTGCTTACGCACTACCAAGTTCACACGCTGCATCTTGACCCTGGGTCCGTTGTTCTCCTCTCCGCCTTTGCATTCTTGTGTGAGGCCTTCGTGGGCATCGCCCCGTCCGTGGCTCTGCTCCGCCACTTCTTCTCCCTTCAGATGGTCGTCGGCGGGCAGCGCTCAGGGTGCGTGTCGCTTCGAGCGGCGGAGGCGACCGTGGGCTCTGGTATCGACACCGCGCTCGACCCGGCCGCGGAGGGATTCCGGAAGCAATGGGTGTACGTCGACGCCGCCGTGTACAACCCCTTGCTCCTGATCCCGACGGACCCCGCGGAGCTGAGCTCCGGTTGGGAGCATGTAGAGCTTGTCGACCCACGGCTCGCGCGAGTCATGACCAGGCTGGCCAACCTGAGGAATGCGGGTGTGACGATGGCGATGGTGGTGAGGGAGTTCATCCGGCGGCGCATCGCTCTACTCCAGCGCCACTCCCGGCCAATATGGGCCTTCACCGGCCCTGAGGATGCCATGAGGCTTCAGGTGCCTTCTCTCCCTTCCAGCACGCTGCGCGGGGTACTCTGCCTCCTAACCAGCGGAGAACCTGCCGCGCTTCCTTCGGGAGGGCTCCCCTTGTACAATTATCCAAATGGGGGAGTGTCCGATTCAGGGCTCCGCAGACCCAAGAAAGGTTCAAACTCTGGGGCGTGTGCGAAGAACTCAACCTATTTAGCCAACCAGCTCGTCGTCCCACAGCCAATCTCGATGCACACGAACAAGATGAACACGGCAGTTTACCCAGGTTCGGGCCACCTTGCGGTGTAAGACCCTACTGCTGCTTTGTGGTGGATTGGCCTCACGAGGGGCTGAGGATGAACTGGTACAAGGGATGAACAACCTCGCGAGGTTGTTCAGTGAGGGAAAGAGTCGACCAGGGATTGGATCGGATCCCTTCTACGGTGGTGGCTAACCTATATTTATAGTGGCCTCGGTCCTCTTCCCCCAAAACGTAGGCGGGAAGGGATCCCAAAGTGGCCAATTTGAAAGGGGACAAGTAGTACATCTTATCCTAACGAAAGGTGGTCTTCGCCTGCAAAGCTTCTGGTCTTGACACGGCGGTGGGCTCGGCGATGACATTTGTCCTGCCGCGCTGGTGGCCTTGGTCTCATTGCACCGGAATGGAAACCTTTGCCAGATTCCTTGGGAACCCGCGTCTGTCCTTGCCTCCTTAGCACCTAAGAGGAAACTGCCTTCTCTGCGCCCGCTGGCGCTCGCCTGCCTCGGCCGTCATGGCTTGCGTCACGGTAGCCTCATAAGGCTGGGTACCTGCATAGAAATCTCCGCTCCTCGGGAGGCCGCCTGGGGAGGACGCTCCCTTGGGAGGTCTTGATGTCGTCCTCCTCACGAGGCTTGGCCCCTCGCAAGGGTCTTGTCTTGGCGGTCTCGTAGATGGGCCATACCAGGCCGTCGATCGAGCCACGCCGTGGGCTGCAGGCAGGCAAGTCTGGGTACCCTGGTTCCCAGAACGCCGACAGTAGCCCCCGGGCCCAAGGAGCGCTCGGACTTGGCTTCGAGGCGAAGCCAAAGGGCAAGGGCGAAGCACCGCGGGCCCCAATCGCCTGTGGGCCAGGCTGACGCGTGGCGCTTGACGGGACGTGGGTGTCTCCGCTTCCCCACATCGCCTCAGCAACTATCCGACTTGACAAGAGACTGGTGCCTGCTACCGTGCCATCATTGCTTCCCTTTCGCCTTGCTCCAGATCCCCTTTCTCTCAGCCAAGAACATCTCCAGATCTGGCCGCGCTCCTCCCTTTTGAGATCTTCATGAATGGCGTCCGGGAAGACGAAGCCGGTCGCACAGGCTGCAAGCCCTTCCTCCTCTCCTGAGCCAGCTCTCGGCACATCCTCCATCACCGAGGAGAGGCACCTCGCCGCTACGCTCCCGTTGACGGCGAGCGACCACAATGAGTGGAAGGAGACCATGCTCCTGGCCGGCTCCGCCGAGCAAAGGGTCTTGGCGGGGACGTTCTACCCCTTCTTCCTCCACAGTGTCTTTGCAGGGCTCATCCCACCTTTCTCCGAGTTCTTCACCGCCGTCCTCGACCACTACCAGGTTCAGGCCCTGCATCTTGAACCCAACTCCATCCTTCTCCTGTCCATCTTTGCCTTCTACTGTGAGGCATTCGTGGGCGTGAAGCCTTCCGTACCGCTCCTCCGGCACTTCTTCTCCCTGCGGCTGCACGATCCGGCCCAGCGCTTCGGCTGCGTGTCCTTTGTCGAGGTCCACAGGAACAACGTGCTCATGAGGGCCGGGAAGAAGGTGTAGAACTTTCGGCGCCAGTGGGTCTTCATGGACGCCAAAGGCCTCAATGCGCGGCTGGAACTGCCGACCCAGCTGCCGTAGAAGCTCGATAGGTGGGGTCCGAGAAGTACTCCGACCCCCGGGCGGCGCCTGTTCTGAGGAGGATGACCGCAGATCTGGATGCCAGGGCGCTGACGGGGGTCATGCTCGTGAAGGAGTTCCTGGTGCAGCGCCTGGCCTTGCTCCAGACGCACACGCGCCCCATGCGGGAGTACCTGGGCACGACAGATGACATCAGGCTACGCTCGAAGGGCCTGACGGGCAAGGAACTGGACAAGGCCATGAACACCCTACTCGAGGGTGAGCCGGGCAACCTTCCGGAGGCCTACGTCCCGCTGTACCGCCACGCCGACAAGGAGGCGCTGGTTGCCGCCATGCCTGTCTTCAACGAGCTGGGGCTCGTGCCGCCCGAGCTCCCCAACGCCCCAGTGCCGGTGTCCTCGAGCGACAGCATCGACGAAGAGCAAGGAGGAATTGGAGGCGACTGAGGATGACGTGACGGAGATCTCTCCTCCGTCACGAGGCGAGGTCCTCCGTGGCTTCTCCGACAACAACACCGACGAGCCCCCGGCCGTGAAATCCCCGCGCTCCACTGGGGTCCTCACGAGGTCGGGGGAGACTCCTCCGCCCTGCTGGGTAGCGTCGCCCCGAGGCCGGCCGAAGAGTGCCTCGCCAACTCCCCCAGCCCGACCAAGGCCCCGCCAAGGAAGAGCGGGGGTGCCCCCGCCTTGGCCAAGAGGGAGAAGAGGAGGGCGTACATCGATCCCAACGAGTAAGCATCTTACCTTGTTTCTGTTTAGCATATATTCTCACCGCGCTCACAGAGCTCCCGCCCTGACGACCAGGGTGGGCGTCGTGGTGAAGAAGAGGAAGGAGGAAGCTCGGGCTCCGGAGGCGCCGTCTCTCGCCGCAGGCGCAGCGACTCCGGCGCGTGCGGGGGAGGACGTTCCACGCCCCCTCGCGATGGAGCCGGCCTCTCAAGACGTGGTGATGCCACCTCTGGAGGAGCCGGTCCTTGCGGGCCAGCAGGCCGCGGAGCTGCTGGCGCCCGTCGCACCCTGGCAAGGCTCTGAGCCCGCGGCAGCCAAAGCCGACCTCGCCAGCACCTCCGACGCCGCGGAGCACCTTACCACGCTCGCATCGCCTTCTCCTCCAACCCTTGTGCTTGCGAACTGTGGCCCCCTGGTCAGGCCCGGGGCCCTGGATGAGGCCTATGTTGCGCTTCGTCGTCTTCGGGCGGATCTTCAAGATGCTGACAGGTGCTTCGTGAGGGAGCACCTGGGGCTTCTCTCGGAATGGGCCCAGGCCAACTCCTCCATTGAGAAGGCTTGGAGCCGGGCTGAAGCCGCCAACGCCGAGAGCAGGAAGGAGGCCGCCGACGCCAAGGCATCTCGCGACACGATGCAGGCTGAGGCAGTGTCTGCCGCGAAGTGCTGTAGAGAGGCGGAGAAGAGCTTGAAGGCCCTTTAGGAGGAGCAAGCCGTGGCTACGTCGTGGCTCCGCCAACAGGAGGAGGACCTCAAGGCCCGTGAGGTGAACCTCGCCGATCAAGACGCCAAGCTAGCCCGAGTGACCGCCGACCAGGCGACGGAGCACGACCGCCTGGCCAAACTGAAGGCGGAGGCGGACGAAGCCCAGGCGTCCCACACCTGGCATGTCTCTGAGACAACAGCCTGACTGGAGACTAGGGAGAAGGCCCTCATTGCCACCGAGCAGAGGGCGGCCACGGACCGCGAGACCTTCCTTGCTCTCAAGCTCGGGTTCCGCGAGGCATTGCGTTCCATCTGCGGGGAAGGATACGCAGAGCCCCTGGCGACCCCTGAGAACGGCTTGGCAGGGCTCCTCCCCAAGCTCGCTAAAGAGCTCAAGGGTGCTGCCACTGTGGTGGACTCCTTCCTAGAGGTGGAGTGTCGCTCGCTCTTCACCGCGGCCGCGACGCGCGTCTTCAGCCATCTCTACCTCTAGGACCCAAGCTTCGACCTTGGCGCACTGATCCACTCGGTAGCTCCTGAGTCCCGCGACACTGCTGCGGAGGCCGTGAAGGACCACATAGACGCCCTGCTCAAGAAGTTTCTCTGCGTCCCCGACCCTGCGGAAGCTAGGGGTGGCGGTGATGACGGCGGCAGCGACGTCGACGACGGGCTTCCAGCGGCTGGGGTGAGTGGTGGCGATGGCCTAGGCGGTGGCGGCGCTTCCTCCTGACTTTTATTCCTACAACCATTTACCGTGCCTCGTGGAGGCGTAAACTTTCTGCTTGAATTTGTGAAACACTGAGTGCTTTGTAATAACTGCTAGAACTCTGCGATTTCCTTTTCATGCTTGGTTTCCTTTGTATTTGCCTTAGCGTTCTGCGTCGACAGGGCCCAGCCACGCGCATACCTCGACCGCCATTGGGGCATCCAGATTACCAGGACGAGACCAAGGGGCGAGGGGCTACGTGACTAGTGAGGCCCCTGAGTCGCGATGCTCAGGGGTCCCCCTTGACGTACGAACAACCTCAATGTTCTGCGTCGGCAGGGCCCAGTCCCGCGCGTACCTCGACCGCCGTTGGGGCATCCGGATCACCAGGACGAGACCAAGGGGCGAGGGGCTACGAGACCAGTGAGGCCCCTGAGTCGCGATGCTCAAGGGTCCCCCTTGACGTACGAATGGCCCTCATGAAGGAAAGCGAGCAGTCGTCCAAGCTAATCCGGAGTCCTCCATACCTTTGCTCACCAGCTTTCACCTGGGGGGGAACGCGAGAAGACCAGGTGCCTGTACCTGGTAGGGTGGCGTATGCCAGGCGTGGCCTGAGCACAGCCCCTGTGTCCAGCCCCCTCGTGCGTTCCTCCTGAAGGGAAAGCTACAGGGTGCTACCAGATGAAGAGCCGAGAGGCTATCCTGAGGTTGATGCGGCCATGAAGGCGCCCTCAATTGTTTATTCACCAGCGCGGAGCATGGTGCTTCCACGTTGTCGTGGGCATAGCCGCTCCTCGACCGTGTCGTCCGCCAGTGCAGAGCATGGGGCTTCCACTGGTGCGTGGGCATAGTCGCTCCTCGACCGTGTCGTCCGCCAGCGCGGAGCATGGGGATTCCACTGGTGTGTGGTTGGGAGTTCCCTCTGGGGGAGACTCCGGGGCATGTACAGCCCCGTTCGTACGTGTGGCTAGCACGGCATAACTGGACGAGGTGTATCTGGGCACTCGTGAGCCAGCGCGGGACTCACGAGGCCCTACCTCAAGGCGGGTTGCGCCTGAATTTTTAACGCGAGGCGCTTGTAAGAAACATGTGAGATGTTGAGGTGGCCTGCGCCGAGTGAATCTCTGGAGGACATCGCATGAGAAGGCCAAACACCAACGACCCCAGGAGGTGACATGAATGGGGCCGGCCCACTAGACAGAGCTCAACCATTGGGTTTATCGACGCTGCAGGGACAGACCCGAGCACAGACGCCGTGCCCAGTCTTCTCATGCAAAAATCCTAAAGAAAGATGATCGACGCGTGGCTCCCACGGCGGTGAGGAACCGGGTCGCGCATCCTGACACATCCACCCTCGATTAGCTCATGCGAGAACAAGGCACCAAGGACCACAGGAAGTGATGTGCAAGGGAGCTGGCCCGTGAGACAGAGCTCGGCCACTTGGGTTTAGCGACACTACAGGGACGGACCCGAGCACAGACGCTGTGCCAGTCCTTAATCATGAGGCGGTCACAGGCGGGTTTGTGAGGGCGCACAACATTCATGGTGGCGAAGCACCGGGCATGCAGGTTGCAATATTCAAGAAATTCATAAAAGGCAAAGCCAGTTCTGATACACGCGCAAAACGATACAGGCTGCAGGGCGGGCCATGACAGCTTGAGGATAATGCAGCCCGAGGGGCGCCCTCAACTGAACAAACCAAAAAGTCACCTGGCACGATCGTTGTAGAAGCGTTGGAGTAGCTGAAGACGCGCGCAGCAGAGGTCGCTCCTCACAAGTCGGCCGGCTCCTGAGGCTCGGGAGGCTCTGGAGGTCCGGGAAGCTCACGAGGGTCCGTCACCTCCTCTGCCAGGACCGCCTGGCGCCTTGCCTCGTGGGCCGCCAAGACTCCCTGCATGAGATGCTGGTATGAGGCAGCCATGTTTAGCAGGCCGAACGGCATGCAGACGTAGTTGCAGGGGTAGCCCGCACTCCGGCCGACACGGGACGGCCAGAAGAGCTGCTGAGAAGCAGCCCTATTGAGGTCTGGGATGTTGACACAGACGCGCAGCTCGTCACCCATGTCATGGGCAGCAGTTGCACTGGATGGTGCGAGGCGACGCTCACCACGCATGGCTCGCGCCTCATAAAGCTCCTCGATCGCCTTTGTGATGAACTCCTGAGCGCCTGGCGCCTCACGCCTTGCTCACGGAGGCGCGCGTCGAAGCACGCCCCCACGTGGTGCCCGAATGCCTCCCTCGTGACGTTGGTCAGGTCAGAGGCCCTCCAGATGAGATCCCTCGAGCCCGTCCTGAGAGGGGTGCCGGGCGCGCCTTCCTATGTCAGAGGGGAAGGCGCCCCAGCAATGGGTGCGGGGCCTAAGGTACGGTCGGCAGGTGCCTCAGCCTCCTGCCGGCCCCTGGGGAGGAGCTGCTTCTTCTTCTTGGGGACGGCCTCAGGAGGCAGGACGGCACCCTCGTTGTCAGAGTTCTCGACCGCCGCAGCCTGGTAGGCGCGCTCGAGGGAGCACACCGCATCCTTTTCGTCACAGGCGACCGTGATGATGCCGCCACTTCCTGGCATTTTGAGGACGTTGTAGCCGTGGTGAGTTGCTGCCATGAACTTGGCGAGGGCCAGATACCCGAGGATGGCATTGTACGGGAGGCAGATGTGGGCAACGTCGAAGTCGATGAGCTCAGTGTGGTAATTGTCGTGCTTGCCGAAGGTGACAGGGAGGCGGATTTGCCCTATGGGGACGGTGGAGCCATCGGTTAACCCTGAGAAAGGCTTGGTGGGCAGAAGCTGGCCATAGGGCACTTGGAGCGTCTCAAATGTCTCGACGGAAAGAACGTTGAGCCCCGCACCACCGTTGATGAGGGTTTTGGTGATGAGGATGTTGCTGATGGTGGGCGTGCAGAGCATTGGGAGCGCGCCAGCGGCGGCTGAGCACTTGAGCTGGTCCATGGAGTCGAAGGTGATGGTGTGCTTGGACCATCTAAGGGGCCGCAACACCTCAAGCTTGGGAAGGGCCGCATTCACCTCACGAGCGAACTGCTTGAAGATGAGATGAGAGGCGGGAGCCTGAGCGCCACCCAGGATGCAGGCGATCGCACACCCCAGCCCCATCATCTTGGCGGTTGTCGTTGTTCCTCCTTGGCAGTGGCGGCAGTGGAGGGAGGCCGGCATTTCCCTGAGGACGGTCCTCACGAGGCTGGTCTCTCCAGGGGCCATCATGAGGCTGGTCTTGCCAGCGGTCCTCACGGGGTTGGTCACGCCAGCCCTGGCGGGGGTCGCAGTTGTCCCAACGGCCACCACCACGGCCTCCTCCGTGGTCGTAGCCGCGGTCGTTGCGCTCGGGATGGTGGCCAAGGCGCCCATCGTGGATTGCCCTGAGCTCCTGGCAGTCGTTGGTGTTGTGGCTGTGGACCTTGTGGAAGATGTAGAACGGGCGGTTGCCACTGGAGGATTCGCCGTGGTCGCAGCCGCGCTTCATCTCAGGTTCAGCCGCAAGCACCGTGGGGCCCTTGCATTTTACATCCTTAGCCTTGGCCTTCTTGTCTTCAGGATTGACCTCCGGACGCTCCAGGAGGGATAGGTGACCTTCCTTTGCCCTCGCGCATCTGGCGGCCATGTTGAACATCTCTAGAGCCGAGCACAAGTCCTCGTGTATGGCGAGCTCCTCCTTCATCTTGACATCCCGGACGCCCTCAGAGAATGCCGAAATGATGGCCTCGTCCGACACCTTTGGGATCTTGAGGCGAACGTTCGTGAAGCGTTGTATGTACTTATGCAAGGTTTCTCCCGGCTGCTGCTTTATGCGCCGCAGGTTGCCTGCTGCAGGAGCGCAGTCGCGCGTGCCCTGGAAGTTGGCAATGAAGCGCTCACGCAGCTCGTCCCAGGAGGAGATCGACCCCACCAGAAGGTTCAGGAGCCAAGAACGCGTGCCATCCTTGAGGGCCATGGGGAACCAGTTTGCCATGACCTTGTCGTTGCCGTTCGCCGCCTTGATGCTTAGCTCGTAGAGCTGGAGGAACTCAGCGGGGTCAGGAGTGCCGTCATAGCATGGAGGTAGATCCGGCTTGAACTTGCCGGGCCAGACGACGCGACGCAGCTCTGGGGTGAAAGCACGGCAGCCTGCCGCACTCACAAGTGCTGGTCGCATGGGGGGAGCCTGATCTTGGCACCCGCACGCCACCGCCTCTGGTGGCACGCGGTCTTGACGCGGCGGCGCTGGAAGCGCACGTGCTTCTCCTTGGGGCCGTTGCACCACCTGGCAGCTTTCTTCATCACGCGCCGACGCCCTGCGTGGCGGGTCGCGCTGGGGTGCCTCACGCTTGGGCTCGGGGTCCGCGCTGTGCAGCGGAGGAGGAGGAGGTGCACCATGAGCCACGTCGCCCACCAGGGACGGCGAAAGACGAGGCGAACGGGACGGTGCCGGTGCCTCACTAGTGGTGTTGACGAGCTCGGCGATGCGATCGAGCCAGTCGTCGTAGAGGTCGTTGGCTGGACGGTAATGCAGAAGCTCACGCGCCATGAGCAACGCAGCCTGCGCGTTCACTGGCCCACGATGAGCATGAGAAGACGACGCCATGGCTGGAGTGGGTGATGGAGTCACGGTACGGCCGTCGCGCCGCACGGACAGTGGCAGCGACGAATCCCGCTGTTCACGGGCAGCAGGGTCGGTGGCGGCGTTAGCCACCGGGGAGGCAGAGCGGTGAGGAGCGCCGTTGCCCATGGGTGCCGTCTGAGCGACACGAGCGGCCCGGAGCTCGGCACAGACACGGCGAGCATCGGCCATAGGAATGGCGGAACGGCAGCGGAGCGGATGATGGAAGAGAGGCTATGTCGGATTCAGGGCTCCGCGGACCCAAGAAAGGTTCGAACTCTGGGGCGTGTGCGAAGAACTCAACCTATCCAGCCAGCCAGCTCGTCGTCCCACGGCCTAGCTCGATGCACACGAACAAGATGAACACGGCAGTTTACCCAGGTTCGGGCCACCTTGCGGTGTAAGACCCTACTCCTGCTTTGTGGTGGATTGGCCTCACGAGGGGCTAAGGATGAACTGGTACAAGGGATGAACAACCTCGCGAGGTTGTTCGGTGAGGGAATGAGTCAACCAGGGATCGGATCGGATCCCTTCTACGGTGGTGGCTAACCTATATTTATAGTGGCCTCGGTCCTCTTCCCCCAAAACGTAGGCGGGAAGGGATCCCAAAGTGGCCAATTTGAAAGGGGACAAGTAATACATCTTATCCTTACGAAAGGTGGTCTTCACCTGCAAAGCTTCTGGTCGTGACGCGGCGGTGGGCTCGGCGATGACATCCGTCCTACCGCGCTGGTGGCCTTGGTCTCGTTGTACCGGAATGGAAACCTTTGCCAGATTCCTTGGGAACCCGCGTCTGTCCTTGCCTCCTTAGCACCAAAGAGGAAACTCCCTTCTCTGCGCCTGCTGGCGCCCGCCTGCCTTGGTCGTCATGGCTTGCGTCACGGTAGCCTCATGAGGCTGGGTACCTACATAGAAGTCTTCGCTCCTCGGGAGGCCACCTGGGGAGGCCGCTCCCTCGGGAGGTCTTGATGTCGTCCGCCTCGCGAGGTTCTTTTCTTGGCGGTCTCGTAGATGGGCTGTACCAGGCCGTCGATTGAGCCACACCGTGGGCCGCAGGCAGGCAAGTCTAGGTACCCTGGTTCCCAGAACGCCGACAGGGAGCCTTTGCCAAGAAGATGCCACGCTTCAACGAGTGGGGACTGCTCCCCGAGGACCACGCGGGGCCTCGTGACAACCCCTTCCTGGTGGTTCCAGGCCCCGGGGCTCCTGGGGTGTGTGCCCCCCGAGCAGCCGCGGGGGAGCGCTCCGAGCCATGCGTCCCTCAAGCGTCCACCTTCACCCCTCCAAGCGACGAAAGAGACGCCTTGCCCGGAAACACGGCCGCCACCCCCACCGTGGGGGGCCGCGCGCCAGATTCCAGCATGTCATCCTCTGGTCCCCGCGCATCCCGGAGGAGGAAGGAGCCCGGCGGCCGCCACAACTCTGCCCCAAGGGCCCCGAAGAAGAGGAAGTGGATCGCCGCGGATGAGTAAGCGCCTGACCTTCCTTGATTTTTGCACCGTATGTCTCTTTGACTCTTGTTCCTCAGGTCCCCCTCTGAGGAAGGAACGGGCGCGCCTCCACCTCCACCTCCGGAGGACGCCGGCCCGGTGGTGGTCTCCCGCCTCACGGGCTGCGCGGCCACGCGTAAGGAGGCATCTGCTCCCGAGCCGAGGCCGCCTCTAGGGGGCCTCGGGCCCGCATTTCCGGTGTCTTTCTTCATGGGTGGCCTCCAGATCGGAGGGGCAGTGCCAAGGGCCCCCCGTTGGTTCTCACCGGCGACTGGGCGGCTCACGCGACGGCACCATCTTCAAGCAGGGGGGTGAGTTCGCATCGAGCTCTGCCCCGAGCTGGAGGGCCGGACGATGGAACCCCAGACCCTGGGCCCTTGCCGGAGACGAGTGGGCCCTCATGTGCCTCCCCTGCTGACCGGGGCGCGGAGGAAAGCCCTGGCCGAGCGCTGGAGCTCGGGCACAGGCGCAGCACCGTCCAGCACGGCCTTCTTCGAGATGCAGCGAGCGCATTGGGTCGCCTTGGGGTGGAGCTTGGCAATGTCGACATGTGCCTTGAGGCGGAGCGCTTACGCCTGGCGTGCGAATGGCGTCAGCTCGAGGTCGCCATCAACTTCGGTCGTCTGCAACGCGAGCACGGTCGCGTGGAGGCTGAGAAGTCCCTTGCCGCGGTGAGGGAGGCCCGTGATCATGCCCTTGAGGAGGCCCGAGCCGCGGACCTCCGGCGCGAGGCTGCAGAGAGGCGCGGGAAGGAGCTTCAAGCTTCAAATGCCGCCCTCGAACGGCAAGTCCAGGTGCGAAAAGCCACGCTCGCTGCCTTGGCAGGCGGGCCGTCCACGGGCGAAGCGAGGCTCCGCACATTCGAAGACACGCTGACGCTGGAGACACTGGAGCAAAGCGTGGAGCGCGAGCGGCAGGACGTGATGGAACGCCAAGTGGCTGCCGCCGAAGACGCCCTCGCCTCCCGGGAGAGGTCGATGAGAGGGTGGCGGGGGTCCGCAGGGCCCTCGCCGAGGACTATCGCCGGAGGCTGAAGCTTCAGGAGTCTCGTTTCTGCACGCTGTGCGGCGAGCTGAAAGGTGAGGCTGACGGCCTCAAGAAGGAGCTAGCCACGGCGGAGCTGCGCGAGAAAGCTGCGATGGACGCCCAGGCCGTGGCCGAGGATGAGTTGTCCTTCCTCTACAAGCAGGTGGAGGACGTCACCTCCCTCATAGAGAAGGCTTCGGACGAGGCGGACCGAGCCCAAGGACTACAGCACACACGCTTCTAGATGTTTCAGGCCCTTTAGCAGAGGGCCAGCCGGGCCCTGAGCAGCATCTGCGACAAGAACATCTCAACCCCGCTTGTTGCCAACGACACCGACTACCTCGGTTTCTTCACCAGGGCCATGGAGCGCCTTGAAGGTGGGGCTGAGAAGGCGCACCAGCTTGTCGAGGAGAAGAGCCGCAACCTTCTCGCGTGTGCGTCCTCGTGCGTCTTCAACCACCTTCTTCGCTTCGATCCTGACTTCGACTTCAAGACCGTGACAGCCCCCGTGCCCAAGGTGATCCAGGGCGCCCTAGCGGACTGGGTAGAGGATCACATGGACGACCTGATGGCGGAGTTTACCCCCGCCGGAGACGGGGGCCAGCCGTTGATCGAGGGGCGTGGGGCTGATGACGATGATAGCGGCAACAGCAATAGTGATGGCGCATCTCTTTTTCTTTTCCCTGTTTTCCTGTTAAGACTTTGAATGTGACCCCGCGGGGATGTGAAGGCACTTTGGAAGGAACTTCTTTATGATGTATCAAGTAGCGTTGTACTCCCTTATGCCCCCTTTCCTTTGCTTGTCGTGCGCTCACAGCCCCTGAGAAGGGGTGGATCATCACCGTTGCGCCGGGTCGTGGTGCCCGGCCGAGGTCAGGAGGCGAACACTCGCTGGGACCTTGGGCCAGGTGCCCCCGCAGGCTCGCTCGAGAGCGTCGCGCGAGGACTCGGACGCCCAGATCTTGGCGAGGTGTGAGCACGGGCGGACCCGTGGCTGTTGTGGTCTGGGCCCTCAGGGTGTCCTCAGCGCCGCTCGGCTGGCCCAAGCATGCACACCGTGCCCCAGCCCCCGCTCGCGGGGCGCTCGAGAGGGAGAGAAGCTGGCAGTCGTCGGGCCTCTTAAAGACAAGACTCAAAATGAGAAACACTACGAGGAGAAAAATTCCCACCCCCTATTCAAACAAACACGCGAGAACTTCAAATTTCATTTCAAAAAATGGCAAATTCGGTTACAAAAGAGGTCAAAAAACTGCCGCGTTCGGCGCCTACAGTAGTCTTTCGACCATCGCGGAGCATGGGGCCTCCACTAGGCATGGGCATAGTCGTTGTAAGACCGTGTCGTCCGCCAGCGCGGAGCATGGGGCTTCCACTTGGTGTGGGCATAGTCGCTGTAAGACCGTGTCGTCTGCCAGCGCGGAGCATGGGGCTTCCACTTGGCGTGGGCAAAGTCGCTGTGTCGTCCGCCAGCGCGGAGCATGGGGCTTCCACTTGGGCGTGGGCGGGAGCCCCCGCGGGGCCGTGGAGCGCCGCGCCAGGGGACTCCGGGGCATGTACAGCTCCACCCATTATTACGTGAGAGTGTCACGGGTAGGGCCTGGCGTGCCGTGTCTTCAGGGCAGTGACCCCGTCCTTCGTCTCCGGCGTGGGCCGGCGGGGCCAGGACAGGCCCTCCCCCCTGGGCCGCAGCCTATGGCGGCCCTTCCCGGGAGGGCCCGCCTCAGGACGGGGTCTCCGATTTTGAGGGTCCGGAGGCGTATGCTGCGGCGGCGCCACAGCGCCTGCCGGCACCCCGCGGCGGGGGCAAGGCTTGTCGACGGCCCTCCTTGAGGAGCACAGGACCTGCCCCCTCCCCCCGTAGGGCATTCCGACGCGCCTCTTCGAATGCCAAGCCTCGCGGGGGACGGGGTTTGGCCTCATGTGGGAGGGCCGCCTTAGCCCCGGAGACGAGGGAGAATGAGGTCTTGCCGGCAAGCCTGAGTCACTGTGGTGCGGACGAACCACAACAAGGACTGAAACTCGTCGCGCCGACCCCCACCGTGGGCCTCTGGAGCCTTCTTGAGGCTTCTCAGCTTGAGGTCTCCCGGGACCTCCGCGTCAGCACGCTAGGCCCGACCGATGCTCCGTGGGTGCGCTATCGAAACGTGATCCACCTGCATTCCATGGTTAACACAATATGCTCTGAAGAGAGGGGTTGTAACCAGGGGTTGTCGCTGTAATGGCGCAGATGGGGTGTTGCATTGGTTCACGAGGGACCCCAGTCTCGCGAGGTCTTGACAGTCTTGATGGCCGAGGCTGGCGGGTACGCCATCAATATGACAACCAAGGCCAGGCAGGGATGGCGCACGCGGGCCTTACTTCTGCCTGCTCCGGCATACTTGTTCGTCGGTGACGCACGTGCAGTGGCGGCACCATGCCCGCTCGTGGTATCGCCTGCTTTTTGTTTATGCGCCTGTGCCTGAAATCAGCCTCCAGCCCCCCTCACCCTGTAGTTTACCACCGCTGCCACCAGATCACCCCGGCCAGGAGGCGGCCCACCACGGCACCTCTCGCGGAGGGCTACTTGTCCTGATAGAAATTCGAGGAGGCATCTCTCGGGCCTCTAGGGGCATCCTGCCGGCGACCTCGCCACTGCGGGTATCCCCAGGTCCTCCCCGGAAGGACGAGCAGACACAGCAAGGGCAAGCGCGGGCGCGGGGCCGCGACGCAGGTGGGAGGCAAAAAGGCTCCACGCCCCCACAAGCGGCGTCTAGTAGCTCAGTGATCCTATTGATCCAAGCGTCATCGCCATCACCGGCGGGACGGTAACGCAACAGCTCGCGTGCCACAAGGAGCGCGGCCTGCGCGTCTGTTAGCCCACGATGAGTGCGGGGAAACAATGCCGCGTCCGGGCCGAAGGAGGGTGTGGCGGTGGGGTCGCTGCGCCACACGAAGAGCGGGGTTGATGGATTCCGCCATCGATGAGGGGCAGCGCCAGTAACCGCATTAGCCGAGGGGGAAGGGTGCGGCTAGTGGCACCGCGGCCGAAGGGCCCCGCCATGGCGACGCGAGCGGCCCAACGCTCGGCACGAGCCCGGCGAGCTTTCGCCATGAACACGATGGTGCGGGCCAAAGCGCGGTCGGTGAGGAAGCGGAGCTTCGACACGCCTCTACTTGGCGCGCCAAATGTCGGAATCAAGGCTCCGCAGACCCAAAAAGGTTCTAACTCTGGGGCATGTGCGAAGATCTCGACCAACCCAAGTCTCAAGTTCGCCACCCTATGACCTAGCCTCATCGAACTCACGTGAGTGGGGAAGAAGATGGACACAGCAGTTTACCTAGGTTCGGGCCACCTTGCGGTGTAAAACGGTACTCCCGCTTTGTGGTGGATTGGCCTCACGAGGAGGCTGAGGATGAACTAGTACAGTGGTTTGAGCGGCCTCGCGAGGGCTCAGGTGGTGGAGGTGGAATGGATCTGATCCCATATCCCCCTCTATGGTGGTTGCTAGCCTATACTTATAGTGGCCTTGGTCCTCTTCCCTCAAAACTTAGGCGGGAAGGGATCCCACAACGGCCAATTTGACAGGGGATAAGAAGTACATCTAATCCTGACGAAAGGTGGTCTTCGCCTGCAAAGCTTCTGGTCGTGACGCAGAGGTGGGCTCGGCGATGACATCCATCCTGCCGAGCTCATGGTCTTGGTCTTTTTGCACTGGAATGGAAACCTTTGGGAGACTCCTCGGGAACCTACGTCTGTCCTTGCTCCCTTAGCACTGAAAGGGAAACTGCCTCCTCTGTGCCCGCTGGCGCCCGCCTGGCCTAGGTCGTCATGGCTCACATCATCATAGCCTCGTGAGGCTGGGTACCTGCATAGAAGTCTCTGCCCCTCGGGAGGCAGCCTGGGGAGGCCACTCCTCTGGAGGTCTTGGTGTCGTTTGCCTCGCGAGGCTTGGGCCCTCGCGAGGGTCTTGACTTGGGGGGGGGGGGGGGGGGGGGGTCTCTGGTCCGGGGCACTGGGCTGTACCGGGCCGTCGACGAGCCCACGCGCTGGGCCGCAGGCAGGCAGATCTGGGTACCCCCGATCCCAGAACGCCGACAATTACATAAGTGACTACACACATAACATTTCCACACACCGAAGTAAGCAATTACATGCATACTAAACTAGGAGAAATGAGCATCTAATCATCTACATCTTGTTGCGACGACGCTTGCCATTGCTCTGCTTCTGGCTGGATCCCTAACCTTTTTGGGGTAGGAGGCACTTCCTCATGTCAATGATCCACCTGTACATCTCGTAACTCATGTACGCCTCCTTGGTCGCGTACACGACGTGAGCTTTGTCGAGTTTCAACATCCAGGCCGAGTTCCAGGCACACCTGTCCTTGTTGTAGGGATCCTTCATGTCTCTGTAGTAGGGTTCGATGATGGCCTCGGCGAGGTGAACCAGTGAGTCAATCTCATGCTCCTTGCTGGCCCAGATCTTGTATTGGCCCTGGATGTCGACAAGATTCTGGCAAGCGATGCCCGAATTCTTGAGCACCTTTACATCATTGTTGATGTCCACCATAGCGAACATGTAGTGGGGGCTGTTGACAAACCTGGCGAAATGCTCGCAAGGCCTTGTGGCCAGGCAGTAGTGGCAACCGAGGACGTGATTGTGCACGCACATCTAGGCGACATCGACCTTGGGACGAGACCCGGCACAAGCGCGGGTGTACTCGAGGTCAAACCCGACCACCTTGTACTTCTCCTCAGCAAGCAACAGCTCCATTATGTGGATGGAGTGCTCCACCCAGACCTGGTTGTTGGTGTACACCACCGAGAGCTCCGTGAACCTTCTGTGGGTGTCCACAATGGCATGCATGGTGAACTGCTGCTCGTCGTCGTTAGCCGCTCGGAGCGCCAAGGGAGCCGCGCAGGATACCCGGCCCTCTAAGAATTTGTCGTGGTGGGTGTGCATCTTGCAATACTGGGGCGTGATCAAAACGTTGAAGAGGCACAAGGGTTAAATGGATGCTGTAATAAATGGGGGCCGACCGGCCTGTAATCGTCACGTCTTGTCACCGCGTTCATAGCGGAGGATTCCAGTGCATGCTTGAGAACCCCGCACGCGTTTCGTTTGACCACGCGTGGGCTCAAAGAGGCGCCAAATGTATCGTTGGTGAGCCTGTTCCCGCGCAACCATGCAGTTTACCGCGCAAGCTTCCCGCCCGGCTAGTTTGGCCACGCGTCGGTTAGAAGAGGGGCAAATCGTGGGTGTTTATTGGCAAAAAGCTTTGTAAAAATGAAGTGTGTGGAATGACTTCGATCATAAGTTTACCCGTGGCTGATGAGGTCAAAGTTACACAGAAGGGTGATGATGGACACTCGAGTGCGATAATTAATTTTGCGCTCTACAGGGCACACGGTTGAAGAAAACAATTGTGTGCAATAATGTCGAAGATTGCAGTCGAGTTAGCTATACAGATCGTTTGCGATGAGATCGACAAGGGAAACACATTCGAGCATGGTTAATAAAATCTAAGTCCATTGCATATTAAGGTCAAAATAGTACTACCAATATACGAGTCTCATACGATGCCATTTCAACGATTGTACCACAAAAGCTCGAAATATTACAAGGTTCAAATTCCAGAGTTATATGGTTCAAATTCGAAGATTACAAGGTTCAAACTGATATTAGAAATGAAATTCAGCTCATTCAGCTGCAAATGCCCGTGCTGATCTGTTGAACATGGATATAAGAGAGGTTCAAACTAATATTACCACTTTTAAGGCTGGTTTCGAAACCTCATCATTTTTGCAAAGGGATCAGCCACTGAGAAGTCATGCATGGGGTTGACACAATGACTTTCGATTACTCTGTCATCTGAAGTTCCAAAATGAAATTCAGCTTTTTTGGAGCCTTTTCCATTCTGCCGTAGCCGCCGGCACTGATCAACAAACCATTCATTTTTGCGAAATAAATGTAGGGCAAACCTCATTACCTTCAGCACCCTTGCTCTAACAACAAAGAACCTAGCGAATATAATCTCCGGTAAGGTCCCTCAGTATGAGTTCAAAGTAATTTCTGAGAGATGCAGATCTAGGCATTCGATGTGATTGTTATATTGTATCACATTATCCACTACCGGGCCTAATCTTATCTGCAAAAGAAGAAAACATGTTAGTGCCTACATGCAGTTTTGAACACTACTACAGGCTTATTTGGTTTGGAGGATTTGTAAAATGCACTAACGTGCCATCTTCGATCCGACATGATTAACATGGGCATTTGATTACAATCTAGATAAATGTAGCCTTCTTCACAAGAGGTTGGAGTGGATGAAAAAATCCCTAAGAAAACTAGTACAGTTGAATCCAAAGGAGAAATGCTTATGGATTGTAACCATATGGATCAAGCAACCAATATGGGGGGGGGAACATGTATGTATTGAAATCCTCCAAAATTCCTTCAGAAATCATAGTACATTGTCATTGTAAACTTGGGGAGAGGTGTCAAAAATTGAACTCCCTTATGGTTAACATTTAACAGGAAAGGAACATCACCTCGATATATAGCTTCTCCAGGCACGGAAAGCATCTCAGGAAACTGACAACTTGGTCCTGGTTGGGGCCGATAGATTCTAGTGCCAAGACCTTCACTGTGCGCAGATTCGGGGTCAAGCTTGTCGGAATCATTTTCTGCATGACAGACGAACATACATCTTCAAAATTAGAAATAATGTTAATTTCAAGAAGGAGAGGTAGAAGGCGACTGTTGTACCTGAATCGGTGTGGATCCAATAACAAGTTCGGAGTATTTGTCAGACGCGTAGCCCACCACTGTTAATTTCGGCTTAGAAATGACATTGATTCTTGTTGGACCTTCTTGATCAACTACAAGTAATCTCTCAAGTGAAGGTGTGTCCTCAATGACCATACCGTGGTACCCATTTTGTGATGTCTTGTTGCAGCACCAACAACACACATAAATAGTCCGGAGAGTCATGGAGGTGATGTGGAAGCTACTCAACCCATTGATCGCCTGAGGATAAAGGTACTCGAGTGCAATACACCCGCGGAGCAGGCGCTCCATGTCACCGTTTGGGAGGCAGACGGCGACAAGCTCGAGGTGCTTCAGTCATGGTAGAATAAGAGCGAGCGCGTCATTAAGGGGGGATACCAGTTCACGAACTTGGCGACACGCATCATGGGCGCGAGGCGGAGCGCGGACATTGGCAGCGAGCGCATATGCCCATCATTAAAAGTGAGCTCCTCGAGTGGATCTAGGGAGGGGGATCGGAACCACTCGTCAAGCTTGGCTCGGTCCTTGCCGTTGGAACGGAATTTGCCCATGCTAAGGCCTCTGGTTGGGCCATGGTGATTGCCGAGGATCTGGGAGAACACATCCAAGCTTTTGCGATAGCCATGGCAGAGCTCGTGGGTCTCGATAAGGTCGAGAGGGGTGGAGTGCCATAGGGGGCGCCACCGCCGGGAAAGGACGGTTGTCCGTGCCCCATATTTGATTGGGAGGAGGGAGATGATGACTATCAACATATCATCGGGGAGTCTAGGAGTTGCTTGCGGTTCTTGCTCGACCCGCCTCCTCTTGTTGGCAGCCCCATTCTCCACCTCCGGAGTCTCCTCGTCAGCGGCGCTTTCTGATAGAAGTGGGAGTACAGGGAATATTTAGTTAAAACAGGGCAATAGAAAAGTGTATTGGTAACTAGAAGTTAGTAGGTAGGAATGGAGTAAAAAAATGGAATAACAATTGGTTGCTTAAATACTACACAATTCCTTTGATATTGCTGGGTAAGTCAACATGCAGATACTTGAAAAGAACACTTACTTCGAACAAAGTCTGGATGGATGATATCGTCGGGGGCGTTAGCATATATCTCATGACCAGGCTCTTTTATGTGCAGTGCAATTTTAGTGCCAGCTTTCAGTACATAAAACTTAGAAATTTCTATCCAAAGGCCCGTGGCAAAATAGGAGTGACCACATTCATCAAGTCTTATAGAAGCAATGATTGTAAATCCATGGTTGTTCAGTATGACATCCCTGCATTCTTGATTTATGTAAAGGGCAGGAGTAGGATTTTACGCTTCACAGCGGCCCGAACCTGGTAAAACCTCGTCTGTTCTACTAGTTCTGCTCTTTGTGCTTGTAGATCTCCCGAGTCGAACCGAAAAGGGGCCATGGCCAGTCCCATAGATCGGCATACGCATGATAGAGATGCCCATCAATTGATGTCAATGCAAGAAGTAGGGATTGACATGCAACAGACGCACTAAGAGCTATAAGTGTATGAAAGCTCAAACTGAAAACTAAGTGGGTGTGCATCCAACTTGCTTGCTCATGAAGACCTCGGGCATTTGAGGAAGCCCATCATTGAAACATACAAGCCAAGTTCTATAATGGAAATTTTCCACTAGTATAAGAAAATGACAACATAGGAGACTCTCTGTATGAAAAACATGGTGCTACTCTGAAGCACAAGTGTGGAAAAGGATAGTAACATTGCCCCTTTTCTCTTTTTCTCTCATTTTTTTCGTTGGGATCTTTTGGCCTCTTTTTTTATTTCCTCACTAGGACAATGCTCTAATAATGATGATCATCACACTTCTATTAACTTACAACTCAATATTACGACTCCATAAAACTGAAACATACGACTCTATATGAATGCCTCTGGCAGTGTACCAGGATGTGCAATGATACTAGCGTAACATGTATGATAATGATGAACGGTGGTTAAGGCACATATACTATGTCAGCTATATGATCATGAAAGCAATATGAGAATGATGGTGTATGTCATAATAATGGAACGGTGGAAGTTGCATGGTAATATATCTCAGAATGGCTATGGAAATGCCATGATATGTAGGTATGGTGGCTGTTTTGTGGAAGATATAAGGAGGCTTATGTGTGATAGAGCGTATCATATCACGGGGTTTGGATGCATCGGCGAAGTTTGCACCGACTCTCGAGGTGAGAAAGGGCAATGCACGGTATCGAAGAGGCTAGCAAATTGCGGAAAAGTAAGAGCACGCATAATCCATGGACTCACATTAGTCATAAAGAACTCACATACTTATTGCGAAAGTTTATTAGCCCTCGAAGCAAAGTACTACTACACATGCCCCTAGGGGGGTAGATTGGTAAGAAAAGACCATCGCTCGTCCCCGACCGCCATTCATAAGGAAGACAATCAATAATAAATCATGGTCCAACTTCTTAGCATAACTAGAGACTATACGTGCATGCTTCGGGAATCACAAACCTTAACACCAATATTCTTACTAAACCACAATTATTCACTAGTACCTCCCACATATTACCATCTCAATATCGCAAAACTATTGCAAGGAATCAAAATTATCATATTTAGTTATCTACATGAAAGTTTTTATTATATCCCTCTTGAATATCTATCATATCAGGACCAATTTCATAACATGTGCTTTTTGTCATTACTATTTATTAGACTCTCAAAAAGATATAAGTGAATTATGAGAGTGCAACTATTTCTTTAAAATATAACCACCACCATGTTCTAAAAGATATAAGTGAAGCACTAGAGCAACTGCCTAGCTTAAAAGATATAAGTGAAGCACATAGAGTATTCTAAGAAATCGTGAATAAATGTGTGTCCCTCTCAAAAGGTGTGTGCAGTAAACAATGATTGTGTCAAACTAAAAAGAAAACAAAGAAAATACTACTATAATACAAGACACTCCAAGCAGAACTCATATCATGTGATGAATAAAAAATATAGCTCCAAGTAATATACCGATGGTTTGTAGACAAAAGAGGGGATGCCATCCAGGGCATCCCCAAGATTAGATGCTTGATTCTACTTGGATATTACCTTGGGGTGCCTTGGGCATCCCCAAGATTAGGGTCTTGCCGCTCCTTATTCCTTCATCCGTCGTGATCTCAACCAAAACTTGAAAACTTCAGCACACAAAACTCAACAGAAACCTCGTGAGATCCGTTAGTATAAAAAGCAAATCATAAACTTTAGGTATTGTTATGAACCCATTCATATTTTATTATTCCATAATACCTACTATATTCTAACTTCTACATGACTTATACCCCCCGATATAATCCATAACATCATTAAAACAAGCAAACTATGCAACGAAAACAAACTCTATCAAAAACAGAATAGTCTGTAATGATCTGAACAAACGCAATACTTCTATAACTCCAAAAATTCTTAAAAATTAGGAAAACATGGCAATTTGTATATCAATAATGTGTAAGAAATTCAGAATTTTATCACGTTCCAATGAATTTTTAAAATTCCAGTACTAGGCGCAAAAGTTTCTATTTTTTCATAGAATCAAGTCAACTATCAACCAAATCATCCCAAAGGCTTTACTTGGCACAAAAACTTACAAAAAGATAAATGCAATCATAACAGTAGCATAATTGTGTGAACACTCGAAAACAAAAAAGAAAACAAGAAAAATAAGATAACTATTGGCTTGCCTCCCAACAAGCGCTATTGTTTTATGCCCCTAGCTAGGCTAATGCATAGTTTCAAGTATTGTCATCCTTAGTTTTCATCCCATAGGTGGCCCTCATAATATATTCATATGGTGGCTTAATTCTCTTTCTAGGCAAGTGTTCCATTCCTTTCTTTAATGGAAATTGGAACCTTATGTTTCCTTCTTTCATATCAATAATAGCACCTATGGTTCATAGGAAGGGCCTACCAAGTATTATAGGACAAGACGGGTTACATTCAATATCAACCACAATGACAGGAACATAATTTCTATTAGCAAGAATAGGCACATCATTTATTCTACCCAATGGTTTCTTAATAGTTGAATCCACTAAGTGCAAATTAAGGGAACATTTTCCATATCAACAGGGCCTAGTACATCACATAAAGATTTTGGTATAGTGGAACGCTAGCACCTAATCACATAGAGCACTACATTGATAATCTTTAATCTTTACTTTAATAGTAGGTTCCCATTCATCATGCAATTTTTTAGGTATTGAAACCTCCAACTCTAGCTTTTCTTCATGAACTTTTATCATAGCTTCTACATTATCTTTAGTGAAAGCTTAATTTTGTTCATAAGCATTTGGTGAATTTATCATGGATTGCAATAAGGAAACACACTCAATTAAAGAACAACTATCATAATTAAAGTCCTTGTAATCCAAAGTAGTGGGCACATCACTAGTTAAAGTCTTGACCTCTCCAAACCCACTTTTATTATTTTTATCATTAAGATCATCACCCTCCAAACAATTGGGACACCCTCTAGCTAAAGTTGACTCGTTGCAGGAATGAAGTATGTCTACCAGAGGGGGGAGTGAATGGGAGTTTTAAATTTTCTTCGAAAAACTCAAAACTCTCGGAACCCAGCAGCGGAACAAATGAAAAACAAACTATAGCGAACTAAAACTGAGTACCGAAAGGAAACTAAGTTATGCAATGATACAAATAACACAAATGAAAATGCATCAAAGGTAAACATGGGCGACAGAGATAACCGGTGATGCTCGATGGCGATAAGGTATTTGTTCGACCAGTTCATCCTTCTGCACAAGGACTACGTCTGGTTGGAGGGGCTGTGACTTAACACGGAAGATAAACTCTCTTCACCCTATTCTCCTCGACAATTGGTTTGTCAACCAATGCCGATCACTCGTGGTAGATACTTGAAGGCGATCTCCGAACCTTTATAGACTTCTTCTTTGAGAACCACAATCACTCTTGGTCTCTGAAGAAATTGACACCTAACCATCTAGAGAGTTTGCAGCTCTCAAGAGTAATAGGCGGAGCGTACTAGACTTAGATTTTAGTGATGCTGAACCACTATCTAATTCTTTGGCTCTAGGGGGTTTTCTCTCGGTGGATTTTAAACTCAAATCGCTCAGAGGGGGTTGCTCAACAATCTTCTCGGAATCAAACGGATCAGCCACCGGAAAAAGCCGGCGCGGGGTGGTTATTTATAGCCGCAGCCTTCCCAGATGGGAAATGACCATTTTGGACACGCGGTCCAGCCAATGGCCAACCGACACGTTCACAATGGTCGGATTTTGGAGCAACGGTAACATTACTTGAGGAACAAGTAATGCTAACTCCTCGGTCTGAGACAAACCTCTTGCAGCAAAGAAGATCACAGTCTCTTGCTGTCAAGTATTTGCTCGGAACACAAAGAGATTTCTCTCGCAACTTTCATAAGATTTGGGTTTAGCATCAGAGAATCAAAGTTTCAAACGCTACACCCCTCTTAATAGTACGGTGGTCCTATGACTCAATAAAGAGAAGAAGAACAACAAAATAAATGCTACGTCTTGACTTCGTCTTCAATCTCCTCGGACGCAGTCATCTTCCTCGGACAGACACCAAACCAATTGCTTCACTTCAGCAAATTTTGGGGGGTAACTCTTGTCATCATAATCTTCGGTGATAACCTTCACTGCAGCGCAGGGAGATTATCTTCGTCGTTTTCGTCAAACTCCTCGATACATCACTGACATGTTACTCTGTGTGCACTAGCAAACACATAAGTCCCATATTGTTTATGTTAATAAACTCCGAAAACATAAGGGGCCTACCAGCAATCTCCCTCTTTTTGGATGATTGTTGACAAAACAGATAATCATCAAAGTGAAGATAGATATGTGAAAAGCAGATCAAACAAGAGTGAATATGCGTTACTTGGCTTGATGATGAAATATACTTCCCCTAGATGTATGCAGGGTCGGAAATATGAGACAAAATTCTCTACAATTCATTTAAGTATGTGGAGGATTTTTCAATCATTCGAGGTAATGATTCGCACTGATGATATATAATTCATCGAGAAAATAGTGCAATCATTCATAACTTCTGATGATAATTCCACCTGCAAAACAAATGCTTCGAGAGAAAGAGTGCAGCAGGCGGGGTTATTAATATTACAACACAGAAGTTTTGCATCAGAGCACAGATAGTTTTTAAGGCATAGAGCTCAAAAGTCTAATAAAACCAGACCAAATAAACACAGAGAGCAAATCTATCAAAACTCGATGTAATTCTCCCCCTTTTGTCAACTAGTGTCAAAAAGGTGACTAAAAACATGAGTGCAAAGTTAGTGAACTTGATTCACTCTAAGGCATCTCCAGAAGAACTGGCCAAACAGGTTTCTGATTCGGAAGTGGATGGTATATCTTCATCGTCAGCAACAGCTATTATTCCTTCAGGAATGGCTTGTGGCTGAGAAGATGAAGGCACATTTGGATTAGCTTCCTGAGTCATGCGAGATAGCACATTTCCTTCGGCTGGTTTCTCAGTTGGAGAGGTAGCTTCTGATTCATCGAGCAACTTGCACAGCTTAAACCAAAGTAAATCAGTTGTTGGTTCACGAGCGGGCAGAGGTGGAACAATGCGATCGTGAAAGTCTTCAGCAGAGAAACCTTGATCAATATAGTCATAGAGTTCTTTGAGATCAGAATCGTGAAGTTGTTTCTTGGAGGAGAACTTTCAAAGCAATTTCCATAGGCGCTTCTTATTTTTAGCCGTAATCATGTGCACAACTTTCGTTCGGTTGTTTATGGCATTCAGCTCGGTAGCTAGATGTTCGTTTTCTCGGCGATCCTCAGCCCTATGCTGCAACAGCAGTTGTTGAGTGCGCAAACTCACTTCAAGGTGTGAGGGAGGTTGATTTGTTGGTTGATGATCACGCTGAGGTAGCCTTGGCCCATCGAAAGTATTGTGATAATCCTTCATCAACTGGAAGGTGTCACGTACTGGAGGAATGAAGCTTTTGTGACTGCCCTTTTGCCAAATATTCGGTGTGCATTTCATAATCAACCACTTTCTGAATCCAAGGTGCAAAGACTTTGATGGTTTTTGGATACTGAGCAAAATCCATCAGTATACGCAAAAACATGTCCTCGACATCAAAGATATAGCCTTGAGAGATTGCATGAATGGTGTTGTGAAGAACATCAGATATAGCATTGTCGGTATTCATCCCGGCTAGAGGACAGATGGTATAAGTGATCATATGGTAGAGAGTCTGATTATCAAAAGTCAAATGCTCGGGCAAGGGAGGACCATTGTAGTCACGAATTTTCTCTTGGTCTGTGGTGCAGCGGAAATCTTCATCCAAAATGGCATCAATGTTGTGTACTCGAATTTCAGTCTTGCCATGCTCAAACCGAGGGAAATGAAAGTGTGAGACAATGTCTATTGCAGAGCATTTTATACGTTTCCCTTCGGTTATCCATTCCATGATCCACTTTGTGCTATCAGATTCATCACCAGAGATGTATAAAGTGGCATAGAATTGAAGTATGATTTCTCTGTTCCACGGATGCTGAAATGCAAAGACATGTGTGAGGCCAAAATCTTTGATATCTTGCAATACTTGGTTAAAGTAGGCAATGTTCTTCATAGCAGCGATGTCCGGGAACTCATGAGGAAATATCTTGTGGCTGTCATATAGAATCTGAGAATAATATATAGCCTGTTCTTGAGTCCAGAACCATGGAGATTCAGAGGTGCGAGGCTTCCTGTACGGACTCTCTTGAAAGAAAAGAGGATGAGTGTTCCGATTGAAAAGTGGCCCTTTGATGCCAACGCCGATGGAGAATAACAACAGTTGTTCCCGAGGATATGGATATTTGAGCTCATCTTCTATGGAAATCACTTCATCGCCATAGACTACAGAGTCTGAGTGATGAGCAAAAGCAGATTTCACTGTAGAAGGATCAACATCTGAAATTCTTTTCGCAGTGTCGAGTGAAATTCGCAGTGGAGAGGGAGCAGACATGTTGGCAGGTGGCATTGAGGTTGAATCAGGCACTAGGGACTGATGGGGTTGTTCTTCGGCAGACGATTGAGGTGCAGAGGGTGGAACTGATTCATTTGGTTCGACACGAGCTGGAGAAGCTTTATGCTCAGACTGAGGAATTTCACCTTCTTCTGATACATTTTGCTGAGTGGGAATATCAGCTCGAACAGGGGAGGCCACAGGCACTAGTTCAATTGGCCTTGGTGAGGGAATTGCATGATCAGAGGAATTTTCTTTTGCAGGCTGAGTATCCGAGTGATCAGGAGACTTTTCTGTCGTAGGAGGAGGTGGAGTATTTTTCTTCGCGGTTTTCTTTCACCTCTTCTGTTGAGCAGTTGGATCAATGTGTCCCTTGACAAGATCATTATAGCCAGTGACTTGTGCTTGATGATCAAGGCAGATCTTTTGAACAATTCCATCAAGATCTGAGTGAAAACCCAATCTTCTACTACGGAGAAGCTTCAATGTCCGATTTACATCCACGTATGATTCCTCAAGTTCTTTGATGATAAACTTGGATGTGTTGTCTGCATTTGATCATTTAGATCATTCAGTTTGGCTTAGAGGTTATTGATCTCAACAGAGTCGTTTCTCATATCTTTAACAACATCTGAGGCTTGTGCAGCAACTTCAGCAGGAATTGGCAAAGATGCCACTTCTCCATCGAAAGGATTTTCAACGAACTTATCAAGCTGCTCCATAATGAATGCATGATCATAATATTGTGGAGCATCAGATTGTACATCAGTCTATGCAACAAGAGCAGTTGATACTGGATTTTGCTCGGATGGAGGCATAGAAGCCAAAGGTTGTGTCAGAGTAGGAGCAAATTGAGCAGACTTTTCCTTCGGTGCTGCATCTTGTGTTGCAGTGTGTTCGGTGGTTGGAGCCTTGATTTTCTTTACTTTAGGCTTCGGAATTTTCTCGCCTGGCTTGGCAGAGCTGACAGGGGCTTCAACAACTAAGTCTTGCATGTCAATAGCCTCAGGGTGATGGGTTGTATCCACATGGTCCACCATAGTAACAGTGGTACGAGGTGTTTTTTCAGAACAATCTTCCTCTTAGGTGCGATGGGAACTGCACTTGCTCGAAGATCAGGCAGCACCGTAGAAGTGGTGATGTTTACTTGCTCACTGAGAGAAGCTTCTACTTCTTCTCTTGTTAGTGGGGGATCATCTTGATCAGAAGAAGTGCTTTCAGCATTTTTATCGGTTTGCACAGCCGGCTTCTTCTTCGAAGCACTCTTTTTCTTCATTTTAGCAGTGCTGGGATCATGCCTGAGCTTAGAACGGCGTTCTGATTTTCCTTCAGCCTTTTTCTTTTCAACATCATACTTGAGGCGATGATTTTCCTCTTCGCGAGCTTGTTCTTTCTCAGCCTTCTTTGCTCTCTTTTCAGCATTCTTTCGGCGCTTGGCCAATTCATCAGGATATGATTCGGGAGTGCGAAGAGATGACTTGTCAGCATTTGTAGGTGGCGGTGGTCTCTCCTGGGGATCACCTGGATGAATGAGTCCAATTGCACGGCAGTCACCCCACGGAGGATGGAAAGCAAAGTTCTTTGCAAACCGAGGATGAACCATTTTGTAGTGGAACCACTTGCGCACCCAGTGCGTCGAATCTTTTCCAGACGCTTATCTCTTTCTCTTTTTGTCTCACCTGAAATAGTTTTATAGTCATCAGGAGATATATACTCAGCTGAATTTGCATAAGGTTGCCTACCTCCTCTCTTTTTCTTCGGTGCATCTTCTTCTTGCTCATCTTCATTTTGCTCGTGCCTTTTTCTTTTGCTGGTGGATGGGCCTACCATTGGGCCCTTTCCATTTGGTGCCTTAGACTCGTCTGCTGTGCCCATGATTACCTCATCTTCATCGGCCATGCTCATTGGTCGAGCAGAATCCTCAATGGAATGCATACACCTATGAATAAGAATAGATATGAGGGAAAAGGGGACAGGGTCACAAATGCTCACAGCGAAATTTTTTTGAGCGAAAACGTTTTGAGGAAGAGATAGATGCAGACTTTGAGAAATGTTTCGAATGAAGAAATGTATAGAATGAACTAGTAGGTTCGAAGAATATACTAGTCATCATGCTAAGCATTCCAGTCGTACGAGACATAACACAAACCCTAGATCTGAATGATTTTGGATATGAGGAAAAACTACAAACCGAATCCACACAAGTTACCTAAGTAGTGAAGATCTGAGATATGCGGTAAAATCGGTGAAAATTAACCACGGACGAACTCGAACGAGAAGGATGGAGGCCCGAGTTCGAACTACACATACCCTAGCTCGGTGGCGTGCAGCGGCTATGGTGGCGCGGGGAAGAAGATGGCCCGCGGTGGCGAAGAAAGACTCCGGTGACCTCTTTCCGGCAGTTAAGCAGCGAAGGGGTCATCGGCGTCGAGCTCAAGGAGGAGTGCTGCGGCGAGGGTTTCGGAGGAGTGGAGGCAAGGAGAAAGGGAAGTGAACTGGAAGAAGGGGGCGGTGCAGTTTTTATATGCGAATGGAAATAACCGCACACTGTGAATCCGATCGAACGGCCTCAATACGGAGACTATTGCGATTCAACGGAGAAGGATTAGATGACAGTTGATGGATTGCATGTGGCAACCATCAAAAAATATCGTGGTCCTGACTTGGGCGGGAAACCCCATATTTTGGACAGCTTTCGCCAAAACAGATTAATGTTCGGACCGAATCTTAATCGTGGTCAAGGACACCACAAAGTTTCGTTCCAGATAAAATTGAGCATTTCTAATAGAACAACATGGACTGGAAGAGATAGAACAGAGGGAAAATAGGGTCCAAGGCATTTCACTCAGACAACAAAACTCAAATACCCGAAGGAATAGCTATGAGAGAAATGCATTCGGACAAACACAAAATCCTTCGAACGAAGAGAAACTCAAAGAAAGAAAAATTGTATTGGCATGACCCACCGTATAAGAACTGTATGACCCTGAGCGTCGCACAGTTATCGTGGCACCTGGTTAGTCTAGTTCTTCGTTAACGTATTCACTCTCAGAAAGAATATTTCACTTTATCGAAATTTTCAAACTCTTCAAGTGTTATGCACCCATTCCTTCTAAGATGTGGAAGTGTTAGAACGGGTACCGAGTCCACCTTACTACACGTTTGCGAAGTCTAGGATATTTAGCTCACACCATAACGCACAGAATCTTTTCTCATCGAGAGGCTTGGTGAAAATATCAGCGAGATTGTCTTCATTCTTGACGTGATTGATGACAATATCCTCTCGAACAACATGACCGCGAATGAAATGATGATGGATAGCAATGTGCTTGGTGCGAGAATGCTGCACTGGATTATGTGCAATTTTGATGGCACTCTCATTGTCACAATATAGAGGGATCTTCTTGACCTTGATGCCATAATCCTTCAGTGTTTGCTTCATCCACAATAACTGGGTGCAAAAAGTGTCGGCAACAATATATTCAGCCTCAGCCGTAGAGAGAGATACACAATTCTACTTCCTTGAAGACCAACAGACCAATGATCTACCGAGGAAATGGCACGTCCCCGAAGTAGATTTCCTGTCAACCAAGTCACCAGCCCAATCTGAGTCTGAATATCCAACGAGATCAAATTGTGCTCCCTTAGGACATCATAAACGTAAGGTGGGGGTGTGAGCCAAATATCTCAGAATGCGCTTGACCGCTTGGTGATGCGATTCTTTCGATGCAGCTTGATAGTGGGCACAGATGCAAACACTCAACATAATGTCAGGTCTGGATGCACATAGATAAAGAAGACAACCAATCATAGAACGATGAGCCTTCTGATCGTAATCCTTACCATACACATCTGCATCCAGCTTACCATTCATGGGCATAGGAGTTTTATAGCCCTTCATTTTGGAATCTTGCATTTTGAATTTCTTCAGGCATTCTTTCAGATATTTCTCCCGAGATATGAAAATTCCATTTGCCTGTTGACGAATTTGCAGTCCGAGAAAGAACTTGAGTTCACCCATCATAGACATTTGATATTTATCGGACATCATTTTCCCGAACTCTAAGCTGCAAGCATTGTTATTACAGCCGAAGATAATATCACCCACATAGATTTGACATATGAATAGATCATTATCAACAGCACGAGTGAAAAGTGTGGGATCAGTGGATCCTGGCTTGAACCCTTTATCGAGCAAAAACTTCTTCAAGGTGTCATACCAAGCTCGAGGGGCTTGCTTCAGCCCGCATAGAGCCTTTTTCAATCTGAAAACTTTTGTTAGGAAACTCGGGAAGTTCAAAGCTAGGTGGTTGTCTAACATAAACTTCCTTATCAATTTCACCATTGAGGAAAGCACTTTTCACATCCATTTGATAAAGCAAGATATCATTGTAATTTGCATAAGCGAGAAGAATGCGAATTGCCTCAAGGCGTGCAACAGGAGCATATGTTTCACCAAAATCAATACCTTCTACCTGTGTGTACCCTTGAGCAACAAGACGTGCTTTGTTTCTCACCACAATGCCATTTTCATCTTGCTTATTGTGGAAAATCCATTTTGTGCCGATGATATTGTGCTTCTTAGGATTCGGTTTGTCAACCAATTCCCACACATCATTTAGTTTGAATTGCACCAACTCCTCTTGCATGGCATTCATCCAATCTGGATCATTCATGGCTTCCTCGTACTTGGTAGGTTCTGCCAATGAAACAAAGGAGAAACTGCCACAGTAGTTAGCCAAACGAGTGAGAGAATGAGTTGTGGGTCGATAACCTGGATTCTCGAGTTCATCAAGAATTAGAGAGGGATCAACTCAATTAGCCACTCGAGGATGAGCATTTTCTTCATGATGATCATCATCATTTTCATCAATGTCAGCATTTGTATCATCATTCCCTTAGGGATTGCCATTTTGATCGGTATTTGGAATTTGATTGCCATTTGCATTTGGAGTGGCATTTGCTTCAGTAGTGGCTTGACGAGTTCTTCTTCGAGTCATAGGAGCATCATCATCAGAGGATTCAGGTGCATTTCCTTCAACAGGCTTGACGCTCCCAATAGCCATTTGCCGAATAGCATCCGATATCAGTGGTTCATCTATCACATTTGGCAGGTGCTCCTTTTGGGAGCCGTTAGATTCATCAAACCGCACATTTACCGTTTCCATAACTTTCCCGTGGTGAGAGTTATAGACAGGATAAGTATGCGAGTTCGAGCCATAACCAAGAAGAAAACCTTCATGTGCCTTAGGTGCAAACTTGGAAGAATGATTCATGTCAAGAATGTAGTAGGGTGCACCAAAGACACGTAAATAAGAAACATTCGGTTTCTTGCCAATGATAAGCTCATATGAAGTTTTCTTAAGGAACTTGTGAAGATAAACGCGATTGATAACATGAAAAGCAGTGTTAATAGCATCAGCCCAGAAGCGAATGGGAGTTTTGTACTCACTGAGCATTGTTCTCGCCATTTCAATGAGAGTTCTGTTCTTTCGTTCAACAACTCCATTCTGTTGGGGAGTGTATGCGGCAGAGAACTCATGAGTAATACCAAGTTCATTGAGAAATTTAGCAATATGAGTATTTTGAACTCAGCTCCATTGTCACTTCTGACGTGCTTAATTCGCACATCATATTCATTCTGGGCCTTCTTAGCGAAGCTTATGAAGATATCTTGGGTGCAGGTTTTGTCTTCGAGAAAGAATACCAAAGTGTATCGAGAGAAATCATCAACAATAACCAAACCATAATGACTGCCACCGGAGCTTGCATAATTTTGAGCACCGAATAAATCCATATGAAGAATTTCCAGTGGTCTTGTTGTAGTCATAAAAGTCTTTGACGAATGATGCTTCTTGGGCAATTTACCAGCCTCACATGCAGCACACAGACGATCCTTGTCGAATTTTACATCAGGGATGCCACAAAGATGATTTTTCTTCACCAGAGTCTGCAAATTTCTCATACCTGCAACCAAGTCTATGGTGCCACAGCCAACCTTTGGTTGATTTTGCAAGCAAACAAGTTTGGACTGAGGGACCCTTAGAGAAATCCACAATATACAGATCACCCTTTCTAATTCCCTCGAAGACAAAGGAATTGTCAGAGGCCATGAAAAAAATGCATTTGGATATGGGAAACAGAACTAGCATGCCTAGATCAGATAGCTTGCCAACTGACATAAGATTGAATCCAAGAGACTGAACAAGTAAAACATCATCAATTGACTTATCCTTGGATATGGCAATTTTACCTAGCCCAATTACCTTCCCTTTGTTGTTGTCTCCAAAAGTGATGCACTTCAGAGGAGAAGCAGTTAAGTTGGGGTCGACAAACAATGACTTGTCTCCGGTCATATGATTAGTGCATCCACTATCCATTATCCATTCTATACACCTGGAGACATAGTCCTGCAGAAGAATTAGACTTTCTTAACCACCCACATCTTTGCAGGTGGCTTCGAAATAGTAGAGCGAGCAGGATATGATTTCTTTCGATAAGCATAATTGTTGCTCGATGAGGTACGAGCATAATTGAAAGAATAAGCATTGAAATTCCTTCCAGAGGCATGAGTATAATGATTGAATGAGGTATGCATGTACTCATTCTGTCAAACTTTTTCAAGGAAGTAACGAGCATTTTGAGCCTGCATGGTTAGTAATGTGGTTACAGGTAATGCTTCAATAACTTTCTTAGGCACCCATATAGCTTTCTTTGGGGGTCCATTCCTGCTATTTGGCCCAACATAGTGAGCAACAGCCTCACCATGTTGATTTTTGAACAACTTATAGTTGTCCAGAGAATCATCATCAAGATATTCAGGGATGGGAGAGTCATATCCTGAGAGTAATGCTGGATCAAGTGTTTTGCTGTTTGCAGGAACCCACACAGTTTGAGGATATTGATGAGGTTCCCAGTAGGTGCCATTCTCATTCAGTTTCCTTTCGAACCCGATGCCTTCTTTCCTGGGATTTTTGTGAAGAATGGATTTCTTCAAAACATCACAAAGGGTTTGATGCCCTTTGAGAGATTTGAACATTCATGTCTAAAGAAGATCCTTCAACCTAGCATTTTCATCAGAAACAGAAACATTTTCCTCGACCGAGGGGTTAGCATTCACAGATGATTCAACATTTGATTCAGCATTGGTTCGTTCAAGGCATTTTAAACATGGTGGCTCAAACACTTCAGGTTTCTCTTTAAGTTGTTGGGTGAGAAGAGAATTTTCCCTGATCAAATCCTCATGAGCCTCTCTCAGTGCCTCGAGTTCCTGTTTCCTTTTTAGGTAATCATAGGTCAATCTTTCGTGGTCTTCCGAGAGAAAATCATGACGATTTGTCAGTTCGTCCATCTGTGACTTGAGAGTGGAATACTCTTCGGTCAGCGACAGATTTTTCTCCATCTCCTCAACCAACAACCCTTCAGATTTCCTGAGGGTTTTCTCAATTTTCTCAAGAGATTTTTGTTGAATATTAGCAATTTTGATCAACTTAGCATGGTCATCCTTAATAGAAGAATATTGATCACTGGAGTGAATCTTGTGATTTTTGGAGTATACCTTTTCCTTCGAGGCTTTGGCCATGAAGCAGTAGGCAGGAGATTCATCATCGCTTGACAGATTCCCGAAGAAGTTTGTTGTAGGAGAGGAGGCACATGCTATGCCAGCCATGCCGGAGTCGGAATCCTCATCGGATTCTTCTTATTCTTCTTCAGATTCTGACAGTTCTTCTTCATCGGAATCCATTTCCTTGCCGATGTATGCCTTGGCCTTGCGAGAGTTAATCTTGCGGTTGGAGGAGGACTTAGAAGGGTTCCTTGATGAAGATCTTGACGAAGATTTTGAAGTGGAGTTGTCCTTCTTCTTGAAGATTTTCTTCGTTTTCTTCTCATCATGGGAGTCGTAGTTCTTGCTCTTGCTTTTGCCTCGATAGTTGCCAGAATCATATCTTCCACTAGCACGGATTTCTGCTTCCCAGAGAGGACGGTCCGAAATGAAGTGTCCAGGCTTTTTGCACTTGAAGCAGGTGTATTTTCCAGTAGGTTTTGATGAAGATTTTGAACCCCCAGAGTTGCTTGAACTTCTTTTCTGGAACTGGCTCTTCTTGTGAAAGCGTTGGAATCTTTTCATGATCAGTGCGAGATCTTTGCTGAGTCTTTCTGGGTCATCTGAATCTTCTTCAGCATTTCCATCGGAGGAGGAATCAGCCACAGCCTTGAGAGCATGATTTTTGTGTTGACTTGAGCCATACATATCTCTTTTCTCTTCTTCCTGTTCCTCGTGGGTGTTCAGTCTTTCCATGATATCGACAGAGTCGAGGTTTTTGAAATCAGCTCGTTCACGTATCATCAGAACAAATGTGTCAAAAGAACTGTCAAGAGATCGAAGCAGTTTCTTCATGACTTCATGGTCAGTGATGTCTTTGGCGCCGAGACCTTGAAGCTCATTTGCTATGTCACACAGGCGATCGAATGTTTGCTGATAGCTTTCATTTCCAATGCGCTTGAATCGATTGAATTTGGCTTGAAGAGTATCAATTCGAGCTTCTTTCTGAGATGAAACACCTTCATTTATATTTTCGAGGACATCCCATAAATCCTTCGCAGTTTCACACTTGCGATAGCAAAGAAATTGCGCACGATTGAGATGGCCATGATGTTTGCTTGAACTACGTCGGTATTTCCCCAAAGAGGAAGGGATGATGCAGCACAACAACGGTAGGTATTTCCCTCAGTGATGAGACCAAGGTTATCGAACCAGTAGGAGAACCAAGCAACACTACGTAAACAGCACCTGCACACAAAGAACAAATACTTGCATCCCGACGTGTTAAAGGGGTTGTCAATCCCTTTCGGGTAACGGCGCCAGAAATTGGCAAGTTGACGGGAGATAAATTGTAGTCTGTCTACTAATCTTGGACGTGATGCCTATATAATGATCATTGCCTGGATATCGTCATAATTATTTGAAGTTCTATCAATTGCCCAACAGTAATTTGTTTACCCACCGTATGCTATTTTTCTCAAGAGAAGCCACTAGTGAAATCTACGGCCCCTGGGTCTATTTTCTCACCATATATTTTCAGATCTATTTTGCTATTTGACTTTTTATTTATTTGCTACTTTTATTTTCAGATCTATATTTCTAAAAATCCAAAAATATTTTGCTGCACTTTATTTTATTCGCGATCTATTTATCCAATCTAATACAATTTATCTCCCGTCAACTTGCCAATTTCGGGCGCCGTTACCCGAAAGGGATTGACAACCCCTTTAACACGTCGGGTTGCAAGTATTTGTTCTTTGTGTGCAGGTGCTGTTTACATAGTGTTGCTTGGTTCTCCTACTGGTTCGATAACCTTGGTCTCATCACTGAGGGAAATACCTACCGTTGCTGTGTTGCATCATCCCTTCCTCTTTGGGGAAATACCGACGTAGTTCAAGCAAACATCAAAAGGAATTTCTGGCGCCGTTGCCAGGGAGGATCAAGTCAAGATAGTCCCCCGTCCACGTGCCATTTCTGGCGCCGTTGCCGGGGAGACATCATCAACATCTACCAGGTTCCTAATCACAAATCTCATCTCCTTGCAATTTACATTATTTGCCATTTGCCTCTCATTTTCCTCTCCCCCACTTCACAAAAATTTGTCGTTTTATTCGCCCTCTTTTTCGTTCGCATTTTCTTGTCAGATCTGTTTTTGAGTGCAATCTTGTTGCATAGTAATGATGACTCAAGAGAACACCAAGTTGTATGATTTCTCCAATACCAACAACAATGATTTTATTAGCACTCCGATTGCTCCTCCCGCCACTAGTGCGGAGTCTTGTGATATTAATGCCGCTTTGTTGAATCTTGTTATGAAAGATCAATTTTTCGGTACTCCTAGTGAGGATGCCGCGTCCCATCTTAACACATTCGTGGAATTATGCGATATGCAAAAGAAAAAAGATGTGGACAATGATATTGGGAAGTTGAAATTATTCCCGTTTTCTTTGCGAGACCGTGCAAAAATTTGGTTTTCTTCTTTGCCTCGCAATAGTATCGATTCTTGGGATAAGTGCAAAGATGCTTTTATTACTAAGTATTTTCCGCCCATGAAAACTATTTCCCTTAGGACACAAATCATGAATTTTAAGCAACTTGAGCATGAACATGTTGCGCAATCTTGGGAAAGAATGAAATTGATGCAAAGAAATTGTCCTACTCATGGTTTAAATATTTGGATGATTATATAATTTTTTTATGCGGGAGTGAATTTTGTTTCTAGAAATCTTTTAGATTCCACCGCGGGTGGTACTTTTATGGAAGTTACTTTGGGTGAAGCTACTAAATTGCTAGACAATATTATGGCAAATTATTCACAATGGCATACCGAAAGAGCTCCTACTAGTAAAAAAGTTAATTCGGTTGAAGAAATTTCTTCTTTGAGTGAAAAAGTTGATGCTCTTATGAAATTGGTTGCTAATAAAAGTGCTCCTATTGATTTTAATGATGTGCCTTTGTCTACCTTGATTGAGCAAAATAGTGATGCCGTAGATGTGAATTTATCTCTCGAAACAATTTCAATAACAATGCTTATAGAGGTAATTTTAACCCTAGGCCTTTTCCTAGTAATTCCTCTAATAATTATGGTAATTCCTATGGTAATCCTTCTTATAATATAATAGGAAAACCTCGAATCTTGAGAATAATATTAAAGAATTTATCAATACTCAAAAGGTTTTTAATGCTACGATAGAAGAAAAGCTGAATAGGATTGATGATATGTCTAGGAGTATTGATAGAATTTCTCATGATGTAGAAAATCTCAAGATGAAAATTGTTGTGCCTAAGGTTGAGGAATCAATTAAAGCTTTATATGTTTCTATGGATGAAAGTAAGAAAAGAACCGCTATGCTTAGAGCTAAAAGAGAATTTCTAGAAAAAGTGTTTTCTAGTGATTGCTTTCATAAAAGTGATGAAGATCTTAAAATGGTTGGTGTTTCTTCTATCGATTCCTTGTTTAATAAAATTAAGAATGATAATAAAGGGACTGGAGAAGAGTCAACTTTAGCTAGAAGGCGTCCCGATAATTTGGAGGGTGAAAATCTAGTTGAGAAAATTGATAAAAGTGGGTTTGGAGATAAAAGTGGGTAACGGCGCCAGAAAATTACATCGAATAAAACTCCAAGAACATCAAGGTGAACATTGTATTGAAGATCAAAGAGAGAGAAGAAGCAATCTAGCTACTAGCTATGGACCCGTAGGTCTGTGGTGAACTACTCACGCACCATCAGAAGGCAACAAGGATGATGTAGAAGCCCTCCGTGATCGATTCCCCCTCTGACAGAGTACAGGAAAAGGCCTCCAGATGGGATCGCAGAAGAATAGAAGCTTGCGGCGGCGGAAAAAGTGTTTTGGGTGGCTCTCTGATATATTGGGAATATTTGAGAATTTATAGAGGCGGAATCAGGTCAAGAGGTGCCACGAGGGGCCCACAAGCTTAGGGGCGCGCCCCCTCGGGTGCGCTTGGTGAGGTTGTCGCTCCCTCGTGACTCTTCTGGTCTTCTCCTGAACCTTCATGTGTCCCTTCTGATCCAGAAAAAAGTAATCCAAACATTTTTCTCCATTTGGACTCCGTTTGATATCAATTTTCTGAAAATCCAAAAACAAGCAATAAAAAAACTGGCACTGGGGGCACTAGGTTAATAGGTTAGTCCCAAAAAATGATATAAAATAGCATATAAATGCATATAAAACATCCAAGATTGATACTATAATAGCATGGAACAAAAAAAATATAGATACGTTGGAGACGTATCAAGGACGTACTTGCTACATATTTCTTTTGGCCAAATATGAGACGGGATGTTGAGCGTTTTGTTGCTCGCTGCACTACATGTCAAAAAGCTAAGTCACGCGACTCAATCCTCATTGTTTATATATGTCTTTGCCTGTACCTAGTGTTCCATGGGAGGAAATATCTACGGACTTTGTTTTAGGTTTACCTCGAACAAAGAAGGGGAGGGATAGCATATTTGTTGCCGTAGATAGATTTTCGAAAATGGCACACTTCATACCATGTCATAAAATCGATGCTGCTGCTAATGTTGGTGATTTGATCTTTCGTGAAATTATTCGCTTGCATGGTGTGCCAAATACAATTGTTCCAGATTGTGATACTAAATTTCTTAGCCACTTTTGGAGATGTTTCTGGGCTAAGTTGGGGGCTAAACTGCTTTTTAGTACTACATGTCATCCCCAAACTGATGGTCAAACTGAAGTAGCCAATAGAACATTGTCCACTATGCTTAGGGCTGTTTTGAAGAATAACCTAAAAATGTGGGAGGAATGCTTGCCACATATTGAATTTCCTTATAACCGTTCGTTGCATTCTACTAATAAGATGTGCCCTTTTGAAATTGTGTATGGTTTCCTACCTCATGCATCTATTGATTTGTTGCCTCTTCCATCTTCGGAGAGGATTAATTTTGATGCTAAACAACATGCTGAATTGATCTTGAAAATGCATGAGTAAACCAGTGAATGCTAAATACAAACTTGCTGGAGATAAGGGTAGAAAACATGTTGTCTTTGCACATGGAGATCTTGTTTTGTTACATTTACGCAAAGATAGGTTTCCCGATTTGTGCAAGTCAAAGTTTATGCCACGTGTTGATGGTCCTTTCAAGGTGTTAGGGAAAATAAATGATAATGCATACAAACTTGAGCTGCTTGTAGATTTTGGGGTTAGTCCCACTTTTAACATTGCAGATTTGAAGCCTTACTTGGGTGAGGAAGATGAGCTTCCGTCAAGGATGACTTCAATTCAAGAAGGGGAGGATGAGGAGGACATCACTACCATGGTTACACCCACAACCCCTACTGCTACTTATACTGGACCAATCACTAGAGCTCGTGCACGCCAATTAAATTATCAAGTACTTCCGTTTCTTGGTAACGATTCTAATGTTCATGAGAATATGATGCTGCCTAAATTGGATACATTTGTTTTGCTTACAAATGAAGGGCCCATCATGGACAAGAAGGATGAACATTGGAGCATGATCAAGCATGGAGATGATGATGAGTGCAAGGGAACAAGAACGGAGTTTCTGGTGGAGTTTTCAGCACTTTGGAGCGACCATGATGACATATGAGTACATGGATGAAATATACAAGATGGCCATTCATAAATTTTGTTCATAGATTAATATATGTGATGCGTCACCTTATTTTTGGGCCAGGCCCATGTAATTTCGAAATACACTTAATAGGCTGGTTTTAGAGTCTGTTAATAGGAAAAATGACTTAGGACAGAATTTAGTCCCACCTTGCCAAGGGTGGACGAAATTCCCCTCTGTCTCCCTATAAATACAGCCCTTAGGGCGTCGTTTTAGACTTAAGTTTTGTTTAGATTAAATTTCGCCATAGCTGCAACTCACGTCCTTCATTTGTGTTTAGTGACCAGATCAAGACGTCACAGAACCCCACTTGATTAATAAAGCTTTCCTCTTATATTCGCAATACCCAAATTGTAATCTCAGTTTCTTGCTTGTTCTTTGTTTGCTTGCAGGAAATAGACCCTCGTGGTGAGGTTGATCATGCCCTGGCATGATCAATAACCTCTCATAGTTCATTTAGCGATTGCTAAGGCGCGACGTCCTCACACGTTCATAGTCGGATTGTCCAAGTCGACTTCCACAGAAAATGATAGCTATCCATCGAAACATCGGGACACCTTTGCGCCTATCACCGTGTGTCAACTTGTGATTCTCTATAAAATTCATTACTAGTTGTAGTAGTTGAAGGATAGAGATCAAGTTCGTGGCTTGGCGTCCCGGCGTGACTAACAAGATGAGTTCCTAGCTGGTCATCAGAGTCAGAGCCGACCTGGAAGAATTCCTATGAAGGAGCCATACTATTTCACAATATATATTTGTTTGTGATTGATATTGCTTCTTGTTTTCTATGCATGTTAAAATGGTAGAAAGATCCCTCATTAATATCAAGCACATTTGCCATTCCCGATGTTGCACCTTCACACGTCAAGTATGTCTAGTAGCGGGCTCATAAAATTGGGGTGCTACTAGGTGTCCTTGAACTGAAGGGTTCGTGTCGGACACGGACATGCACTGCATCAGGTTATCTTGACAAGGCTATCAAAATGGTTTTGGGCCTTGTGGCAAAGAAGATTGGGAGCTAGGGTATAAGATAACTACCGGACCAACAGGAGTCGTATGCAGATACGATTAGCAAGAGTTGCTTACTGGATAGGCACGTTGACTAGCAGTGATGCTAAAGCTCACTAGTCGCATGCACTAGTCGGATCCTGGATCACTGAGAGTTTGCGGAGGGATGCCGACTTCAGTGGGAGTATTTCTATTTAAGGCTTGAATTACTCTACATAAACACATTGCTTAGTGTTTACATATTTTTCTGTTGTAGATCAATGGCACCACCTGCTCAACCCAACTTTGCATTGAAATCAATCTTGGAAAAGGATAAACTTAATGGAACAAAGTTTACCACTTGGTATAGAAATTTGAGAATTGTTCTCAAGCATGATAAGAAGGAACATGTTCTAGAGGATCCACTTCCAGAGGAACCTGCTGATAATGCTATTGCCACAACCAAGAATGCCTACCAGAAAGTGGTTGATGAATCAACGGAGATCAGCTGTCTGATGATGGCTTGTATGGAGCCCGATTTGCAACAACATTTCAAAAATGTTGAGGCTTTCGATATGCTCGAGAGTCTCAAGAGCATGTTTTAAACATAGGCTAGGACCAAAAGGTTCAATGTCTGGCGATCCTTTATGGATTGCAAGCTGAAGGAGGGTGACCCACTGAGCCCGCATGTGATCAAGATGATCGGATACGTGCAAGCTTTCGATCGGTTAGGCTTCCCGCTCTTGGATGAGCTGGCTATTGATGCAGTTCTAGGTTCTCTTCCAGCTAGCTATGGGACGTTCATCTCGAACTATCATATGCACGACATGGATAAGAAGATCACTGAATTGCATGCAATGCTCAAGGTGATAGAGCAGGATATTAAGAAAGGCACGCATCAAGTGTTGATGGTGCAGAAATCGGCTAAGTTCAAGAAGAGTTGGTCCAAGAAAAAGGCTAAGGCAAAGGGCACGGAGAAGGTAATCTCCACCTCTGAGCCCATGTCAGGACCGAACTCGATGACCATTTTCTATCATTGCAAGGAACTTTGTCACTGGAAGAGAAACTATAGCAAGTGGCTTGCTGAGCATGGCAAGAAGGCTGGAAGTGAGACTTCAGGCAAAGGTACACTTGTTACATATGCTATAGACATTTACCTTGTTGACATACCTAGTAGCTCTTGGGTATTTGATACCGGATCGGTTGTTCATATTTGCAACTCCGTGCAGGGGCTGGTAAGAACTAGGCGTGCGGGACAAGGGGAGATTGACATAAAGGTCGATAACAAAGCAAGAGTTGCTGCGTTGGAGGTCGGCACGATGTAGGTTTAGCTTCCTTTCGGATTCATTATGGAATTGAATAATTGTTATTACATTCCTACACTTAGTCGAACATTATTTCTGACTCATGCTTGATGAGTAAGGGTTATGAATTCAATTTAAAGGACAATGGTTGTTCGATATCTTTGAATGGAATGTTCCACGGTTATGCACCCATAGTAGATGGGCTATTTATTTTGAATCTGGAAACGAAACTTGTCTATAATATGAATGTCAAGAGGCATAAGACTAATGAGATAAATGTGAGATACTTCTGGCACTGCCGTCTTCGACATATGAGTCTGAAACACATGAAGAAGCTCCATGATGATGGGCTCCTAACTTCGTTCGATTTTGGGTCATTCGAGACATACAAATCATGCTTTCTCGGCAAGATGACTAAGTCTCCTTTTGCAAAGAGTTGCAAGAGGGTGTCCGAGCTATTGGATCTTATACACAACGATGTGTGTCGTCCAATGGGCATGACTGCCAGAGGTGGCTATTAGTACTTCATGACTTTTACAGATGGCTTGCTAGTTGGTTTATTTGGTGGAAGATTATATGTTTAGATCCTTAAGCATATTCAATACACCTCTGATCTTGAACACGAATATGATTTTTGAGTAGTTACTTTTTGTTCTTGAGGACATGAGAGAAGCTTGTAATAAGTAATCATGTGAAGTTTGTATTCGTTCGATATTTTGATGATATGTATGTTGCCCTTCCTTTAGTGGTGCCGTGTGAACGTTGACTACATGACACTTCACCATACTTGGGCCCGAGGGAAGGCATTGGGGAGTAATAAGTAGAGATGGATTGCGAGAGTGACAAAAGCTTAAACCCTAGTTTATGAGTTATTCTGCAAGAGGTTGATTTGGATCCGTATGTTTTATGCTATGGGTAGATTTATCTTAATTTCGTAGTTGTGGATGATTGCGAGAGGGGTAATCATAAGAGGGTTGCTTGTTCAAGTAAGAACAACATCCTAGCACCGGTCCACCCACATATCAAATTATCAAAGTAACGAACGCGAATCAACTAAACATGATGAACATGACTAGATGAGAATTCCCATGTATCCTCGAGAACACTTTGCTTATTATAAGAGAACTTATCGGCTTGTCCTTTGCTATAAAAAGGATTAGTCCACCTTGCCGCAACTTGGTTGCTATTGTTACTTGTTACTTGTTACTTGTTACGAATTACCTTGCTACAAAACTATCTGTTTCCGCTACTTTCAGTACTTGCAGAGAATACCTTGCTGAAAATCGCTTATCATTTCTTTCTGCTCCTCGTTGGGTTCAACACTCTTACTTATCCAAAGGACTGCGATTGATGCCCTATGCTTGTGGGTCATCAAGACTCTTTTCTGGTGCCGCTGCTAGGGAGTGAAGTGCCTTTGGTAAGTGGAATTTGGTAAGGAAACATTTTTATTACGTGCTGAAATTTACTGTCACTTGTCACTATGAAAAATAATTCTTTGAGAGGCATGTTCGGGGTATCTTCACCTCGACCGAAAGCAATAAGAGTTGCCCGTCAACCTACTGAATCTACTGAAAATATTTAGTATGAAATTCCCTTGGGTATGTTGGAGAAATTGCTAGCTAATCCTTATGCAAGAGATGGAACAATAGATCCTGATATGCACTTGATCTATATAGATAAAATTTGTGGATTGTTTAAGCTTGCAGATTTATCCAAGGATGGAGTTAAGAAGAAGTATTCCCTTTATCATTGAGGGGAAGGCATTGACATGGTATAGGCTATTGGATGATACTGGAACATGGGACTGGAACCGGTTAAAACTGGAATTTCACCAGAAGTTTTATCTTATATATGCATTTGGTTCAACGTGATTGAAATTAATATATACATATATACATCTGGGCTATTCTGTTTTGCGTAACAGAATATTATTCTGTTACCCTACTTGAACTGGCGGTTTCAGGCGGTTGTACTGATGTTTTTCATCTCGTCGAACTGATCGTCCTCTCCAGTTAAAAAAAATGCAAATTTTTTTCGTCGGAATGGGGTGTGTAATATATCGTTGGAAATCTCTTGACAGCTACATTACAGTCTTATAGGATTTTTTTTTGCAAAATCATCACGGTTTAAGAGCAATTTTGAAAATACCTTTTTTTCAAAACCGAAAATGTGAATCGTAGTTTGGACTTAATTTTCAAACGGTTTGTCGGAATTGAGCAAATAAGATGGCGTTGGAAAGCTGGTGAAAATCCACACCTTCCATATATCTAATGTTTTTTCAAATTCTATACGATTTAAAAGTAATTTGAAAAATGGTGAAATTCTGGACGAAACGTATTTTCATGTTTTTTTGGCAAACTTTTTGTCGGATTGACGCAAATGATACGGCATTGGAAAGCTATAGAAAATGCGCAACTTTTTCATATAGAAATGTTTTTCTAATTCCTTACGGTCTAAACTCGAATTCGAATACGGTCAAATTTGATTTCGAACGCGATTTTTTTTAAGGTTTGTCAAAATGGGGCAAATAATATACCGTTGGAAAGCTATCAAAAATGCGAAACTTAGTCGTGTTGAATGTTTTCTCAAATTCGCAATCGTTGAAGAGTAAATTTGAAATACGGTGAGACCCATTATGCTGTTTTTCCGTGAGAAAAAACAGAGTACTTGTACTGATCTATGTGTGTGTTTGTACTGATGTACTTTTCACAGAGTAATTTTGTAAGGTTCAAAAAATTTATTTAAACTGATGTCCATATGGTTTTGTATTAAGCGTGTTTTCACATAGTAGACTTTACTCCGTTTTTCGGGTACGGTTTTCCTCGCAACTTTTCAACGGTTTACGGTATCATCGTCCCCGAACTTGCTTGGTTTATATCGTTGAACCGGATGTTATATTTTAAAAATAAATCATGTGTTTCTTTATTTTGAACTCAATTTTTCGTTGAGCGGGTTTGTACTGAGCATTGTTTCATCATTGTTCAGAAATGATAGTACGAACTAAGCGTGTGCGATTGTACTGAGCATTCTTGTCATAGTGTCATGATCTCCAAACTTATGTTGTTTTGTTCTGCGACTTTTTAAAAATTTGTTGGTGAATCACCCCGGTTCTTTTTCTTTGATGAATTTTTTGTCCTCTGTTTTTTTAACATATATTGAACTTTTTCTATATGTACATTGAATTGGCGGAAGAGTAGCAATAGTTATACTTTCTGCATAGTAATTCATGAACTCTGCTGGACGGTAACACATGAACTTGGTAAACTGAAGTTTGTACTCTGGACAGTAATACATGCACTCTCGAGTTTGTACTGATGTGAATCCTTTCAAACCACATACAGCATCTTCACCACACATTGGACTGACAACATGAAACCACATAAAACAATTCTGTAGGTGTCGTCAATGTCTTCCTCACTGCCGCACCGGCGAATGCCATCTCCAACGTGTCGTTGTTGTTGTTAGGCTTGGGCGTAGTTATTGTTACCCAGAAGATGGAGCACGGAGCCTCCACCTCATCATCCCTGTTAGGCATGGGGCGAGGCATGTAGGTGTTCATGAATGCACCCCAAAAATTTCAATTACCTAAAATAAACACACAAACAAAATGAGCTTTTTTCTTTGAGCAGGCATTAATGCAAAATAACACTCGACAAAAAACGCACACCATACCCATATTGTTCTTGTGCATTTGCACTTCTCATCACATAGCAGCAGCTAGAATAGATGCCATAGAAGAATTAGAAAAAATAATTAAGCAAACATACAAATGATCCATGAGCACGAGACACACGAACACCTCTACTCGAAGCAAATTTTATTTTTCACATCCTTTACCTTTGCAAATGACATGAAACCCTTCCATCTTTCATGAGTTAACTATGAACAAAAGAACACACATACAGAAAAGTGAAGAAGAAAAATATTCTCAAAGTCATTGTATGTATCCCGAGACTGACAATATATGAATTTCACGGAAACAAACGTCTGAACGTTTGAGTCGGCAGTGTGTGAACTTTCTCGATGAAAATTTTATTGCAGACATTTTCGACAAACAAATGACATGCAAGAATTGTAGTTTTTTCACACATCAGCACACTTGCTTGTGAGCGTAGCACATGAACAATTGTTTTTGTTTATTTATGAACTGATGTACTGAACCGTCTAAGTTGATGCATATATAAAATGCATATGAGTTGTTTTGATGATACAATACATGTTGAACTGCTAGACCAGATCAAATTCCGAAAATTTCGCAACCAGAAAAAGTGAACTTTTGTAACTTTTTTCTACACAAAGTATGTTCTCCAGCAACATTTGCATCACAAAGAAATTGAAGCAGTAGTAAACATGAACACAGACAGTGAAAGAGAGAGAGAGAGAGAGAGAGAGAGCTCATGAGGGAGAAGATTACAAGCCTTGCATCACCGAGTGAAAGCACCTAGGTGGAAGAAAGTTGAAGCCGACAACCATGTACTGCTGCTCGCGACGAACTCGACCTCCCTGATGCCATGGGGTTGGACTGAACACATCTCGACTGTGCATGCAGAGACTACAATATGCACACCCATGCCTCAGATTGCAATAAATAGTTATATATTACATCTAGGTGATATCTCTGTACTTACAAAGTTATTGAAGGTGAACTATAGCAAATGTTTATATTCCACATGTCCATATAAAGATTATCTCAGTATTTACAAAGTTATTGAAGGTGAACTATAGCAAATGTTTACATCTAGGTGATATCTCTGTACTTACAAAGTTATTGAAGGTGGTCTATAGCAAATGTTTATAGTACACATAGAAGTTTAAATACGTGTACTGCTCCATAGCAAATGTTTATAGTCCACATGTCCATAAAAATTAGCTTTTATTTAACAACAAAGAAGCATCACAAAAGATTATTTCAGTTCTTCTAGGCATATCAACAAACAGCTTGCGAGCAACAGGAATAGAATGAGTTCTCCCATGCAAACTGAAGAAGTTCTCCAAGCATAAGAATAAACAACTAGACTGCACCCAGTTTTTCCGGCGCTCTTTTTCTGAACTTTTGTGCATGCTAAACTTGAACGAACAAGGAATCAATGATTACAACACAAATAAGGAGAGACATAGCTTCACATACACTGAATCTTGTGAAGAAAGAGAGAGAAAGAGGAATAATCACAGAAAATTGTTGTACATGCTACCCGGCCACTATCCATCAACTATCCCCGGCTCCCCTTCTACTGAATAGCAATAGAACAATATAAACAAAACAGTTTTTTAACACGGTTCAAACATTTTTCTCAACACACATCAAACTGCCAAAATTCCTTATAGTGTACTGTTTTCACAAACAACATTTTTCTTTGAACTCGGTAGTAACACACACTGATCTTTTTTCGGTGATTATTTTATGAACCGATGATAAAATTCGTAGTGAACTGTGACACCTAGTGTATATTTTGTTTTTTTTACAGGGCATGATTGGAACTAGTACTAAGTAAGCAGTGTGGAGATTAGAAGAGGAGGCGTACGTACATGAGGATGACGACGGCTAACTTGCAAACCGAGGCCAAGGAGGAAGGTCGAGCGCCGTGGCGAGTTTCTGATGGCCATGACGACATGGGCCTGCGTGCCACCAGCACCTGTACTGATCCCTCTCGACCCCTGGTAGGCAACCAATTCACTGACCCAATCGAATCAGATGGAGTCCGGGACAGAGTGTTGAAGTTAATCTCAATGTTCCTGAACTTGTCAAGTTGCTTATCTCCATGTTTCAATAAAGCCAGAAAATGTATGTGGCAAAGGAGAGTCGTTGAACGACCATGGTTTGTCGACGGTGAACGGACTGTGGTGCCGGTGGTGAACGCCATGTGCGCCGCGCTGACGGCCGGAGACGAAGGCCTGCCGAAGGGCAGGGGACTGCCAGTTCAGAGAGAAACAAATTAGTGAGAGAAAATAGCAGCAGAGAGGAAAGAGATAGGGCAGATGCATGGACTGCTGCTGTTCTTTTTGTTGAACCACAGATGAAGAAACTCATGTAGGTCGCAGCAGAAGAATAATTGTGGCTTCATAACAAGTTTAACAACATAACATTTTTAACAAGTACGTGCAGGTAGAGGTTATCCCACGGATTGGATGGAAACTGGATGCACGAGCTGACCATAAACCACGAAAAGAGCTACAACTCTTTAATAAATCATATCTTAAATCTACTTGTGGGAATCTCCCTTTCCAGAATCAACCACCTCACACAAATACACGCGCAAGCCTACCTTTATTTGTACCATGGCATTTTTCAGCAAAAAAATATGGTGTGCATGAGCTCCACGCAAACCTGTGGCTTCCTGCATTTCCATCTTTATGGGTCAAATGCAGTGGGCATGAGAAGTAGCAAGTCCGTTAGCTTGGTGCCCTGGTCAGGGACGATGCTGCTGGCGACGCACCACGGATGCAGATATAGATGGATAGCAGCCAGGCAGCATGTAGATAGCTCGTCACTTTTCGCATCATTGCAGCCGACATCCTTGTGGCTGTGCACGAGATCACCACATCATTAGCATGTCCAAGTTGTTGAACTGATGAGCTTTTTGTCATTGCACTGTTGTAACATAAGAACTAGAACAACTATCAATATAAATTGATACTTTTTTGTAGGTTTTTGGGAATGATAATTTCTGTTTTGTAAATATATAAAAGTTTTAAATATGTGTAGCGCACCATTACAAATGTTTGTACTACACATGTCCATAATAATTACTGTAGCTTTTATTTGACAACAAAGATTTAAAAAAAATCAATGATTGTTTAGGCTACACATACCAAAACAAGCACTTTAGGAAACAAGAGTCTGAACTTTTTGTGCATTTTCCCATTGATCTTCACTTGAACTAAAATTAGAATTTGAACTGAAGCTTTGTTTTAATAGAACGTGGTAAATCCATGTTGTCTGTTTTTTAACCAGAAAACTGAGCAAGATTGCTAAAGGTTATAAAGAGGCCCATTGGAGAAAGAATTAGCAAAACTGAAAGAAAAACGTATGTTACCAAAACTAAACGCAATGGTTTTTCAAAATTTTGGGTGAGATCATGGTGCTCTAATCCGATTTGCATATATCTGAAACTCCACAGGCGACCTGAACTGATGCATAACAGTATGAGTGCAGAACTCATGTAAGCATAAGAAAATACATAGAGTGCACATATAATTTTTTAGGATTTCCTCGATGTTCTGAACATTAAAGTTGATGTACTGAAAAGAACGCAAAATTTGAACTGAAAATCGAGTAAAAGTTGAACTCTTTATATAGTTCAAATAACTGTTTTGTAATTATATGTGTTCAACATGTGCTACACATAATGAACTGATACATTTTTTTATCAGCGAATTGTTGTAATATAGGTACTAGAACTTCTAACAATATATATACATCGTTTCATAAGCAAATAACATGCACGATCTCCACCAGACCATACACTCCAACCAGCCACAATCATTTGAACATCCCACTCAAGATTTGCCTCTCATATTTTGAGAACATAAATACTAGTCATCTTGCCAACCATGTATATTAAGCGGTCAGCAGATCAAATGCCTTGATGAACTGCACTCGTTCAGTCCCCAAATCAAAAAATCGGAGGCTAGTACGAGGCAAAGCCAAGAAAAGTCAGGAAACATTCCATACAGGTAGAAGAAATATATATAGAGAGACTCTAACCACCTCAACGCTGCGTCGTCGAACGATCTCGGTTGGCAGTGACGAACGGACTAGGGTGGCGGCTGTGAATGGCCTGGGCGCTGCGGCTGAGGCGTGGTGGCCACTGCCCGGGAGCTGGGTAGCTTCCAGGCACGTGGTGGCCAGTCTGCCGGCAGATGCGCGGTGGGAAGGTAGCCGGCAACGGGGTGGCTTTGGTGGGAGAGACAGAGAAGCGAAGTAGCACGGACGACCATGGCAGCACGGGGCCGCGCCGGTGAGCAGTTGTTAGGGCAGCAGCGCTCGGGCCATGCGGCGCGCAGTGACGGGGAAGGGGGCTGGAAGCGTGCTTGGCCGAGGGGAGGAACAAGGAGCGGGGCGGCGGCGCGCTTGGTCGGAGGAGGAAGGAGGAGCAGGGGCGGCGGCGCACTTCACCGAAGGAGGAAGGAGGAGCCAGGGCGGCGACGCGCTTGGCCGGATGAGGAAGGAGGAGCGGGGGCGGCGGCGCGCTTGGCCGGAGAAGGAAGGAGGAGTGGGGGCGGCAGCGTGCTTGGCCGGAGGAGGAAGGAGGGCCGGGGGTGGCGGCTCGCTTGGCCACACCGCTGGAAGTGGAGATGGGATCGGGACCGGGAGGTGGGTTGGTTCGTGGGTTAGTGGGGCTGGTGGGCTGGACTGGGGAAATTAGCCGTCGCGCGCCCTTAGGGCATCTCCATTGCAAGGCGCTTGTATAGACGCTTAGAACAGAAAAATAAATATGCTAAAATAAAAAATCAGCTTTAACCCAACGTCAGGCGCTAATGATAGGCGCTAATCCAGTTGCAAACCAATCGCTGTACACACTGTTCCTATAGGTGCGGAGAAGGAAAAAAATGCTAAGCGGCCGCCTCCACATGTTGCGTCGATGCCATGATAGACGCCAGAATTAGCTAGCTTAACTGCTGATTAGGAAGGATATAAATCCTAGCATCCACCTCTAGCTCCCTGCATTGTACGTGCCCTTATACGGACGAGAGTAACAGAATATATTTTGTTACTAGAAAAAACTAACGCCCACACGTGTGGCATCTTGCACATCGTCCACACGCCTTCTTTACCAATAATTTTGCCACATGTGAACAGATGACATCAGCAGAAATCTTTTTGGTTTTCGGCTTAAAAATATGTTATCTCCTAATTAAAAAATCAAATTAAAAATTCGTTTTCACCATTAAATCCGTCTCGACGAGATCTTCAAAACTAGACCCCATGATGATATGTTTCGACGAAAAAAAAATTTGCCCTAAAGTTGCCATAGTGCTTAAACTAAAGTTGCCATGTGGCAATTTCAGTTTGTAGAGCATGACAATTTTAGTATTTTGATGATGGCAACTCCAGTACTTTTGACCATGAAAATTATTTTTTGTATGAACCATGGCAATTTTAAGTGCATGTATCATGGCAATTTTAGTTTATGGTTCATGGCAGGTCTAGTTTCTTAATTCTCTGTTTTATAAATATCAAAATTTACTTTTAAATGTAGAAGAAAATAGCTGAAATATTTCGTGGCAACTTCATATTCAATAGACATGGCAACTTTTAACCCAAAAACAGTTCGTCGAAATATATTGATATGAGATCTAGTTTCGAAGATCTCGTCGCGAGGGATTTAATGGTGAAAACGGATCTTCAATGAAATTTTTCATTTAAGAGATAAAACATTTTAAAAACTAAAAATTCAAAAAGATTCTCACATGCATGCATGCATGCGGTGACGTGGCGCAGTCTGCGTGTTATAGGGTGTGTGGGCGGATTTCGCTCCCACCACACGTGTGGGCGTTAGCTAGGGTCGCGCTATTCGTCACCCTGGGCGAGGAATAGTTATTCTTCACCCTCTCTCTATGTTGACGTCAATGCACCATATTTTTAGGTTTCGTAAATTTTGGTTTATTTCATACGTAAAAAGAGAACGTAAGAAAATATATACTCGTTCGTAAAAAAATATTTTATGTTACTTAAAATTACGAACGTAAAACATAGTGTAAAACATAAATAAAATGTGATATTTCTGGTCTTATAACCTATTTTTTTGTTTTCTTATACCAAATTTTACGTAGTGAATCAATATGAATGTAACTATTTGTATTCCAAATGTAATTTATTATGAAGCGATCGTAAGATTACCTCGGGTAAAGAATAACTTATTCTGCATCCTGGGTGATGAACAGTATATATATATATATATATATATATATATATATATATATATATATATATATATATATATATATGAAGCTTCTCTGGAGGGGTTGCAATCACAGACGCTCGTCTGTGTTGGGATCTGCACCCTCATCTTTCCCTCTTTGCATTTTTCTGCTTTTAGGTGGTCAATGGATAATTCCTCTTATAGCTGAAGGTGGACCACTCGGCCTGCGTCTACTCTAGTAGCGCACAGTAGTAGTCAGCTGGTTTGGCAGTCACGGGCCTGTGATTGCAGCCACGTTCGGAGCCAGTCACAAGGTTTTGGGCATGTGGTGCATGCCCTTTTTCTCTCATCTGGACTCATGTGTGAGCAGCGGACACGGTCAAAGAGTTCCTCAATCCTCACCCCCTTCCTATCTTCTCACATACGCCATCACCCGAGCACCACAACCACTGCTCACTCATCTCCTCTACATCCATCATTTATTTTTACTCTCCCAGTCTCCCTCCTCCACAGCACCACCACCATCCTCTACGACACGTACGACATCGCAGCTCAGCCATCCAAGCCAAAGGCCCAAGCAGGTGCATCCCGTGTGCATCTGGATGACGGGAGGAGGAACATGGGGTGGAAGGGGAGGACGCCATGGATCTCGGATCCATGACTACCATGGTGCGGCTGCAATCTCAACGGGAGGAGGACCATGAGGAAGTGGATGGTGCTCGTGGCTCTCATCCTGAGCCGAGTTTTTTTTATCTATACAGCCCTTGTTTGTTCCCCTGATGTTTTAGTTGACGGAGGATGACAAGCAACAGCAACCAGATGAGCAGGAGCCGCATCAGCTACACAAGGAAAATCTCAACTCCCAAGGCCTGCTGCTTCTTAATGCTTTTTTAGATTACCTAGCAATCACTTTGCTCTACTGTATTTTTCACGATCCGGTTGATTTAGTTTGGACTGAATCTAACTCTCTTCAGCGCTAAAGTGTAATACTGATGCATTCTCTGAACTGTTCTACTTGGTGTTTCCTAATTGAAGAAATTTCTGGACCTCTTTTGTTGTGCATGTAATTTTTTGTTGTGGTCAAAATGGTTGATGGTGATTACATTACACACAGGGATTGCTTATTTATTGTAAGTGTCTTTGTGGTTACACTACTCGCACCACCTTCAAATTTGTATACACCGAGCTCTATTGTTTTTTCGGGGAGCAGCACTAACCATTCAAAATGATACTTTTGTTAGTACGTGGTTTGCCAAGTTGAAGAAACACAAGAGAAAACGGCTGATAGCCAAACTGTACAAATCCCTACAAAGGTAGGGTTAGAAGCGAGAAGAAGTAAAACAGATCTCTGAGGCGCGGCATAGCAAACTATTGGCAGAATGAAAGGTGGCGAGCACCTGTCTGAACTGACCGGCATCCAGCAGGAATGAGCGAAAGCTGGCAGGCCGAAACGCATGGTGGCCGCCGACCATAGTCTCTGTCGAAGAAATCGTAAGACGGTAGAACAACTCATTAAGTTGAGATAACTACTAAGATCGCCAACAAGCCGAGCTGCTAGCCTGCTACACTCCCCTACCAACACTTAAGTGCTCTTTCATAATGAAGATCGTCACTTTGTGTTGCACGCCATTGTTCCATGCCTGCTGTACTCGTAGTTGTATGTCATCTAATGAATGGCCATAGTTACTGCAAACTGTATGTTGTGCCAGTGGAACAGCATGTTTATATTGTAATTTTATTTCAGGAGCCGCTCAAGTTACTGTTGGGGTGACCATCTGATCTTTGGTTTTGGATAAATGGAAGTTTAAATATGTTGTTGTGCATCGCAAAAAACTGATTACCAGTGGATGTCATTTATGTTGTTAGCATTTTGTCTTTTGTGTGTAATCCAATTAGGTGCTGCTACTTTTGTTGGTACGTCCAAAATTATCTCATGATTTATCTAGCTTGGTGGTAAGCTAATTTTGCTTCAGTATAGTTTGTGAATGAGTGAGCGGTATAGTTTCACCGCACCGCTTAGATTGCACGGGAACCTACATTTTACATTGCTGGAACCATGCATACTCGTAGGGGGCACCCTCTTATGTGTAACGAGAACCTTTCTATATGATGGACATTACAAATTGACTAACATATTTGAAAAAAAATACGGTATATAAATGATAACATGACATATTTGGTAGATAGATATAGTGTGTGTGTGTGTGTGTGTGTGTGTGAGAGAGAGAGAGAGAGAGAGAGAATTGTTGGCGAGCCGGAGAGCGGTACAAAGTATCACCACATCGTTAGATTTCACACGAACCTCCATTTTAGATTGTTAGAACCATGCATACCCGCATATGGCCACCTTTTTTTTTGTCTACGAGAACCTTCCTATAGGGTGGACGTTGCACCCACTGACACCCTTCTACACCGTGCAAGGTTTTTCGGGCGTTGATATTTGTGTTGTAATGATATGACTGCTTCTAATTGCTTTACTGCACCGCTTAGATTGCAGGGGAACCTACATTTTACATTGCCGGAACCATGCATACGCGCAGGGGGCACCCTCTTATGTGTAACGAGAACCTTTCCATATGGTGGACGCTACAAATTGACTAACATATTTGAAGAAAATGCAGAATATAAATGATAAAATGACATATTTGGTAGATAGATAGCTATATATATATATATATATATATATATATATATATATATAGAGAGAGAGAGAGAGAGAGAGAGAGAGAGGATTGTTGGCAAGCGGGAGAGCGGGCACCTTTTTTTTTGTCTACGAGAACTTTCCTATAGGGTGGACGTTGCACCCACCGACACCCTTCTACATTGTGCAAGGTTTTTCAAGCGTTCGAGGGCCTCTAGGGCGCCCGAGATCACCAGAGGGTCAGCAGGCGCAGGCTTGAGTTCTTCATCACGCGCAACACCGGCTCATTTCCCACGCGACCTCGAGGTCATCGCCCCACCAACATTTAGGCAGTAGACCGTGCATGCCTTCCCTAGCCTTGGCATCTGCTCCTCACCCTGGTTGTGCACGGCGGCAGCCGCCAGCCCGCAGCTCGCGGCGGCGGCGGAAGACCATGATGGGAGCTGAAAGTTTCTCCCGCCAACCGTTTTTATGTTCTACAGGTCCATGCAAAAAAAAGACTCCAATTCGGAATATCTACGGGACGAAGCCTATATTTTAGGGGCACCTGTAAGGGCGAGGACAATTTGTGGTATCTGGAATGGAAGTTTTTTTGCTTCGTACTGTAAAACGACGTTTATTTTACAATTTAGGTTCTTTTGCGCGATCGAGATGCTCTTAGGCCAACTCCAACAATAGACTCCAAAACATCTGTGTACGTCCGTTTAGGGGTAAATGAACAAATGCAACATCCCAACGTGCGGGAGCATGCCCATTTTGTCCCGTCCGTGTCCGTTCTGTTCCATTTCCAGACCAAAGTCGATCTGGACTTGGGGCCAAAGCAGACACAAACATGACGTTTCAGGCGTCCCGCTGTCCGCCTGTGTGCGCTGCCGCGCCCGCCTACCCTGCATGTCATACACCCACCCATCTCTCTCTGTCCCCACCACCCACCTCCCACCACTCTCTCTCTTCCTTTTTATCTCTCCCCCAACCCACCCGCATGGCTGCTTCTGGAGCGCCTGACGCCTCGCCGGGCACCGGCTATATGGCTGCAGGCAATGGCGAGCAAGTGAGGCCGGGGAGCGGCGGTGCTCCTCAGCGACCGATGCAGGCGGGCGCGCGGCGATGCTCCTCTTTTTCTTTCTCCGAACGGACGAAAAGTGGACGAATCAGACGTCAGTATGGGTCGCGTGTTGGAGTTGGCCTAAAGGAAAGCCGTGAAACCAGGGCACACGGACAGATGCATCGGCGTCTTAACAGGACGTACACGCGCTTGAAAGCGACTGCATGCGTATCAATGACACACGGCTGCGTTCCTGAACCTGACCATTCGCGATTATGACCAAGAATCGGGACGTATCATACATGGCCAACAAAGATGTCGTATCACACACTAGTGCATTTTGATTTCAACAACCGAGGGTGCGCTAGCTATAGCAGCCGTTCGAATGAGCAGATGCGCATAGCTGTGGATCAGCAAAAACAACATCAGGCTCGCTGGCGCAAAATAGTTAAACGACAATAACTCACGCCCCCACTAGGTAGACCTGACCAACAACCGGAGTACATAATTGTTGGCCAATAATTTAAGAGAGAATTTCTTATTTGGCCCACTCTTAAAATTTAGTTTCCTTTTTGGCCCAGAAAACTTGTTTTCTTCTCTATTTGACACTCAAACTTCATTTTGTGCCTTATGTGACACTTTCATCTTTTTTCCATCCAGAGATGTTAACTGGCACGTGCAAAGACAAGTTTGCCCCTAGTGATAGTATGTCATTAGAAAATGGTAGAGAAGGGGCGTGAACAAACAAAAAATATGACGAAGTGCACCTGTGTCATGTCCGGTTAGATACATGTGTACATGTGTACGTTCGTGCGGCCATCAAACCAGCTAGCTTTTATTTTTATTTTTTGAGGGTATCAAACCAACACCACGCGGCAAGTATGGTAAAAGCAATCTTAAATTGACACAAAGAGGGTATCAAACCAGCTAGCTATTGCGTGTGTTTCCTCTGTGTGTAGCTAGCCGGATCGATCAAGCAAGGATCGATTAGTCTGCTGTTTTATATGTGCGTGAGATGCTTCTGTCTACAGCCGGTGTACGTACGTGTGTGGCGTACGTAGCTAGCTTTGCTAGTCTCGGTCGGAGAAGTCTGTTGCTTCGTCCGTCATCGTCATCGTCGCGCGCTGCCATCACCGAAATACTCGCGTATCGTATTGTAGCTCGATCCCTGAGAGCCGATCTGCATCGCAATGGCCTGTGCGTGTGCAGCACTTGAGGCACGAACACATCTATGCGACATGACCCATTGACATGCCGCGTTCTAACTTATCACATGCTACATTAATGTGTACAAATTTATATGCTACAGTAGAGGCTAAATGGGTTCGTCATTGTTTCACTCATCGTATTATTATTATTATTAGTCATGTAAATAATTATGTTTTATTTACTTATTCAAACAGGACAAAATATTTCACATTACCTTTGTGTTTGCATGTAAATAATCTGTTCACATACTATATTAGGGGTAAAACAGCCTTTTTAGGTTAGACATAACACCGTTACTAGCCAAAACTGACGAAAGTGTCACATAGGGAACAAAATGAAGTTTGGGTGTCAAAAAGGGGAGAAAACAAAATTATGGGCCAAAAAGGGAACCAAACTTTAAAAAAGGGCCAAATAAGGAATTCTCTCATAATTTAACTAGCAACATCATCTATCGTTGCCAAGTACTTCCTCCACCCCAAAATAAGTGTCTCAACTTTAGTATAACTTTGTATTAAAGTTAGTACAAAGCCGAGACACTTATTTTGGGACGGAGGCTCTTGATCACTAGAGACTTTCATTAGAGATCACATGACAGTTTTCATTAATAATAGATTGGCATTGTAATGAGTATTAAAATGACTTTTTTTTCATTGTCAATAGGACGGCAATTTATTATTAAGAGCATGAAATTTTTACTATTAATAACATCGCCATTTTGTTATTTGAAAGATGGCATATTTTATTTATTAACTGGATGGCGGTTTTATTTTTTGGTTGCATGTCATTTTAAATAGTTGTTACTATTATGAGGATGGAAGTTTTATCACTCGACCTTTTTTATTTTCAAAGTTTAACGTTGCAATTTTTTAAATGGCCCTTTTGGCGAATGACCATAAACAATCGCCGGGAGATAATCTCTCCGGCGATCGGATGCTAGATATCCGGGCCCTATATGTAAGCCACGAGAGAATCTATAAATCTAACACTTTGTGGTCGTAGTGGAGATGCGGCCAGTGAAGAGATGCAGCTAGTAGAGATGTAGCAGGCCTGTCAAAGCGGAGACGAGGGCGGCAGACGGCCTTGGAGCGCAAAGCAAACGGTATTGGAGGCGATGTCTTGGAGATGCAACGGCTCTCCTGCTGCTCGTGAACTGAGACGAGGCGGAGCTACCACTGGACATGGCTCCCAACTCCAGAACTGCGAATGAAAGGAGGAGGGTGATGGGTTGAGGCGTTTGGCCCAATGAATGTTGAATAATTTCAATGCCTGATGTTGGTATTTTTTAATGATGTCAAGCTGGGTGTATGACAGCCGATTACAGTAGCAACTTCCTCCACCCCCACCGTTCTTATGTCTTGGGCACGCTACAACATGCCAGCGATTAGTGACCACACCATAATTAACCCCGTACAACGTATTTATAGATTAATACGGTAAAAATCGTTATGTTCTCTTTTCAATGGGTTAATCAACATTATCAATTGCCCGCCAACCCTCCTTTTTGTGTGTTTCACGCGCATCACATTTTTGCCCCACGGGGATGATGACAAAGGATGGGAGCATGCACGGTGCCTTAGATGAAACATGACCACCGCAAACGCTTACATTATGTGAAGAACCTCCGTTTTACATTATCGGAACCACACGTACCCACCCCAAGGAACCCTTCTTTCTGTGTTCGAGAACCTTCTCTATAGGATCCTTACATATCCGCACAAGGGGGCCCCTCCGTTGTGGGTTTCACGCGCACCACATTTTTCGCACCACGGGGATGATAACAAAATTGGTTTAGATGAAAAATGATCACCGCAATACACTTATATTACATGAAGAACCTCCATTTTTATATTGTCGGTACCACGCCAAGCCACCACGAGGAACCTTTCTTTGCGCACGAGAACCTTCTCTATAGGTGCGGTTAGCAAATCCACTCTCTCTCTATATATATGAAGAACCTCCATTTTATATTATGGGAACCATGCACACTACATCCAAGTGCGCCTTTTTTCTGCACGAGGAACACTCTCCATCGGGTGGACATTGCAAACCCCACACCATTCGACACCACACAAGCTTTTACTCTGCATACGCTTTAAATAAGGTCTTAAAAAGTTAGAGAAAGAGGGCCGATAGATAGCTAGATATATGATCAATGCAACTCTTAATTTACACAGGAAGCTCCACTTTTACATTGTAGGAACCATGCACACCCCATAGGGTGCGCATTTTTATATGTGAACATGAACCTTTTACGTAGCACTGACGTTGCACCTATTGGCACAATTTCCACACATTGCATGAATAATAATAGTGAAGACGGGTCCAGCATGCAATGCACAAGGTTGGTCGGTGGATGGTAGATAGATAGTCAGAGAGAGAGAGAGAGAGATTGATGGACGGGATTGTTGTCGGTGGGAGCGTACCGCTTAATCGTTACATTACACCACATTTTTCGCACCACGAGCATGATAACAAAGGATGGTAGCATGCGCGTTTGGTTTAGATGGAAAATGATCACCGTAAATGCTTACATTACATGAAGAACCTCCATTTTGTATTGTCGGAACCACGCCAAACCACCACGAAGAACCATTTCTTTGCACACGAGAACCTTCTCTATAGGTGTGGTTAGCAAACCCATTCTCTATATACATATGAAGAACCTCCATTGTACATGGTCGAAACCATGCACACTACACCCTAATGCCCCCTTTTTTTACACAAGGAACACTCTCCATCAGGTTGACATTGCATGCACGCAAAAAGAGATATTCAAGGACTAGAGAACATGGAAGCGATACATAACTAGACACATCAACTACCGCAACGCTTACATTACGTGGAGAACCTCTGTTTTACATTGTCATAACCATGCACACACCACCTGACGACATCCTTCTATCCGCATGAGAACATCATATATAGGGAATAATAGGGGGGGGCGTTGCAACCCCCGGCACCATGCGCCTCCATGTAAGTTGGCTTAGATGAAAATTGACGACCACAAACGCTTACATTATATGAAGAACCTCCATTTTACATTATCGGAACCATGCCCACCCACCCCGAGGAACCCTTCTTTCTGCGTTCGAGAACCTTTTCTATAGGATGAACCATACATAACCTCACAAGGGGGGGGGGGGGGGGGGGGGGGCTCCCTTTGTTGGTTCAGCGTGAAAGGGCCATCTCTCTTCTAATTGGTTTTGGTGTTGATGACACTGCGTTTTTGCGGACTAACCATGTGCATTGAGCATTTCAGAGATTCATATATATGGCACAAGATGGTTTGTTTCCTGTCGGTTAGGAAAAGAGCAAAGACGGGTTCTCCGATGTTTCTTTTATTTCAATTTGAGTTATTGAGTCATAGGGAATCCGTAATATTAAAAGGTGGTTCGCATTGAAAGGTATGGGTGGATTCAACACATATAGAACCCATATGCATCCACGATACTTTCCCCAACTTTGGAGCATTCCTTCTGTTTTGTTTTGGCTTTACTGTTATTTGCCAAGCGATAGTATCGCTTGTGCGGTATTTTTATGGTTGTACCACGTCTACTACCGTGAGGGTATCTATTGCCCTCTGGTAATTAGCGGTAGTACCGCTGGCTCCCACAGTAGTACCACTTGTGCCGTGCTTCTGCTGGTTCCAGCATTCTCCCACCGCCTTTGCTGCCCCTGTCACCTCGGTCACCACCGCTGTCAGGCGCACCCGGCCGCCATGGTTATAGCACATGGACACCGTCATGGGAGCACCCGGCCACCGGCGAGAGAGCTTGTGGTGGCACAGGCGCAACACGGGGTTAGGAGGAGGGATGCGGCCCGTGGAGGAATACGGCTGGAGGTAGGGATGCAGGCGCGTAGGGAATAGATAAGGTAGAAAAGGAGGTGGTCGCATGGGGCCGACTGCGTACACCCGTGTCATGAGGGGTTTGTGCGTGTTAAAGCCAGCGTGGCGTGCGAGCTGGCCAAAAGTTTGGCCGGCGCCTGAAACAAAACGCCTGGCCCGTCGGTCTGGAATCCGGGGTTCAGAGTTCTCCTGTCATCGTTTTTGTCGGCTCCCCTTGAAAGTTATCGCGCAGATGAGGGAGCGACCCATGATCGCACTCACGAGGCGGCTCAAGCCCAGCGCGACTACCAAAGATAACCAGGATGGATAGGTATTTTATAATCTCTATTCTAAGGAAGAGGAGCCAAGTTCAATTACTATCGATCGCGAGCGCGACATCCAGTTTTATGGTGAAGATGTGAAGCTGGTCATTGGCGTGCCGTGTGGAACTGCTCCTGTTAGGGCTCCAGGACATTGATATCAGGGCAACTCCAACGCGCCGACGAGTGTCCGTTTGTGTTCGCGCAGGTAAAAAAGTTGCCTCATAGACATATGTATTTCTATTTTTTGTCCGTTTTGTGTCCACATAAACTCATTTTCACCTTAAATTTGGGTCGGAGGCGGACACAAACCAGACATTTTCTGTGTCCTCTTCGTCCACCTCTGTCCGTTGCATGTTTTGCCTGGCTTACCTGCCATCCACCCACCAACATTTTTATTTATTGTTTCCCTCGCTCTCCTCGCTGCACAGCTTGCCGCCGCCGCTCGTAGCAGCCGCAGCATCACCCCAGCCACGCCGCCGCAACCAGCTACAGCCTCGCTGCTCAGCCGAGGCACCTCCATATCCAGCCGGAAGAGGTCATGGAGGTCAAACTGTCGCGCGTCGGTGTCGGCCTCGCCTCCCCCGCGCCCGGCAGGCGACGCCGCTCCCGATAGGCCACGCCACCCCAGCGCTAACGCGAGCATACGCCCAGAGCCCTCCCTGCTGCGGCGACCTCCAATGTGGTGGTGGCCGAGGCGTCGGGGCTGCGGGAGATGGCGCGGTGGTGCTCCCTCCGATAGCACACGCGGTGGCCTCCAACGCGGCGGCGGCCAGGGTATCGGGCCGGCAGGAGACGAGGCAGCCGCCGGGTCCGAGGGAGCCACCATGTCGCACGTTTACTATAGCCGAGCTTTTTATTATTTGCAAAAAATTACATGCCTGCCCGAAATAGGTCCTTCGTGTGTATCGGTTGTGTCCGTCTCTCCGCCGGTGTTCATCTGCCCGTTTGGCGACCCAAACGAATAAAAAGCAGACAAAATCAGTTTCATTTGTGTCAACGCGTTGGAGTTGCCCTCACGGAGGAGGTGCTGTCACAGATCAGAGGGATGTTTGTCGGTGCAACAGACCCTGGGTCCATTGCACGGACTGTGCACAGGCCAGAGACAAGATTACAAGACCAAGATCAGACCAAACAAGGAGGATCAATTCCCTTGAAGGATCCAAGTGCAAGTCGAGAAGGCCAAGGTGAGCCAGAGGAACAAGGCATCACTAAGGGAAGGACCTACCTTGCCGGGCAAGCGAGCCCGGCAGGGTTGGGTTTTGCCCCGGAAGCAAGCTCCCAGATCATCCCGGCAGGCCTGCCAGGGCTGGCGGAGGCAAGCCACTCCACCGCTCCACCTCACAAGCGACGCAAGTCATTAATCAAAGCGGTGTCGAGCTCCAAGGTGACTAAGTGGCTGCTTTTTGCCACATGGCAGCCACTTCCTACAGCAAACACCTCAATAGGACACCCGTCCTGAGACGTGTCAAACGAGCAGGCGCGAAGCTGGCAAAACGGCCCGGCAGGGCCTGCCGGGCAAGCTGTGATGTGACACTGAGCGGCGCATTTAATGCGCTCTGTCAGCCTGCAGAGTTAGGTATGATAGCATTGTTAGCTATCTAATCAGTACGGAAAGACTGATTTGCCACTGTGGTGACCCCTTAATCTATAAAAGGAGGTCCATGGCGACCGTAGAAAAGGTTGGACCCTCGCATATTCATACGCGCGTAGCCGCTCTCGCCCTGAGAGCGACCTTGCCGGGCGAGTGTGCTACGTCCACCACCATCAATCCACCAAAGCAGGAGTAGGGTTTTACGCCTCACGGCGGCCCGGACCTGGGTAAAGACTGTCCGTGTGATCTCTGCCGTGCTGCGTGACGCTTCTCCGCTCTTTGTGCAACGTGCCCATCCCCCCGCTGAACCAAAAGGGGCTCATGGCCCCATAGGTGGCCGTGGTTTCCCATGACATCTTTGGCGCGCCAGGTAGGGGGCTCACTTGCGCGAAACCGAGAGTGTACGCTGCGCGTCATCTTCATCGACATTTTTGTCGTCGACGACGTCATCGACTATGGCGCCCAAGAGGAAGCCCGGGGCTGCAAATCACCCGTCCACCTCGAAGGCTCCGCCGCCCGCGACCGCCGACGTCGCGGGGAATGCGGGGGCTCGCGAGGGTGTGGATGCTGCGGGGGACGTGGTCGACGTAGGCGGCGCCGTCACCACCTCCCCCACGGCCGAAGCAGGAACGGGAGGTACCGGGGAAGGACAGCATCAGCAACATCCCAACGGCCATGCTCCATGAGGTACGAATGGAGGGATCATTCCGCCTGAACCCCTTCTCCTCGCAAACGGGCACAGCCACAGTGATGATGCTCGTTCTGGGGCGAATCGCAACCCTCTGGCCGCCCCCCCTGCGGGCGCGACCGTAGGGCACGCGCCACCCCCGGGGCGGGCTGACCCAGCTACTGTGCCCAACGGAACCGCTGGCCCTCAGGCGCCTCCGCCGCGTCACCATGCCATCCAAACGGCTGGTTCGCAGCAGCAAGGGGGCGGCGCAGTCGCCACCGGCAACGTCAGGAGCCGAGCGACACTACGATCTACATCGTCATTACCTATGCCAAGCACTGCCTCAGAGGCCATGGCGCGAGCCCAATTGCTGTTGAGATTTCCACCGGCGGCAGACCAGATGGATGAGTGGCGAGCCACCATCCAAAGTCTGACTGGTTTTGCCGAGGCGGAAGGATCACAGCGGGATGGACCGCCACGGCCTTCCCAGGCAGCAACAGCGGCTCGTGTGGCTGGCCGTACGGGAGGGGCCACCCTCACAGTGCAATCCCCACCACGGCTAGCCGCCCGGGAGCCGCGAAACCAAGCACCCAATGACGTCTTGATGGCCTCGTCAGACCCTCGAGCACGTCAAGGCCGACAGCGTGCCCCGGAAGGCAGGTGAGGGGAAGGAACGCGTGTCATCGACAAGCGGCTCCGCGACAACCCCCGCCGGTCCAATGGGTACGATGGCCCCGACGTCGACGAGCCCGCGCTCGGAGATGGTGGGTGCCTGCCTTTCGAGGTTGGGTGCCCTGCCTTCACCCGTGAGCTGCGGCAAGTCCGTTGGCCGTCCACTCGCACGTTCAAGCCAGAGATACCCGAGAAGTATGATGGGAGACTAAACCCGGCAGAGTTCTTAAGCATCTACATCATCGCTGTTCAAGCTGCTGGGGGGAAGAGATGAGAAGGTGTTCGCCAACTACTTCCCTTTGGCCCTCAAGTCAAATGTGAGGTCTTGGCTAACGCACCTGCCGGGGAACTCCATTTCGACCTGGGCTGACCTGTGCCATGAGTTCATTGGTGCCTTCACGGGCGGCCATCAAGAACCAGGGAGGCTGAGCGACTTGCAGCTTCTCCAACAGAAAGAGGGAGAAACTCTACGGAAGTACTTGCAGAGATTCAGCCGAGTCCACAGAAATATCCCAGATATCCACCCAGCTGCCATGATAGCTGCCTTCCAATCCAACGTGCGCAACCGCAGGATACATTCCAAGATGAACGTTCGGTTGCCCAAGACTGTGAAGGATCTCTACACTTTGGTGGACAAATGTGCTCGGGTGGAGGAGGGGAGGAAACTTCCTGGAGAGGAAGATTGCGTCGACATCGACTCAGAAGATGACGACGAGACCATCAGTAAGAAGAAGAAGAACAAGAAGCACAACAAAAAGCGCAAGGATAAGACAGTGATGACTGTTGAGGGGTCAGGGACGCCTAGTACTGGCAAGAAGGCCAAGGCTGAAGCCCCCGGCAAGGAGGCTACCGCATGCGCTAACTGCCGGGAGGCGGCGGCTGCCGAGAAAGCTGGGAAAAGTGATGGGCCATACTGTAAGATTCATCGGACCAAGGGCCATGATCTCCAGGAGTGTCATCAGGTTGAGCAGCTCGTCAAGAGGTAGAAGGCTGAGTATGAGAAGTGCGATAAGGAAAAAGGTCAGAATGGCGCTGGCGGGAAGGGCCGGGGTGGTGAAGCAAATCGCCCCGGCAAGGCTCCTCGGAACCAAGGGAAACCCGCCTAAGGCCGAAAGGAGGAGGATTGCAGTAATGAGAGTGATGGAGGGAATGAAGAGGAAACCAGCGAGCAAGAATTCCAGAAGGCCACTGATGCCCTGTGCATTGATGGGGGTGCATCTTTACACTCCTCTCACCGCCAACTTAAACAGTGGGCGAGTGAAGTCAATGTCGTGGAGCCAGCGGCAGATTCTCGGAAGCCGCTCAAGTGGTCACGCACGCCCATCATCTTTGATGAAGAGGACCACCTCGACCGCATTACTGCGGTAGGGTGCTTGCCGTTGTTGGTCTCACCAACAATTCGCAACCTCAAGGTCACAAAGATGCTGGTTGACGGCGGGGCCGGGTTGAATCTGATTTCCCCAAAGGTTATCAGCAAACTCCAGATAGCAGAGGAAGAACTTAAGGCCACAGGTGTGACGCCCCCGACTCAATCATGCACTAATCATACACGCAAATGCACACGATCAAGCCTAAGGACTCACGGGAAGATATCACAACACAACTCTAAAACATAAATAAAGTCATACAAGCTTTATGTTACAAGCCAGGGGCCTCGAGGGCTCGAATACACAAGCTTGCGTACAAGCGTCAGCGGAAGCATCAGATATCTGAGTACAGATATAAAAGAAAACACCGAAAGGCCCTTAGAAGGCGGGGCAAAAGAAAAACACTACGATCAAAAGGCGTAGGCCTCCTGCCTGGGACCCTCCGATCCTACTCCTGGTCGACGGCAAGCTCGAAGTAATATCCACCCTCGGGGTAGTAGTAGCGATCGTCGGCGGGGCAGCTGTAACCGGGGCTCCGTCATCTGGTTGCATCAAAAGGGATATGGGGGGAAAAGAAAGCAAAGCAACCGTGAGTACTCATCCGAAGTACTCAGCAAGCAAGGATCTACACTACATATGCAACATTTTAAAAGGGAGGCTATATATGTGGACTGGGCTGTAGAAATGCAAGAATAGAGAGAAGGCCTAGTCCTATCGAAGACTAGCATCTTCAGCGGTCTTGCAGCAATAGAAGAGAGTAGAACTGTACAATATAATGTAGCAGTATCATTAAGTCTCAACCTCGCCCAGAGATCCTTTCTCGACTCCCTGCGAGAAAGCAATCCCAGAGCCATACAGTCATCAACCTCGTCCGGAGATCCCTTCTCGACTCCCTGCGAGAAGCAATCCCAGAGCCATAGTATCCAATTCTAATTGTATCAATTGGGATACAACTCCGAGTGTCCGTTACCGAGGATCCGGCTATGCATAGATTAGTTCTTCCCTGCAGGGGTGCACCAACTTACCCACCATGCTCGATTAACTCCGGCCGGACACACTTTTCCGGGTCATGCCCGGCCTCGGCCAAACGACACAATGCAGCCCTACCAAAAGCTCAGCAGAGAGGTCCCCGCCGGTCTACATCCTAAGCACTCAGGGGTCTTGGGCCATCGCCCTGTGCACTCTGGGTCGTTGTGTGCAGGGTGGATACCAGCACCGCCTCGGATGGTCGGCACGATCCGACCGTGCCACAATGCTGAACTGGACGTCTGACAGAACTTTCGGCTGATGCCATGATGAAGAGTACCCATATTTATTCCCGCGTGATGGTTAGTGCTATCGGGCCAAAGGCCCACTCGAATCAAATATCCAAATCGTTAGTACCTTGGGGGTGCGGTAACGAGCAGAGACTCACGATCGATGTGACCCCGTCGCCCCGTCTCGAGGACTTGCGGCAAGGGCCAAGAATGCCCGGCCACACCTCGTATTCATCACTCGGGCACCATATAGGCAACCCGTCTTCACATCACACGCGGGTACCCCTCAGGGTCGACCCGCCTTTCCAAGTAACAATAGTACAGTCCAAGTATCCGTGTGTCCATAACATCAGGGGAATCCGAGGTATCACCCTCGTTGGATTCCTACTCGATGTATCTGTCAAGGTGAACTCGGAGGAATCACCCTCGATGGGTTCACACTTGATGTGTTGCACGACAGCGTCGTTATCGGAAGTGGGGAAGGAGGAATCACCCTCGATGACCATGACCGAATAGCTACTCTACAGAGTTAACATCCGAAGTGCTACAAGAGGTTTCACCCTCGGCACTCGATAGTAACGCTGCAGTGTCGTTACAACTAAGGGGGGGTGATGTGCGGTGCCGGGGTCTGGTCTTCAATCCCGTTGATCGGGTCTTCTGATAATCCAGCAGGGCAGTCGGGTAAGTGGGGTCACTGATAGGTCTCTACCCAGCCTATACTAAGCAGTTTAGGATATGCAGGTAATTATCAACAGCAGGTTACAATAAACAGGCTATGCATCAGAATAGGTAAAGCAGTAGCAGCAGCAATTCTAATGCAAGCATGAGAAAATAGAATGGGCGATATCGGGATGAACAAAGGGGGGGCTTGCCTGGTTGCTCTGGCAAAGGCAAGGTTGTCAACGGTGTCGTCGGGCTCCGGAGCTGCATCGGTACCGAGAATTGCGTCGGGGTCTATCGAGAGAGAAGAGGGGGAGGAAACAGTAAATACTAAGCAAGCAAGTGCTACACAATGTATGACATGACAATATGCAGTGTCGGGTGTGTCCTAACGTATGGTTGCACGTCACCGAGGAAGGGGGAATCCATCCGGGAATGTTTTCTCGGTTCCGGACAATTGTCAAACAGATGACCGGAGGGGAACGGTTCCATGTTCGGTTAGTTAGGGACGTGGGGCGGACGAACGGATTGCGTATTCGGATTCGTCTCGTCGTTCTGAGCAACTTTCTTGTAGAAAGTATTTCCATCCGGGTTACGGTTTATTTTATATGATTTTCTAAAGTTTTATTGATTTTCTCGAATTATTTAAATTATTAAATCCAACATTATCCGAAACAGTAACTGTGACGTCAGCATGACATCACAGTGACGTCAGCGGTCAACAATACCAGTGGGTCCCACCTGTCATACACTGTTTAGTTAATTAGGGCTTAGCTAATTAATTACTGTTTATTTAAACTAACTAATTAATTAGATTAACCTAATCAGAGTTAATTAACTTAATTAATTCACTAATTAATTAATTAACTAATTATTAATTTTATTATTTACATTTTTATTTTTATTTCTTTTTCTAAAACGTTCTGGGCCGTGGGGCCCCCTAGTCAGTGGCACAGGGGCGTCGGGCCCCACTGGGCAGTGGCCCAGGAGGCCACAGCGAGCACGGGCGCGCGGCGCGGCCAGGGGCGAGCGGGCGCCGGGCGCGGGGACCGCGGGCGGCGAGCAAATCGGCGAGGGCGTGTGCGGCAGGAGCAGGGGACGATGTGGGGCGCATGGGAAGCGGCGGCAGGCGCGGCTGGACGGGGCGAGGCGAGCGGCGAGCGGGCGGGCGCGGTGGAGACGAGCAAGGTGAGGCGGCTGCGGGCGCGCGCGATGTGGGCGAGCTGCGGCAGCGGGTGCGGGGCGTGCGAGCGCGCGCGCGCATCGGCGCGGGTAGGGTGCAGCGGCAGGCGCGCGCGGGCGTGCGGGAGCCGCGTGTGCGCGGTGAGCGCCGGAGAGGAGGAGAGGACGGAGCCCAGCGGGCGGGGCTCACCGCGGGCTGTAGGGACTAGGCAGCGGGGGCGCGGGGAGGAGATCGGGGACGGCGAGGCGTCGACGGGGACGAGGGCGAGGCGGCGGTGGTCGGCGACATCGACGGGCCCGTCGGGCTCTCCCTGGATCTCGATCCAGAGGAGTGGGAGAGAGGAAGTGGATCAGCGGGGGGGGGAGTGGGGAGTGGGCTAGGGTTTTCTGGGGGTCTCCAGGGGGTATAGGCCAGGGGAAAATGGGCCGGCCGACTGGGCTGTGGCCCAGTTGGGGCAGGGGTTTTTCTTCTCCTTTTTTTTGTTTTGTTTCCTTTTTGTCTTTTCTTTTTATCTATTCTTATTTTCTGTTTTATAATTAGTTAGGCCTCAAAATGACTTTTGTAAAATATGGTACTTGTTCCATTAAAAGCTAGGCATTATCTACTACTGCCAAAAATTGGTTTGGAGACAATTGGAGCTCACACAAATTTTATAATAAATAAAATATATTAAACCTTGCTATTTTGGTAATGTTAGAGCCACTTAAATAATTTATTAATGGTTGGTTACAATTTTAGAATAGTCTCTGGAATATTTGCTATTTATTGAACATTTTAGTTTCTATGTTGAACAACTTTTATTTTCACTTTTAGTTTGAATTTCCATTCGAATTTGAATTTGAAAAGAGATATGATACTAATGATGATTAAGCACTGTTGATCATGATGACATGGCATAATCAAAAGGGTGATCACTGTAGCTTAATACATGGGGTGTTACAAATCTCCTCCACTAACAAGAATTCTCGTCCCGAGAATTAAGAGGTAGAAGGAAAAAGTTCGGGGTATTCCGCACGAAGATTATCCTCGCGTTCCCAAGTGGCTTCATCTTCAGTATGATTTGACCACTGCACTTTGAGGAACTTGGTAACCTTTTGACGGGTCCGACGTTCAGCTTCATCGAGAATGCGGATCGGATGTTCCTTATATGAAAGATCATCATGCAATTCGAGCATCTAGTGATCCACTGCACGGTGCGGAGATTCCTTGAAGCAACGACGAAGTTGCGACACATGGAAGACGTCGTGGATATGAGAGAATTGTGGCGGCAACTCCAATTTATATGCCACCTGGCCACGTCTAGCAATTATGCGGAAATGACCAATGTAGCATGGAGCTAGCTTGCCCTTGATTCCGAAACGGTGAGTGCCCTTCATAGGAGTGACTCGCAAATAAGCTTGATCACCAGGTTGATAAGTCAAACCCCATCGTTTGTGATCATAGTTGCTCTTCTGACGGTCCTGAGCCGCCTTGAGATTTTCTCGAACGATACGTACTTGCTCTTCGGCGTGTTGAATAATATCCGGACCCACGAGCGGTTGTTCCCCAGTTTCTGACCAATTCAGAGGGGTTCGACACTTACGTCCATATAGAACTTCGAAGGGGGCCATTTTCAAGCTGGCTTGATAGCTATTGTTATAAGAGAACTCGGCATATGGAAGAGATTCTTCCCACTTCTTGCCGAAAGAAATAACACAAGCTCGCAGCATGTCTTCAAGCACTTGATTAACTCGTTCAACTTGGCCTTGGGATTGGGGGTGATAAGCTGAACTCCAGGTAATATGAGTTCCCATAGCTTCTTGGAAACTTTCCCAGAACCTTGAGGTGAAAAGACCGCCATGGTCCAAACTGATCTCCTTCGGAATGCCGTGGAGTGAAACAATTCTGGAGATATATAACTCTGCTAACTGACTAGCAGTGATAGTCTCCTTGACAGGCAGAAAGTGTGCAACTTTAGAGAGTTGGTCGACGACGACAAGAATAGCATCGTGACCCTTCTGTGACCTGGGAAGGCCAGTAATGAAATCCATCTGAACCTTATCCCATTTCCATAGAGGAATAGGCAGTGGTTGCAGAATTCCAGCAGGCTTCTGATGTTCTGCTTTAACGCGACGACACACATCACATTCAGCAACATAGCGAGCAATGTCCTGCTTCATTCTAGACCACCAGTACCTTTGACGGAGATCACGATACATCTTGGTGCTACCCGGATGAATAGACAGCGGGGTATCATGGGCCTCCTTCATGACCTTGTCAGTCATAAGCTCGAAGCGAGGTACCACAATGCGGTTTCTGAAACACATCCATCTTCAGACAGCGAGAAATCCCTGTACTTTTCTAGGTGAAGATTTTTCTTCATCAGATCAATTTCAACATCCTTAGCTTGCGCATTCTGAACAGCTTTCTCAAGATCTGGTTGAATCACAAGGTTATTAAGAGAACCCTGTGGGACAATACGCAGATTCAGCTTGCACAGTTCTTCAAAAAGACGAGGTTGAGCTCACCTAACCATGAGGTTGTCGCAATAGGACTTGTGGCTTAAGGCATCAGCCATTACGTTAGCCTTGCCAGGGCTATAGGAAATACCCAAATCATAGTCCGCAATGGCCTCCATCCATCTTTGCTGACGGAGGTTTAGAGATGGTTGAGTGAACAAGTACTTCAGACTTTTATGATCCGTGTAGATCTCGCAACGATTACCGAGGAGGTAATGTCGCCACAACTGCAGTGCATAGATGAAAGCTGCTAGTTCTAGATCATGTACTGAATAATTCTCTTCGTGCGGGCGCAACTGACGAGAGCCATAAGCAATCACTTTACGCTCTTGCATTAGGACACAGCCTAATCCTTCACGGGATGCGTCACAATAGATCACAAAATCTTTGCGAGAATCTGGAGGAGCTAGTACTGGGGCAGATGTTAGCTTGTCTTTGAGTGCTTGAAAACTTTCCTGACATTTGTCTGTCCATTCAAACTTAACGCCCTTGGGAAGCAGGTCAGTCAGGGGCTTAGCAATCTTGGAAAAGTTCTCGACAAATCGACGGCAATAGCTTGCAAGGCCGAGAAAGCTTCTCACTTGCTTGACGTTCTTGGGAAGTGTCCAGTCAAGAATAGCCTGAACTCGTTCTGGGTTGACAGCAATTCCATCCTTGGAAATCACATGACCAAGGTAGGTTACTTCGGATAGCCAAAATTCACATTTGGAGTATTTGGCATACAACTGGTGTTCTCGGAGCCTTTCCAGTACAAGACGGAGGTGTTCAGCATGTTCTTCTTTATTCTTTGAATAAACCAGAATATCATCTAGATAAACCACTACGAACTTGTCGAGGTAATCCATAAAGATATAATTCATCAGGCGGGAAAATGTAGCTGGAGCATTTGTTAAGCCGAATGACATGACAGTGTACTCATAAGAGCCATAGCGAGTAACAAAGGCAGTCTTCGGAATATCCTCTTCACGAACTCGGATCTGGTGGTATCCCAATCTCAAATCAAGCTTAGAGAACACTGAGGAACCAGCAAGTTGATCATACAGATCGTTGATTCTGGGAAGCGGATATTTGTTCTAGATTGTGGCTTGGTTAATGGGTCGATAATCCTGAACCAATCGGTTAGTTCCATCCTTCTTCTTAACGAAGAGTGAAGGTGCTCCCCAAGCAGAGGAACTGGGGTGGATGAAACCTTTCTTAAGTGACGTGTCGATTTCTTCCTTAAGCTCGAGAAGATGATGCAGAGGCATCTTATAAGGACGCTTCGCAATAGGGGTAGTGCCGGGCTTCAAGTCGATGACGAATTCAACCGCTCTAGCAGGGGGTATTCCTGGAAGTTCTTCTGGAAAGACATCTTGAAAATCACGAACAACTGGAACGTTCTCGATGCCTTCAAGAGGTGAAGCATTCAATGCATTCAGAACATATATTTGAGTCTCAGCATCCTGAGTTATTCGGGCTGAGTATTTGACTGTCTGGCCAGAAGGGTGAGTGAGCTGGACTGTCTTAGTAGCACAATCAATCAAAGCATTATGGGCTGTCAACCAGTCCATACCGAGAATAATGTCTATGTCGGAAGGTCCAAGTACAATGAGAGAAACCGGAAAAAGTAGACCTCCAATCTTGATGTGGTTATGAGGGCTTAGCATTGTGGTTTGCCACTTGGATCTCGGGGACTGAACCATTAGAGGAGTGGGTAATTCTTCCAAGTATAACTCATGTGACTGAGCAAATTGTTGGGACACAAAAGCATGCGATGCTCCTAAATCAAAGAGAACAGAGGCTGGTACTGAATTCACAGAGAGTGTTCCCAGCATGATAGACGGTTCCTTCTGAGCCTTTTCAGCATTGACGTGATTGGCATGGCCAAGTACAACAGCAGACGGTATGATATTACGGTTTCTGAATCGGCGGTTTCGACAATTCTTCTTACGACCATTAGGAGGACGTGGCGCAACCTGAGGAGAAGCCATAGCATCAGGCGGTCCGTCATGAACCGTAAGCTGTCTCGGCGGTGAAGGCAGACGAGGTGCAACATATGACGGTCTCGGTGCAGGGGCAGGTCGGTGATGTACATTGTGCGGGATCCACACTCGACGCTTCTGAACAGGCTGACCCGAGGATGAGCCAGCTTCATGAGTGCGCTATAGCGACTCCTGGCATTTAGTCAGAGCTGTTTCAACTTGGAAAGATTTGCTGACAAGCGTTGCGAAGTCTGTGCAATCATGGACTGCAAGTGCGAGGTTTATGTCAGTACGCAGTCCTTCACGGAATTTATCCTGCTTGCGGGCGTCAGTGCAGACGTCATCTTCAGCATAGCGGGACAATTCGAGAAATTTCCTCTGATATTCATCCACAGTCATTATTCCCTGGGTGAGTTTGCAGAATTCCTGCTTCTTCTGGTCCATCAGACATTGAGGAATGTAACGTGCACGAAAAGCTGACTGAAATTCCTGCCAAGTGGTTACTGTTTCAGCAGGCAACTTACCCTTGTGGCTTTCCCACCATTGAGCAGCTGATCCCCTCAGGTGATACGTCGCATAGGTGACGTAACTGTCAGGGATGACATTGGCCGACTTCATCTGGAAGGCAATGTCACGGAGCCAATCATCAGCATCCATTGGATCAATCGAGCTACGAAAAGTGGACAGATTGAGGTGCACGAATTCCGGCAGAGTTATTGGTGTAGGCTGTTGATGAGCGTTCTGGTTTGGGAACTGAGCCAACATCCCGGTCATAACCTGACGGTTCAATTCAAACTGCTCCATCATTGCGGCAATATAGGGTGGAGGTGGAGGATCGTCAACCATCCTGCCAAATTAACAGGGGCAGTTTAGCAAGAAAACTGCATGTGTATGGAATGATGCATGAAGTAACACGCACAACAGAAGGAAGTGCAATAGATACTTCATCATATTCGCACCAGACATTCAAAGCCACACATAGCCTCGGTTAGTATCCGGCATTACGACAGTTGAAAGGGGAGGGCTAGACATCTAGGCGGCACGCAGACACGCGGTAGGGAAGTACACGATGAGACATTGCAAAGGCTATATCCACGTCGGAGAAAACTGTTGGAGCGAGGAATCTGCAAGTGACAACACAGGGTGCCCTCGATAAAAGGATCCTGTGAGCAGAATCTGACCCACAATCCTTGGAGCAAGGGGGGATATTTTCAGAACTCCGGGTGGATGTGATCACGAGAACCTAATGTTGAAGTTAGTAAAATTTTAACCAGAATAGAAGAGAGATCAGAGTCCCAGAGTAAAGGTCGAGGAGTAAAAGATCCTAATACCACCCAATTGGCGACGTGGGCCCGTAAGCCACACAGCCATGTTAGTAAAACGGTTTTCAAGTACTAGACTCAACTTCGGCCAAAGAGTTGGAAAGGGGGTTCCTACAGTCAGTCGGATCTGATACCAACTTGTGACGCCCCGGCTCAATCGTGCACAAATCATACACGCAAATGCACACGATCAAGCCTAAGGACTCACGGGAAGATATCACAACACAACTCTAAAACAAAAATAAAGTCATACAAGCTTTATGTTACAAGTCAGGGGCCTCGAGGGCTCGAATACACAAGCTTGCGTACAAGCGTCAGCGGAAGCATCAGATATCTGAGTACAGATATAAAAGAAAACACCGAAAGGCCCTTAGAAGGCGGGGCAAAAGAAAAACACTATGATCGAAAGGCGTAGGCCTCCTGCCTGGGACCCTCCGATCCTACTCCTGGTCGACGGCAAGCTCGAAGTAATATCCACCCTCGGGGTAGTAGTAGCGATCGTCGGCGGGGGCAGCTGTAACCGGGGCTCCGTCATCTGGTTGCATCAAAAGGGATATGGGGGAAAAAGAAAGCAAAGCAACCGTGAGTACTTATCCGAAGTACTCAGCAAGCAAGGACCTACACTACATATGCAAAATTTTCAAAGGGAGGCTGTAAATGTGGACTGGGCTGCAGAAATGCAAGAATAGAGAGAAGGCCTAGTCCTATCGAAGACTAGCATATTCAGCGGTCTTGCAGCAATAGAAGAGAGTAGAACAGTACAATATAATGTAGCAGTATCATTAAGTCTCAACCTCACCCAGAGATCCTTTCTCGACTGCCTGCGAGAAAACAATCCCAGAGCCATACAGTCATCAACCTCGTCCGAAGATCCCTTCTCGACTCCCTGCGAGAAGCAATCCCAGAGCCATAGTATCCAATTCTAATTGTATCAATCGGGATACAACTCCGAGTGTCCGTTACCGAGGATCCGGCTATGCATAGATTAGTTCTTCCCTGCAGGGGTGCACCAATTTACCCACCACGCTCGCTTAACTCCGGCCGGACACACTTTTCCGGGTCATGCCCGGCCTCGGCCAAACGACACACCGCAACCCTACCTAAAGCTCAGCAGAGAGGTCCCCGCCGGTCTACATCCTAAGCACTCAGGGGTCTTGGGCCATCGCCCTGTGCACTCCAGGTCGTTGTGTGCAGGGTGGATACCAGCACCGCCTCGGATGGTCGGCACGATCCGACCGTGCCACTATGCTGAACTGGACGTCTGACAGAACTTTCGGCTGATGCCACGATGCAGAGTACCCATATTTATTCCCGCGTGATGGTTAGTGCTATCGGGCCAAAGGCCCACTCAAATCAAATATCCAAATCGTTAGTACCTTGGGGGTGCGGTAACGAGCAGAGACTCACGATCGATGTGACCCCGTCGCCCCGTCTCGAGGACTTGCGGCAAGGGCCAAGAATGCCCGGCCACGCCTCGTATTCATCATTCGGGCACCATACAGGCAACCCGTCTTCACATCACACGCGGGTACCCCTCAGGGTCGACCCGCCTTTCCAAGTAACAATAGTATAGTCCAAGTATCCGTGTGTCCATAACATCAGGGGAATCCGAGGTATCACCCTCATTGGATTCCTACTCGATGTATCTGTCAAGGTGAACTCGGAGGAATCACCCTCGATGGGTTCACACTTGATGTGTTGCATGACATCGTCGTTATCGGAAGTGGGGAAGGAGGAATCACCCTCGATGACCACGACCGAATAGCTACTCTACAGAGTTAACATCCGAAGTGCTACAAGAGGTTTCACCCTCGGCACTCGATAGTAACGCTGCAGTGTCGTTACAACTAAGGGGGGGTGATGTGCGGTGCCGGGTCTGGTCTTCAATCCCGTTGATCGGGTCTTCTGATAATCCAGCAGGGCAGTCGGGATAAGTGGGGTCACTGATAGGTCTCTACCCAGCCTATACTAAGCAGTTTAGGATATGCAGGTAATTATCAACAGCAGGTTACAATAAACAGGCTATGCATCAAAATAGGTAAAGCAGTAGCAGCAGCAATTCTAATGCAAGCATGAGAAAATAGAATGGGCGATATCGGGATGATCAAAAGGGGGGCTTGCCTGGTTGCTCTGGCAAAGGCAAGGTTGTCAACGGTGTCATCGGGCTCCGGAGCTGCGTCGGTACCGGGAACTGCGTCGGGGTCTATCGAGAGAGAAGAGGGGGAGGAAACAGTAAATACTAAGCAAGCAAGTGCTACACAATGTATGACATGACAATATGCAGTGTCGGGTGTGTCCTAACGTATGGTTGCACGTCACCGAGGAAGGGGGAATCCATCCGGGAATGTTTTCTCGGTTCCGGACAATTGTCAGACAGATGACCGGAGGGGAACGGTTCCATGTTCGGTTAGTTAGGGACGTGTGGCGGACGAACGGACTGCGTATTCGGATTCGTCTCGTCGTTCTGAGCAACTTTCATGTAGAAAGTATTTTCATCCGGGTTACGGTTTATTTTATATTATTTTCTAAAGTTTTATTGATTTTCTGGAATTATTTAAATTATTAAATCCAACATTATCCGAAATAGTAACTGTGACATCAGCATGACATCACAATGACGTCAGCAGTCAACAGGACCAGTGGGTCCCACCTGTCATACACTGTTTAGTTAATTAGGGCTTAGCTAATTAATTACTGTTTATTTAAACTAACTAATTAATTAGATTAACCTAATCAGAGTTAATTAACTTAATTAATTCACTAATTAATTAAATTTTTTATTTACATTTTTATTTTCATTTCTTTTTCTAAAACGTTCTGGGCCGTGGGGCCCCCTAGTCAGTGGCACAGGGGCGTCGGGCCCCACTGGGCAGTGGCCCAGGAGGCCACAGGGAGCACGGGCGCGCGGCGCGGCCAGGGGCGAGCGGGCGCCGGGCGCGGGGACCGCGGGCGGCGAGCAAATCGGCGAGGGCGTGTGCGGCAGGAGCAGGGGACGGTGCGGGGCGCGTGGGAAGCGGCGGCAGGCGCGGCTGGACGGGGCGAGGCGAGCGGCGAGCGGGCGCGGTGGAGACGAGCAAGGCGAGGCGGCTGCGGGCGCGCGCGATGTGGGCGAGCTGCGGCAACGGGCGCGGGGCGTGCGAGCGCGCGCGCGCATCGGCGCGGGCAGGGTGCAGCGGCTGGTGCGCGCGGGCGTGCGGGAGCCGCGTGTGCGCGGTGAGCGTCAGAGAGGAGGAGAGGACGGAGCCCAGCGGGCGGGGCTCACCGCGGGCCGTAGGGACTAGGCAGCGGGGGCGCGGGGAGGAGATCGGGGATGGCGAGGCGTCAACGGGGACGAGGGCGAGGCGGTGGTGGTCGACGACGTCGACGGGCGCGTCGAGCTCTCCCTGGATCTCGATCCAGAGGAGAGGGAGAGAGGAAGTGGATCGGGGGGGAGTGGGGAGTGGGCTAGGGTTTTCTGGGGGTCTCCAGGGGGTATAGGCCAGGGGAAAATGGGCCGGCCGACTGGGCTGTGGCCCAGTTGGGCCAGGGGGTTTTCTTCTCCTTTTTTTTGTTTCCTTTTTGTCTTTTCTTTTTATTTATTCTTATTTTTTGTTTTATAATTAGTTAGGCCTCAAAATGACTTTTGTAAAATATGGTACTTGTTCCATTAAAAGCTAGGCATTATCTACTACTGCCAAAAATTGGTTTGGAGACAATTGGAGCTCACACAAATTTTGTAATAAATAAAATATATTAAACCTTGCTGTTTTGGTAATGTTAGAGCCACTTAAATAATTTTTTAATGGTTGGTTACAATTTTAGAATAGTCTCTGGAATATTTGCTATTTATTGAACATTTTAGTTTCTATGTTGAACAACTTTTATTTTCACTTTTAGTTTGAATTTCCATTCGAATTTGAATTTGAAAAGAGATATGATACTAATGATGATTAAGCACTGTTGATCATGATGACATGGCATAATCAAAAGGGTGATCACTGTAGCTTAATACATGGGGTGTTACAACAGGCACGTTTCAAGGAGTCAATCCCGGCAGGAGCCGTCCTAAGGGAAAGGTTACGTTGCCAGTGACATTTGGAGGAGAGTTGAACTACATGACTGAGAAAGTTGTGTTTGATGTGGTTGACATCCCCCTGCCGTACAACGGGATCCTTGGGCGCCCGGCCCTGGCCAAATTCATGGTAGCATCCCACTATGCCTACAACACCTTGAAGATGCCAGGACCGATGGGCATCATTTCTGTTCTGTCGGACAAGAAAGGCGCAATTATTTGCGTGGATAAGATGTACCGGGACGCGGTCGCGGCAGAGGTCGCGGAAGCCACAGTTCCCGCCAAGGGGAAGCATAGCAGAGGCACTGGCAAGGAATCCGGGAAGTGTACCTCTGCGGAATGTGCCGCGCCCGTTGATGACATGCCAGAGAGTCCCAATAGCAAGAGATCCAAGGCTGCTCCACCCCAAGTGAAAAAGGTCACGGCAGGGCTGGCTGGCGCTGATGCTACTTTCACTATCAGCGCCACCCTTGATGACAAATAGGAAAGCGCACTCGTTGCCTTCCTACGGGCGAATATCGATGTGTTTGCCTGGCAACCGTCTGATATCCCCGGTGTTCCCAGGGAGGTAATCGAGCACCGCCTTGCTGTCTGCCCACATGCCCAGCCCGTCAAGCAGAAGGTTCGGAAGCAGGCCTTCGAGCAGCAGTAGTTTATTGCCGAGGAAATCAAGAAACTTGAAGCAACTGGTTTTGTCAGAGGAGTACTACATCCAACATGGTTAGCAAACCCAGTGGTTGTGCGCAAGGCTAATGGAAAATGGAGGCTTTGCATAGATTTCACGGATCTGAACAAGGCATGCCCAAAGGACCCATTTCCCTTGCCGCGCATCGACCAGATCGTGGATTCTACTTCAGGATGTGAGTTGCTCTCTTTTCTGGATGCATACTCTGGATACCATCATATTTTTATGTCCAAGGAAGACAAAGAAAAGACCTCATTCATCACCCCATGCGGCACATACTGCTTTGTGCGCATGCCTTTCGGGTTGAAGAGTGCCGGGTCCACTTTTGCAAGAGCGGTCCAGAATGGCTTTGAACCACAGTTGCACAGGAACATTGAAGCCTATATGGATGATATTGTGGTCAAGACCAAGGACAGATCAACCCTCATCCAGGATTTAGAAGAAACATTTGCTAATCTGCGCAAGATCAACTTGAAACTGAATCCGGAGAAGTGCGTGTTTGGCGTTCCCTCCGGCAAGCTACTTGGTTTCTTTGTGTCCCACCGTGGGATAGAGGCCAACCCTGATAAGATCAAGGCCATTGAGCAGATACAGGCACCCAAGACAGTTAAGGATGTGAGGCGTTTGACAGGATGCGTTGCCGCGCTTAGCAGATTCATCTCCAAGTCCGCCGAGCGCGCCTTGCCGTTCTTCAAGATTTTGAAGAGGGCAGGACCCATGAAGTGGACCCCGGAAGCAGATGCAGCACTACAGGATTTGAAGGCCTACTTGTCTTCTGTGCCTACTTTGGTCGCACCCAAACCACAAGAGCCGTTGCTGCTATATCTGGCAGCAACTAATCAAGTGGTTAGTGCAGCCCTAGTAGCGCAGCGGGAAGTAGAAGAAGCAGCCACCTCAGCAAGTGTCCCGCCCGGGGAAGAGAAAGAGAGCAACCCGGCAAGGCCAGATACGGATTAGGACAAAGAGGAGCACGGCAACGGAAGCAACACCAAGGACACGTCAAGGAAGAAGGTGGTGCAGCGCCCAGTATACTTCGTCAGCTCCCTATTGCAGGGGGCTAGATCCAGGTATTCTGGCATGCAAAAATTGATCTTTGGCCTTGTCATGGCCTCAAGGAAACTGCGCCACTACTTCCAAGCCCATGAGATCACGGTTGTCACCCGCTTCCCGTTGCAAAGGATACTTCGAAACCCAGAGGCCACCGGCAGGATAGTGGAGTGGGCATTGGAGTTGTCCAGCTTTGGCATGAAGTTTGAAAGCACATCAACAATCCAGAGCAGGGCGTTGGCAAAGTTTATTGCAGAATGGACGCCAACCCCTGATGAAGAAGTACTGGAAACAGTTATCCCTGGCAAGGAAGCGCCCCAAGAATGGATCATGTATTTCGATGGTGCCTTCTCCCTACAAGGTGCAGGGGCTGGCGTGCTTCTCGTGGCTCCCACTGGAGAGCACCTGAGGTACGTCGTCCAGATGCACTTTCCCCGGGAGGAGGCGACCAACAATACAGCAGAATATGAAGGGCTTCTTACCGGGCTCAGGATTGCCACAGAATTGGGAATCAAGAAGCTGATCATTCAAGGAGATTCACAACTGGTGGTGAGACAAGTCAACAAGGATTACCAAAGCCCATTGATGGAGGCATACGTCGAGGAAGTGAGAAGATTGGAGGAGCGCTTTGACGGGTTGCAAACAGAGCACGTACCCCATGCAGAAAACAACATTGCTGATCACCTGTCAAAGTGCGCTGCGTAGAAGCTTCCTGTGGAACCAGGAACTTTTGTTCTCCATCTTACTCAGCCCTCCGTATCCCCGACAACAATGGCCCGAAAGAGGAGAAAATTGGACTCCGGTAAGCCTCTCTCGGTAGAGCCTTTCGGGGCTCCTGGTAGGGACCCTGCCGGAAACAACTCCCCTTCGATTGCCGGGCTGCACCCTCCTGCCGGGCCACTGGTCCCCGCGGTCGAGGGATGCGCCCCCACGAATGAGGAGGTGCCGCTAGTCCTCGTTGCCGAGCCTCAGGCTCCAACTTGGGCAAGGCACATAGTCCATTTCCTCCAAACCGGAGAAATTCCTGAAGAGCAAGAAGAAGCTGAAAGAGTAGCCCGGAGGGCCAGTATGTGTCAGTTTGTCGATGACACACTATATAGAAGAAGGCCCAACGGTGTGAAATTGAAGTGCATTTGCCGGGAAGGAGGAAAGGAACTGCTGGCAGAGATACACAAAGGCATGTGTGGCTCCCATATTGGATCAAGGGCTTTGGTTGGGAAAGCATTCTGGCAAGGATTCTATTGGCCCACAGCCCTCCAAGATGCGGTTGAGCTCGTCACCAAGTGTGAAGCCTGTCAGTTCCATTCCAAAAATATCCATCTGCCTGCCCAAGCACTCCAGACAATCCCTTTGTCATGGACGTTTTCAGTCTGGGGGCTCGATATCCTCGGCCCTTTCCCCCGAGCTGCCGGGGGTTTTGAATTCTTGTTTGTTACAATCGACAAGTTTACAAAGTGGCCGGAAGTAGATGCCATGAGAAAGGTGACTGCTCAGTCAGCTATCAAGTTCTTGAAAGGATTGGTGTGCCGCTTTGGGGTCCCTGCCCGGATCATCACCGACAACGGCACCCAGTTCACGAGCCGCGCCTTCATGCAATATGTTCATGCCCTCGGAAGCAAGATCTCATTTGCCTCTGTCTCACATCCCAGAAGCAATGGACAAGCTGAGAGGGCGAACGCTGAAGTGCTGCGAGGACTCAAGACAAGAACGTTTGATAAGCTGCGGAAGCACGGCAGGCGATGGATTGATGAGCTGCCGGTGGTTCTTTGGTCCCTCAGAATGACACCAAACCGAGCTACCGGGCAGACTCCCTTCTCCCTAGTCTATGGGGCAGAAGCAGTTATCCCCACGGAACTCATTTACGGGTCACCTCGAGTGCTTGCCTACGATGAAGTAGCGCAGGAACAGCACATGCGTGACGACACTGTGCTTCTCGAGGAGAACTGTCTTCGGGCTGCTACGCGTGCTGCATGCTATCAGCAAGCCCTGCGTCGCTATCATAGCCGCAGGGTTCATGTCCGGTGTTTTGAGGAAGGCAACCTTGTCCTTAGGCGCGTTCAGTCCGCCAAGGGTACAAACAAGCTGTCGCCAAAGTGGGAAGGCCCTTACCGGGTAGTACGAGTCACCAGACCTGGCGCAGTCCGAATGGAGACCGGAGATGGCATTCAATTGCAAAACTCATGGAATATTGAGCATCTCCGCAAGTTCTACCCGTAAGGCACGGCTGTCGGGCCCTGCTCGGCAGCCACCCTTTTGTACAAGCCTTGCCTCAGCTGCATGTAACCCCTTGTATAAAGCCAGGCACAGACCCTGAGCAACAGAGAAATAAATGAAGCGTTGGGGGCCCCCGACAAGTTGCATGCATGCATAAGCATATCATAAGCATCGCATGATTCATGTAGATAGGTTGCATGATCATGTAGATAGATTGCATCTGGCATCATCTTCATTTGCATAAACTGCAGGCTCCTGCCGTGGACTTAGTCCTAGGAAGAGGATGCGAAGACAAGCCAGCACTGCGGTCTCCGGCAAGCCAAACAGATAAGTTCCATCTCTTATCCATACATGTTCCGTGAGTAGGACTTGTGCATATGAAAACCTCGCCGCCTCGGAAACAAAGGTACTCCCATCTACTGATACGAACGCTGCTTCGGTCAGGATGGTCGTAGTGGCCTTTGGCTGAAAGGGGTTGGCGGGGGGCTGGTCACTCCCAATGGGTTCTGCGCCAAGCAGGCTCAGCCTCACGGCAGCAGTCCTATGGGGTACCGGCAAGGTAGCTTACCGGGATCTACTTATTTACATGAAAGTATGGAGGTGTTTCACCTCTGCATGGATATCGTACATGCACAAGTGCCCGGCAAAGCTTATCTTTTTCATTAATATGCTGATCAACAAGTACAAATCTCACAGAACATAAACATGGATACGAGAGATTACATTATTTGAACTAAAATTTGGCAAGTGCCTACAGGTTTAAGATTAAAAAAAGATAAGTGCCCCGTGATGCCTTTGCCCTTGTCCATCTCCTTCAGGAAATCGCAGGAAGGAACGGAGAAGGCGGAAGGCGGGCCTGGCTGGGATTCGACACCTCCCCAGGATCAGGAGAACACCGTCGTCGGGCTAAGAGGAAGAAACCGGAGGGCAGGCGCGGGCGGTGGCACTGTCGGGAACCCAGACGGAGTCACCGGCAAACACGACTCGTCGGAACGGTCGCCCCCGTTCTTGACGCGTCGTGGGTTGCCGCCACCTTCTGCACCACCGTCGCCCAAAGCTCCCGCCACGCCCATCTATGCGAACGCCGCGCGCCCCAGGAGACCCCACAGAGAGCATGGACGTCCCCGACGGCCCGGCGATATGGAGACCCCGCCCGTTAAGGAAGCATGCACAAGGACTAGAGGCTCTCCCATGCACCAGACGGGCGGAGTACGGGGAGATAGGGTCCGCCCTCACCAATGGCGAACCATCTCTGCAACCTCCCTCCAACGCCATAGGAAAAGGGGGGATAGACCACAATCGACGACCACACCTTCTGCCCATTATGGGCCTCGGCATGGTGTCGTTTGCGTCGCCTCTCACTAAAGTTGAAGCCACGGGCGACCCAGCGACGAGCGCACCAGAGTCGCCACCTCCGGTGCTACCGCCGCGCCGCCCGAGCGCCCCCATGGGGCTCACGCGAAACTCCAAGCTAGGGCCCGGGGCCTGGCCTCGGGCTCTTCCTTTCAGCATACCCAGAAGAAGCAGAAGGCGGAGGAGGAGAGGAATGTGGATGAATGCCTCCACTCCTCCACCGCTCCTCCCTTTTATAGGCGAGCTGGGGCTGGGGGCTGATTCCCCGGCGAGTAACCGCCATCCTCCTCCACCAATCCAAGAAGATCGGGCCCCTGCCTTGATGCTCTCCCGCACCACGCGCCTCCGTTTCCTACCCCACTCAATGCATGCGGCATACGTGGCTAAGGATAAGGGCGCGGTGGGAAGAGTGAATTGCAGTTATCCGCCCGTGCGTTAAAGTCATTCACGGGCCATTACAAGAATGGCCCCACCACAATTGGCGTTGCACGACGCGCGGGAAAACAGGAAACTAATCCAAGCTCGGGTTAATGAAGAAGCAAAGAAGATCTCAAAGGGCGGAGCCACCCTTACATTTCTGCATGTGCACTGGTTAGGGCCTACACTACTAGAAAAACGGCTATAGCTAATATGGACATTAATGGCGCACCATGTATGTGGTGCGCAGTGGCGCACCAGATATAGGTACGCCATTAATGGCCATATTACTAATGGCACACCACACCCACGGTGCGCCACTACTAACAATTTTTTTTTTCAAAACTAGTAATGGCGCACCACACCCTCTGTGCGCCACTACTAACAAAAAAAATTATTATTTTTTTTCAAAACTAGTAATGGCGCACCAGGGGAAAGTGGGCCATTACTAGTTTTAACTAGTAATGGCGCAACACACCTTCTGTGCGCCACTACTAACAAATTTTTTTTTATTTTTTTTTTCAAAACTAGTAATGGCGCACCTGGGGATAGTGCGCCATTACTAGTTTTAACTAGTAATGGCGCACCACACCCACGGTGCGCCACTACTAACTTTCTGAGGTGGCCAAAAAATTCACCAAATGCACCCCCCCCGGGTGGATCGCCTTTTCAGTTTCAAAAAAAATAAAAGAAAATGATAGAAATGTCAAAAAAATAAAAGAAAATAAGATTCCCATGTGATATGTGGTCTAGTTGTTAGCAAAATTTACAAACATGAATTTTCGACTTTTTTGCAAAATCTCTCGAGAATTTGTAAAATGGGCATAACTTTTGCATACGAACTCCGATGAAAAAGTTTTTTATATGAAAAATCATCTACTCGAAAAGTTATATCCGAAGATTCCCATGTGATATGTGGTCTAGTTGTTAGCAAAATTTACAAACATGAATTTTTGACTTTTTTGCAAAATCTCTCGAGAATTTGTAAAATGGGCATAACTTTTGCATACGAACTCCGATGAAAAAGTTTTTTATATGAAAAATCATCTACTCGAAAAGTTATATCCGAAGATTCCCATGTGATATGTGGTCTAGTTGTTAGCAAAATTTACAAACATGAATTTTTAACTTTTTTGCAAAATCTCTCGAGAATTTGTAAAATGGACATAACTTTTGCATGCGAACTCCGATGAAAAAGTTTTTTATATGAAAAATTTTCTACTCGAAAAGTTATATCCGAATTCAATAGGGGGGGAACCCCGTTGAAGATTTTTAGAATCCCCAAAAACCTAACAGAATAAAAGATACGGGGCTTTTAAGATCTAGAGGGGGGGGGGAAATGGAAAAAATTTCAAACTTAGTAATGGCGCACCATTTGCTAGGTGCGCCACTAGTAACAGAAAAAAAAAATTGGTTTCAAATTTTTTTTTTGGAAAAAATGTTCAAAATATCATAATATGACCGGGAAGTTTGAAATATTTTTTCAAAATTTCATCACACTCATAACATGAACAAAGTCCTAGACATCAACAAGGTTTAATAGGATTGATATGATAGATATATCAACAAGTGCCTGTTAAGTGAGCTGGTGCTGGGGTTGGATAGAACTGAGAAGTCAAGCGTGCTTAGGCTGGAGTAGTGTGAAGATGGGTGACCTTCCGGGAAGTTTGACCACGGAGTGCGATTTGACTTGAGATTACGCATATTGACCCGAGATTAAGCCATAGTGACCCGAGATTAAGAAAAAAAAAATCTGAAAAAAAATTTGAAAAAAAAATTCTGAATTTTTTTTTGAAAAAAAATTGTTAGTAATGACGCACTTCTATGTGGTGCGCCATTACTAAGTCAGATAGTAATGGCACACTTCTAGGCATAGTAATGGCGCACTATGTGGTGCGCCACTATTATCTAGGATACTAATGGCGCACCAAATGTGCGTCATTACTATTTGTTACTAGTGGCGTGTTAATAGTGGCGCACATATAGTGCGCCATTAATAGCAAAAACTGGTGCGCCACTAACAGCCTTTTTTCTAGTAGTGCTACCCCGACGACGCCCAGCGGCGCGTTCGTGCCAGGCCCGGGGGCTCCTGTCAGTGCAACAGACCATGGGTCCATTACACGGACTATGCACAGGCCAGAGACAAGATTACAAGACCAAGATCAGACCAAACAAGGAGGATCAATTCCCTTGAAGGATCCAAGTGCAAGTCGAGAAGGCCATGGTGAGCCAGAGGAACAAGGCATCACTAAGGGAAGGACCTACCTTGCCGGGCAGGCGAGCCCGGCAGGGTTGGGTTTTGCCCCAGAAGCAAGCTCCCAGATCATCCCGGCAGGCCTGCCGGGGCTGTCGGAGGCAAGCCACTCCACCGCTTCACCTCACAAGCGACGCAAGTCATTAATCAAAGCGGTGTCGAGCTCCAAGGTGACTAAGTGGCTGCTTTTTGCCACATGGCAGCCACTTCCTACAGCAAACACCTTCATATGACACCCGTCCTGAGACGTGTCAAACGAGCAGGCGCGAAGCTGATAAAACGGCCCGGTAGGGCCTGTCGGGCGAGCTGTGATGTGACACTGAGCGGCGCATTTAATGCGCTCTGTCAGCCTGCAGAGTTAGGTATGATAGCACTGTTAGCTATGTAATCAGTACGAAAAGACTGATTTGCCACTGTGGTGACCCATTAATCTATAAAAGGAGGCCCATGGCGACCGTAGAAAGGGTTGGACCCTCGCATATTCATACACGCGTAGCCGCTCTCGCCCCCAGAGCGACCTTGCCGGGCGAGTGTGCTACGTCCACCACCATTATCCATCATCAATCCACTAAAGCAGGAGTAGAGTTTTATGCCTCATGGCGACCCGAACCTGGGTAAAGACTGCCGTGTGATCTCTGCCGTGCTGCGCGCCGCTTATCTGCTCTTTATGCAACTTGCCCGTTCCTCCGCCGAACCAAAAGGGGCTCATGGCCCCATAGGTGGATATGATTTCCCACGATCATGTTTGGCATGGAGTAAGGAGAGCACAGCATACTGCCAATGGTTGAAGCTGTGAAGATGACCTACGGGTCGGATGACAGCTCACGAAAAGAACAAGTTCAAAGTGGCGCTGGTGATTTGCGCATGCACGTACTTTCTTGCGAGAGGGAATCCCGCATCCTTATGTAGTTATAGAGCCATTAACTATTCTGTAGCCACCATTGTTGCGTGTGTTTTATTGGGTTTTTTTCAGAGGCGGTACAAAACAAGCGAACTGTCATATCTAAATCACATGTACTCCGAGTCGATCGTCCTGAAAAGCGACAGACAAAATGCTTACTGAATTTTGCAAGGCATGATGCTTATATTTCTCTGCCATGACTGGCGTGAAAAAGAAATACCATACCCTGTCCTCAATAGCCCCGGTGTCCTCGTCGAGAATGAAGTTAATCTCTTCTATCAGATCCCTATGATTCCACATCCTACCAAGCAGTCGCGCCTACACAAAAAACAACCAAAATTGTAGGATCAAAGTATTGGAAACAAGAACTAATATTAAGCAAAATAACCTCCCGTCCATAATCAAAGCGGCCGATCCACCGAATACGTACTTGTTGGACGCTGTTGTGGATGGCTGCAAACACTGCCGGGATGGACATCCTCGCCGGCAGGGACAATGGCGCCTGCAAATGCGTCTTCACCCCCAACGATGCTCATGGCTTCGGTTGCTCGCGCGACCATCTCCCCAAACCTTCCTTTTTCTCGATCAAACCATGCTAGAGCGGAGAATAGCGCAGGACAAAGGTGAGGGAGATACTCGTTTATACGGAAAAAATAAGTGCTAGACGGTGGACGTAGTAATTGCACGGCCTAGACAGCGGGTCAACATTTACCATGTATACTTTTTTGGATGCGTGACACAGGGCTTTTCCTCTGCAAAAAAACGTCTTCATCAGGCCGCAGTTCAATTAATTGTCCGAATGATGCAACACAGTGTTCATTTAGCTAGACGAAAATGGCAGGACGTGTTGCAGTCCATTTACTACTCCAAAGGGTGCCGAACATTTTGTTCAGTTGGTTATACGAAAATGGCAGTTTTTACAATGCCCGTCCAGCACGCCGGAGCCCAGCACTTTTAGTAAATCGCTACCATCGGTCAAATTCAGAAGTTTACCGGAAATAGTTCATGTCGCCCCTGCTGCTTCAGAAAGTCCAAGCTGCTTTTGCTCTGTGTGCGTCTCCGAAGCCAAAATGTAGGTTGCCATTCCCGGGTCTGTTACTCCAAAAAGGTCCAACCTCTCTTTCCTCATCTGTCATGGCGAAATTCAGTAATTGATAAAATCAGAACCTTATCCACCCAACGATGCGGATCCTAAAGCAAACGAATGGTTCTAACCACCACCCAAGCTAGTGTGTGTAGCAAATCCATTCCCTATATATATTATGGATGTGGATGCTCGATTGGTTTGTTCATGCATGTCAAATATGTCAATTATATGGGCTGGCCTATCTGTATATTATCTGAATTTGCAATATGGACAATTAATATGCAAATGCCTTCTGGACATCGGTGTTGATCGCCACATAGAAAACATGGACATCCTCTACTCTACCGGGCACACGCTTAAACCGAATGAACTATGTACGATACTAATACTTTTCATGAAATTTAAGAACTTGGCTAACAACATTTGAGTAACATATATATAGTGGTGACACTATTCAACAAAAGGCGGATCTACGTAACACGGTACTTAACAATTCCGAACTTGACAATTTTGATAATCATATGGTCCATATATACATACTTAATATAGTAACAACTAGCACATTTTAAGAGGCGAGGGCCAACAATCACAACTATCCGCGGGAAGCAACTTGATCACGGCGACTCAGCATCTCGTCAATGAAAAGGAAGAACCGTCATGTGCCTTGGTAAAGCTTGAGTAGAACAATGTCTCCATTTTTTCAATGTGGATGCATTGCCACGACAAGATAGAACTTGTTAATTTGAATGGTTCAATTTTGCGGGAAATGTAGTACCTTGCAATCACTTTGGCGTTATTAGCAGGCACAAGTATAATTCGACCACGCCAGAAAATTGATTCAGGAATAGCTACAACAGACAATTTCTGTTGCAATGTAGAATAAAAACTCGTTGAAGCTATATATAGTTTATGAACATCAACATAAAAATAAGACTTTGTACCAGCATTTTGTGCACATAATTTGTCTTGTTCAATGTGTGCACCAATGGTAGAATTAATCCCATCCCAAATCCAGCGTTCATACGTTGTGTTACCTCTGTCAGATTATCAACAAATTTTATGACATGCTTCAAGTCTTTCCAGTGAAATTTGGTACGCCGAATAACATACAGATCGTTAACTATGCATCCAACATATCCTGCTTAAAAGGTGGAAAGGGATTATTTATTCAAAACATGACAGAAGAATAGTGGGCATAAATTGGTAAATAGAATTTGTTACTGCCTAGGAACAGACTCAGAAAATGAAATCACAATTGGTTGCTTAAATAATGATCAGTTAGTTAGAACAAATACCTCGATTTTGCTAAGTAATATGCCAGCATGGAGAAAGTTGAAAGAACACTAACCTCGATCAGACTGTGATGGGTTGATGACGCTGGGGAAGTAAACATCCATGTTAATTAGACCAGGCTGTGGTGCATGCACTAGAATTTTATTGCCAGCTTTCAGTTCATAAAACTTAGAATTTTTTCTCCAAAGGTCCGCATCAAAATAGGAGTGACCATCTTTATCAAGTTTTACCCTAATTGTCATTGTAAATCTATGTTGCGTTGTCAATATGACATCCATGGAGTCATCAGCAAAGTAAAGGCCAAGATTTCCTTCTACACCTGTTCTTGCAAAGCAAGGGATGTACTGCTTGAAATGAAAATTAAGATCGTTAATTACATATATTGAAATAACAGAGCAACCTGCAAATATGGGAGTAATTGAGAGAACCGAACAATATATAGCTGAAGCAAAGTACAAAAATATACAATTAAATAGATAATGTAACAAAGATTTGATGCAAATATGAGAGTAACTAAATGAACAATACATAATTAATTTTCCTAATTTAGAAAAAAATCGTCTTCGACGTCTAGGCTGCATGTGGCACCGTACCTTTTATCCAAATGTAGCAATATAGGGTATATGTTCAGAAATTTAGGCCATGCCAATCATGGTAGGGTGAGATTAAACATATCGAGCGCTCCCTGAAGTCATATGGTATGGTGAGATGGAACTTCGTTTCCGACTAGTCGCGACCACACTTGCACGATTTGTGCTTGCACTATGGACACTTGAATGAAAACTCTTGAATCAACTAGAAGAAAAATGAATCCACGGCGATTTCCGCTAGTTGATTAACAGTGACGGACGGACTGCGATAAGAGATGAGTGAATATTTTGCTAAATTAATTACCTTCTCCATGAGAAAAATCCCCGGCCCAATCCCGCAGAAAACCCCAATCGACCAGAGTCCAGAAAGTCGGTGCAAGTCGGTGCAGATAGGCGGTGGCAAGCGGTAGGGGCGAAATCCCGTGCTGTTTGGAGCACGCCCGCCGACGACAGTCATCGAGCTTAAGGGTGGCCGTCGCGATAGAAGTTGATGAGGTGCGAAGTTGCGGAGCAGTGCGTGCAACTTCTTGAGCTTGCGTTGGTTTGTCCCTTGAAGAGGAAGGGTGATGCAGCAAAGTAGAGATAAGTATTTTCCTCAGTTAAGAACCAAGGTATCAAATCCAGTAGGAGATACAAGCAAGTCCCCAATCTATGCACCTGCACAAACAATCAAACACTTGCACCCAACGCGATAAAGGGGTTGTCAATCCCTTCACGGTCACTCGCAAGGATGAGATCTGATAGAGATAGATATAAAAGATTACTAAAACATAAAACCAAATAAAAGTAAATAAATTGCAGCAAGGTATTTTTGGGTTTTTTGGTTTATAGATCTGAAAATATATGATGGAAAATAGACCCGGGGGCCATAGGTTTCACTAGAGGCTTCTCTCTTGAAGGCAAATAATAGGTTTCACTAGAGGCTTCTCTCTTGAAGGCAAATAATAGGTTTCACTAGAGGCTTCTCTCTTGAAGGCAAATAATACGGTGGGTGAACAAATTACTGTCGAGTAATTGATAGAAAAGCGCAAAGTTATGATGATATCCAAGGCAATGATTATGCATATAGGCATCACGTCCGTGTCAAGTAGACCGAAACGATTCTGCATCTACTATTATTACTCCACACATCGACCGCTATCCAGCATGCATCTAGAGTATTAAGTTTATAAAGAATGGAGTAACGCCTTAAGTAAGATGACATGATGTAGAGGGATAAACTCAAGCAATATGATGAAAACCCCATCTTTTTACCCTTGATGGCTACCCCTACTTTGTCACTGGGTGAGGACACCACAAGATTGAACCCAAAACTAAGCACCTCTCCCATTGCAAGAAGAACCAATCTAGTTGGCCAAACCAAACCGATAATTCGAAGAGAAATACAAAGATATCAAATCATGCATATAAGAATTCAGAGAAGATTCAAATAATATTCATAGATAAACTGATCATAAATCCATAATTCATCGAATCTCGACAAACACATCGCAAAAGAATATTACATCGGATAGATCTCCAAGAACATCAAGGAGAACATGGTATTGAGAATCAAAGAGAGAGAAGAAGCCATCTAGCTACTAGTTATGGACCCGTAGGTCTGTGGTAAACTACTCACGCTTCATCGGAAGGGCAATAGAGTTGATGTAGAAGCCCTCCATGATCGAATCCCCCTCCGGCAGGATGCCGGAAAAGGCCCCAAGATGGGATCTCATGGGTACAGAAAGTTACGGCGGCAGAAAATTATTTTGGTGGACGCTTCTGGTCGTTTGGGAATATTTCTGAATTTATAGGCCAAAGATTAGGGTTGGAGGACTCCCGTGGGGCCCACAAGCCAGGGGGCGCCCCCCCTCGGGCGCGCCCTGAGGGCTTGTGGAGCCCTCAGGACTCTTCTGACTTCCTCTCCAAGTCCTACGTGTGTCTTCTGGTCCAAGAAAAATCATCGTAAAGTTTTATTCCGTTTGGACTCCGTTTGATATTCCTTTTCTGTAAACTCAAAAACAAGGAAAAACAGAAACTGGCACTGGGCTCTAGGTTAATAAGTTAGTCCCAAAAATAATATAAAATAGCATATTAATGCATATAAAACATCCAAAACAGATAATATAATAGCATGAAATAATCAAAAATTATAGATACGTTGGAGGCGTATCATTGCACGATGAGTGGTTGGGGCGAAGTGGGCAGGGGGTGAGGGTTTTCTTTTTCGCTTTTGGATGTGTGGGTGAACGCACACGGTTCACAGAGGCGACGGAGATGAACCATGTGCGATAGTAAATCACCGAGATTGAAGGGGAATCCAAATTTCCTTCCTCGTTTGTCATTTAGTTTTTTTTCTACGATCAACATACCCTCTTCAATACACCATGTTCAAATTTGGCATTTTCCGGGCTCATTTACCATATTTAGGCGATTATGTTCATTTTCAAGGTATTAATGCACATAATTCAAATTCAAACAATTGTTGCATCAAGAAGTGCACAAAACCGGTCTGGAAAACCATGATCATGCTATTTAGTAAATTCTCATGTCTTTTACAAGGAATGGGTAGAGATTTCAAGGATATGTGTGGCAAGAGTCAACCACAAATGTGTCGTTTATTGGTTTTCCAACTATAGAAAAATGAAACACATGCTTGAAAAACATGACGCCTGGCATGGTGCCATGGTATGGCCTCGCCATGCCCTAGTAAAAATTTGAGAAGGTTTGGCTTATGTCGTCATGCACGTTCTTCATAAATCGAACCATCACCGAGGAAGTTTCATGGTTTCGAGAGGGAAATCACCAAGATTGAAGGGGAATCCAAATTTCCTTCCTCGTTTGTCATTCAGTTTTTTGTACGACCAACATACACTCTACACATCACCGTGTTCAAATTTGGCACTTTTCCGGGCTCATTTATCATATTTAGGTGATTATGTGCATTTTCTAGGCATTAATGCACATAATTCAAATTCAAACAATCGGTGCATGAAAAGTGCACGAAAACGGTCTGGAAAACCATGCTCGTGGTATTTAGTAAATTCTCATGCCTTTTACAAGGAATGGGCAGAGATTTCAAGTATATGTGCGGCAAGAGTCAACCACAAACGAGTCGTTTATTGGTTTTTCAACTATAGAAAAATGAAAGACATGCTTGAAAAACATGACGCCTGGCATGGTGCCATGGTATGGCCTCACCATGCCCTGGTAAAAATTTGAGAAGGTTTGGCTTATGCCGTCATGCACGCTCTTCATAAATCGAACCATCACCGAGGAAGTTTCATGGTTTCGAGAGGGAAATCACCAAGATTGAAGGGGAATCCAAATTTCCTTCGTCCTTTGTCCTTGAGTTTTTTTCTACGATGAACATACACCCTGCAAATAACCGTGTTCAAATTTGGCACTTTTCCGGGCTCATTTACCATATTTAGGTGATTATGTGCATTTTCTAGATATTTAGCGCAGATAAATCCAATCCAGCTACAGCTGCACGGGTGTGATGAGAGGGAGGTGGATTGTCGTTCGATCGTGGTGCATCCTACGGTGCACACGCGCTATCCGCGTGGCTGGGGTTCCGGGTAATCAGAACGCAAAACACAATAGGATGAGCGCACACTGTTTCCGGAGGCGACGAAGATGAACCGTGTGCGATAATGAATGACCAAGATTGTAGGGGAAGCCAAATTTCCTTCGTCGTTTGTCCTTGAGCTCTGTAAAACCACCACACTGTATGGTTGTCCGGCCACTCCACCTCAGAGCTCTCTCCAAGCGTCGTTCATGGAACCGCACCGCACACTAACTAGTAAGGAAGCGATGGCATCCCGCCGCGCCGAGTTCCTCACCGCCCGCGACCGCACACATGGTAAGGAAGCGATGGCATCCCACTGCGCCGAGTTCATCACCGCCCACGGCCGCACAACTATGTGGGCAGACTTTGAAGCTGCCATGGCCGAATGGGCGGTGGAGAAAGAGGCGGCCAAAGCCGCACAGAAGGAGCGGAAAAGGCAGAAACCAGTCAAGAAAAGAGAGTCCTGCCACCGCAAGAAAGAAGAGGTCGCATGCCGTGCTGAGGAGAACTCGGCGGAGATCCAAGCACGGTGGGCTACCGCCGACAAGGCCAGGAAGGAGAACGACGGTGTCTGGCCAGCATGCCCCGATGCCTCCACCTGCCAGGATCGTGGCGGTAGCTACCGCAACGTTGATGAGAGCTATGCAGAGATCCAAGCACGGTGGCCTGCCGCCGACAAGGCCGGGAAGGAGAACGGTTACGCCTGGCTAGCATGTGAGAAGTAGTTAGTGCGTGTGTCGCCCGTAAGTTTGTATAATTAATTACGAGTGTCTACCAGTACTACTTACTAGTTTTAGAGCAAATTACTAGTATCTAGTAATTTAAGTTGGTACTATCTATTATTAACGTACAATGTTGATAAGCGCATCCTTTTAGGGCTTTGAGCGTTGCTTAGCATGTGTTCACTGAAATTTTGTAGCCGTACCCCAGCCCTAAATCCTCCCGAAACGTCCGCCCGCAACCACCCGAAGCCACCGGAGATGAGCTGGCCGTAGCTGGTTTTTAGTCCCGCCTCGCTGTGCGAGTTGGCCGCACACCGGCTTAAATAGCCGTGTCGGCAGATGGCAGTAAGATTCTCTTTTGTTGCATAGGATCAATTCTGGCTATGTGAGCGAGGCAGGTTGACACTTGATTGCATTTCATAAACCGATGATTGTTCATCGAGTGTCACCTTTGCCTCATTCATGTACATTGAATAACCTTGATACAATGAAAGAGATTTTTAAATTTGCAGGTGCAGCTGTAGATGCTGATAGATATAAGAATTATTATAAGATCACAAAACACACGGTTTCTATGGCGTACCATGTGCATTTTTTGCGTTAATGATCCATAAGTCAGTTACCTGTGCGATGTTTTCTAATAAAGCAAGTGTACCATCACGACCGCCATTGACCGATTTAATCAACTACACATGTAGATTTTTTTGGAGACGTGATCCGCTAATTTTCTCTTTTCTCGCACATGAGTATTTTACGCGCTTCGTCTGTGTTGTGTATTTCCCCCGCCCAAGTTTTAAGTTTCGTAGCGAAATTTTCATTAGGGGCGCGATTTCAGAATTTATTCCTCCCACCACATCCCCACCCATCACATTTCCGCAGTATCTCCCCAACCTGTGGTCTCCACCCCCCCCCCCTTCCCGGCAGCTAAAATCACCACCACCGCAACCATAGCTTCAACCACATCTATGTTCTGCCCGAGCCTCGTCGATCCAGTCAGGTAACCCACCGATCTCTATCATGGGCCCGGCTTGATTGCTTAAATGGCACTTGTGAAACATCCTCATGCCTACAAATCCCCACCGCCCCTACTCCAGAGCATCGTCGTGTAAGCCCAACCACATATCACATGGAGGTCGAGGAGCTGATGGCGATCGTTGGCGTGATGGCCGTTGTGTGTGTCGACTCAGAGGAACACCTCACCTCTGTCGCCGCCGACTTGGGGCGGGCTCTGGCCCAGATGAAGTGCCCCAACAACTACCCCTCAGGGCTTACCAAGTATGACCTGACTATGTCAATCTTACCAATACCAGTTGCAATGGCTATGTTTTGGGTGGTTGATGTATTAAGCATGTTGGTGCCTTGTTTATTTTAGTATTGCACACTGTGTGATGTTCAAGTATGAACTGTCCAGCTCAATTTCACCAATACCAGCTACAAACTTACAATACATGACTCAGGATGCTGTTAAGCCTGTTGTAATTAACAGTTGTATCCATTTTTTAATCTGTCCCTTTGTTACCGTGCTACTCTTCGCAATGAAGATATCACTACAGATGCTGTCGTTTTATTTTTATTTGCTATTTTTGGTGGATGCTAACCCTGTTGTAGTTAACATGCCTTTCCATGTACTTACGCAGGGCCAACGGGCAGTGCTGTTGTTTGCCGTTGAGGTTAGCTGCACCTCATGTCTTACAATATTTTACATCATTTGTGCAATTGCAGTTTAGCTTCTAACATTTACTTGCTTCTTGTAGGTACACATGTCAGTGGCACTGATCCACGCTTCGACCCGGAGGAACACCTCACCTCCGCCGCCGCTGACTTGGGGCGGGCTCTGGCCAAGAAGAAGTGCCCCAACAACTACCCCTCGGGACTTACCAAAAATGAACTGATCAGTTCAATCTTACTAATACCAGTTGCAATGGCTATGTTTTTGTACAGTTGATGTATTAAGCATGTTGTAGTAAACAGGCCTAACACGTCTTAGCTATTTTCCCTACCTTTGTATAGACAAATGGGCCATTCTCTGCTCTAGTAGCACTTGCCTTGCGATGTTTAACTCTTTCAATTGCATTTTTATCAGTACCAGTTTCAATGGCTATACTAGGGTGCCTGTAGTTAAACGTGCCTTGTTATTTTTAGTACTTCACACTATGTGATGTTCAAGTATGAACTGTCTAGCTCAATATCACCAATACCAGCTACAAACTTACAATACATGACTTAGGATGTTGTTAAGCCTGTTGTAATTAACAGTTGTATCCATTTTTTAATCTGTCCCTTTGCTACCATGCTACTCTCTGCAATGAAGATATCACTAGAGCTGCTGTCGTTTTATTTCCATTGCTATTTTTGGTGGATGCTAACCCTGTTGTAGTTAACATGCCTTTCCATGTACTTATGTAGAGCCATAACGGGCGATGTTGTTGTTTGCCGTCGAGGTTAGCTGCACCCCATGTATTACAGTATTTTACAACATTTGTGCAATTGCAGTTTAGCTTCTAACATTTACTTGCTTCTTGTAGGTACACATGTCAGCGGCACTGATCCACGCTTCAACCCAAAGGAACACCTCGCCTCCGCTGCCGCTGACTTGGGGCGGGCTCTGGACCATATGAAGTGCCCCAGCAACTACCCCTTGGGACTTACCAAGTATGAACTGACTAGTTCAATCTTACCAATACCAGCTGCAATGGCTATGTTTTGTACGGTTGATGTATTAAGCATGTTGTAGTAAACACGCCTAACCCGTCTTAGCTATTTTCCCTACCTTTTTATAGACAACTGGGCCATTCTCTGCTCTAGCAGCACCTGCCTTGCGATGTTTAACTCTGTCAATTTCATTTTTATCAGTACCAGTTTCAATGGTTATACTAGGTTGTCTGTAGTTAAACGTGCTTGTTGTAGTAAACATTTCTATCCATTTTTTAATCCGTCTCTTTGCTACCGTGCTGCTCTTTCGCAATGAAGATATCACTACAGATGTTGTCGTTTTATTACCATTTGCTATTTTTGGTGGATGTTAACCATGTTGTAGTTAACATTGCCTTTTCATGTACTTACACAGGGCTACAATGGGCAATATTGTTGCTTGTTGTCGAGGTTAGCTGCATCCCATGTCTTAAACACCCTCTGTTCCTAAGTATAAGTCTTTTTAGAGATTCCAATATAGACTATGTACGGAGCAAAATGAGTGAATCTACATTCTAATCTAAACTATGTCTATATACATCTGTATGTAGTTCATATTGAAATCTCTAAAAATAACTATACTTAGGAACGGAGGGAGTTGTATTTTACATCCTTTGTGCAATCGCAGTTTACCTTCTAACATTTACTGGTTGCATGTAGGTACATATATCACCTGTACTGATCCACACTTCGATCCCTTTTGCGTATGGGGCAATGAGATATTCATGAACAAGCGTCAAGTGACGAAACTAAGAAAGATTGTTAGGCGAAAGAGACAAGTGATGGAATTAAACTCTTTATTTACACTTTGTCCAAGACAACAGTGAACTTTAGGATGGTAAGTAATGTGTTGCCTTTTCCCTTGCCCACAACAAGTTACTCTATTAAACATGAATATCTGAAAGTTTTCTCTTTTCAGTGGTTTCTGAAGCAATTTACTGATGATTACCTTGCAAACTACATGACTGGAGTGGAGCAACTAAGATTAAAGTATATAATTCATACTACCTTGATAATGGTATAGAAGTCTTCCTGAAGGCGGTGAAGGATGGCGGGCAATCGTCACAAGGGGTTGGACAAAAGTTGTTCGCGCCTATGGCATGCAGGAGGGCACATTATGGGCATTCCGCTTCTTCAACACCATCGGCAGCCAAAATGATTTACACTTCTCTCTTAACCTTTACGCCTATAAATATTGTGGTTCATCATAGTTAATTGCTGCCTAATCCTGTAATTACTGAATATATTGTACTGATAATTTTATTTATGGATTCGTTGTTGAACCATTGTGATGAGGACATCAATACCATTGTTACACCCACAACCCCTGCTGCTATACATACTGGACCAATTACTAGAGCTCGCGCACGCCAATTAAATTATCAGGTACTTTTGTTTCTTGGTAATGATTCTAATGTTCATGAGAATATGATGCTGCCTAAATTGGATACATTTGTTTTGCTTACAAATGAAGGGCCTAGCTTGGACAATAAAGAGGAACCTTGGAGCAAGTTCAAGCATGGAGATGATGGCATGCGCAAGGGGAACAAGAACGGAGTTACAAGTGATGATTTCAGGACTTTGAAGCCACCATAATGAGTGCAGGAAGCCTTGGACGAAATATACAAGATGCCACTTCATAAATTTCGTCCAGAGGCTATTATAGGTGCTGTGTCACCTTATTAATGTGCCAGGCCCATGTAATTTCGAAATACTTGAGTATAGGCTGTTTTTAGAGTCCGTATGTGTGGGAAAACAAGAGATAGGGTTGGTTTCGGACCCCTCCTTCAAGGGCCACGAAATTCCCCCCCTCTTCCTCCATATATACAGCCCTTAGGGCACCGTTTAGACTTTGGGTTTTGTTTAGATTAAAAGTTCGCCATAGCTGCAACTTCGCGTACTTCGTTTGTGTCCAACGACCAGACCAAGACCGCTTTTGGACCCCCACCTTTATCAATACTTCATCTATATTTGCAATATTCAGATTGCATTATCATATTCTTGCTTGTTCTTCGATTGCGTGCAGGAATAGACCTTCGTGGTCAGGCTGATCATGCTTCCAACATCGTCAGTAACCTCGGGAGATTGGTTTAGCGATTGCTAAGGCGCAACGTCATGCACGTTTGTAGTCGGATCGTCAAAGTCGACTCCACCAAATCGATAGTTATCATCTCATCGAAAGATCGGGACACCCCCGCCTCTATCAAGTTGTATCAGATTTCTAGGTTGCTCGGTGAGATTTTACAGTTTTTCGTAGTTTAGATCGAGTCTGTTCTTCATACCTACAGTCCACGAAAAAGCCAAAAAAAAAATTAGGGTTAGTTCATCATGTCCGAACCAATTTGAGCCTTTGCATAATCTTTTCTGTATTTGCTTTATTGAATTTGCGGTTGCATCGTCGTGTCAAGTTGCTGGTCTTAGCGTCTAGTCCTTTAGAGTTTCGAGTTCTATTCACAGGTTGTCACGTCGCCGCTGCCATATATCACCACCGCATCATCATCATCGCTGCTGCCATATACCACCACCGCACCAACTTCATCGCCGCTGCCATATACCACCACCACATATTCACCACCAATCCGAGTCCCTATACGCCACCACCTATCCGCCGCCATCACGCCAATCCGAGTCCACCTGCAACATATATCCGCCACCAGTCCGAGTTCCACCAGATTCATCTCCGCCACCAGTCCTAGTCCGAGTCCAGTATTTTGTTACTCTGTTTTGGATTTCCAGATCACGCCATACTCCGAGTCGTGACAGAGTAGGACTCCCGAACTTTCGTACTACCTGTAGTAGAAAAATAGTTCCAGTTTCAAAAAAAAAAACTAAGTCTGGAAAATTCTGGCTAGGCAGTTTTTAGACCATTTGTAGACTTTTTCGAAAAAAATTGTTGCAGAGCAAAAAAAAGTGCAAAAAAAAAGTGAAAAAAAGAGAAAAAAAAATCAGAGTGTGCTCCTCCCTTGTTTACGTGCAGCGCCGTGATTTTAATAGTGTTCTAGGCTCACGTCTCTAGCACGGTCTAGCCTAGGACCAGCACAGTACCGTCGTTGAGCGTTTATTCAACTTTGCATCTCTGAATAGATTATTGCTGACCCTTTTTGCTACCATATCATAAGCCTTCCCAGCTCCCCATACATCTACGTCGTGCGTTTCACACCACCTGGCAATCGCTCTGTCCAATCTTTAAGAGTTTTGACTACACCGGTTGCCGATCACCACCTGCTGCTGGGTAAGAACTGGTAAGCATTTGAGATTCGCTTGACGGTTTAGTGATACACCACCACCACCACCACTTCCTAGTAGTCTGTAGGATCATATTCTTGTGTGTTTCTATTGCTGCTAACCATGGCAGGATCACAAGCCGATGAGACTGATTGGGAGAACATGACGAACAAACAGCTACATGATAAATTTCAGCAAATGATGAGTGGACAGGTGCAAGATGTGCTAAACAGATTTGAAGAGGCCATGGAGAAGATAGATGGAATTGAGAAGACGTTCGAAACAAAGCTCGATAACAAGTTTAATGAATTGCTCGCGCGTCTTCCACAACCACCGCCGGCTGCACCTGTCGCACCTCTACAACAACAACAACGTCGCCTTCCAAATCAAGTGGGACGAGCACAGCGCGTTCGCCTTGAGCCTGGTCAAACTTTTGGTGCCGCTGCACCTATTGTTGATGCTTCTATGGCTCCTGCTGCCGCTGAGGAGAACGATTATGTGGGCGATTACGAGGACGAGGTTGATCAAAATCAGAACTACGTACCAGCACTAGGTCGTCCACATGCCAATAATCTCAATGGTAGGGCTGCATTACCAGCTCAGGTACGAGATCATGACCATCTTCCTAAACTGAAATTGAATATTCCACCATTTGAGGGTAGATATGTTCCTGATATATATCTTACTTGGGAGTTAGAAACTGAACAACGTTTTACATGTTTACAATATCCCGAGGAGAGACGTGTTGCTGCTGCTGTTTGTGCTTTTACTAGTTTTGCATGTGTATGGTGGTCTGAACATTGTAGATTATATCCTATTCCAGCTACGTGGGCTGCTTTGAAAACTGCTATGCGTACTCGTTGGGTTCCACCATATTATCAACGTGAATTACTTCAAAAATTGCAGCGCTTAAGACAAGGAAAAAATTCTGTAGAAGAATATTATCAGGATTTACAAACTGGCATGATTAGATGTGGTATTGTTGAGGAGAATGAAGCTATGCTTGCACATTTTATGGGTGGATTAAATAGAGAGAATCAGACCATTCTAGAGTATAAGGAGTATAATAATATCACTTGTTTATTCCATCTTGCTTGTAAAGCTGAACGTGAAGTGCATGATCGACAGGCATTGGCGCAAACTAATTTTTCTGCAGGTCGATCTTCATCATGGACACCGCGTGCCTCCTCTACTCCCACACGTCCTACTGCAGCACCACTGACTTCAGCCGCCAATTCCAACCGAGATACAAGAAAACAGGCACCACCACCACCATCTGCCAAGAGTACACCTTCTGGGCCTGCCCAGAGCTCTTCTTCATCTATGGCATCAACAGGGCACACACATGATATTATTTGTCGTCGTTGTAAGGGAAGAGGTCATTATGTGAGAGAATGCCAATCTTCGCATGTTATGATTGCTACTGAGGATGGTGGGTATGAGTCCGCTAGTGACTATGATGAGGAGACTTTGGCTCTTATTACAAGTGAAGAACACGGTGGAGATGATTCTGATCATGAGACGCAATACATGGCTCCTGAAGATGCTGACAGGTATGAATGTTTAGTTACTCAACGTGTTTTGAGTGTGCAGGTCACACAAGCTGAGCAAAATCAGAGACATAATTTGTTCCATACAAAGGGAGTTGTGAAGGAACGTTCTGTTCGCGTCATCATAGATGGAGGGAGCTGCAACAACTTGGCTAGCATGGAGATGGTGGAGAAGCTATCTCTCACCACAAGACCACATCCACATCCTTACTATATCCAATGGTTCAACAACAGCGGCAAGGTTAAGGTAACACGTACTGTTCGTGTGCATTTTAGTATCTCTACATATGCTGATTATGTTGATTGTGATGTGGTACCCATGCAAGCATGTTCATTATTACTTGGTAGACCATGGCAATTTGATAAAAATTCTGTACACCATGGTAGAAACAATCAGTATACTCTTGTTCATAAGGATAAACATATTACTTTGCTTCCTATGACTCCTGATTCTATTATGAAAGATGATATTAATAGAGCTAGTAAAGCAAAACAGGAGAAAAATAAGAGTGAAAATCAGATTGTGGCAAAAGAATTTGAGCAACAAATGAAGCCTAATAATAAACCATCTAGTGTTGCTTCTGAAATTAAATTGAAAAGTGCATGTTTACTTGCCACCAAATCTGATATTGATGAGCTAGATTTCAGCAAATCTGTTTGCTATGCTTTTGTGTGCAAAGAGGCATTATTTTCATTCGAGGACGTGCCTTCCTCTTTGCCTCCTGCTGTCACTAACATTTTGCAGGAGTTCGCTGATGTCTTTCCACAAGACGTGCCACCGGGATTACCACCTATTCGCCGGATTGAGCATCAGATTGACTTAATTCCCGGTGCTTCACTGCCAAACCGTGCGCCATACCGTACCAATCCAGAGGAGACGAAGGAGATTATGCGTCAAGTACAGGAGCTGCTCGACAAAGGTTATATACGCGAATCTCTTAGTCCTTGTGTTGTTCCTATTATACTAGTGCCAAAAAAGGATGGTACATCACGTATGTGTGTTGATTGTAGAGGCATTAATAATATTACTATTCGCTATCATCATCCTATTCCTAGGCTAGATGATATGCTTGATGAATTGAGTGGCTCTACAATATTCTCCAAAGTTGATTTGCGTAGTGGATACCATCAAATTCGTATGAAATTGGGAGATGAATGGAAAACAGCATTTAAAACTAAGTTTGGTTTATATGAATGGTTAGTCATGCCTTTTGGATTAACTAATGCACCTAGTACTTTCATGAGATTAATGAACGAAGTTTTACGTGCTTTCATTGGACGATTTGTGGTAGTTTACTTTGATGATATATTGATTTATAGCAGATCTTTGGAGGAACATTTGGAACATTTACGTGCTATTTTTATTGCTCTACGTGATGCACATTTGTTTGGTAACCTTGGGAAGTGCACCTTTTGCACCGACCGAGTATCTTTTCTTGGCTATGTTATTACTCCACAGGGAATTGAAGTTGATAAAGCCAAGATTGAAGCTATTGAGAGTTGGCCGCAGCCCAAAACGGTCACACAAGTGAGGAGTTTCCTTGGCCTTGCTGGTTTCTATAGGCGTTTTGTGAGAGATTTTAGCACCATTGCTGCACCTCTCAATGAGCTTACAAGGAAGGATGTGCCTTTTGCTTGGGGTACCGCACAGGAAGAAGCCTTCACGGTATTGAAAGATAAGTTGACACATGCTCCTTTACTCCAACTTCCTGATTTTAATAAGACTTTTGAGCTTGAATGTGATGCTAGTGGAATTGGATTAGGAGGTGTGTTATTACAAGATGGCAAACCTGTTGCATACTTTTCTGAAAAATTGAGTGGGCCTAGTCTGAACTATTCTACTTATGATAAAGAATTATATGCTCTTGTTCGGACCTTAGAAACATGGCAACATTATTTATGGCCCAAAGAATTTGTTATACATTCTGATCATGAATCTTTGAAACACATTAAAAGTCAAGCAAAACTGAACCGTAGACATGCTAAATGGGTTGAATTCATTGAGACTTTCCCTTATGTCATTAAACACAAGAAGGGTAAAGAAAATGTTATTGCTGATGCATTGTCTCGTCGTTATACTATGCTTTCACAACTTGACTTTAAAATATTTCGTTTGGAGACCATCAAAGATCAATATGTGCATGATCCTGAATTTAAAGATGTATTGCAGAATTGTAAAGAAGGGAGAACATGGAATAAGTTCGTCGTTAACGATGGATTTGTGTTTCGTGCTAACAAGCTATGCATTCCAGCTAGCTCCGTTCATCTTTTGTTGTTGCAGGAGGCGCATGGAGGAGGATTAATGGGACACTTTAGCGTAAAGAAGACGGAGGATGTACTTGCTACACATTTCTTTTGGCCAAAGATGAGACGGGATGTTGAGCGCTTTGTTGCTCGCTGCACTACATGTCAAAAAGCTAAGTCACGACTCAATCCTCATGGTTTATATATGCCTTTGCCTATACCTAGTGTTCCATGGGAGGATATATCTATGGACTTTGTTTTGGGTTTACCTCGAACAAAGAAGGGGAGGGATAGCATATTTGTTGTCGTGGATAGGTTCTCGAAAATGGCACACTTTATACCATGTCATAAAAGCGATGATGCTGCTAATGTTGCTGATTTGTTCTTTCGTGAAATTATTCGCTTGCATGGTGTGCCAAATACTATTGTTTCAGATCATGATACCAAATTTCTTAGCCACTTTTGGAGATGTTTATGGGCTAAGTTGGGGACTAAACTGCTTTTTAGTACTACTTGTCACCCCCAAACTGATGGACAAACTGAAGTAGTCAATAGAACTTTGTCTACTATGCTTAGGGCTGTTTTGAAGAATAACAAGAAAATGTGGGAAGAATGCTTGCCTCATATTGAATTTGCTTATAATCGTTCGTTGCATTCTACTACTAAGATGTGCCCTTTTGAAATTGTATATGGTTTCCAACCTCGTGCACCTATTGATATGTTGCCTCTTCCATCTTCGGAGAAGGTTAATTTTGATGCTAAACAACGTGCTGAATTGATCTTAAAAATGCATGAGTTAACTAAGGAGAACATTGAGCGTATGAATGCTAAATATAAACTTGCTGGAGATAAGGGTAGAAAACATGTTGTGTTTGCATCTGGAGATCTTGTTTGGTTACATTTGCGTAAGGATAGATTTCCTGATTTGCGCAAATCAAAGCTAATGCCACGTGTTGATGGTCCTTTTAAGGTGTTAGAGAAAATAAATGATAATGCATATAAACTTGAGCTGCCTGCAGATTTTGGGGTTAGTCCCACTTTTAACATTGTAGATTTGAAGCCTTATTTGGGTGAGGAAGATGAGCTTCCGTCGAGGACGACTTCATTTCAAGAAGGGGAGGATAATGAGGACATCAATACCATTGTTACACCCACAGCCCCTGCTGCTATACATACTGGACCAATTACTAGAGCTCGCGCACGCCAATTAAATTATCAGGTACTTTTGTTTCTTTGTAATGATTCTAATGTTCATGAGAATATGATGCTGCCTAAATTGGATACATTTGTTTTGCTTACAAATGAAGGGCCTAGCTTGGACAAGAAAGAGGAACCTTGGAGCAAGTTCAAGCATGGAGATGATGGCATGCGCAAGGGGAACAAGAACGGAGTTACAAGTGATGATTTCAGGACTTTGAAGCCACCATAATGAGTGCAGGAAGCCTTGGATGAAATATACAAGATGCCACTTCATAAATTTCGTCCAGAGGCTATTATAGGTGCTGCGTCACCTTATTAATGGGCCAGGCCCATGTAATTTCGAAATACTTGAGTATAGGCTGTTTTTAGAGTCCGTATGTGTGGGAAAACAAGAGATAGGGTTGGTTTCGGACCCCTCCTTCAAGGGCCACGAAATTCCCCCCTCTTCCTCCATATATACAGCCCTTAGGGCACCGTTTAGACTTTGGGTTTTGTTTAGATTAAAAGTTCGCCATAGCTGCAACTTCGCGTACTTCGTTTGTGTCCAACGACCAGACCAAGACCGCTTTTGGATCCCCACCTTTATCAATACTTCATCTATATTTGCAATATTCAGATTGCATTATCATATTCTTGCTTGTTCTTCGATTGCGTGCAGGAATAGACCTTCGTGGTCAGGCTGATCGTGCTTCCAGCATCGTCAGTAACCTCGGGAGATTGGTTTAGCGATTGCTAAGGCGCAACGTCATGCACATTTGTAGTCGGATCGTCAAAGTCGACTCCACCAAATCGATAGTTATCATCTCATCGAAAGATCGGGACACCCCCGCCTCTATCACATTGTGCTGAGAATTTGAATTCCACGTTTCATATTTCAAAATTTCTAATTTGAATAATAAATTATAGGGAAAAATAAAATTAAAAAGTAGCGAATAAAATAATGTACACATGGTTAGAAAGAAAACAGCGTGTGCGATGGAAAATATAGAACAAACGGTTCTTTGACGTGAAACGTTTGCGATGCTCGACAGATGCACACACGATTTCGTCTCATATGCGTGTGCGGTTCATGGTAATACGACAAACGTTTCAAACCTGTATGTGAGTGTAATATTGGACAAAAAGAAGACGATGCATATATGGAGCCCGTGTGTGATAGGAATACCTATCGCACACAGTTATGAAAATGGGCACGTTGGCGATAGTAGAGGCATCCGCACGCATTTTACATTTTTGAACCGTGTGCGATAACGTACCTATCGCAAACACATCGGAAGATTAAATGTTTGTGATGTCCACCTTTTCCACATGACTATAGCAGCATAATCATTTCAGATATCTCTCGGATCAAAAAGGTAACGTCGCCACGTAACGTGTGGAACAGACGCGACTTTTCATACGTTTATTCTATGGAAATCGTCAGTAGTCGCTCGCCTATCCCCGACGGTTTCTGGGTCATGTGGGAAGGACCCCCCATATCGCACACACAGGCAAGGCGATGGTTTAAAACTCCGTCGCGGAAAGGGGGTAAAAACCATTTGTAGCACGTAACGGTACCAGTGTGTAGAAGCCCTCCGTGATCGATTCCCCTTCCGGCAGAGTACAGGAAAAGGCCTTTGATGACCCACAAGTATAGGGGATCAATCGTAGTCCTTTCGATAAGTAAGAGTGTCGAACCCAACGAGGATCAGAAGGAAATGACAAGCGGTTTTCAGCAAGGGAATGTCTGCAAGCACTGAAATTATAAGTAACGAGTAGTTTGGTAGCAAGATAATTTGTAACGAGCAAGTAACGGTAATGGTAACAAAACTGCAGCAAGGTAGCCCAATCCTTTTGAGGCAAAGGACAGGCCAAAACGATCTCTTATGATAAGCAAAGCGTTCTTGAGGGTACACGGGAATTTCATCTAGTCACTTTCATCATTTTGGTTTGATTTGTGTTTGCTACTTTGATAATTTGATATGTGGGTGGACCGGTGCTTAGGTGTTGTTCTTACTTGAACAAACCTCCTACTTATGATTAACCCCCTCGCAAGCATCCGCAACTACGAGAAAAGTATTAAGAATAAATCTAACCATAGCATTAAACTTTTGGATCCAAATCAGTCCCTTACGGAATAGCGCATAAACTAGGGTTTAAGCTTCTGTCACTCTCGCAACCCATCATCTAATAACTACTCCACAATGCATTCCCTTAGGCCCAAATATGGTGAAGTGTCATGTAGTCGACGTTCACATGACACCACTAAGGGAATCACAACATACATATCATCAAAATATCGAACACATATCAAGTTCACATGATTACTTGCAACAAGATTTCTCCCGTGAGCTCAAGAACAAAAGTAACTACTCACAAATGATAATCATGCTCAAGATCAGAGGGGTATTAAATAGCATAATGGATCTGAACATATAATCTTCCACCAAATAAACCATATAGTAATCAACTACAAGATGTAATCAACACTACTAGTCACCCACAAGTACCAATCTATAGTTCCGATACAGAGATTGAACACAAGAGATGAACTAGGGTTTGAGAGGAGATGGTGATGTTGAAGATGTTGATGGAGATTGCCCTCCCCAAGATGGGAGAGTTGTTGGTGATGATGATGACGATGATTTCCCCCTCCGGGAGGGAAGTTCCCCCGGCAGAATCGCTCCGTCGGAGGGCAAAAGTGCTCCTACCCAAGTTCCGCCTCGAGACGGCGGCGCTTCGTCCCGAAAGTTCTATCCTTATTTTTTCTAGGTCAAAATGACTTATATACCAGAAGAGGGGCACCGAAGGTGGGCCGAGGAGGGCACAACCCACCAGGGCGCGCCTGGGCTCCCTAGCGCGCCCAGGTGGGTTGTGCCCACCTGGTGGGCCCCCTCTGGTAGTTATTTGCTCCATTAATTCTTATTTATTCCATACAAACTCCTCGTGAAGTTTCAACTCATTTGGAGTTGTGCAGAATAGGTAGCCTGACGTAGCTTTTTCAGGTCCAGATTTCCAGCTGCCGGGATTCTCCCTCTTTGTGTGAACCTTGCATATTATGAGAGAAAAGGCATTAGAATTACTTCAAAAAGCATTATTATGCATAAAAACATCATAAATAACAGTAGTAAAACATGATGCAAAATGGACGTATCAACTCCCCCAAGCTTAGACCTCGCTTGTCCTCAAGCGAAAACCGAAATCAAAAAACGTGTCCACATGCTTAGAGAGAGAGGTGTCGATAAAAACAAAATACGGACATAGAAGCATCATGTATATTATTATAACAGCAACAAACTTTAATATAAAACTTTATCATAGAACTTTTATCATATAACTTCTCATGAACAAGTAACAATTCATCACAACATCGAAGTATAAAGCATAAACTCTATTGAAAACCAACAAACTCTGTTCTCAGTCAACTTTGCAACTACAATTCATCATCTTTTCAGGAAGGGTCACGTATCGGAGCCTTTTTTTGGCAAGTCCACATACTCAACCATCATATAGTCTTCTATGATTGCTAGCACTCACCGCATACACATGAGCAAAACGTTTCAACCGGACACATAGAAAGATAGGGGCTTATAGTTTCGCCTCCCAACATACTCACCTCGAGGGTGATGTCAACTATAATAACTCATGCTACTCATATCCAACTGGATATATGTGCCTAGATCTTTCCTCACCACATGATGCTTGCCAAAAGAGAAAATATAAAGGAATAAAGAGAAGAACTTTGGCTCTTGCATAAAAGTAAATACATAAAAGTAAAAGATAGGCCCTTCGCAGAGGGAAGCAGAGGTTGCCATGCGCTTATTTGTTTGTATGCTCAATCCCTTAATGCAAAAGAATGTCACGTTATATTGCCCCTTATGATAGCAACCTTTATTATGCAGTCTGTCACTTTTATTCTTTGCCATCATAAGTTCGTACAACGCTCAATTTTCTCTCACACTAAATGATCCAACACATTTAGAAGCAATTTTTATTGCCTTTTTGCACCGATGACAACTTACTTGAAGGATCTTACTCAATCCATAGGTAGGTATGGTGGACTCTCCAAATAAGATGTGGGTTTAAGGGTTTTTGGATGCACAAGTAGTATCTCTATTTAGTGCGGAATTTTTGGCTTGCAAAGATCGGGGGCAAGCACCACATGTTAAAGGATCTATGACAATATAACTTCTATGTGAATATGAACAAACATAAATCATTACATTGTCTTCCTTGTCCAACGTCAACAATTTTGGCATATAATATTTTGATGGGGGCTCACAATTACAAAAGATGTCCAAGATAGTATATTTGCATGTGAATCTTCTCTTCCCTTATTAATTCTTTCATGAATTGCATCATTGACCAATGCTATGTTTGTCAATCTCCAACAAAATTTTCTACTTACACTCTTCCTTATGTGATGTCATTACTTACCATAAGATTAGCATATGATATTTTTCATTTATTTCTTTTCTTTTTATTGAACACGAAAGTAAAGAAAACAAAACTCAAACTAAACTTTATTATATATCTCGCACACGATTACAAAGATAGATCACTAAGCAAACACTCGAAAAGAAAGGATCGAACTAAACTTTTATTCATCTAAAGCAAAAGATAATTATGGATCGAACTAAGATAAGTAAAGTCAAAAGATAGTGGAGGTGATACGATACCGGGGCACCTCCCCTAAGCTTGGCACAAGCCAAGGGGAGTGCCCATACCCGATTACTCAGTTTTCTTTTGTTGATGAAGAAGGAGGTGGTGGTGATGAAATAACTCCCAATATATCCATGAGTGCATCCTTCAAGCCTTGAATCTTGTGGAGGGCTTTACGAAGCAACTCAGTGTTTTTCTCCACTTCAGCCATAATATGTTTATTCTCCGGCCCCCAAGAACTTGTTCCTGCACCACTTTCTCTTGGACGAGATATGTCCCAATGGGACGGTATGTGCACACGGGGAGTATTTTCGAACCCATAATTGTGAATTAAATTGTGAAAATCGTTACGATGTAACCTATGTAAAGGCCTCCTTGGAGGGAGTTCTTCTTGCACTTTAGATCTCTCTTGATTGTTTAATGATCTCATGGCTTGATGAGGATTAGGACGAGTAGAGATACCAACTAATGTGCCTCTCTCAGAAGCCAGAGGGTGAACTCCGAGGGAATTCCCTTCATCTTCCTCCATGGCAACCTCCTGAACTCCCTCCCCCTCTAGCTCCTCCTGCAGCAACCCTGCATCGTCTTCTCCATGGCTTGGAAGAGGGGGAAGACATGATACCTGGCTTAACAGATCTGACCGAAAACAGCAAGAAAAGAAAACAGAAGATTTCTCCGCGACACAATAGTCAATAGGTTCGGGGGGTATATAAAGATTTTTTTTCTTGGGAAACAAGCATACGGAAGAAAAATGGAGTCCGGAAGGTACCCGAGGCGGGCACAACCCACCTGGGCGCGCCTGGCAAGCCAGGCGTGCCCTGGTGTCTTGTGCCCACCAGGGGTGCCTTCCTGGTTGTTTCTTATTTTCCTAATTTTTGTAACATTCCAAAATGGACAGAAAATATTTTTGCGGATTTTTCGGAGTCCGTTTACTTGCCGTATCACGTACCTCCTTTTTTTCACGATTCTGGAGTGTTCGGGAAGGTTTCGTTTATGTGTTCTTCCGGTGTCAGGGTTTGGATAATATTGCTTTCAACATTAATGGGCGTACCTGAGATATAATGTTTTATTCTTTGCCCATTGACAACCTTCAGGTTAGTACCTTCGGCATTATTTATCTTGATGGCTCCGGATCGATAAACCTCCTCGATAACATAAGGTCCTTCCCATTTGGAGAGGAGTTTTCCTGGAAAGAATCTGAAATGAGAGTTGTACAAAAGAACATATTCTCCAACTTTGAACTCACGCTTTTGGATTCTTTTGTCATGCCATCTTTTAACTTTTTCTTTAAATAACTTGGCATTTTCATAGGCTTGGGTTCTCCATTCATCTAGTGAGCTAATATCAAATAACATCTTTTCACCGCCAAGTTTGAAATCATAGTTGAGTTCTTTAATTTCCCAATATTCTTTATGTTCTAACTCAAGAGGCAAATGACAAGCTTTTCCATAAACCATTTTATACGGAGACATACCCATAGGATTTTTATATGCTATTCTATAAGACCAAAGTGCATCATCTAACTTCTTAGACCAATTCTTTCGGGACCTATTGACAGTTTTTTGTAATATTAATTTTATTTCTCTATTGCTAGGTTCAACTTGACCACTTGACTGAGGATAATAAGTTGATGCAATTCTATGGTTAACATCATATTTAGCAAGCATTTTACGGAAAGCACCATGAATAAAATGTGAACCACCATCCGTCATTAAATATCTAGGGACTCCAAACCTTGGGAAAATGACTTCCTTAAGAATTTTAATAGAGGTGTTGTGATCAGCACTACTAGTTGGAATAGCTTCTACCCACTTAGTAACATAATCAACAACAACCAAAATATGTGTGTACCCATTAGAGGAAGGAAAAGGTCCGATGTAATCAAATCCCCAAACATCAAATGGTTCAACAGCAAGAGAATAATTCATAGACATTTCCTGACGCTTACCAATATTACCAATTCTTTGACATTCATCACAAGATAAAACAAACTTACGGGCATCCTTGAAGAGAGTCGGCCAATAAAAACCAGATTGCAATACCTTGTGAGCAGTTCTATCTCCCGCATGATGTCCTCCATAAGCTTCGGAGTGACATTTCCGTAGGATTTGTCCCTGTTCATGCTTAGGTACACAACGTCTAATAATACCATCTACTCCTTCTTTATAAAGATGTGGGTCATCCCAAAAGTAATGTCTTAAATCATAGAAGAATTTTTTCTTTTGTTGGAAAGTGAAGCTAGGTGGTATATATTTAGCAACAATATAATTGGCATAGTCAGCATACCAAGGAGTGTTATGAGAAACATCTATTGCAGCTAATTGTTCATCAGGAAAACTATCATTAATAGGTTGTGGGTCATCAAGAATATTTTCTAACCTAGACAAGTTATCAGCCACGGGGTTCTCAGCTCCCTTTCTATCAGTGATATGTAAATCAAATTCTTGTAGCAAAAGAACCCACCTAATGAGTCTAGGTTTAGCATCCTTCTTTTCCATAAGATATTTTATAGCAGCATGATCGGTGTGAACAGTCATTTTAGAATCAACAATGTAAGATCTAAATTTATCACAAGCAAACACCACTACTAAGAATTCCTTTTCAGTAGTAGCATAATTTCGTTGAGCACTGTCCAGAGTTTTACTAGCATAATGAATAACATTTAATTTCTTATCGACTCTTTGTCCTAGAACAGCACCAACAGCATAATCACTAGCATTACACATAATTTCAAAAGGCAAGTTCCAATCAGGTGGTTGAACAATAGGTGCAGAAATCAAGCCTTTCTTGAGTGTTTCAAAGGCTTCTACACAATCATCATAAAAAACAAATGGAACATCCTTTTGTAAAAGATTTGTAAGAGGCCTAGAAATTTTAGAGAAGTCTTTAATAAACCTCCTATAGGAACCAGTATGACCGAGGAAACTACGAATACCTTTGATATCTTTAGGGCATGGCATTTTCTCAATTGCATCAACTTTAGCTTTATCCACCTCAATACCTCGTTCAGAAATTTTATGTCCCAAGACAATACCTTCATTAACCATAAAGTGGCACTTCTCCCAATTCAAGATGAGATTAGTTTGCTCACATCTCTGCAAAACTCGATCAAGGTTGCTCAATCAATCATCAAACGAAGTTCCGTAAACGGAAAAATCATACATGAAAACCCCAACAATCTTTTCACAAAAGTCAGAGAATATAGCAGTCATACATCTTTGAAAGGTAGCAGGTGCATTGCATAAACCAAAAGGCATACGTCTATAAGCATAAGTTCCAAAAGGGCAAGTAAAGGTGGTTTTCTCTTGATCAGGTTGTGAGACAGGTATTTGAGAAAAACCGGAATATCCATCAAGAAAGCAAAAATGTGTGTGCTTTGATAATCTTTCTAACATTTGATCAATAAAAGGCAGAGGGTAATGATCTTTTCTAGTAGCTTTATTTAGTTTTCTAAAATCAATTGCCATTCTATAGCCAGTGACAATTCTTTGTGGAATAAGTTCATTCTTATCATTAGGAACAACGGTAATACCTCCCTTTTTAGGGACACAATGAATGGGACTTACCCATCTACTATCAGCTATGGGATAGATTATACCTACTTCCAGAAGCTTCAGTATTTCTGTTCTTACCACTTCTTTCATTTTAGGATATAAACGTCGTTGGTGATCAACAACAGGTTTAGCATCAGGCTCCATATTAATTTTATGCTGACAGAGAGTGGGACTAATGCCCTTTAAATCATCAAGAGTATATCCAATGGCAGCTCGGTGCTTCTTCAGAACCTTCAATAATCTTTCTTCTTCATGTTCTGAAAGGTTAGCACTAATAATAACAGGATAAATCTTTTTCTCATCAAGATAAGCATATTTCAAAGTGTCTGGCAATTGTTTTAATTCAAACACAGGATCACCTTTAGGTGGAGGAGGACCTCCTAGAGCTTCAATAGGCAAATTGTGTTTAAGCAGAGGACATTGTTCAAAGAAAATCTTATCTATTTCATTTCTTTCATGCAGATGCATATCATTTTTGTGGTCTAGCAAATATTGTTCTAGTGGATCGGTAGGAGGCACAGCAATAGAAGCAAGACTAATTATTTCATCCTTACTAGACAACTCTTTATTATGATGTTTTCTACTGAACTTGGAAAAATTAAACTCATGAGACTCATCACCAAAACTAACACCGACAGTTTGCTTCTCGCAATCTATTTTAGCATTAACGGTGTTCAAGAAAGGTCTACCAAAGATAATGGGACAGAAGTCATCTTGTGGGGAACCAAGAACAAGAAAATCAGTAGGGTATTTTATTTTCCCACACAAGACTTCAACATCTCTAACAATCCCAAGTGGTGTGATGGTGTCCCTATTAGCAAGTTTAATAGTAACATCTATGTCTTCTATTTCAGCGGGTGCTATATCATTCATAATTTCTTGATATAAGGTAAAAGGAATGGCACTCACGCTAGCACCTATGTCGCATAAACCATGATAACAGTGATCTCCAATTTTAACTGAGACAACAGGCATGCTAACAACGGGTCTATGTTTATCTTTTTCATCGGGTTTGGCAATTCTAGCAGCTTCATCACAGAAGTAAATAACATGCCCATCTATATTTTCAACCAAGAGATCTTTAACCATAGCAACACTAGGTTCTACTTTGATTTGTTTAGCAGGTTTGGAAGTTCTAATATAACTTTTGTTAACCACAGTTGAGACTTTAGCATGTTCCTTTATCCTAATAGGGAAAGGTGGTTTTTCAATATGTAGCGACCCGACCCGAATGGATCGAAGTCTTTGTGCATAAGTATCATCGCTGGATCGGTAATGCTGACACGCACAGTACTTGAAGGATTTATAACAGAGTGCAATCACACACTTATTACATCGAATGTCTCAAAAGAGAACTTAATACAATAATATGGCTTAAGGCCATCTAAATAAGATAACTGCAGAAGCATCGAAGGTAAGTGAGTCCATCAACTCCAACGGCATAGCTGAGTGCACGACAACGACCTAGCGTACCTTACTCTTCGTCTGAAAATTCTGCAACATGATATGTTGCAGCCCAAAACGGGTCAGCACATGGAATATGCTGGCAAAATAACACTATAGAGCAATGAACAAAGTAAATGCTATCACTACATGCATATATGGCTGGTGGAGGCTCTATGGTTAACATGTTTTTGCGAAAAGCTAATTTTTCCCTACAACAAAGGATTATATTTTATTTAACTATCATGGTGGTTGTTAAACATTGAGAATGGTAACCCCATCTCAATCCCAATTAAACAGTAATTAGCAACCCAGCAACATTAATTAAGGGTGATGAGATCAACATGATAATCCAAGAACCAGATACTCAAGATGTCCATAACCGGGGACATGGCTAATCATGATTAGTTTGTACACTCTGCAGAGGTTTGCGCACTTTTCCCCACAAGACTCGATCTCCTTCGTTGGATTTCACGCACTACATGATGTTTGAGAAACGGATGACCGAGACACAGTCTTTCAGAAGCATTAACTCTAACCCTGGGTAGACAGTACCAACCTACATCCCCTACATCTGCTAGCCTACCACTGGAAGAGGTCATGCAACATACTCAACTATGCTAGAGCCCATAATAGCTTGTGGCTGCACACGGAAGTTTCTAGCATGAATAATCTTATGATCCCTTTGAGCCTGGGTGGCGAACCAAATGGACAGCACTGGTATATCCCCAGGTGCCCGCAACCAATCCACCCAGATGTGTGTTTAAGTAGCCACCTTAAGTTAACCATTAATTAACAATCTCACATCTGTCATGGATACACTCAAACCCAATCCACGTCTACGAGCATAGCATGGCAATATAAGCATAGCGTAGAAGTAACTCCCAAGGTTTGATAATAAAGGGTAATAGGTTCTACCTCATCATCTACTTCCCAATACCCACAAGTTAATCATATCCTAATCATGCAGTGTTTGAGGATTGTAACTAATGCATAAAAATTGGGTAATGAAGGGATATGATCAAAGTGTTACTTGCCTTGCTGACGATCTGCAAACCCTAGAGACTCGTAGTAGCACGCTTCGCACTTCGGGAATTCTATCGCAAACAAACAATAGCATACATAAGCACTCAAGCATAGATGCAAGGTAAAACTCGAATGATAAAGATCAAATCTGAAAGTACAACTGAAAAGCTTCGATTTGCAAAAAGAATCAAATGAATCGGAGCTACGGAACTGAAACTACGGTCAAAAGAACTTCGAAATCAAATCTGCTTGAAACCAAATTTTAAATTGTCAAAATCATGTTTAAGTTGATTAAACAGAAAGAGAGGCTCAAGACAAAGATTTTGGCGTTGGTTTCACTGGATTTGGACAAACGGTTTAGAAACGGCGAGGGTTTGAAGATCAGGGGCTAATCTGCGATAAAAATAATCGCGGATAGATCCCTGGCCGAAAAAGAAAATAAAAAGAACAAAACTATCGGACGAACGTCCGCTAACAGAGACGAACGGGCGAACGCGTTCGTTTAAAACGAACTAACGAGCGGGCGCTTGCTAAATAACGAAACCGAAGAAAAACCGAACTGATCTAATAAAAAAACGAACTAGGGTTTTAAAAAAAACCGAGACGGTTTTTACCTAAACCGAAAGAAAAAAAAACCGGCGGCGGCGGATCCGACGGCAACGGCTCGGATTCCGGCGAGGCGGGCGGCGCGGCTGCGCGAGGCGGTGGGGCAGCTTGCGGCGCGGCGCGACGGCGGCGGCTGCGGCTGCTGCTACTGCTGGTGGCGGCGGCGGCGGGGCTGGGTGGAGGAGAGGTGGGGCGGCTCTGGCTTTTAAAGGCCCAGGGGGGCGGGGTTGGCTTGCGGGAGGGGGCGGCGCCAGCGGCTCGGGGTCGGACTCCCCGAGTCCGTCGCGAGCACGACGACGGCAGGCGGCACGGCCTGGCTCGGCTTGGCCTTCGGCCCAGTCGGGCGAAACTTTTTTTTTTAAATAAAATTCCGTCGAAAGAGAAACCTAAATAAAATAAAATAAAATTCTAAAAAAGCCAAAAACAATTTTCACCGTTTAAATAAAAAAATTAGAACAAAGTGAACATTTTTCTGGCCTAAAATGCAATTTTCAAAAATGCATATTGTTCTAATTCAAATAAAATAGCAATAAAATCCAAATAAAATATTTATTTGATTTTAACATTTTTCCTCCAATATTTCTTTTATTTTGGAGAAGTCATTTTATCTCCTCTCTTTTATTTTTGATATTGGAAATATTTTGGAGAGAAAAATTATTAAAACCAAAATGATCCTCTTTTCAAATTTGAGAAAAATTCAAATATGAAAATAAATGAAATCCCCAACTCTCTCCGTGGGTCCTTGAGTTGCTTAAGATTTCTAGGATCACAAACGAAATGCAAATAAAATATGATATGCATATGATGACCTATGTATAACATTCCAAATTGAAAATTTGGGATGTTATAAACCTACCCCCCTTAAGATGAATCTTGTCCTCGAGATTCGGGTTGGCTAGAAAATAGGTGTGGGTGGTCTTTCCGTAGGTCTTCCTCTCGCTCCCAGGTGGCTTCATCCTCGGTATGGTGGCTCCACTGAACTTTGCAAAACTTGATAACCTTGCTGCGTGTGACTCGGCTGGCAAACTCGAGAATCTTGACAGGTTTCTCCTCGTAAGTCAAATCATTATCCAACTGAATAGTTTCCAGGGGCACTGTATCTCTCAGAGGAATATCGGCCATCTCAGCATGGCACTTCTTCAACTGAGAAACATGAAACACATCATGAACTCATGACAAACCTTCGGGTAACTCCAACTTGTAGGCTACCTCTCCCATACGTTCCAAAACTTGGTATGGTCCTACAAATCTCGGGGCTAACTTTCCTTTTACTCCAAAACGTTTAACTCCTCGCAGAGGTGACACACGAAGATATGCTATGTCTCCGATTTCGTAGACTACCTCCTTGCGTTTTGTGTCGGCATAACTCCTCTGCCTGGACTGAGCTACCTTCAGTCTATCTCGAATCAACTTAACCTTCTCTTCAGACTCTTTGATCAAATCTGGTCCAAACAACTGACGGTCTCCAACTTCATCCCACATCAACGGTGTTCTGCACCTCCTTCCATACAAAGCTTCGAAAGGTGCCATCTTCAAACTGGCCTGGTAGCTATTATTGTATGAGAACTCCGCGTAGGGCAAATTGTCATCCCAACTAGATCCATAATCTAGCGCACAAGCTCTCAACATCTGGTTGACTCTCTCGGTCTGTCCATCGGTCTGCGGATGAAGGGCTGTACTGAACTCTAGCCTGGTTCCCAAAGTCTGGTGCAGCTGGTGCCAAAACTTTGAAGTGAACTGTGTTCCTCTATCTGTTACGATGGTCCTCAGAACTCCATGCAGACATACGATCCTGGTCATATATATCTTGGCCAACTTCGCACTCGTATAGGTGGTTTTCACTGGGATAAAGTGAGCCACTTTGGTCAAATGATCCACTACTACCCAGATAGAATCATATCCCGATCGGGTCCTGGGCAATCCGGTGATAAAATACATGCCAAGCTTGTCCCACTTCCATTCGGGTATCGGCATAGGCTGCAGTAATCCTGCTGGCTTCTGATGTTCTGCCTTCACTCTCTGACATACATCACATACTGCTACATACTCGGCAATATCCTTCTTCATTCCTGTCCACCAGAAACGCTCCTTTAAATCCAAATACATCTTGGTGTTTCCGGGGTGTATCGAGTATGGCGAGTCATGGGCCTCCTGAAGTATTAACTTCCTGATCTCTGCATTATTGGGTACATAAACACGGTCCTCAAACCACAAGGTGTCATGCTCATCCTCACGAAAACCTTTGGCTTTTCCTTTGCTCATCCTCTCCATTATCTCGGCAATTTCTTTGTCATCCTTCTGAGCTTCTCGAATCTTCCCCAATAATGTCGACTGAACTTCTAATGCTGCAACAAAACCTCTCAGAACTATCTCCAAATGAAGCTCCCTGAGATCTTCGGCTAACTCCTTTGGCAATCCTCCGCTTACGAGGGTATTGACATAACTCTTACGGCTCAAAGCGTCTGCTACGACATTGGCCTTTCCTGGATGATAATGCAGCTTCATGTCATAATCTTTTATGAGCTCCAACCATCTCCTCTGCCTGAGGTTTAACTCCTTTTGCGTGAAGATGTACTTCAAGCTCTTGTGGTCCGTGTACACATCACAACGGTTTCCAATAAGAAAGTGTCTCCAAGTCTTGAGTGCATGCACTACTGCTGCTAACTCCAAATCATGCGTGGCATAATTCAACTCATGCGGTCGAAGCTGACGTGAGGCATACGAAACAACTCTTCCGTCCTGCACAAGTACTCCTCCAAGTCCTAAGCGAGAAGCGTCGCAATACACTTGGAAATCCTTGCGTACATCCGGTAGAATTAGCACTGGGGATGTAACCAAACGTTTCTTCAGCTCCTGAAAACTTGCCTCACATTCCTCTGTCCATTTGAACTTGGTGTCCTTCTTCAACAACTCTGTCATAGGCTTCGCAATCTTGGAGAAATTCTCAATGAATCTTCGGTAATATTCCGCGAGTCCAAGGAAACTACGGATCTCTCCAACTGAGATGGGTGTCAACCACTCAGTGACAGACTGAACCTTGGTAGGGTCTACTGCTATACCTTCTCCTGATATAACATGTCCAAGGAATCCAACTTCCTTCAACCAAAACTCGCATTTGCTGAACTTGGCATATAGTTGATGTTCCCTGAGCTTCTCGAGGACTAGACGCAAATGCTCCTTGTGTTCTTCTTCATTCTTCGAATATACCAATATATCATCAATGAACACCACAACAAACTTATCCAAGAACTCCATGAACACCTTATTCATCATGCTCATTAAATAGGCCGGAGCGTTAGTCAATCCAAATGACATAACCGTGTACTCATATAGCCCATACCTTGTGGTGAAGGCTGTCTTAGGTATATCCTGTTCTTGGATCTTCAGCTGGTGGTATCCTGATCGCAGATCGATCTTGGAGAATACTTTAGCTCCTTGCAGCTGGTCAAACAAACTGTTGATCATTGGTAGTGGGTACTTGTTCTTGATCGTCACTTCATTCAATGCCCGATAATCAACAACCATTCTCAAAGATCCATCCTTCTTCTCAACCAAGAGCACTGGGGCTCCCCATGGTGACGAACTTCGTCGAATGTAACCTTTCTCCAATAACTCCTTAATCTGCTTCTTAATTTCCTCCGGATCATTTGCGGGCATCTGGTATGGTCTTTTCGATATCAGCCCGGTGCCTGGCGACAGCTCTATCAAAAATTCAATGTCTCAATCCGGCGGCATACCTGGTAGTTCCTCTGGAAATACATCCGGGTAATCCTTCACTACAAGCACTTCCTCCTGAACAACTCCTGAGAGGGAATTTACTTGTGTCTTCTTTGGCGCATGCTTGGATACATACTTGATCCTTTTTCCCTCTGGGGTGGTGAGCAGAATTGACCTACTCGCACAGTCAATGTTTCCTCCATACTTCGATAGCCAATCCATGCCTAGTATCACATCCAATCCTTGTGACTCCAAAATTACTAGGTTTGAGGGGAAAACATGGCTACCAATGGTTAAGGGTATCTGGTCGCGCCATCGGCTGGCCATATACTCTGCTCCTGGTGAGCTTACTAGCATGGGTGACCTAAGGGCTAAGGTGGGTAACTTAAACTTGTCCACAAATCCCTTTGAAATGTATGAATGCGATGCACCAGTATAAAAAAGAACGAGAGCGGTAAATGACTTAACCAAAAACTTATCGATAACTGCATCTGGCTACTCTTCAACCTCCTCCATGTTCACGTGGTTCACTTGTCCCCTGTTGAAAGGGTTGGGCTTCTTCCCAGAGCTTCCATTGCCATTACCATTCTTTGGCTCGGGGCACTCATTGGCGTAGTGTCCAGTCTTCCCGCACTTCAAACAAGTAATGTGACTTTGGTCCTTCTTGGCGGGTGTGGCTGGGTTAGAGCGGTTCTGATTGCTGCCTGCTCCATTCCCGTTTCCATTCTTGGGGCCACTGTGGTTATGCGAGCTTCCTCCATTGTGGGTATGGCCTCCATGGTTATGGGTATAACCTCCCGAGTTCGGGGTAAAACGGGGCTTCTGCTGAGCTCCTGAATTGTACTTCCCTTATCCATACTTCCTTTTGTGGCTCTCAATTTGCTGCTGCTTCCCTTCAATCATAAGGGCCCTATCTACCAACTCCTGGTAGTTAGCAAATGTTGCCACCATCAACTGCATACTCAGCTCATCATTCAGTCCTTCAAGAAATTTTTCCTCCTTTGTGGCATCTGTGGCCACATCATCTGGGGCATAGCGAGACAACTTGCTGAACTCCTCCACGTACTGCCCCACGGTACAATTTCCTTGGTGTAAGTTGCGGAACTCATGCTTCTTCATGCTCATCGCTCCTGCCGAGACATGTGCAGTGCGGAATGCTTGCTGAAACTGCTCCCAAGTGACATTGGCTATGGGGAAAGTGGCTGTGTAATTGTCCCACCATGAGGTTGCGGGTCCATCCAGTTGATGTGTGGCAAAGCGCACCTTCTCAGCATCTGTGCAACCTGCGGTGGTCAACTCCCTTCCAATCCTGCATAGCCAGTCATCAGCAACAATCGGCTCGGCGCTGCTGGAAAACACCGGCGGTTGCAACCTCAGAAAACGAGCTAAGTTGTCGACTGGAGGGGGTGGCGGTGGGTTGTTGTTGTTGTTGTTGCCTTGGTTCTGGACTAGTAGCTGCATCAGGGTATTCTGCTGTTGGATCAACTGAGTGAGCTCCGGTGGGAAGACAAAACCGGGGTCACGTCTCGGAGGCATCTGATGGGTTTAGAGGGAAGAGATTAGAATAGAGTGAGGTCTAGTGAGAAAGCACTACCCATATGCACATGTGGCAAACACATCATAACACACCACTCAATTCAAACAAGGGCATACAAATGATCTAACTACCGTTACAAAAGTGCTTGGACTATTACTATATACATGGGGAAGATACTACTGATAATATGGTGGTCATCTAGAAGTTTTGATCAGTGGAAGACTCCATGATATCCGCTCCAGCTTCGTCTTCATAATCATCATCACTACTGTCGGGGTCGGAGTCGGTGTCATCGATGATGATGTAGTCTTCAGAACGAATGTCGTCGGGATGGTCGTCATCTCCTCCTGGCGCAGGGTCTCCCATGAATACTCCTAGCTTCCTCATCAGGTCGTCATTCTTCTCCACTAGTATTGAGATTTCCTCCTCGTATCCATCGCGTGTAGACTTGAGTTCCTCTTCTAGCTCCATGTTCCGGGTCATCACCTTCTTCAAATCTATCATGCTTGCGCACATTTGGTTCTCCTGGCGATGGATGTGCTGGTTTAACTCCTGGATGAAAGCTGCAATGGACATGTCCCTCCTGGTGCTGATCATCTCCCATTGCTCATCTCGGCGCCCACATATCTGGTAGATGGTGTCCTTAAGATCCTCGTGATAAACTTCGCCGATGCGTCCCATGGCGATGTGGGCTGCCATGCTCTTTCCTAGACTCCAGGTCGGTGCATCAAAGGAAAACTCTATGGGCTCAGTAATTGGCGTGAATGTCCTTCCTGGAACTTGAACTCAAATCATCCAACGTTCCTCTTCTGGTAAGGTGGCGGTGTAGGTCCCGGTGAAGCTTGGTATTCCGATGTTCAGGTACCTAGTAACTTCCTTCAAGTGTCGTCCAAAAGGTGTGTCTTCATCCGGTTGTGCAAACTTGTTCCTTGAGTCCGTCATCAATAGAGTAGAAGATGGAGAGAGTCAGAAATGAGTAGAGAAGAGTGACCTATGGCTTTTCTTAGTGGTCGTGTCTTACAGTCAGCGTGTGCTCTGATACCATCTTTGTAGCGACCCGACCCGAATGGATCGAAGTCTCTGTGCATAAGTGTCATCCCTGGATCGGTAATGCTGACACGCACAGTACTTGAAGGATTTATAACAGAGTGCAATCACACACTTATTACATCGAATGTCTCAAAAGAGAACTTAATACAATAATATGGCTTAAGGCCATCTAAATAAGATAACTGCGGAAGCATCGAAGGTAAGTGAGTCCATCAACTCCAACGGCATAGCTGAGTAAATGACAACGACCTAGCGTACCTTACTCTTCGTCTGAAAAGTCTGCAACATGATATGTTGCAGCCCTAAACGGGTTAGCACATGGAATATGCTGGCAAAATAACACTATAGAGCAATGAACAAAGTAAATGCTATCACTACATGCATATATGGCTGGTGGAGGCTCTATGGTTAACATGTTTTTGCGAAAAGCTAATTTTTCCCTACAACAAAGGATTATATTTTATTTAACTATCATGGTGGTTGTTAAACATTGAGAATGGTAACCCCATCTCAATCCCAATTAAACAGTAATTAGCAACCCAACAACATTAATTAAGGGTGATGAGATCAACATGATAATCCAAGAACCAGATACTCAAGATGTCCATAACCGGGGACATGGCTAATCATGATTAGTTTGCACACTTTTCCCCACAAGACTCGATCTCCTCCGTTGGATTTCTCGCACTACATGATGTTTGAGAAACGGATGACCGAGACACAGTCTTTCAGAAGCATTAACTCTAACCCTGGGTAGACAGTACCAACCTACATCCCCTACATCTGCTAGCCTACCACTGGAAGAGGTCATGCAACATACTCAACTATGCTAGAGCCCATAATAGCTTGTGACTGCACACGGAAGTTTCTAGCATGAATAATCTTATGATCCCTTTGAGCCTGGGTGGCGAACCAAATGGACAGCACTGGTATATCCCCAGGTGCCCGCAACCAATCCACCCAGATGTGTGTTTAAGTAGCCACCTTAAGTTAACCATTAATTAACAATCTCACATCTATCATGGATACACTCAAACCTAATCCACGTCTACGAGCATAGCATGGCAATATAAGCATAGCGTAGAAGTAACTCCCAAGGTTTGATAATAAAGGGCAATAGGTTCTACCTCATCATCTACTTCCCAATACCCACAAGTTAATCATATCCTAATCATGCAGTGTTTGAGGATTGTAACTAATGCATAAAAACTGGGTAATGAAGGGATATGATCAAAGTGTTACTTGCCTTGCTGACGATCTGCAAACCCTAGAGACTCGTAGTAGCACGCTTCGCACTCCGGGAATTCTATCGCAAACAAACAATAGCATACATAAGTACTCAAGCATAGATGCAAGGTAAAACTTGAATGATAAAGATCAAATCTGAAAGTACAACTCAAAAGCTTCGATTTGCAAAAAGAATCAAATGAATCGGAGCTACGGAACTGAAACTACGGTCAAAAAAACTTCGAAATCAAATCTGCTTGAAACCAAATTTTAAATTGTCAAAATCATGTTTAAGTTGATTAAATAGAAAGAGAGGCTCGAGACGAAGATTTTGGCGTTGGTTTCACTGGATTTAGACAAATGGTTTAGAAACGGTGAGGGTTTGAAGATAAGGGGCTAATCTGCGATAAAAATAATCGCGGATAGATCCCTGGCCGAAAAAGAAAATAAAAAGAACAAAACTATCGGACGAACGTCCGCTAACAGAGACGAACGAGCGAACGCGTTCGTTTAAAACGAACTAACGAGCGGGCACTTGCTAAATAACGAATCCGAAGAAAAACCGAACCGATCTAATAAAAAAAACCGAACTAGGGTTTTAAAAAAATTGAGACGGTTTTTACCTAAACCGAAAGAAAAAAAACCGACGGCGGCGGATCCGACGGCAGCGGCTCGGATTCCGGCGAGGCGGGCGGCGCGGCTACGCGAGGCGGCGGGGCAGCTTGCGGCGCGGCGCGGCGGCGGCGGCTGCTGCTGCTGCTGGTGGCGGCGGCGGCGGGGCTGGGTGGAGGAGAGGGGGGGTGGCTCTTGCTTTTAAAGGCCCCGGGGGGCGGGGTTGGCTTGCGGGAGGGGGCGGCGCCGGCGGCTCGGGGTCGGACTCCCCGAGTCCGTCGCGAGCACGACGACGGGAGGCGGCACGGCCTGGCTCGGCTGGGCCTTCGGCGCAGTCGGGCAAAACTTTTTTTTTAAAATAAAATTCCATCGAAAGAGAAACCTAAATAAAATAAAAAAAGTTCTAAAAATGCCAAAAACAATTTTCACTGTCTAAATAAAATATTTAGAACAAAGTGAACATTTTTCTGGCCTAAAATGCAATTTTCAAAAATGCATATTTTTCTAATTCAAATAAAATAGCAATAAAATCCAAATAAAATATTTATTTGATTTTAACATTTTTCCTCCAATATTTCTTTTATTTTGGAGAATTTATTTTATCTCCTCTCTTTTATTTTTGATATTGGAAATATTTTGGAGAGAAAAATTATTAAAACCAAAATGATTTTCTTTTCAAATTTGAGAAAAATTCAAATATGAAAATAAATGAAATCCCCAACTCTCTCCGTGGGTCCTTGAGTTGCTTAAGATTTCTAGGATCACAAACGAAATGCAAATAAAATATGATATGCATATGATGACCTATGTATAACATTCCAAATTGAAAATTTGGGATGTTACACAATATAAGCAGTAGGCACAACTGGATCAACATTGTAAATAATAGTTTCATCTTTAGCTATTACTGGTTCTTTAATTTCTTCTTTGATAGGTGGGTGATATTTAAACCACTTCTCCTTAGGGAGGTCAACATGAGTAGCAAATGATTCACAAAAGGAGGCTACTATCTCAGAGTCAAGTCCATATTTAGTGCTAAACTTTGGAAAAGCATCGGTATTCATAAAAGATTTAACACAATCATACTTGAGCTTAATACCTGACTCTTTACCTTCGTCGAGGTCCCAATCTTCTGAGTTGCATTTAATTCTTTCTAAAAGATCCCACCAGAAGTCAATAGTCTTCTTCATAAAGGAACCAGTACAAGAAGTATCAAGCATGGATCGATCATCATGAGAAAGTCGAGCATAAAAATTCGGAATAATAATTTCTCTTGAGAGCTCATGATTGGGGCATGAATATAACATTGACTTAAGCCTCCACCAAGCTAGAGCGATACTTTATCCTTCACGAGGCCAAAAACTATATATATAATTCCGATCACGATGAACTAGATGCATAGGATATTTTTTTTGGTGAAATTCCAATTTCAATCGATTCCAATTCCAAGATCCAATATCATCGCATAGCCTATACCATGCTAATGCTTTTCCCTACAAAGATAAAGGGAAAACCTTCTTCTTAGCTTCATCTCCGGGTAAACCTGCAAGCTTAAATAATGCACAAATTTCATCCACATATATCAAGTGCATATCAGGATGTTCAGTTCCATCTCCTGCATAAGGATTAGCTAGCAGTTGTTCTATCATACCCGAAGGAATTTCATAACCAATATTTTCAGTAGGTGCAGTAGGTTGAGGGGTAACTAATTGTGGTTCCGGTCGAGGTGAAGATACCCCGAACAAACCCCTCAAAGGATTGTTTTCCATAGTAACAAGTGACAATAAATTTCAGCACGTAGTAATAATTTTTCCTTACCGATTTCCACTTACCAAGAGAACTTCACTCCCCAGCAATGGCACCAAAAAAGAGCCTTGATGTCGGTGCAACAAACCCTGGGTCTATTGCCCTGACTGTGCACAGGCACGAGAACAAGATTATAGCACCAAGGTCGTGTCAAGATACAAGAGACCAAGATCTTCGAAGAACCAGCATGCTGATTAAGAAGGCCAAGACCAAGACAGAGAAGCGAGACACTGCCAGGAGAAAAGCCTCCCTTGCCGGGCAGGCGGACCTGGCAAGGACAAGGGCTCCCCGGAAGAAAGCATTCAAGACGTTCCGGCAGGGCCTGCCGGGACTCACGAGGGCAAAGACACCTCACCAAGCCATCTCACCACGACCCACGTTGTTGATCAATGCGGTGTCAAGCCGCAAAGTGACTAAGTGGTGGCCATTCGCCACATGGCGACCTCTTTCTACAGGAAATACCTACAGATGACACCTGTCCTGCGGCGTGTCAAGCAAGCAGGCATGGAGCTGGCAAGACGAGCCCGGCAAGGCTTGCCGGGCAAGCAACGATGTGACATTGAGCGGTGCATTTAATGCACTCTGTCAGCCTACAGAATTAGGTATGATAGCATTATTTGCTATCTTATCAGTGCATAATGACTGTCTTGCCACTGTGGTGACCCCTTAACCTATAAAAGGAGGCCCATGGCAACCGTAGCAAGGGTTGGACAGTTGAACACCCCCATGCTTGTACGCGCGTAGTCACTGCCTCCCCAGGGTGAGCCTACCGGGCAAGTGTACTACGCTCCACCACCACTTTTCCACCATCAATCCACCAAAGCAGGAGTAGGGTTTTACGCCTCGCGGCGGCCCGAACCTGGGTAAAATTGCCCGTGTGATCTCTGCCGTGCTGCCCCACGTTCTTCTGCTCTTTGTGCAACGCGACATCCTCCCTGCCAAACCAGCAAGGGGCCCCTTGGCCCCATAGGTGGTCGTGGTTTCCTGCGACATCTTTGGCGCGCCAGGTAGGGGGATCGCTTGCGCGAACCTGAAAGTGTGTGCAGCGCGTCATCTTCATCACCATCTTCGTCTTTGACGGCGCCGTCGGCAATGGCGCCCAAGAAGAAGCCTGGTGCTGCTGCTCACCCATCCACCTCGAAGGCGCCGCCGCCCGCAGCCACCAATGCTGCGGGAGACGCGGAGGCGCATGAGAGTGTGGACACCATTGGGGCTGTGGTCGGGGCAGGCGGCACCGTCACCACCTCCCCTGCGGTCGAAGCAGGAGCAGGAGATGCTGGAGGAGAGCAACATCAGCAACACCCCGATGGCCACGCTCCGCGAGGTACGGGTGAAGGGGCTACTCCATCCACATTCCTTCCCCTCGCCGACGGGCACAGCCGCAGCGATGGCGCTCGGTCCGGGGCGAATCGCCGCCCTCCCGCCGCCCCCACCACAGGGGCGGCCGCAGCGCGTGCACCTCCCCCGGGACGAGTCGACCAGGCTGCTGCGTCTAGTGGAGCTGCTGACCCTCAAGCGCCATCACCGCGCCACCATGCCATCCAGGTGGCCGCCCTACAACAGCGGGGACGTGATACGGTCGCTGCTGGCCTCGTCAGGAGCCGAGCGACGGCGCGATCTGTGTCATCATCGCCCATACCAAGTACTGCTACGGAGGCCATGGCGCGGGCTCAACTGCTGTTGAGGTTTCCGCCAGTGGCCGAGCAGATGGATGAATGGCGTGCCACCATCCAGAGCATGCTCGGCTTCGCCGAGGCTGGGGGCTCACAGCGAGCTGGCCCGCCACGGCCTCCCCAAGCGATGATAACGGCCCGTGCTGCTGGTCGTACAGAAGGGGCCACCCCTACGGTACAATCCCCGCCACAGCAGCCAGCGCGGGCGCAGCAGAATCAAGAGCATGATGGCATCTCGACGGCCTCTTCTGACCCTCGAGCGCGTCCAGGCCGGTAGCGTGCCCCGGAGGACAGGCGGGGGGAGACGCGCGCGTTGTCGTTGAGCAACGCCGCTACACCCACCGCCGGGCCAATGGGTGTGACGGTCCCGACGTCGTCGAGCCTACACTCGATACTGTCGAGTACCTACCTTTCGAGGTTGGATGCCCTGCCTTTACTCATGAGCTGCGGCAAGTCCATTGGCCGTCCGTCCACACGTTCAAGCCAGAGATACCCGAGAAGTACGATGGGAGGCTGAACCCGACAGAGTTTCTGAGCATCTACACCATTGCTGTTCAAGCTGCCGGGGGAAGAGATGAGAAGGTATTTGCCAACTACTTCCCTTTGGCTCTCAAGTCCAATGTGAGGTCTTGGCTAATGCACCTGCCAGAGAACTCCATTTCGTCATGGGCTGATTTGTGCCATGAGTTCATTGGCGCCTTCACTGGCGGCCATCAAGAACCAGGTCGGCCCAGCGATCTGCAGCTTCTCCAGCAGAAAGAGGGAGAGACTCTCCGGAAGTATTTGCAGAGATTTAGCAGAGTCCACAGAAACATCCAAAATATCCATCCAGCAGCTGTGATAGCTGCCTTCCAGTCCAATGTGCGCAACAGGAAGATTCGTTCCAAGATGAATGTACGGTTCCCAAGACTGTGAAGGAACTTTACACCTTGGTGGATAAGTGTGCTCGGATGGAGGAGGGAAGAAAGCTGCCCTGAGAGGAGGATTGCATTAATGTTGATTCAGAGGATGATGACAAGTCCGCCAGTCAGAAGAAGAGCAAGAAGCGCAATAAGAAGCGCAAGGATAAGACAGTAATGTCTGTTGAAGGGTCGGGTATCCCTAGTACCGGCAAGAAGGTTAAGGCCGAAACCCCCAGCAAGGAAGCTGTCGTGTGCTCTGACTGCCGGTAGGCCACGGCCGCCGAAAAGGCCGGGAAAGGTGATGGACCGTACTGCAAGATCCATCGGACCAAGGGCCATGACCTTCAAGAGTGTTATCAGGTTGAGCAGCTTGTCAAGAGACAGAAAGCAGAATATGAGAAGCGTGACAAGGAAAATGGACAGAATGTTGCTGGCGGTAAGGGTCGTGGCGGTGAAGTAAATCGCCCCGGCAGACCTCTTCGGAACAAAGGGAAACCCGCCAGGGATCGGGAGAAGGAAGCCTGCGGTGATGAGAGTGATGAAGGGGATGAAGAGGAAACCAGTGAGCAGGAGTTCTAGAAGGCCACTGACGCCCTGTGCATTGACGGGGGTGCGTCCCTACACACCTCTCACCGCCAACTTAAGCGGTGGGCGCGTGAGGTTAATGCCGTGGAACCAGCGCCAGGGGCCCGAAAACCACTCAAATGGTCACGCACGCCCATCATTTTTTACGAAGAGGATCATCCTGACCGCACCACCACGGTAGGATGTTTGCCGTTGTTGGTCTCTCCAACAATCCGCAACCTCAAGGTCACGAAGATGTTGGTGGACGGCGGGGCCGGGTTGAATCTGATTTCCCCAAAGGTTATCAGCAAGCTTCAGATAGTAGAGGATGAGTTAAAAGTCACCGGCATGTTTCAAGGAGTTAATCTCGGCAGGAGTCATCCTAAGGGAAAGATCACGTTGCCTGTGACGTTTGGGGGAGAGCTGAACTACCGGACTGAAAAGATTGTGTTTGATGTGGTTGACCTCCCGTTGCCGTACAATGGAATCCTTGGACGCCCAGCCCTGGCTAAGTTCATGGTGGCATCCCACTATGCCTACAACGTCTTGAAGATGCCAAGGCCAGTTGGAGTCATTTCCGCCCCATCGGATGAGAAAGACGCATTCATTTGTGTGGACAAGATGTACCGGGACGCAGTCGCGGCAGAGGCAGCAGCAGCGGCAGTTCCCGCCAAGGAGAACAGAGGGAAGAAGAAGGATAGTAAGGGCTTCGGCAAGGAATTCGGGAAGCGCGCCTCTTCGGAGTGCGCTGCGCCTGTTGATGACTTGCCGGAGAGTTCCAACAGCAAGAGATCCAAGGTTGCTGCTCCACAAGTGAAGAAGGTCCCGGCAGGGCTGGCTGGCGTTGATGGTACTTTCACCATCAGCGCCACCCTCGATGACAAATAGGAAAGCGCGCTCATTGCCTTCCTGCGGGTGAATATCAATGTGTTTGCCAAGCAACCATCTAATATCCCCGGTGTTCCCAGGGAGGTAATCGAGCACCACCTTGCTGTCTGCCCACATGCCCGACCTGCCAAGGAAAAGTCCGGAAGCAGGCCTTGGAGAGGCAGCAGTTCATTACAGAGGAGATCAAGAAACTTGAGGCAGCTGGTTTGGTTAGAGGAGTGCTGCATCCAACATGGTTAGCAAATCCAGTGGTTGTCCAGAAGGCCAATGGGAAATGGAGACTTTGCATAGACTTCACAGATCTCAACAAGGCTTGCCCGAAAGACCCATTTCCCTTTCCGCGCATCGACCAGATCGTGGACTCCACTTCAGGCTGCGATTTGCTCTCCTTTTTGGATGCATATTCTGGGTATCATCAAATCTTCATGTCCAAGGAAGACGAATAGAAGACCTTGTTCATCACCCCGTGTGGTACGTACTGTTTTATCCGCATGCCTTTCAGATTAAAGAGTGCCGGGTCTACTTTTGCAAGGGTAGTCCAGATTGGTTTTGGGCCACAGCTGCACAGAAACATTAAGGCTTATATGGATGATATTGTGGTCAAAACCAAGGACAGATCAACCCTTATCGAGGATTTGGAGGAGACATTTGCCAATTTGCGCAAGATCAACTTGAAGCTCAACTCGGAGAAGTGTGTATTTGGTGTTCCCTCCGGCAAGCTGCTCGGGTACTTTGTATCCCATCAGGGGATCGAAGCCAACCCCGATAAGATCCAAGCCATCAAACAGATCCAAGCACCAAAGACGGTCAAAGATGTAAGGCGTCTGACAGGGTGCATTGCCGCACTAAGCAGATTCATTTCCAAGTCTGCCGAGCGCGCCTTGCCGTTCTTCAAAATCTTGAAGAAGGCAGGACCCATGAAGTGGACTCCAGAAGCAGATGCGGCTTTGCAAGAGTTGAAGGCCTACCTATCTTCTGTGCCCACCTTGGTTGCTCCCAAACCGCAAGAGCCGTTGCTGCCATACTTGGCGGTAACCAATGAAGTGGTTAGTGCAGCCTTGGTGGCGCAGCGGGAAGTGGATGAAACCGAGAGTGAGCAAAGACCGGCGGAGTCAGATAGGGATCAGGACAGAGGTAAGCACGGCAGTGAAGACAACCCCAAGAACACGGCAAGGAAGAAAGTGGTGCAGTGCCCAGTGTACTTCATCAGTTCCCTGCTACAGGGGGCTAGATCGAGGTACTCTGGCGTGCAAAAGTTGATCTTTGGCCACATCATGGCCTCAAGGAAACTGCGCCACTACTTCCAAGCCCATGAGATCACGGTTGTCACTTGTTTCCCGTTGCAAAGGATACTCCGGAACCCTGAGGCTACTGGCAGAATAGTGGAGTGGGCTTTGGAGTTATCCAGTTTTGGTTTGAAGTTTGAGAGCACATCAACAATCCAGAGCAGGGCATTGGCAGAGTTTATTGCAGAATGGATGCCAACCCCTGACGAGGAAGTGCCAGAAATAGTTCTCCCTGGCAAGGAGGTGCCCCAAGAATGGATTATGTATTTTGATGGTGCTTTTTCCCTACAAGGTGCAGGGGCTGGCGTGCTTCTCGTCGCTCCCTCCGGGGAACACTTGAAGTACGTCGTCCAGATGCATTTTGCCCGGGAAGAGGCAACCAACAATACAGCAGAGTATGAAGGGCTCCTTGTCGGGCTCAGGATTGCCGCAGAATTGGGAATCAAGAAGCTGATCATTCGAGGAGACTCACAGCTTGTGGTGAGACAAGTCAACAAGGATTACCAAAGTCCATTGATGCAGGCATGCGTTAAGGAAGTGAGAAGATTGGAGGAGCGCTTTGATGGGTTGCAAACAGAGCACATACCTCGTGTGGAAAACAGCATAGCTGATCACCTGTCAAAGTGTGCTGCCCAAAAGCTTCCTGTGGAACCAGGAACTTTTGTTCTCCATCTTACTCAGCCCTCCGTATCCCCAGCAACAATGGCTCGGAAAAGGAGAAAGCTGGACTCCGGTAAGCCTCTCCCGGTAGAGCAATCCGCTCCTGGCAGGGACCCTGCCGGAAACAACTCCTCACAACCTGCCGGACCGCACCCTCTAGCCAGACCCATGGTCCCTGCGAATGAGGAATGTGCCCCCGCAGTTGAGGAGGTGCCGCTAGTCCTTGTTGCCGAGCCCCAGGCTCCAACTTGGGCAAGGCACATAGTCCACTTTCTCCAAACCGGAGAACTCCCCAATGACCAAGATGAGGCTGAAAGAGTAGCCCGGAGGGCCAGTATGTACCAGTTTGTCGATGACACTCTGTACAGAAGGAGGCCCAATGGTGTGAAATTGAAGTGCATCTGCCGGGAAGAAGCGAAGGAACTGCTGGCTGAGATACACAAAGGCACGTGCGGCTCCCACATTGGATCAAGGGCGCTGGTTGGGAAAGCATTCCGGCAAGGATTCTATTGGCCCACAGCCCTCCAAGATGCGGTTGAGCTCGTCACCAAATGTGAAGCCTATCAGCTCCATTCCAAGAAAATCCACCTGCCTACCCAAGCTCTTCATACAATCCCTTTATCATGGCCATTTTCGGTCTGGGGGCTCGATATCCTCGGCCCTTTCCCCCGAGCGATCGGGGGCTTTGAATTCTTGTTCGTTGCAATCGACAAGTTTACAAAGTGGTCGGAAGTTGCTGCCGTGAGAAAGGTGACTGCTCAATCAGCTATCAAGTTCTTGAAAGATTTGGTGTGTCATTTTGGAATCCCGGCAAGGATCATTACCGACAACGGCACCCAATTCACGAGCCGCGCCTTCATGCAATATGTTCATGCCCTCGAAAGCAAGATCTCGTTTGCTTCTGTCGCACATCCCAGAAGCAACGGGCAAGCTGAGAGGGCGAACGCTGAAGTGCTGCGGGGACTCAAAACAAGAACCTTTGATACGCTGTAGAAGCACGGCAGGCGGTGGATCGATGAGCTTCCGGTAGTTCTATGGTCCCTCAAAACGACACCAAATCGAGCTACCGGGCAGACTCCTTTTTCCCTGGTCTATGGGGCGGAAGCAGTTATCCCCACGGAACTCATTTACGGGTCGCCTCGAGTGCTTGCCTATGATGAAGTAGCGCAAGATCAGCACTGGTGTGATGACGCTGTGCTACTCGAGGAGAACCGTCTCCGGGCTGCTACGCGTGTTGCACGCTATCAACAAGCCTTGCGTCGCTATCATAGCCGCAGGGTTCATGCCCGGTGTTTTGAGGAAGGCGACCTTGTCCTTAGGCGCGTTCAGTCCGCCAAGGGTACAAACAAGTTGACGCCGAAGTGGGAAGGCCCTTACTGGGTAGTACGAGTCACCAGACCTGGCGCAGTCCGTCTGGAGACCAGAGATGGCATTCAATTGCAAAACTCATGGAATATTGAGCATCTCCGCAAGTTCTACCCATAAGGCGCAGCTGTCGGGCCCTGCCCGGCAGCCACCCTTTTGTACAGGCCTTGCCTCAGTTGCATGTAACCCCTTGTACAAAGCCGGGCGATGACCCTGAGCACCAGAGAAATAAACGAAGTGCTGGGGGGCCCCCGACCAAGTTGCATGCATGCATAAGCATTCCAAGAGCATTTGCATAAGCATTTCATGAGCATTTGCATATGCATATAGATAGGATCGCATCCATTTGCATATGCATATAGATAGATCGCATCCTGCATCATTCTCATCTGCATAAAGCTGCAGGTTCCTGCCAAGAACTCGGTTTCTGCAAGGAGATGGGGAGATGAACCAACGCTGCGATCCTCGGCGAACCAAACAGATAAGTTCTACCTCTTGTCCATAAGTGTTCTGTAAGCTAAAACTTGTGCATAAGAAAACCCCGCCACTCTTCGAAACTTAGGTGCTCCCATCCCTGGCTCGAACATTGCTTCGGCCTGGATGGTCGTAGTGGCCTTTGATGAAAAGAAGTTGGCGGGGGGCTGGTCCCTCTATTTCTTGCTGGTAGGCTCAGTTCCCCGGCAACGAAGAAAGGGTACCGGCAGGATAGCCTACCGGGGAAAACTTGTTTATTTAAAATAAAGAGGCATTTCACCTCTGCGTGGACATATACATGCATGAGTTCCCGGCAAGGTTCATCTTTTTCATTAATATGCTGGTCATACAAGTACAAACCTTACAGAACACAGATATGGACTCGAGAGATTACATTATTTGAACTAAAATTTGGCAAATGCCTACGAGTTTAAGATTGAAAAAAGATAAGTGCCCCGTAATGCCTTTGCCCTTGTCCATCTCCTTCAGGAAAAGGTCGAGGAGACCGGTGGCGAACCCAGCTGGGATTCGGCGCCTCCCCAGGATCAGGGTGGCGCCACCCCTCGGCAAGGAGGAAGAAACCGGAGGGCAGGCGTGGATGGTGACACTGCCGGAGGACCAGATGGGGGACACGGAGTCACCGGCAAACACGGCTCATCGGAACGGTCATCCCCGTTCTCGACGCGTCGTGGGTTGCCGCCGCCATCCGCATCGCTACCACCCGAAGACCTCAGCACGACGGCCGCGCCGAACACCATGCTCTCTGGCGTATCCCACAGAGAGCATGGTCGTCCCCAATGGGCCTGACGTCAGAAGCCACTGCGCATTCCAAAGACATGTGTGGGAGCAAGGAGCCCTCCCGCACGGTGATAGGATGACGCCCGGGAAGGGTCAGGTTCGCCTTCATCGCCGGCGAAAACACCCCCCCCCCCCCCCCCGCGACTCTTCCCCAGCATCGCGACGGAATGAAGAACGAGGAGCGATTGACTACCACGCCCAACACCCGATTCGGGCCTCGGCATGGTGTCGTTCGCATCCCCTCCCACTAGAACCAAGGCTACGGGCGACCCGGCGACGAGCACGCCGGAGTCGCCACCCCCGGCGTTGTCGCCGCGCCGCCCGAATACCCCTTTCGGATCCATGGGGAATTCTAAACTAACGCCCGGAGCTTGGCCCCAGGCTCTTCTTCTCAACATGAACAACGAAAGGCAGAAACAGGGGAAGAAAGGATCCGGAGATGGATGGCTCGGCTCTCCCTCCGCCCCTCCTCTTATAGGCGGAGCAAGAAAGGGAGCCTCTCCCTCAACAAGCAATCGCCGCCCTCTCCGCCAATTCAAGAAGACCAGGCCCTCGCCTTGATGCTCTCCCGCGCCACGTGCCTCCATTACTTACCCCGCGCGATGCATGCCGCATACGTGGCTAAGGATAAGGGCGTGGTGGAAAGAGTGATTTGGCAGTTTCTACCCCGTGCGTTAAAGTCATTCACGGGCCATTGCCAAGATGGCCCCACCACGATTGGCTTTACACAATGCACGGGAAAACCGAAAACTAGCCCAGAATCAAGATTAATGAAGAAGCAAAGAAGACTCCAAGAGATCAGCCTCTTCAGCACCCCTGCCTGTGCACTTATTAGGACCTACCCCGACGACGCCCGGCAGCGCGATCGGGGCAGGCCCGGGGGCTTCTATCGGTGCAACAAACCCTGGGTCTGTTGCCCTGACTATGCACAGGCACGAGAACAAGATTACAACACCAAGGCCATGTCAAGATACAAGAGACCAAGATCTTCGAAGAACCAGCATGCTGATTAAGAAGGCCAAGTCCAAGACCAAGACAGAGAAGCGAGACACCACCAGGAGAAAAGCCTCCCTTGCCGGGCAGGCAGACCTGGCAAGGACAAGGGCTCCCCCGGAAGAAAGCATTCAAGACGTTCCGGCAGGGCCTGCCAGGACTCATGAGGGCAAAGACACCTCACCAAGTCGTCTCACCACGACCCACGTCGTTGATCAATGCGGTGTCAAGCCGCAAAGTGACTAAGTGGCAGCCATTCGCCACATGGCGGCCTCTTTCTATAGGAAATACCTACAGATGACACCCGTCCTGCAGCGTGTCAAGCAAGCAGGCATGGAGCTGGCAAGACTTGCCCGGCAAGGCTTGCCGGGCAAGCAACGATGTGACGTTGAGCGGTGCATTTAATGCACTCTGTCAGCCTGCAGAATTAGGTATGATAGCACTGTTTGCTATCTTATCAGTGCATAATGACTGTTTTGCCACTGTGGTGACCCCTTAACCTATAAAAGGAGGCCCATGGGAACCGTAGCAAGGGTTGGAAAGTTGAACACCCCCACGCTCATACGCGCGTAGTCACTGCCTCCCCAGGGCGAGCCTGCCGGGCAAGTGTACTACGCTCCACCACCACTTTTCCACCATCAATCCACCAAAGCAGGAGTAGGGTTTTACGCCTCGCGGTAGCCCGAACATGGGTAAAATTGCCCGTGTGATCTCTGTCGTGCTGCCCCACATTCTTCTGCTCTTTGTGCAACGCGACATCCCTCCTGCCGAACCAGCAAGGGGCCCCTTAGCCCCATAGGTGGCCGTGGTTTCCTGTGACACTTGATGACCCACAAGTATAGGGGATCAATCATAGTCCTTTCGATAAGTAAGAGTGTCGAACCCAACGAGGAGCAGAAGGAAATGACAAGCGGTTTTCAGCAAGGTAATGTCTACAAGCACTAAAATTATAAGTAACGAGTAGTTTGGTAGCAAGATAATTTGTAACGAGCAAGTAACAGTAATGGTAACAAAACTGCAGCAAGGTAGCCCAATCCTTTTGAGGCAACGGACAGGCCAAAACGGTCTCTTATGATAAGCAAAGCGTTCTTGAGGGTACATGGGAATTTCACCTAGTCACTTCCATCATGTTGGTTTGATTTGTGTTCGCTACTTTGATAATTTGATATGTGGGTGGACCGGTGCTTAGGTGCTGTTCTTACTTGAACAAACCTCCTACTTATGATTAACCCCCTCGCAAGCATCCGCAACTATGAGAAAAGTATTAAGAATAAATCTAACCATAGCATTAAACTTTTGGATCCAAATCAGTCCCTTACGGAATAGCGCATAAACTAGGGTTTAAGCTTCTGTCACTCTCGCAACCCATCATCTAATAACTACTCCACAATGCATTCCCTTAGGCCCAAATATTGTGAAGTGTCATGTAGTCGACGTTCACATGACACCACTAAGGGAATCACAACATACATATCATCAAAATATCGAACACATATCAAGTTCACATGATTACTTGCAACAAGATTTCTCCCGTGACCTCAAGAACAAAAGTAACTACTCACAAATGATAATCATGCTCAAGATCAGAGGGGTATTAAATAGCATAATGGATCTGAACATATAATCTTCCACCAAATAAACCATATAGTAATCAACTACAAGATGTAATCTACACTACTAGTCACCCACAAGTATCAATCTATAGTTCCGGTACAGAGATTGAACACAAGAGATGAACTAGGGTTTGAGAGGAGATGGTGCTGTTGAAGATGTTGATGGAGATTGCCCTCCCCAAGATGGGAGAGTTGTTGGTGATGATGATGACGATGATTTCCCCCTCCGGGAGGGAAGTTCCCCCGGCGGAATCGCTCTGCCGGAGGGCAAAAGTGCTCCTGCCCAAGTTCCGCCTCGAGACGGCGGCGCTTCATCCCGAAAGTCATCTCCTTATTTTTTCTAGGTCAAAATGACTTATATACCAGAAGAGGGGCACCGCAGGTGGGCCGAGGAGGGCACAACCCACCAGGGCGCGCCTGGGCTCCCTGGCGCGCCCAGGTGGGTTGTGCCCACCTGGTGGGCCCCCTCTAGTAGTTATTTGCTCCATTAATTCTTATTTATTCCATAAAAACTCCTCGTGAAGTTTCAGCTCATTTGGAGTTGTGCAGAATAGGTAGCCTGACGTAGCTTTTTCATGTCCAGATTTCCAGCTGCCGGGATTCTCCCTCTTTGTGTGAACCTTGCATATTATGAGAGAAAAGGTATTAGAATTACTCCAAAAAGCATTATTATGCATAAATACATCATAAATAATAGTACGAAAACATGATGCAAAATGGACGTGTCAGCCTCCAGATGGGATTGATAATCCCCAAGTGCAAGGAATCATCATAGCAATTTCCAAAGATGGAGGTGATAAGTATGGAGTGTCGAACCCACAAGGAGCTAAAGGTAAGATCAATATTCTCTCAAGTCCTATCTGCCACTGATACGACTCTACGTACACCGAACGTTTGCTTCCATCTAGAAACAAGAAATAAAACTACGTTGTGGGTATGTAGAGGATAGCTTTGCATGATATCGGGGAGCTAAAATATAAAAATAGGTGCTATTAACATAAAGTTAGAATATATTATAAATAGCGACTGTGGAATATTGATGGAACGGTGTGCGGAATTGTCCTAGGCAATTGTTAACAAGATCGGTAATCATTATTGCAATTTTATATGAGGGAGAGGCATAAGCTAACGTACTTTCTCTACTTGGATCATATGCACTCATGATTGGAACTCTAGCAAGCATCCGCAACTACTAAAGATCATTAAGGTAAAACCCAAGCATAACATTAAAGTATCAAGTCCTCTTTACTCCCATACACAAACAAACCCATTACTCGGGTTTAAGCTTCTGTCACTCTAGCAACCCACTATAAAGTGAATCATGAACATATTGCAAACCCTATAGCGGGAATCCCTCACGTGTGCGCTTAAAAGAGATGAAGAAGGTGATGTTGATGAAGACGATCACCGCGGCGATGGTTCCCCCGGCGGCACTCCGACGCCACCGAGAGAGAGGGGGAGAGAGTCTCCCCCTTATGATTCCTCCTCCATGGCCTCCCCCCTAGATGGGGAGAGGTTCTCCCTCTGGTCCTTGGCCTCCATGGTGATGATGGCCCCCTCCGTCTTCCTCCTCCATGGCCTCCGGTGATGATGGCCCCCTCCGGCAGGGTGCCGGAGAGGGCCTAGATTGATTTTTCGTGGCTACAGAGGCTTGCGGCAGCGGAACTTCCAATCTAGGGTTCTTTTCAGAGGTTTGGGTATTTATAAGAATTTTTGGCAGCATCTCACGTCAAGGGGGTACCCAAGGGGCCCACAAGTCGGGAGCACCCTCCCTGGGGGTAGGGCGGGCCCCCTAGGCTTGTGGCCTCCTCGGTCACTTCCTGGCCCAGCTCCGGTGCTTTGGGGGTCTCTTTTGGTCCATAAAAAATTACCGTAAATTTTCAGCCCATTCCGAGAACTTTTATTTCAACATAAAAAACGACACCACGGTAGTTCTACTGAAAACAGCGTCAGTCCGTGTTAGTTCTAATCAAATCATACCAAAACCATATAAAATTGTTGTAAACATGGCATGAATACTTCATAAATTATAGATACGTTGGAGACGTATCAGCATCCCCAAGCTTAATTCCTGCTCGTCCTCGAGTAGGTAAATGATAAAAGAAATAATTTATGAAGTGTGAATGCTAGCATAGTACATAAATTTGATCAATGATAGTTCCAAACACTTTTTCTAGCATCATTATATATCATAAACATTAGCTTATCTCATAAAACTTCTCATGATCAAGTCACAAGCTATTCACATGTTAAAGTATAGACCATAAAGTTTCTTGAAAACTAACAAACTATGTTCTGAGTCACCAAACAATTGCAATTCATCTTATTTTCAGGAAGGGTCTATGTAAGAGCTTTGATTTAGCAAATTCCACATACTCAACTATCATATAGTCTTCCATGATTGCTACACTCAAAGCGTATTTTTAGAACAAATAGCATCCGTCGAACACAAAGAAAGATAGGGGCTTAAAGTTTCGCCTCCCAACTTATTTATCATATAGATAATTGTCAACAATAATAACTCATGATCAAATATATTTTAATGGCCATATATGCTTGGATCTTTCCCACCACATGATGCTTGCCAACTAAAGAATAATTGAGGTTGAAATAAGAAGGAATACAATTGACTCTTGAATAAAAGTAAATACATGAAAGTAAAAGATAGGCCCTTCGCAGAGGGAAGCAAAGGTTGTCATGCATTTTTTAATTTTGGATGTGCAAACCCTTAATGCAAAGGAACGTCATGTTGTATTACCCTTTGTGATAGCAACCTTTATTATGCAGTCCGTCGCTTTTATTTCTTTACCATCACAAGTTCGTACAACGCTTATTTTCCCTTACAATAAAAGATCATACATATTTAGGAGCAATTTTTACTGCTTTTTGCACCGATGACAACTTACTTGAAGGATCTTATTCAATCCATAGGTAGATATGGTGGACACTCATGGCAAGAAACGGGGTTTAAGGGTTTTTGGATGCGCAAGCAGTATCTCTGCTTAGTACAATTTTTTGGCTAGCAAAAGATCTTAAGCAAGCACCACATGTTGGAGGATCCATAACAGTATAACTTCTATACAAATATACCCAAACATAACTCATTGTGTAGTCTTCGTTGTCCAACTTCAACTAATTTGCTCAAGTTTTAAAATAATTAGTGGGGCACACAATCATAGAAGATGTCCAATATAGTATATTTATATGTGAAATCTCTCTTCCTTCAATATTCTTTCATGAATTGTTCAAGTGACCAATGCAGTGTTTGCTAACTTTCAATAAATTTTACCACCTATACTCCTTATATGTGAAGTCATTACTCCCCATGGGATAAGCATATAAAACATATATAATTTTAGATTTATGATATTCAATTCATTCAACCATTTACTCATACGATATAAGTGAATCACGAGAGTAAATGACAAAACTACTCCAAAAAGATATAAATGAAGATCAATGCGTAGTCAATTAGTTAAATAGCCATGTGAGGGCTCTCTCTCATTCAGGATTTCAGATCCAATGATTTTATTCAAACAACTAGTAAAATGAAAATACGCTCAAAGCAAAACACATATCATGTGATGAATAAAAATATAGCTCCAAGTAAGGTATACCGATAGTGTTGAAGACGAAAGAGGGGATGCCTTCCGGGGCATCCCCAAGCTTAGTTGCTTGTATATTCCTAGAATTTTATCTTGGGATGCCTTGGGAATCCCCAAGCTTAGGGTCTTGTCACTCCTTATTCTCCACATATCGATATCTCACCCAAAACTTGAAAACTTCAATCACACAAAACTTAACGGAACTTTGTGAGATGGGTTAGTATAGTAAAACAAATCATTCAATTGGGTACTGTCAAAGAAAAGATTCATAATTTTTTCCACATAATTCCTACTATACTCTATAATTTCCACAATTTATATTAAGCAATATAAGCCATAGAAACTAGAAAACAAGCAAACTATGCATCGAAAATAGAATCTGTCAAAACAGAACAATCTGTAAAGATCTGAATTATTCTCATACTTATGTTACTCCAAAAATTCTGAAAAATTAGTAAAACATAGTAAATTTTTATATCCATCAACTGTACAAATTTCAGAATTTTTTGACGCTCCAGTAATTTTTAACAGTTCTGTTACTTGGCGCAAAAGTTTCTGTTTTTGCACAGAATCAAGTCAACTATCACCCACACTATCCCAAAGGCTTTACTTGGCACTTTATTGAAACAAAAACTATAAAACATGATTACTATAGTATCTTAATCTTGTGAACACACAAAAACAGTAAGGATAAATATTAGGTTGTCTCTAAACAAGAACTTTTGTTTAAAGCCTTCTAGCTAAGCAGTGATATTTCAATGATACTCTTCCAAGCCCAATTCCGATGATAATTTTATTCATACTCCAAAAGATATAAGTGAAGTTTATATAGCATTACACAATTAATATAGATTGACCAATATCCAAGCTCAAAATATATAAGTGAAGCACCCAAAGCATTCTATAAAGCCATACTCAAAAGATTTAAGTGAAGCACAAAGAGCATTCTATAAAGCCATACTCAAAAGATTTAAGTGAAACACAAAGAGCATTCTATAAATCCATGAAGGACTATCTCATACTAGCATGGTGCATAAAGGAAAATAAAAACACAAAAGATGCATATCATGTGAACAAAACAAAAATCGAGGTATACCGATAATTGTTGAAGAATAAAGATGGGATGCCTTCCGGGGCATCCCCAAGCTTAGATGCTTAAGTCTCCTTGAAATATTTACTTGGGGTTCCTTGGGCATCCCCAAGCTTGAACTCTTGTCTTTCCGTATTCTTCTTATATCGATACCTCCTCGATCTTTGAACACTTCATCCACACAAAACTTAACAAAAACCCTTGTGAGATTCGTTAGTATAATAAGGCAAATAACTACCTTTAGGTACTATTGTAAAGTCATTACAATTTCATATTAGCATTATGTCTATTGTATTCCAACTTCACCATGGTTCATACCCCCCGATACAACCCATAGATTCATCAAAATAAGCGAACAACACATAGAAAATAGAATCTGTCACAAATAGGATAGTCTGTAGCAATCTGAACATTTACCATACTTATGTAACTCCAAAAATTTGGAAAAAATAGGAAAAAATAAACAATTTCCATAGCAGTAATGTGTAAAAATTTCATAAAATTTTGATGTTCCAGTAAAAAATGTAAATTCACGCACTACAACCAAAGTTTCTGTTTTTGCACCGCACATATCAAACAAGCAATCTAATCATCCTAAAGCCAAATCTTGGCACATTATTATTATAATACAATGGATATATACAAGGGGATAATTATTTTTGAGAAACTTCCATGAAAATTTCTACATTGTTTCCATGAGCATGAACACAAGTGTTCAAGGTCGACCCTCACTTCTCCAATGCATAACCTTCCAATCACTTCTCTTTTTGAAAACGTTTTAAGGCATAAGAGGCAAGTAAATGTTTTTTTATTTTGCATTCTCAAAAAAAATTGTTTGTTTCACCCACAACTAAAGAAAACAAAAACAAAAGGGAAAACAAAATCTACTTAGTGAAGAAAGCAAACAAGCACACACGAGAATATCAACCCCACGCCATTGCTCCCCGTCAACGGCGCCAGAAAAGAGCTTGATAATCCCCAAGTGCAAGGAATCATCGTAGCAATTTCCAAAGATGGAAGTGATAATTATGGAGTGTCGAACCCACAAGGAGCTAAAGGTAAGATCAATATTCTCTCAAGTCCTATCTGCCACTGATACGACTACGTACACCGACCGTTTGCTTCCATCTAGAAACGAGAAATAAAACTACATTATGGGTATGAAGAGGATAGCTTTGCATGATATCGGAGAACTAAAATATAAAAATAGGTGCTGTTAACATAAAGTTAGAATATATTATAATATATTACAAATAGCGAGTGTGGAATAATGATGGAACGGTGTGCAGAATTGTCCTAGGCAATTGTTAACAAGATCGGTAATCATTATTGCAATTTTATATGAGGGAGAGGCATAAGCTAACATACTTTCTCTACTTGGATCATATGCACTTATGATTGGAACTCTAACAAGCATCCGCAACTACTAAAGATCATTAAGTTAAAACCCAAGCATAGCATTAAAGTATCAAGTCCTCTTTACTCCCATACGCAAACAACCCCCTTACTCGAGTTTAAGCTTCTGTCACTCTAGCAACCCACTATAAGCGAATCATGAACATATTGCAAACCCTACAGCGGGAATCCCTCACGTGTGCACGGCATGGAGGGCACCATAGAACAACACCAAAATAAAACATACAACTCAAACCAATCTAGATCATCAATCAACCCAAAAGACAAAAGAAATCTACTCAAAACATCATAGGATGGCAACACATCATTGGATCATAATATGTGGCATAAAGCACCATGTTCAAGTAGGGGATTACAGCGGGGTGCGGGAGAGTGGACCGCTTAAAATAGATAAGGAAGATGATGAAGAAGGTGATGTTGATGAAGACGATCAGCGCGGCGATGGTTCCCCCGGCGGCACTCCGGCGCCACCGAGAGAGAGGGGGAGAGAGTCTCCTCCTTGTGCTTCCTCCTCCATGGCCTCCCCCCTAGACGGGAAGAGGTTCTCCCTCTGGTCCTTGGCCTCCATGGTGATGATGGCCCCCTCCGGCTTCCTCCTCCATGGCCTCCGGTGATGATGGCCCCCTCCGGCAGGGTGCCGGAGAGGGCCTAGATTGATTTTTTGTGGCTACAGAGGCTTGCAGTGGCGGAACTTCTGATCTAGGGTTCTTTTCGGAGGTTTGGGTATTTATAAGAATTTTTGGCGTCGGTCTCACATCAAGAGGGTGCCCGAGGGGTCCACAGCCGGGAGCACCCTCCCTGGGGGGTAGGGCGCGCCCCCTAGGCTTGTGGCCTCCTCGGTCACTTCCTGGCCTAGTTTCGGGGGTCTCTTTTGGTCCATAAAAAATCACCGTAAATTTTCAGCCCATACCGAGAACTTTTATTTCTGCACAAAAAACGACACCACGGTAGTTCTGCTGAAAACAGCATCAGTCCGGGTTAGTTCTAATCAAATCATACCAAAATCATATAAAATTGTTGTAGACATGGCATGAATACTTCATAAATTATAGATACGTTGGAGATGTATCAGGGATCGCGGAAGAACAGAAGCTTGTGGCGGTGGAAAAAGTGTTTCGGGTGGCTCTCTGTTGGTTTGAGAATATTTGAGAATTTATAGAAGCGGAATTATATCAAACGGAGCTGCGTGGGGCCACAAGCTCAGGGGGCACGCCCCTCGAGCTTGTGGCTCTCTCGTATCCGTCTGGTCTCCTCCCGAAGGTTCGAGGGTCCCTTCTGGTCCAGAAAAAATTAGTCCAAAGATTTTTTTTTTCCGTTTGGACTTCGTTTGATTTGATTTTCTGAAAAGCCAAAAACAACAACTAACACTTGGCACTGGGTTAATAGGTTAGTCCCAAAAAAGATATAAAATAGCATATAAATGCACATAAACCATCCAAGATTGATAATATAATAGCAGGGAACAATAAAAAAATTATAGATACGTTGGAGACGTATAAAGGCGACGAACAAGAAGCTCAAGCTCGAAGAGAGGAGGACCATGATCGACGACAGAAAGGTCGCGCTCAAGGAAAAGAAGGTGTAGATCGCCGCCAATGCGGATGAGACCAAGATGTTGACCTTGAATGTGGACTCTTTGGATGCTGACACAAGAATCATTGTGCAATCCATCTGCTACCAGATGTTGCAATGGCAGAAAGATCAGTTGGCGGTGACGGATGGCGAGGACGCGACGGAGGAGTAAGCGGACGCGGAGGTTGCCTACGCGGCAGCGACAACGCCACCTTGATCGGGAAGCAGACAACTGGGATTGCCGGTCCGGCAGGGCAGAAATGCACGGACTGATGTTCTTTTGAATTTGGGCATGTAAAATCTAAGCATACTTGCCTCTTTTTGGTTGTGATCGGGCATGCGATCCGGCGCTGTTATGATCCGGTGTGTGGATCAGAGTACATTTGAATTTGAATTTACTGACGGACATATACGTGATAGTGTTGGATGGCGACCTCCCGCATCCGTGTCCGCAGACCGGTCCCCACCTGTCCTATCATCCGCTATAATAACCACCAGTTTACGTGACGGAGGCCATTTCGACGGCCCGAATGGATCCCGCAAATTTGACCGACCCAGATTATTTTTGGTGGGATCCCGGATTCGCAGGCCCATTTCCTCCATATCTACGGGATTTGAGCTCTTTTTTACAGGGACATATAAACATAGGAACGGTTGGCGGGAGGGAAGTTTCAGCTCCTGCCACGGATCTTCCACCGCCCCCCTCGTAAGAGCTGCTGCCCACCGGAGACGCCGCCGCCCCATCGTGCGAGCTCCTGCCTGCCGGAGAAGACGCAGCCCCCGCCGTGCGAGCTACTGCCTGCCGGAGCCACCACCACGCGAGCACCCGCCCCCTTTCACCGCCCCTACCGCGAGCTGCCACTGCCACCCCCCGCCGGGAGCCGTCGCCGCGCGAGCTGCGGGATGGCGCCGCCGTGCAAGCTGCAAGCTGGCCTGACGCACCCCGCAGATCCGATTGTTTTCTTTTGTGCGTTGTAGGGTGTTTTGTGCTATTTAACAGAGACCTTGTTATAAACTAGTAGAATGCACGTGTGTTGCTATGGGCTCGGGCATAAGAGAAACATAGATGGACACAAGAGCATAAGTTGTGGTCATCTTTTATCTTCTCCAACAAAATGCAGTCCCTCGGCTTTTCTATATACAACTAATGTACTTTTATATACATACCAAAATTGTGGGAGACAGGATAACCTTTCTTATCTCTTTTCTTATCTATTTACTCCTTAGTCACCATCGCAAAAAGACATGACAGCATCTTCATTCTTCTTGCCTGCTTCCTAAACATATTTTGGAATACCAGTCTGTGCTCGTTGGAATACTAGTTGGAAATATACGTTACCATCTAGATATATCAAAATTCTACCAGGTTGCATTATTTCGAGTGCATCGTTGAATTCCTTGGCAAATCTCAGTAATTTCACTAAATGCCTCAGGGTTTTAATTCTAAGAATGTGCTAACAATACATACATTTTCACCCGCTTTGTCTCGTTGATGATCTCAAGCATGCGTACAATATATGTAAGCATGTATCACCTATAATTCCATATATATATATATATATATATATATATATATATATAATATTAGTATTATGTTTTATATTATTAAGTACAAAGTTAAGGCAACTGGCCTTACATTGTCGTCCAAGAACATATCATCTTTGTAGGGCATTTCAACTCATTGTTTCATAACAAGGCATCTCCAATGTCCATGAACTTTTCCTATATATGAAAAAAGCCAACAGTCACTTTTATCTTATATATAAAAAACTACCCCTTTTCCTACAAAGCCCTAACTATTTCACCCCTCTCACTCTCTCACCCCACGACAAGCCCACACTCACACATCTCATTCTCCCTACACGGGTCGCGACCGCCATATCTCTCCGACATGGCATGTCCTTGTCGCCTCCCCTCCATGTTCAACTCCGCCTCCCATTCCCTCCACCGCTATGTCGCCCGCCCCCTCCACTCTCTGGCATGGTTATCTGTTCGAGCCGAATTCGGTGAGCAGCAGTGAGCACATGTGTTGTGGTGAGTAGATGGATCCAGCCGCCAGCGAGCCACTCCGTCAATCGGGCCATCCCAGGTCGATTTCCGGTGTTGACGATGACCTCCAGGTTGACTTCTATCTCAGGTGAGCCGCACCGTCAACCTGGCCATCCCAGGTCGATTTCCTGTGCCGAGGGTGACCTCCACGTAAATAGGTGTCCCGTGTAGCCACGTTTGTAGCTCCATGCCCCCACCGGCAGCCGTCTCTGCTGCATCGTGTTGCCTATTTTCCCTAGCCCCCTTCATGGATCCAAGTTGTGACCACGCGGTCCGCGCCCCATTCCCCGTTGAACTAAAAAATTGCAACATTGCTATGTTGGATCATTGATGTCACGGAATGTTAACTTTAGCACAATACAGTTGTGATCTACTCCAAGATAGATTAGTAGCAACACCTAAAAGAAGTGCAAATTGGAAGAAGTTAGATAGACCCCGGGGATAGATTTTACATATATCCCACACCAATCATGTGCAAAGGAACCTTGGAGTGTCGTCAACTGCAATCTAATCAAAGCCGCAACACGGGACATGCACTTTCAACGTGATGAGGACATCACTAACAAAGTTACACCCACAGCCCCTACTGCTACATATACTCGACCAATTACTAGAGCTCGTGCACGCCAATTAAATTATCAGGTACTTTCGTTTCTTGGTAACGATTCTAATGTTCATGAGAACATGATGCTGTCTAAATTGGATACATTTGTTTTGCTTACAAATGAAGGGCGTAGCTTGGTCAAGAAGGATGAACATTGGAGAAAGATCAAGCATGGAGATGATGGCATGCGCAAGGGGAACAAGAACGGAGTTTCAAGTGATGATTTTAGGGCTTTGAAGCCACCATAATGAGTGCATGAAGGCTTGGACGAAATATACAAGATGCTACTTCATAAATTTCGTCCAGAGGCTATTATAGGTGCTGCGTCACCTTATTATTGCACCAGGCCCATGTAATTTCAAAATACTTTAGTATAGGCTGTTTTTAGAGTCCGTATGTGTGGGGAAATGGAGTTAGGGTTGGTTTCGGACCCCTCCTTCAAGGGGTCACGAAATTCCCCCCTATTCCTCCATATATACAGCCCTTAGGGCGTCGTTTAGACTTTGGGTTTTGTTTATATTAAAGTTTGCCATAGCTACAACTTCGCGTACTTCGTTTGTTTTCAACGACCGGACAAAGACGTCACAGAACCCCACTTTGATCAATAAGGTTTTCCTCTTAAATTCGCAATATTCAGACTGCAATCTCAGTTTCTTGCTTGTTCTTCGTTTGCCTGCAGGAAACAGACCTTCCTGGTCAGGTTGATCGTGCTCCGGCGTGGTCAATAACCTCTTGGAGTTGGTTTAGCAATTGCTAAGGCGCGACGTCCTTGCATGTTCGTAGTCAGATCGCCAAAGTCTACTCCACCTAAAATGATAGCCACCATCTCATCGAAAGACGGGACACCTTTGCCTCTATCAAGTGGTATCAAATTTCCAGGTTGCTCGGTGAGATTTTACCTGTTTTTCATAGTTAGATCGTGTCTATTTTCATACCTACAGTCCACGAAAAAGCCAATAAAAATTAGGGTTAGTTCATCATATCCGAACTAATATGAGCTTTTGCATAATCTTTTCAGTGTTTTGCTTTGTTGAATTTGCAGTTGCATCGTCGTGTCGAGTTGCTGGTCTTAGCATCTAGTCCTTTAGAGTTTCGAGTTCTGGTCACAGGTTGTCATGCCGCCGCCGCACAATTACTACCTCCGTTGCCATATACCTCCACCACATATCTGTCGTCGTTCCATAAAACCACCACATATCGCCGCCATCACGCCACCAGTCCGAGTTGCCACCAGATACATATCAGCCGCCATCACGCCACCAGTCTGAGTTGCCACCAGATACATATCCGCCGCCATCACGCCACCAGTCTGAGTTTCCACCATATACATATACGCGACCAGTCCGAGTTGCCACCAGATACATATCCGCCACTAGTCCGAGTTCCACCTGATTCATCTCCGCCACGACTCCTAGTCCGAGTCCAGTATTTCCTTCTCTATTTTTTATTTCGAGATCATGCCATATTAAGTGCCATAATCAAGTCGGACTCCCGGACGTCCGTGCCACCCGTAGAAGAAAAATAGTTCCAAACTAAAAAAACAAAGTCCGAAAATTTTTGGCTAGGCAGTTTTTAGACCATTTGTAGACTTTTTTGAAGAAAAAAAATGTTGTGGAGCAAAAAAAGTGAAAAAAAGATTCAGAGTGTGCTCCTCCCTTTTTTACATGCAGCACCGTGATTTTGTTAGTGTTCTAGGCTCGCGTCTCTAGCACAGTCTAGCCTCGGACCAGCACAGTACCGTTGTTGAGCATTTCTTCAACTTTGCATCTCTGAATTGATTATTGCTGACCATTTTTGCTACCATATTATAAGCCTTCCCAGCTCCATATACATCTACATCGTGCGTTTGACACCAGCTGGCAATCGCTTTATCCAAGCTTTCAGAGTTGTGACTATCACGGTTGCCCATCACCGCCTGCTGCTTGATACGTCTCCAACATATCTATAATTTTTTATTATTCCATGCTATTATATTATCTGTTTTGGATGTTTTATAGGCATTAATATGTTATTTTATATTATTTTTGGGATTAACCTATTAACCTAGAGCCCAGTGCCAGTTTTTGTTTTTCCTTGTTTTTGACTTTTACAGAAAAGGAATATCAAACGGAGTCCAAACAGAATAAAACTTTACGGTGATTTTTCTTGGACCAGAAGAACCCACGAGACTTGGAGAGGAGGCCAGAAGACCCACCAGGCGGCCACAAGCCATGGGGGCACGCTCCCCTGGATTGTGGGCCCCTCGTGGACCGTCTTGACCTAATCTTTGCACTATAAATCCTCAAATATTCCCCCTATACCAGAGGGCACACCAAAAATACTTTTCCGCCATCGCAAGCTTCTGTTCCCGTGAGATCCCATCTTGGGGCCTTTTCGGGCACTCCGCCGGAGGGGGATTCGATCACGGAGGACCTCTACATCAACCTTGCTGCCCTTCCAATGAAGCGTGAGTAGTTTACCACGGACCTAAGGGTCCATAGCTAGTAGCTAGATGGCTTCTTCTCTCTCTTTGATCTTCAATACAATGTTCTCCTCGATGTTCTTGGAGTTCTATTCGATGTAATCTTCTTTTGCAGTGCGTTTGTTGAGATCCGATGAATTGTGGATTTATGATCAGATTATCTATGAATATTATTGAGTCTTCTCTGAACTCTTTTATGCATTATTAAGATATCTTTGTATTTCTCTTTGAACTATCGGTTTGGTTTGGCCAACTAGATTGGTTTTTCTTGCAATGGGAGAGGTGCTTAGTTTTGGGTTCAATCTTGCGGTGTCCTCACCCAGTGACATAAGGGGTAGCGAGGCACGTATTGTATTGTTGCCATCAAGGATAAAAAGATGGGGTTTATATCATATTGCTTGAGTCTAACCCTCTACGTCATGTCATCTTACTTAAAGTGTTGCTCTGTTCTTATGAACTTAATACACTAGATGCAGGCAGGAGTCGGTCGATGTGTGGAGTAATAGTAGTAGATGCAGAATCATTTCGGTCTACTTGTCATGGAAGTGATGCCTATATTCATGATCATTTCCTTAGATGTCTTCATAATTATGCGCTTCTCTATCAATTGCTCAACAGTAATTTGTTTACACATTGTATGTTTTCTTCAAGAGAGAAGCCTCTAGTGAAACCTATGGCCCCGGGTCTATTTTCCATCATATATTTTCAGATCTATAAACCAAAAAACCCAAAAATACCTTGCTGCAATTTATTTATATTTACTTTAGTTTGCTCTTTCATTTATCTTTTATACCTCTCTCTATTAGATTTCACTCTTGTTCGTGACCGTGAAGGGATTGACAACCCCTTTTTCGCGTTGTGTGCAAGTGTTTGTTAGTTTGTGCAGGTGCATATATTGGAGACTTGCTTGTGCCTCCTACTGGATTGATACCTTGGTTCTTAACTGAGGGAAATACTTATCTCTACTTTGCTACATCACCCTTTCCTCTTCAAGGGAAAAATCAAAGCAAGCTCAAGAAGTAGCAGGAAGAATTTCTAGAGCCGTTGCCGGGGAGTTTCTACATAAAGCCTACCAAGTTCCTATCATAAACTCTCATCTCTTGCACTTACATTATTTTCCATTTGCCTCTCGTTTTCCTCTCCCCCACTTCTAAAACGTTTTCAGAAAAATACAAAAATATTTGCCTTTTTATTCGCCCTTCTTTCGTTTGCTTTCCATTTGCTTGTGTGCTAGATTGGTTTCTTTTCATCATTTCTGAATCAAGGGAGGTTATCGTTGAAAATTTTGAGGATCTTGCTAATAGAAATCTTGAGGAAAAACTTGGATCTTGTTCTTTAGATCGTGGAACTGAAACTCCCTCTAATCTTAGGGAAAAAAAATTCATGTGGGGGACGGTAATATTATTGGGAAGAGTGTTATTCAAGAATTCTTTGATTGTACGGGAGTTTTGCCAATTAATAAGGGATCTATTCTTCTTGATACAAATTGCTATGCGGATGCTATTGCTATGCTTGTCGTTAAACTAGAAAGAAAATCTGTGCACATTCATCCCGCTTTACAAAAGGTATTTTATGAACTTCCCAATATACTCCGTCCTAAGGCTAAAAAGATTGCAACTACCATTCTTATGTGAGAATTTGACTTCATAATACAAGAAGCTAGGAATTTTTTTATTTTCTACGATAAAAATATTGAGCATCCTCCAGTTGAAGAAATTCTCCATGATAAAGAAACTTTGGGTAGTCTAGAATCTAGAGATTATCATTCTTACAGTAACAATCTTAGGAGAAGAGTTCCCTATGCATAAATTGCTCAAGCCCTTTACCTTGATGCTTATGATAAATTTGATTGGGTAACTAAGGGAATTTACGTAGAATTTAATGATGAGTGGAAGGGGGAAATGTCTAGGGAACCCATTAAAGATGAGATACGTATTTTATATGCGGATATTTATGGTGATGATCCTGAGTATGAAATTATGAATGTTAAAATTACTAATCAAAGTCCTTTTCATGAATTGAGTTCACCTACTAGGAAGGAAAGGAAAGACAAAAGGGATTTGTTAATAAAAGTTTTGGAAGATTTGACTAGGAAAGAATTAAATGCCAAAGATGACAATACCTAGATCTATGTTTTTTGCCTAGCTAGGGGCGTTAAACAATAGCGCTTGTTGGGAGGCAACACAATTTTATTTTATGTTTTTGTTTTTTATTCTGTTTTTCAATAAACACACATTATTACCTCTATAGTAATTGTGTTTTGGTGTTTTAATTAGTGTTTAAGCCAAGTAAGACCTTTGGGATGGTCTATGGTGATAGTTGATTTGATCTTGCTGAAAAACAAAAACGTGCTTTTGATCTGAATGTTTTACAAAAGATTGATATACAAATTTCCCAGGTTTTCCTAATTTTTTAGAATTTGTGGAGTTACAGAAGTATACGAAATTTCCAGATTACTACAGACTGTTCTGTTTTTGACAGATTTTGTTTTCTATGTGTTATTTGCTTATTTTGATGAATCTATTGGTGGTATCGGGGGGGTATGAACCATGGAGAACTTGGAATACGGTAGATATAACACCAATATAAATTTAGAATGAGTTCACAACAGTACCTAAAGTGGTGCTTTATTTTATTATACTAACGGATCTTACGAGTTTTCTGTTTAGTTTTGTGTTGTGAAGTTTTCAAGTTTTGGGTAAAGATTTGAAGGACTATGGAATAAGGAGTGGCAAGAGCCTAAGCTTGGGGATGCTGTAGCGACCCGACCTCAAACGGTCAAGCCTCTGTGTATCTGTGCCATCCCTGGATCAGTATGCTGGCACACACAGTACATCAATGTATATATCAAAGTGCAATCACATGTATAAATAACGTAAAACTAATATATACCTAAGTCTCAGCGCAAACAAACAAACGGGTGTGGAGGCCCATCAACGCCATCGGCAGGTTGAGTGTAGACCGTAACCCAACAACAAAACTCACTCGTCGTAGAAATAATCCTGCAACATGATACGTTGCAATCGTGTAGGTCAGTACATTGAATGTACCGGCAAGATCACTGTAAGAAAACAGATGATAAAACTATACTATATGCAATATGGCTTTGTGGCTCTGTGTCTAAGATTTTGTTTGCGTAAAAGCTGCTTTTTATTTTCCTTACAACAAAGGAAATAACCGGAGTCTGTACTACGGGATTTTCTATCATGACATGGTTCCGCCAACCGATGTCTCATAGCCCAAAATCATCATTAGTTTCCCACAATTAAGTTATCGGTCCGGTGTTGAGAGTTCAGAGATAGATCCAAGTCCAGAGGCTCAAATTGTCCGTAACCGGGGACACGGCTAATCGATTAGGTTTTAACCCTCTGCAGAGGTTTGTACACTTTACCTGCAAGATTCGATCCCTCCCTTTTCGTCCTCGCACTTCAGATCGTTTGAGAACAGGACGATCGAAACATGGTCTTCCAAAGAGTTCCTCTGACCTCTGTTCGGTGCTCATCCAATCCTACCGTAGTTCTACATCTGCTAGCACCGTCCCAGCCAGAGTCACCACTAGGGTCAACCAAGCCAGAGCCCATAGTGACTTGCGGTTGCACAGGTAAGCTTCCGGGCATGAAGTATTCTTCCATCTCTTTGAGTCTGGGTGAAGCTTTCCGCAAGATGTCATGGCGCTTCTCCATGCATCCCGGCCATCCACTGGTTGCTCCAGGGTGCCCATCAAATCCGTCCTTCACCCAGTAGTGTGTATTGAATTCTTGTCTCGAGTCTCGAAATCTTGAGGTCTTGAAGTCCTGAAGATGCAGTCCTTGCCGATGCCATCATGAAGTCGATGCCATCATGAAGTTGTCAACATTGACGTAGGGGGTCCTTCATACTCACACCACTCCTGAGCACTCATACCAACCCCGTCTACTATAGCGTAGCATTTAAACTACATAACGTCCCGGGCTTGATAACAGGGAGATGGGTTCCTACCTCATGCATTCTACTCAACTACAAGAAGTCAATAACACTACTCGAGGGATCATGAATGGTGACACTAAATGCAATAAAAACATGGGTATGAATAACATGGTCAAAATGAACTTGCCTGGTAAGTTGATGAAGATAAGAACGCTCTCGAAAATAACTTGATACTATTCGTCACTCCGATGTAAATCTATATTAAACATTCATAGCATTCATATAAGCAAACATCCTAGCAAGAAATTCTAACACTCATAATAAAATCAACAGATAAAAGCAACAAAGAAAACCAAATAGAAACCTAAAGAAACCTATAGAGTTTTTACAACCAACACAAAGTAGTTTTTTTGACCTAGTTAAACTTAACAGCAAATAAAATACTAAATAAAATACTAAATTAACAGCAAAGAGAATAGAGTTTCATTAAAATAACAGAAAGAATTTTTCATAAACTTTTCGTAGCAAAAGAAACAAATAAAAGCTTTTATGAAACTCAAACTATTACCTATACAAGTTTTCATACAAAACTAAAGAAAATAAAATTTTAAAATAAAATAAAATTGTCTACTGTTCAATAACAGTAACAAAACTAAATTTGTCAAAAAAACAAAAAGGTTTTTTTTAGTTAAAAACAAATAAATACTAAGAGAAAAGAAAAATAACACTAAACTATATAAAACAGTACTGTTTTGCCTAAAATCGTATTTTAAAATAAACAAAAACTAATTTGCAAAAGCCTACTGTTTAGACAAAAGGTCAAGTGATCACTAGCAAAAAGAATTAATCAAAAAGCTATTTTTAAATAAAAGTTATTAGCAATCTAGTATTTGTAACAAATCTGTTTGAATTCAAAATTTCAAAAGTTCAAAAATAATTTTTGTTGGTTTCTCTGGATACATGGGATTTTTTTGAAATCGTAGAAAAAAGAAACATCAAAATCGGAGTTGTAGATCTAAAGATATAAAAAAAGAAAACTGAATAAAAAAAACAGAAACGAAAAAAAAACAGATGGTGTGCTAGCTACGTAGCGGGCTGTACAGGGGTGTGCGATCTGAAGCTAAGCAACGCTCGGTCGCAAGATCACTAAAACGTACACGTGCATTTAATTTAACAGAAGACCGGTGAACCGGTTTGATCTAAACCATAATAAACCGTATACTAAACCGACCAACCGATCTAAATAAAAACCAATCTAAAAAAACCAAAACGCTTTGATCGATCTACAGAAAAAAAAGGAGGCGAAGGGAGGCGCTTTTAGAGAACGCTGAACAGAGAAGAGTACGCGTGGGCAGGGAAGTGGACTTCGGCGTGGCGGCGGCTCCGGTCGACGGCGACGTCGACTGTGATGTCCAGCCGATGTGGTGTGACGAGGGCGTCCGATTTTCTGTTGATGGTGAGGCGAGGAGACGTCAGGGTCGAGCGGGCATTGGCGTAAACTCTCGTGCTCTGTGTGAACTCCGGCGGCGTTGCGAGCTTGAGGCGGTGGCTCCGGTTGAACCTGGGTGCTGAAATCATGTCAAAGAGGTGCCTAAAGGCGAGGGGAATCAAAGAACAGAGGGAGAGATCTCGAGGAGGCTCATCGACGATGCACTCGTCCGACGAAAAAGCTTCGGTGGCCGAGATCGGAACGAAGACGGCGTGTGGTATGGTGGGTTTGGGGCGTGGGTTTTCAAAGGGAATCGGGAGAGGGACTGGCCAGGTATTTATAGGACATATTCTTGGGGCAGGGGGCAGCTTCGGGGATCGGATTCCGGAGATCGCGGATACGGGCGGCATGGCAATCTTCTGTTCTGTTTCTTCCCGTGAGGAGCAAGAAGAAAGAAAAAAAAGAAAAAAAACGAGGGAGAGATAGATCGTGAAATGGAGGGGTGGCGGTGGCTCGTGGGAGTCCCTCCCGTATGTGCGCTAGCCCTAGCGCCAGCGCTGGGCTGGGCCGGCCGGTGCGCCTCGCCTGGCCTGGCCTGCGGGTGTTTTTTTTAATAAAACAACGAGGAAAAGAAAACAAATAAACCAAATAAAAAATTATATAGGCATATAATATACCAAAAATTTTAGAATAAAATTTCCTAAAACATGAACATATTTTCATGATGAAATAAAATAAAATTTTTTTTTGCAATAACTCCAAAATGAAAGGAAATTTGAGTTTCAAATAAATCGTCAAACATTGTCTCTGATTTTATTTTTTTTGGAGTGTCATATTCCTCCTCTCATATATATTTTTTATCAGAGAATTTTTGACAAGATGCAAACTTAAAATTAGATAGGGATTCAAAATGAAAAAAATAGGGAAAGTCCTTTTATTCCCTCTCATTTGATTTTTTTTCGAATTCCACTCACTTTCAAACAAACAATCAAGCATACAATCATATTTATTTAATTAATATAACATTCCAAAATTTAGAATTTTGGGATGTTACAGATGCCCAAGGCACCCCAAGGTAATATTCAAGGACAACCAAGCATCTAAGCTTGGGGATACCCCAGATGGCATCCCCTCTTTTGTCTTCAATCCATCGGTAAATTTACTTGAGGCTATATTTTTATTCACCACATGATATGTGTTTTGCTTGGAGCGTCTTGTATGATATGAGTCTTTTCTTTTTAGTTTTCTACAATCATCCTTGTTGTACACACCTTTCGAGAGGGACACACTTTAATCGTGAATTTATTAGAATACTCTATGTGCTTCACTTATATCTTTTGAGCTAGGCACAGTTTGCTCTAGTGCTTCACTTATATCTTTTTAGAGCACGGCGGTGGTTTTATTTTATAGAAATTATTGAACTCTCATGCTTCACTTATATTTATTTTGAGAGTCTTAATCAGCATGGTAATTTGCTTAGGTTATGAATTTAGTCCTAATATGATGGGCATCCAAGAGGGATATAATAAAAACTTTCATATAAAGAGCATTGAATATATGAGAAATTTGATTCCTTGCATTTGTTTTGAGATATAAAGATGGTGATATTAGAATCATGCTAGTGAGTAATTGTGGATTGGTAGAAATACTTGTGTTAAAGTTTGTGATTCTCGTAGCATGCACGTATGGTGAACCGTTATGTGATGAAGCCGGAGCATGATTTATTCTTTGATTGTCTTCCTCATGAGTGGCGGTCGGGGACGAGCGATGGCCTTTTCCTACCAATCTATCCCTCTAGGAGCATGCGTATTAGTACTTTGCTTTGATGGCTAATAAACTTTTGCAATAAGTATGTGAGTTCTTTATGACTAATGTTGAGTCCATGGATTATACGCACTCTCACCCTTCCACCATTGCTAGCCTCTCTAGTACCGCGCAACTTTTGCCGGTGCATTAAACCCACCATATACCCTTCCTCAAAACAGCCATCATACCTACCTATTATGGCATTTCCATAGCCATTCCGAGATATATTGCCATGCAACTTCCATTGTTCCGTTTTATTATGACACATACCATCATTGTCATATTGTTCGCATATACATGAGGCATTCATATAGAGTCATATCTTTGTTCTAGTATCGAGTTGTAATTCTTGAGTTGTAAGTAAATAAAAGTGCGTTGATCATCATTATTAGAGCATTGTCCCATGTGAGGAAAGGATGATAGAAGCTATGATTCCCTCACAAGTTGGGATGAGTCTCCGGACATTAAAAAATAAAAGAGGCCAAAGAAGCCCAAATAAAAAAGAGGCCAAAGAAGCCCAAAAAAATGAGAGAAAAAGAGAGAAGGGACAATGTTACTATCCTTTTCCACACTTGTGCTTTGAAATAGCACCATGTTCTTCATGATAGAGAGTCTACTATTTTGTCACTTTCATATACTAGTGGGAATTTTTCATTATAGAACTTGGCTTGTATATTCCAATGATGGGCTTCCTCAAATTTCACTAGGTCTTCATGACCAAGCAAGTTGGATGCACACCGACTTAGTTTCTTTTTGAGCTTTCATACACTTATAGCTCTAGTGCATCCATTGCATGGCAATCCCTACTCACTTGCATCGATATCAATTGATGGGCATCTTCATAGCCCATTAATTTGCCTAGTTGATGTGAGACTTTCTCCTTCCTTTTGTCTTCCCCACAACCACCATATTATATTCCACCTATAGTGCTATGTCCATGGTTCACGCTCATGTATTGCGTGAAAGTTGAAAATTTTTGAGAACATTAAAAGTATGAAACAATTGCTTGGCTTGTCATTGGGGTTGTGCATGATGAAATTTTTTGTGTGATGAAGATGGAGCATAGCCAGACTATATGATTTTGTCGGGATAACTTTCTTTGGCCATGATATTTTGAGAAGACATGATTGCTTTATTAGTATGCTTGAAGTATTATTGTTTTTATGTCGATATTAAACTTTTGTTTTGAATCTTATGGATATGAATATTCTTGTCACAATAAAGGAAATTGCATTGATAAATATGTTAGGTAGCATTCCACATCAAAAATTCTGTTTTTATCATTTACCTACTCGAGGACGAGCAGGAATTAAGCTTGGGGATGCTTGATACGTCTCCAACGTATCTATAATTTTTTATTGTTCCATGCTATTATATTATCTGTTTTGGATGTTTTATATGCATTAATATGCTATTTTATATTATTTTTGGGACTAACCTATTAACCTAGAGCCCAGTGCCAGTTTGTGTTTTTTCTTGTTTTTGACTTTTACAGAAAAGGAATATCAAACGGAGTCCAAATGGAATAAAACTTTACGGTGATTTTTCTTGGACCAGAAGAAACCCACGAGACTTGGAGAGGAGGACAGAAGACCCATGAGGCGACCACAAGCCGTGGGGCATGCCCCTGGCTTGTGGGCCCCTCGTGGACCGTCTTGACCTAATCTCTGCACTATAAATCCTCAAATATTCCCCCTATACTAGAGGGCACACTAAAAATACTTTTCCGCCGCCGCGAGCTTCTGTTCCCATGAGATCCCATCTTGGGGCCTTTTCCGGCACTTCGCCGGAGGGGGATTCGATCACGGAGGACCTCTACATCAACCTTGCTGCCCTTCTGATGAAGCGTGAGTAGTTTACCATGGACCTAAGGGTCCATAGCTAGTAGCTAGATGGCTTCTTATCTCTCTTTGATCTTCAATACAATGTTCTCCTCGATGTTCTTGGAGTTCTATTCGATGTAATCTTCTTTTGCGGTGCGTTTGTTGAGATCCGATGAATTGTGGATTTATGATCAGATTATCTATGAATATTATTTGAGTCTTCTCTGAACTCTTTTATGCATGATTAAGATATCTTTGTATTTCTCTTCGAACTATCGGTTTGGTTTGGCCAACTAGATTGGTTTTTCTTGCAATGGGAGAGGTGCTTAGTTTTGGGTTCAATCTTGCGGTGTCCTCACCCAGTGACAGAAGGGGTAGCGAGGCACGTATTGTATTGTTGCCATCAAGGATAAAAAGATGGGGTTTATATCATATTTATTGAGTTTATCCCTCTACATCATGTCATCTTACTTAAAGCGTTGCTCTGCTCTTATGAACTTAATACTCTAGATGCAGGCAGGAGTCGGTCGATGTCTAGAGTAATAGTAGTAGATGCAGAATCGTTTCGGTCTACTTGTCATGGACATGATGCCTATATTCATGATCATTGCCTTAGATGTCTTCATAATTATGCGCTTTTCTATCAATTGCTCAACAGTAATTTGTTTACCCACCGTATGTTTTCTTCAAGAGAGAAGCCTCTAGTGAAACCTATGCCCCCCGGGTCTATTTTCCATCATATATTTTTAGATCTATAAACAAAAAACCCAAAAATACCTTGCTACAATTTATGTATATTTACTTTAGTTTGCTCTTTTATTTATCTTTTATACCTATCTCTACTAGATCTCACTCTTGTTCGTGACCGTGAAGGGATTGACAACCCCTTTTTCGCGTTGTGTGCAAGTGTTTGTTAGTTTGTGCAGGTGCATATATTGGAGACTTGATTGTGCCTCCTACTGGATTGATACCTTGGTTCTTAACGGAGGGAAATACTTATCTCTAATTTGTTGCATCACCCTTTCCTCTTCAAGGGAAAAATCAACGCAAGCTCAAGAAGTAACACTGCTGGGTAAGAACTGGTAAGCAATTGAGATTCGCTTGACGGATTTGTGACTCCACCACACCACCACACCACTTCCTAGTAGTCTGTAGGATCATATTATTGTGTGTTTATGTTGCTACTAACCATGGCAGGATCACAAGCCGACGAGACTGACTTGGAGAACATGACGAAGAAGGCGTTACATGATAAATTTCAACAAGTGATGACTGAACAGGTGCAAGATGTGCTAAATAGATTTGAAGAGGCCATGGAGAAGATCGATGGTATTGAGAAGACGTCCAAAACAAAGCTCGATGGCAAGTTTAATGAACTGCTCGCGCGTCTTCCACAAGCACCACCGGCTGCACCTGTCGCACCTCTGCAACAACGACAACAACATCAACAATGTCGCCTTCCAAATCAAGTGGGACGAGCATTGCGCGTTCCCCTTGAGCCCGGACAAACTTCCGGTGCTGCTGCACCTACTGTTGATGCTTCTGTGGCTCCTGTTGCTGCTGCCGAGGAGGACTATGATTACGAGGGCGATTATGAGGAAGAGGTTGATGGAAATCAGAAGTACGTGCAACCACCAGCACAAGCACCAGGTCATCCACATGCATTCCATCGCAACGGTAGGGCTGCACCACCACCTCAGGTACGAGATTACGACCATGTTCCTAAACTGAAATTGAATATTCCACCTTTTGAGGGTAGATACGTTCCTGATGTCTATCTTATGTGGGAGTTAGAAACTGAACAACATTTCACATGCTTACAATATCCTGAGGATAGATGTGTTGCTGCTGTTGTTTGTGAATTCACTAGTTTTGCTTTTGTTTGGTGGTCCAAACATTGTAGATTATATCATGATAATATCCCTACTACTTGGGCTGCTTTGAAAATTGCTATGCATATTCGTTGGGTTCCACCATATTATCAACATGAATTACTCCAAAAATTGCAGCGTTTAAAACAAGGGAATTTTTTTGTAGAGGAATATTACAAACTGGTATGATTAGATGTGGCATTGTTGAGGATAATGAAGCTATGCTTGCATGTTTTATGGGTGGATTAAATAGAGAGATTCAGACCATTCTAGAGTATAAGGAGTATAATAATATCACTTGTTTATTCCATCTTGCTTGCAAAGTTGAACGCGAAGTGCAGGATCGACGGGCATTGGCGCGAACTAATTTTTCTGTAGGTCGATCTTCGTCATGGACACCACGTACATCCTCTACTTCCACACATCCTACTGCAGCACCGCCGACTTCAGCCGCCAATTCCAACCGAGATACAAGAAAACAGGCACCACCACCACCATCTGCCAAGAGCACACCTTCTGGGCCCGCACAGAGCTCTTCTTCATCCATGGCATCAACAGGGCAAACACATGAGGTTATATGTCGTCGTTGCAAGGGCGGAGGTCACTATGCGAGCAAATGTCCATCTCCGCGTGTGATGATTGTTACTGAGGATGGTGGGTATGAGTCCGCTAGTGATTATGATGAGGAGACTTTGGCTCTTATTGCTAGTGAAGAGCAGGGTGGACATGATTCTGAACAAGAGACGCAATACATGGCTGTTGAAGACGCTGACATGTATGAAACTTTAGTTGCTCAACGTGTTTTGAGTGTGCAGGTAACACAAGCTGAGCAAAACCAGAGGCACAATTTGTTCCATACAAAGGGAGTTGTGAAGGAACGTTTTGTTCGCGTCATCATTGATGGAGGGAGCTGCAACAACTTGGCTAGCATGGAGATGGTGGAGAAGTTGTCCCTCACCACAAGACCACATCCGCATCCATACTACATCCAATGGTTTAACAACAGCGGCAAGGTTAAGGTTACACGTACTGTTCGTGTGCATTTTAGTATCGCTACATATGCCGATTATGTTGATTGTGATGTGGTACCCATGCAAGCATGTTTCTTATTACTTGGTAGACCATGGCAATTTAAAAAAAATTATGTACCGCATGGTAGAAACAATCATTATACTCCTGTTCATAAGGATAAACATATTACTTTGCTTCCTATGTCACCATATTCCATTTTGAAAGATGATATTGATAGAGCTAGTAAAGCAAAACAGGAGCAAAATAAGAGTGAAAATCAGATTGTGGCAAAAGAATTTGCGCAACAAATGAAGCCAGCCTGGTAACAAACCATCATCTCATGTTGCCTCTGAAATTAAATTGAAAAGTGGATGTTTACTTGCCACCAAATCTGATATTGTTGATTTAGCTTTCAGCAAATTTGTTTGCTATGCTTTTGTGTGCAAAGAGGCATTATTTTCATTCGAGGACGTGCCTTCCTCTTTGCCTGGTGTTGTCATTAACATTTTTGCAGGAGTTCGTTGATGTCTTTCCACAAGATGTGCCACCGGGATTACCACCTATTCCAGGGATTGAGCATCAAATTGATTTCATTCCCGGTACATCGCTACCCAACTGTGCACCATACCATACCAATCCGGAGGAGACGAAGGAGATTATGCGTCAAGTACAGGAGCTGCTCGACAAAGGTTATATACGTGAATCTCTTAGTCCTTGTGTTGTTCCTATTATACTAGTTCCAAAAAAGGATGGTACATCACGTATGTGTGTTGATTGTAGAGGCATTAATAATATTATTATTCGTTATCGTCATCCTATTCCTAGGCTAGATGATATGCTTGATGAATTGAGTGGCTCTACAATATTCTCCAAAGTTGATTTGCGTAGTGGATACCATCAAATTCGTATGAAATTGGGAGATGAATGGAAAACAACATTTAAAACTAAGTTTGGGTTATATGAGTGGTTAGTCATGCCTTTTGGGTTAACTAATGCACCTAGTACTTTCATGAGATTAATGAACGAAGTTTTACGTGCTTTCATTGGATGATTTGTGGTAGTCTATTTTGATGATATACTGATTTATAGCAGATCTTTGGAGGAACATTTGGAACATTTACGTGTTGTTTTTATTGCGCTACGTGATGCATGTTTGTTTGGTAACCTTGGGAAGTGCACCTTTTGCATCGACCGAGTATCTTTTCTTGGCTATGTTGTTACTCCACAGGGAATTAAAGTTGATAAAGCCAAGATTGAAGCTATTGAGAGTTGGCCGCAACCCAAAACGGTCACACAAATGAGGAGTTTTCTTGGACTCGCTGGTTTCTATAGGCGTTTTGTGAGGGATTTCAGCACCATTACTGCACCTCTCAATGAGCTTACAAAGAAGGATGTGCCTTTTGTTTGGGGTACCGCGCAGGAAGAAGCCTTCACGGTATTGAAAGATAAGTTGACACATGCTTCTTTACTCCAACTTCCTGATTTTAATAAGACTTTTGAGCTTGAATGTGATGCTAATGTAATTGGATTAGGAGGTGTGTTATTACAAGATGGTAAACCTATTGCATACTTTTCTGAAAAATTGAGTGGGCCTAGTCTGAACTATTCTATTAATGACAAATAATTATATACTCTTGTTCGGACTTTAGAAACATGGCAACATTATTTATGGCCCAAAGAATTTGTTATACATTCTGATCATGAATCTTTGAAACATATTATAAGTCAAGCAAAACTGAATCGTAGACATGCTAAATGGGTTGAATTCATTAAGACTTTCCCTTATGTCATAAAACACAAGAAGGTTAAAGAAAATGTTATTACTGATGCTTTGTCTCGTCGCTATACTATGCTTTCACAACTTGACTTTAAAATATTTGGTTTGGAGACCATCAAAGATCAATATGTGCATGATGCTGAATTTAAAGATGTATTGCAGAATTGTAAAGCAGGGAGAACGTGGAACAAGTTCATCGTTAATGATGGATTTGTGTTCCGTGCTAACAAACTATTCATTCCAGCTAGCTCTGTTCGTCTTTTGTTGTTGCAGGAGGCACATGGAGGAGGATTAATGGGACACTTTGGTGTAAAGAAGACGAAGGACGTACTTGCTACACATTTATTTTGGCCAAAGATGAGACGGGATGTTGAGCGTTTTGTTGCTCGCTGCACTACATGTCAAAAAGCTAAGTCACGACTCAATCCTCATGGTTTATATATGCCTTTGCTTGTACCTAGTGTTCCATGGGAGGATATATCTATGGACTTTGTTTTAGGTTAACCTCGAACAAAGAAGGGGAGGGATAGCATATTTGTTGTCGTGGATAGATTCTCGAAAATGGCACACTTTATACCATGTCATAAAAGCGATGATGCTGCTAATGTTGCTGATTTGTTCTTTCATGAAATTATTCGCTTGCATGGTGTGCCAAATACAATTGTTTCAAATCATGATACTAAATTTCTTAGTCACTTTTGGAGATGTTTATGGGCTAAGTTGGGGACTAAACTGCTTTTTAGTACTACATGTCACCCCCAAACCGATGGACAAACTGAAGTAGTCAATAGAACTTTGTCTACTATGCTTAGGGCTATTTTGAAGAATAACCTTAAAATGTGGGAAGAATGCTTGCCTCATATTGAATTTGCTTATAAACGTTCGTTGCATTCTACTACTAAGATGTGCCCTTTTGAGATTGTGTATGGTTCCCTACCTCGTGCACCCATTGATTTGTTGCCTCTTCCATCTTCGGAGAAGGTTAATTTTGATGCTAAACAACATGTTGAATTGATCTTAAAAATGCATGAGTTAACTAAGGAAAATATTGAGCGCATGAATGCTAAATATAAACTTGCTAGAGATAAGGGTAGAAAACGTGTCGTCTTTGCAACTGGAGATCTTGTTTGGTTACATTTGCGTAAGGATAGGTTTGCTGATTTGCGCAAGTCAAAGCTAATGCCACGTGCTGATGGTCCTTTTAAGGTGTTAGAGAAAATAAATGATAATTCATATAAATTTGAGCTACCTGCAGATTTTGGGGTTAGTCCCACTTTTAACATTACAGATTTGAAGCCTTACTTGGGTGAGGAAGATGAGCTTCCGTCGAGGATGACTTCAATTCAAGAAGGGGAGGATGATGAGGACATCACTAACAAAGTTACACCCACAGCCCCTACTGCTGCATATACTGGACCAATTACTAGAGCTTGCGCACGCCAATTAAATTACCAGGTACTTTCGTTTCTTGGTAACGATTTTAATGTTCATGAGGATATGATGCTGCCTAAATTGGATACATTTGTTTTGCTTACAAATGAAGGGCCTAGCTTGGTCAATAAGGATGAACATTGGAGCAAGATCAAGCATGGAGATGATGGCATGCGTAAGGGGAACAAGAACAGAGTTTCATGTGATGATTTCATGGCTTTGAAGCCACCATAATGAGTGCATGAAGGCTTGGATGAAATATACAAGATGTTACATCATAAATTTCGTCCAGAGGCTATTATAGGTGTTGCATCACATTATTATTGGGCCAGGCCCATGTAATTTTGAAATACTTTAGTATAGGCTATTTTTAGAGTCCGTATGTGCGGGGAAATGGAGTTAGGGTTGGTTTCGGACCCCTCCTCCAAGGGTTCACCAAATTCCCCCCTATTCCTCCATATATACAGCCCTTAGGGCGTCGTTTAGACTTTGGGTTTTGTTTAGATTAAAGTTCATCATAGCTGCAACTTTGCATACTTCATTTGTATTCAACGACCAGACAAAGACGTCACAGAACCCCACTTTGATCAATAAAGCTTTCCTCTTAAATTCTCAATATTTAGATTGCAATCTTAGTTTCTTGCTTGTTCTTCGTTTGCTTGCAGGAAACAGACCTTCATGGTCAGGTTGATCGTGCTCCGGCATGGTCAATAACCTCTTGGAGTTGGTTTAGTGATTGCTAAGGCACGACATCCTCGCACGTTCATAGTCGGATCGTCAAAGTCTACTCCACCTAAAACGATAGCCACCATCTCATCGAAAGACAGGACACCTTTGCCTCTATCACAATGTGAATAAGTACTTCAATTAAAATGAATATTGTTTCCATAATCCTTGAATCGCCGCCACAAAGCAGAATATCAATGGAGCAAGGAAGCACAATACAACAAGAATCTATGTTCATCTGGAACCAAAGGGGTCTCAATGAAATTTGTGATGGACAAATCCATGACTAAATTGGAAGATAAACAATAATATGGACCTGTGGTGACAAGTATGGGAGGTATAAATCCGAGCACATTAACGACTCTCTAAGAAAAGCTTAAGTATTCCTATTGGAGCAACAAATGCCAAATCTTCCAAGGTTCTCTTTAGAGCCTGCTTTTCCTACTGAGTACTCACCCATGATAAGAGATACATATGAGAACTTATGTATCAATTGCTAAGAGCTTTGTCCCTCAAAACATAATCTACACATGAAAAGGCTATGAAAAAAGTTATTGTACTACACCTTCAACTTCCATAATATTTTAATGGAAGCAACTGAAAGAGGCAACTACTTAGATTATTAGGTTCCTTACAAAATTATTCACTACATCACTTAACTACCACATCTTTTTTAAATGTGCCACCATATAAATGTTAATACACAATGGACGGCATCAACTGTCATTAGTGTGTCAGATACATGATCACAAAAACCAGCAAAGAAATAGCCAAAAATAGGAATTGTTCTAGATATAATGCTACATGATGTTTTTTTAACAAAAAATGAGGATTTTTGTTAAATGGTCATACAATGGACAATTCGTAAGCACTTCAGTGACAACTCTATTACATTAACAATTAAATAATTTTCTATTCTGAGAAGTGAGGATAACAGGCTAATAATCTAACGTCACAAAGCTCAACTACTCGGTCGGGTTGCGAACAATACAAAGGCATATAATTTAAAAATACGAAAAACTTGTTACAGTAGTACTATTACTTACAAATGAAAGTGTATGTTTCCTGAGCAAACTGAACTTTCTGGAATATTTGTTTCTTGACAATCAATGTTCAGTTTAGAATGCACAAAGAGTGTCGTGGTATACCATTGTCCTAGTTCGATTTTTGTATAGCTTAATTTCTTATGCAGGAGAGCTAAATATGCACAAATTATAGAACCATCAGATAGCTGGCACATGGCAGCCTGCTACCGTAAATTGGTGAAACGATATGAGCCAGCAACATAATAACATGGAAAGCATATATGAGAAATCGAAAATTTCTATTCCTTTGGCACAAAGCCAATACGAAATCCAGCCCCTGATATTAGTGAATCATATTAGTGAATCCTGTTGAAAATGAAGAATAGGCTAAATGCAAAAGTATAATTACTTTTATATGACATAAAATAGACTGCAAGAAGACACTGTTGCACATAGCACAAAGTGCTTATAAAGCAAGAAATCTACCAAAAATTGAAAAAACAAAGCAAGGAAAAAAAGTTTAGAAAGTTGAACCATCTCATAAACATAGGAAGAAATATAAAGGAGAAAATTCAATAGTCAGTACGAAAAAGAAGGTCTCAGTATAACATAAACTCTGTACATCCAAATTGCTAGGGAGATCCTCTGCTGGACAACTCCTGCAAGGACGTCCGGCATGCTGCACCTCTTACTTCTAAACACATGAAGAACTCAACATGTATGTGCCGAATGAAAAGATCCTCATGAAAAGTTAAAATATTCTATCAAGGTTTGCCTTTAACTACATCCTTCTTAAACGTCATTCTTTGCATAGAATCTTCACTCTAACAACATTCTATCATGCAGAGATCACATTTTTCATGACAAACACCCCTCACAATAGAAAATCTATATCAGAGTAGAAATTATAGGTAGCCTTGATGAGAATATACTAATGGTTAGATCGTGCATCACCTTCATCACTGTTCCAACCTTTACCATCATTCCTCATATTGTGCAATATCTCATGTGCTTTTGCTTTCAGCTCTCCATTCGCTCCTTCCACGGAATGCAGCCATAACCACACGCAGCAAGACCCTTTGACGGGTCCATAGACGTTGGTTACACTGCAAGAAAACAATGTTATATTTCTGAATTCCACATAAGTGCTAAAAAGTTAGCAGGGCAGAATGAAAGTTTTCTAGGCTTTTACTCCTTGCATCATGCAACTATTACCTTTCTATCATGTGGCCTAGCCAGCATTTAGGATACACACTCAGATATACGATGTTACTGCAGTTCCAAGATCTAGTCTACTCACTTGTGAAATGGCATGAAACAGGTAGTGTTGGTTTATATGGAAGATAATTCCTCAATGATGCATATGCTATGGTGTGTGAATTATTTGCAGAATCAAATTCTTTCTGGACAAAGATTTTTGTAACTTTCTCGAAGAAAAATAATAATTATTTGCATAATGAAATTCTCTCCGGACACAGACTGTCGAACACATGGAGTGGGATGCTTCTTACCTCGGCAGGCAACACCTCTCCCAGGAGATTCCCAAGCGATGAAATCCCCCTCGCAACAGGTGCAACGTCGATCAACATCAAACACCACGCCGTGTGTATGCGAAATTCAGATGCAGCAACAATACCAAAATTCAGCTAGTAGTAGGAGAGCAGTGGTGCAGCACCACATCATCGCTATCTCTATCGTTCTCCTTTTCACAGCCGACCGAGCCCGTTCCTTTCTTCTATGCCTCCATCTTCTCACCGGTGATGATCCCACCACCCCTGCTTCTTTCCCATCGTCAATTACCACATCTATCATATGGTGCCGGCGGCGTGCACCATTGATGCAGAGCGTGACCCAGTGTGTACGAGTGGATGATGCAGCAATGTGCTTCATTATATTTCTGTTGGTTACCTACACAAGTTTGAGACCTTTTAAAGTACAATTGCCCTTGGTACTATAATTTAAGAAGGATCAAAGGATGAGTGTAAGAAATCATATATGGATCAGTGGTAGTACAAGAATCACATAAACAAGTCTGCATGGATGAAAATTGTAACATAATTAGCTTACCATGTCCCCGAGGCCCAACATCATGTTGTCATCATAAGTGCTTCCTAGAACAATCCTTGAGGCCAACAAATTCCTAGGGACGACATGCTTCACCTGAAGCTCTATCTTCTTTCTTATCAGTTGCAACCCAGGCAAGATGAACTCGTTTGCTACTGTTGGGCCCGTGGGACTGGGGGTACCCAGGCCCGTCGGCCTGCGGCCCAGGGCGCGGTGCCTCCAGAAGGCCCAAGCTGGCGCACCACCAGGGCTTCATGAGCTGGACCCTTGCGAGGGCCTCGCCTCGCAAGGAGTGCGTCATCGAGTGTTAACGAGAGCCTCGCGAGGCGGATTCCCGAGGCCCCTCGCGGAGGCATGCATATCAAGGGTCATGCAACGGAGCTGCGCGGCCCTGCGTCTTCACGTGGGTGACGCGCGTGGCAACGAGCGGAGCCAGAGGGGCGCCAGCAAGGGTGGATGAGGAGGCTTTCCTCTTCCGTGCTAAGGGAGCATGGACAGCGCACTGGTTCCCGAAGCAATCCCCAAAGGTTGCCACTTTGGTGCTAGAAGACTAGGATGGCAGGCTCGTCAGGACGGAGGTCATCACCGAGCCCACCGACGCGTCATGACAGGAAGCTTTCGCAGGCGAAGACCACCTTTAGTCAGGATAAGTTGTACTCTTGTCCCCCTTCAAATTTGGCCGTTGCGGCAACCCTTCCTGCCTTGTGTTTTCGGGGGAAGAGGACCAAGGCTAGTATAAGTATAGATAGGGCACCGCCGTAGAGGGGACAGATTCAGGGACTCTCCCGAGGCCACTCTCTCTCTCTCTCTCTCTCTCTCTCTTGTACCCACATACTCATCCTCCCTCGCGAGGCAATCCAACCACAAAGCAGGAGTAGGGTCTTACACCGCAAGTGATGAGGACATGACTACCTTGGATACGACCAAAAATATTGCATACATGTATATTTGTGAGGTGATTTCTAATGCAAACTATGCAATAATTTATTTGTGTCATCCAGGACAAAAATACTTCACAAACTTTTGTGCCATGTCTAATTGCAGGTGTATGGGACATTTGTACAATTCACATATGAAGATAAGGGAAAAAGGTAAGTTTAGGTGTTGTTCAAAAAGTCCTCTCACGTCACTTTTGGGCCAAGAGAAGATAGAGTCCAAGTCTCTCATGTTCTGGATTCAGATTCGGACTGCACAGACATACCTGACTCAAAACGCCAAGAACTTTTTCATACGGACTCCGAATTGGGTGATTCTTTTTTTTTGTTGGAAAGTAGATTTCGTGCTATTTCCAACCCAATTGGATTCACCTTAAAATTCGTCCGGAGCTATGAGTTATCGATGAAACAATCTGATGCTGCAGCAGAATCCGAGTCAAACTACAAGTCCAAAGGTGTTGCATCACCTCCACTTGGGCCCATGAGCCTTGTACGACCTAGGGTTAGTTTTAGGCTGCCTTGGGACGTCCTCCCACCTCCTTGGCCGCCACCCCTTACTCCTATATAAGTAGATCCATCTAGTAGCTTTTTCCTTGGGGGTTTTGTTTAGATTAAAAGTTCGCCATAGCTGCAACTTCGCGTACTCCGTTTGTGTTCAACGACCAGACCAAGACGTCACAGAACCCCACCTTGATCAATAAAGCTTTCATCTTATATTCGCAATATCCAGATTGCAAATCTTAGTTTCTTGCTTGTTCTTCGTTTGCTTGCAGGAGATAGACCCTCGTGGTCAGGTTGATTGTGCTCCGGCGTGGTCAATAACTCTCGGAGTTGGTTTAGCGATTGCTAAGGCGCGATGTCCTCGCACGTTCGTAGTCGGATCGTCAAAGTCTACTCCACCAAAAATGATAGCTATCATCTCATCGAAAGATCGGGACACCCTTGCCTCTATCAAGTGGTATCAGTTTTCAGGTTGCTCGGTGAGAATTTTCAGTTATCCCTAGATTAGATTTATTTTCTTACCTATTGTCCAAAGAAAAATCCACAAAAAAAGTTAGATCTGTTCATCCTTTGTCCAAGCCAGTCTGAGCCTTCGCAATTTTCTTTTCAGTGCTTGTATAGTTGAATTATCGGTTGCATCGTCGTGTCGAGTTGCTGGTCTTAGTGTCTAGTTCGTTTAGAGTTTCGAGTTCTGTTCACATTAGTCACGCCACCGCTGCATCGTTATTCCTTCCGCTGTCCACCATCCCATCCATCAATTTCCACATCGTGCTACCCACCGTTCATTGTCATAATCATAGTTGAGGTCGTTCACATCTTTGCTTGATCCAATCTGCATCTTATCTAGTTTGTTTTGAAAAGAGGGAGAGAGAACAAAAAAGACAGAGAAAAAAAAAGAGAGAGAAAAAAAGGTAAAAAAAAGTCAGAGAAAAAAAAGAGAGAAAGAAAAAGAAAAGAAAAATTGTGAGGAAAAAAAAGAGAGAAGAAAAAAAAACAAAATTCGGATATATCTAGACTCAATCTCGTAGCTGAATTCGGATTGGAATCTGTTTTGCGCAGTGTTCAGTAAAATAGGTATATCTTTTTCATACGAAATCCGTTTTGGCTCCGTGAGTACTCAAATTAAAGCTAGCGACGAGACGCATCTAAATAGTTGCATCAGCTTGTTCAATATTTGACACCTCAAAATCAGCTTCTAAATAGGTCTTTTTGGCCTCCGAATTTCGCGAACACAGCTTGTTCCAGTTTTTCAGGCCAGTTTTAGAATTTTTTAACTCCTCATATCAACTCGGAATTGAGTGATTCTTTTTGCATTTGAAAGCTTGAGTCAGTGCCATTATTGAGAAAACTTATCAGAAAATTGGCAAAAACTTTTCCAGAGGAAAGTTGGAGAGAGTTGTTGGTATATGCTACTTGGTAGTTGTTTCTCATCATTATCTTTACTGCCATTGTGATCTTCACTTATATCTTGCTGTCCAGAGCTACTTCATGTCCTTTATTGATGCTAGTTGTGCTACGCTGTGACCTCATTAGTGTTCTAGGCTCGCATCTCTAGTCCGGTCTAGCCTAGGACCAGCACAGTACCGTCGTTGAGCGTTTATTCAACATTGCATCTCTGAATTGATTATTGCTAATCTTTTGCTACCATATATAGCCAACCCAGCTCCACATATTTTCACACCGTGTATACGTATATTCGCCTGGCAATCGCTTTACTCAATCTTCGGAGTTATTTGACACCGTTGGTTGCCCATCACCACCTGCTGCATGGTAAGAACTTGTAAGATATTGATATTTGCTTTACTGTGAGCGCTTTACCACCACATCCTAGTAGTTCATAGGAACATTATTCTCGATTTTTTTTGTTTCTACTAAACATGGCAGGTTCCGGAGTTGTTAGTTCTTGGGCTTCATCGATCGTGGGAGATTTGCCACCACCTAAGAAAATACAACAACCGTCACAAGAGGAGCAACAACATCAGAATGCACATAATCAGGTTAATGTTTCCATGCCACCATTTACTGGTCGTTTTAGACCTGATTTATATATTGAATGGGAGTACAAAATAAATGCTATATTTGCTTCTCATAATTTTGATGAGCGTAGAAAAGTTAAATCTGCGGTTAGTACGTTCAGTAGCTTTGCTTTAGTTTGGTGGAGCGAACATTGTCGGTTATACCCTGATTATATACCTACTACTTGGGATGATTTAAAATTTCTCATGAGAGATAGATTCGTCGATGTTTATTATACTCGTGGCATGATTAAACAACTAGAACATTTAAAACAAGGTAGTGACACCGTAACAAAATATTATGATGATTTACAAACTACCTTGTTGCATACCTTTTTAGAAGAAAGTGAAGAAGATTTAATGGATAGATTTTGGGGAGGATTAAGCCGTGATATTCAGGAGATACTAATTCATGAAGAGTGTTATCCTATGGATCATTTGTTTCGTCTTGCTTGCAAAGCTGAACAGGAAATAAAACGACGTGTTGCCCATAAGGAGAATAAGCACACGGTGCACATTCCAAGAGTTGATACGGTTGTTCCTTCAACTACTAGTTGTACTATGACAACCACATCCGTTGTTGTGAGGACTACATCACCTCCACCATGTGACACATCACCCCCGAGAGTGGCTACATCAGCTGAGTTGATCATAAGAGGTAATGACAAAGGTACTGATCTTCCACCTCTACATGAGAATGAGGAATGCCTTGTCAATTTAAATGCACCATCTGATCAGCTACCCACTACTTTGATCACACCACCTATTTTAGAGGACTATGTTGATAATTTGACTTTGCCATGTGACCAAACAACTAAAACATCAACAATTTCGAGTGGACCCATTGAATTAACTATTAATATGAAAGAACCATGTGAATCAGGGAATAAATCAGATTTGGATCAAATACGTTTGAAAATAATTGTGCCAATGTTTAATCATTTTGATATGACCTCTAATCTTGGTGATGATTTTGTGTCAAATGACTTATTGCATGTTTTCTTATTTAAGCATGTTGTAGCATGTAAATTTGATGCAAGTAAGGTTTATTCACCAATGTTGGGATGGTTTAATGATGAACATTGTCAACCTTTTGAAATGAATAAGGGCTTCACTTATATGTGCAAACTGAGTTGCAGTATTTTCATGCCTTCTACTTCTTGTGATAATATTTTGGCTTTAGATTTTATGAACTATGAAGGTTACTCATGTATACATGTGTCATATGTGCAAAAACCAAGGGAAGTAAAAATGGATGACATATACATATACACCATGTACACCTTGTCTCTTTTGTTAGCCACATTTCAGATTAAGCAACGCCAAGGACGGCTTTGTTTTCAAGAAGGGGAGGATGATGAGGACATGACTACCTTGGATACGACCAAAAATATTGCATACATGTATATTTGTGAGGTGATTTCTAATGCAAACTATGCAATAATTTATTTGTGTCATCCAGGACAAAAATACTTCACAAACTTTTGTGCCATGTCTAATTGCAGGTGTATGGGACATTTGTACAATTCACATACGAAGATAAGGGAAAAAGTTAAGTTTAGGTGTTGTTCAAAAAGTCCTCTCACGTCACTTTTGGGCCAAGAGAAGATAGAGTCCAAGTCTCTCATGTTCTGGATTCAGATTCGGACTGCACAGACATACCTGACTCAAAACGCCAAGAACTTTTTCATACGGACTCCGAATTGGGTGATTCTTTTTTTTGTTGGAAAGTAGATTTCGTGCTCTTTCCAACCCAATTGGATTCACCTTAAAATTCGTCCGGAGCTATGAGTTATCGACGAAACAATCTGATGCTGCAGCAGAATCCGAGTCAAACTACAAGTCCAAAGGTGTTGCATCACCTCCACTTGGGCCCATGAGCCTTGTACGACCTAGGGTTAGTTTTAGGCTGCCTTGGGACGTCCTCCCACCTCCTTGGCCGCCACCCCTTACTCCTATATAAGTAGATCCATCTAGTAGCTTTTTCCTTGGGGGTTTTGTTTAGATTAAAAGTTCGCCATAGCTGCAACTTCGCGTACTCCGTTTGTGTTCAACGACCAGACCAAGACATCACAGAACCCCACCTTGATCAATAAAGCTTTCATCTTATATTCGCAATATCCAGATTGCAAATCTTAGTTTCTTGCTTGTTCTTCGTTTGCTTGCAGGAGATAGACCCTCGTGGTCAGGTTGATTGTGCTCCGGCGTGGTCAATAACTCTCGGAGTTGGTTTAGCGATTGCTAAGGCGCGATGTCCTCGCACGTTCGTAGTCGGATCGTCAAAGTCTACTCCACCAAAAATGATAGCTATCATCTCATCGAAAGATCGGGACACCCTTGCCTCTATCAAGTGGTATCAGTTTTCAGGTTGCTCGGTGAGAATTTTCAGTTATCCCTAGATTAGATTTATTTTCTTACCTATTGTCCAAAGAAAAATCCACAAAAAAAGTTAGATCTGTTCATCCTTTGTCCAAGCCAGTCTGAGCCTTCACAATTTTCTTTTCAGTGCTTGTATAGTTGAATTATCGGTTGCATCGTCGTGTCGAGTTGCTGGTCTTAGTGTCTAGTTCGTTTAGAGTTTCGAGTTCTGTTCACATTAGTCACGCCACCGCTGCATCATTATTCCTTCCGCTATCCACCATCCCATCCATCAATTTCCACATCGTGCTACCCACCGTTCATTGTCATAATCATAGTTGAGGTCGTTCACATCTTTGCTTGATCCAATCTGCATCTTATCTAGTTTGTTTTGAAAAGAGGGAGAGAGAACAAAAAAGACAGAGAAAAAAAAAGAGAGAGAAAAAAAGGTAAAAAAAAGTCAGAGAAAAAAAAGAGAGAAAGAAAAAGAAAAGAAAAATTGTGAGGAAAAAAAGAGAGAAGAAAAAAAAACAAAATTCGGATCTATCTAGACTCAATCTCGTAGCTGAATTCGGATTGGAATCTGTTTTGCGCAGTGTTCAGTAAAATAGGTATATCTTTTTCATACGAAATCCGTTTTGGCTCCGTGAGTACTCAAATTAAAGCTAACGACGAGACGCATCTAAATAGTTGCATCAGCAAGTTCAATATTTGACACCTCAAAATCGGCTTCTAAATAGGTCTGTTTGGCCTCCGAAGTTCGCGAACACAGCTTGTTCCAGTTTTTCAGGCCAGTTTTAGAATTTTTTAACTCCTCATATCAACTCGGAATTGAGTGATTTTTTTTGCGTTTGAAAGCTTGAGTCAGTGCCATTCTTGAGAAAACTTATCAGAAAATTGGCAAAAACTTTTCCAGAGGAAAGTTGGAGAGAGTTGTTGGTATATGCTACTTGGTAGTTGTTTCTCATCATTATCTTTACTGCCATTGTGATCTTCACTTATATCTTGCTGTCCAGAGCTACTTCATGTCCTTTATTGATGCTAGTTGTGCTACGCTGTGACCTCATTAGTGTTCTAGGCTCACGTCTCTAGTCCGGTCTAGCCTAGGACCAGCACAGTACCGTCGTTGAGCGTTTATTCAACATTGCATCTCTGAATTGATTATTGCTAATCTTTTGCTACCATATATAGCCAACCCAGCTCCATATATTTTCACACCGTGTATACGTACATTCGCCTGGCAATCGCTTTACTCAATCTTCGGAGTTATTTGACACCGTTGGTTGCCCATCACCACCTGCTGCATGGTAAGAACTTGTAAGATATTGATATTTGCTTTACTGTGAGCGCTTTACCACCACATCCTAGTAGTTCATAGGAACATTATTCTCGATTTTTTTTGTTTCTACTAATCATGGCAGGTTCCGGAGTTGTTAGTTCTTGGGCTTCATCGATCGTGGGAGATTTGCCACCACCTAAGAAAATACAACAACCGTCACAAGAGGAGCAACAACATCGGAATGCACATAATCAGGTTAATGTTTCCATGCCACCATTTACTGGTCGTTTTAGACCTGATTTATATATTGAATGGGAGTACAAAATAAATGCTATATTTGCTTCTCATAATTTTGATGAGCGTAGAAAAGTTAAATCTGCGGTTAGTACGTTCAGTAGCTTTGCTTTAGTTTGGTGGAGCGACCTTCGAGACGCTCCAAGTGCCCTACGACCAGCTGATGCCGACCAGGCCCTTTTCCGGGGTGACGGACGGATCGACCTCTCCCCTAGGGCAGGTGCACCTTCCGGCCACCTTCGACACCCGCGACAACTACCGCACAGAGCTCATTGACTTCGACATGGCCCGCATCGGCCTCCCGTACAACACCATCCTGGGGTACCCCGCACTCGCCCAGTTCATGGCGGTGACCCATCCGGGCTACAACGTACTCAAGATGCCCGACAACAGCGGCGTCATCACTTTAGTTGGGTGCAAGGAGGACGCTGTCAGAGCCCTCAAGCGCGCCTACAGGGCCGAGCCTCCGGAGGTCGCGCCCGCAAGGAATAAATAATTGTTCTCTCAGGACCGTGCCAAAATGAAGAAGGTGCCAGTCGACGGTAGTGGCTCAGGTCCTACCTTCACCATCGGTGCCGGTCTCCCTCCCGAGTAGGAAGGCACGCTCGTTGCTTTCCTCCGGGCGAACAAGGATGTGTTCGCCTGGAAGGCGTCTGACCTGTCCGGCGTCCCGAGGGAAGTGATCGAGCACCATTTGGGGTATGTCCCAACGCTCGCCCCGTCAAGCAGAAGGCACGAAGCCAAGCGCCGAAGAAGCAGGCATTCACCGTCCAAGAGGTTCACAAGCTGCAAGAAGCTGCGGTAATTCGAGAGGTGCGTCATCCCGAGTGGCTCGCCAACCCGGTCATCGTCCCCAAGAAAGGCGGAAAGGCGCGCATGTGCGTCGACTTCACGAGCCTCAACAAGGCCTGCCCCCAGGATCCCTTCCCGCTCCCGCGCATTGACCAAATCGTGGACTCCACCACCGAGTGTGACCTACTGTGTTTCCTAGATGTCTTCTCTGGTTACCACCAGATCAAGATGGCGACGGAAGATGTTGAAAAGACGGCCTTCATCTCCTCGTGTGGTGTGTTCTGCTACACCTGCATTCCTTTCGGCTTGGGGAGCGCCGGTGCCACCTTCCAGCGGTTAATGCGCATCACGCTGGGGCTGCAGCTGGGAAGGAACGCGGAGGTTTACGTCGACGACATTGTGGTCAAGTCGCGCGAGGCCAAAACATTGATCAAAGACTTGGAAGAAAAGTTCGCCAACCTGCGCAAGGTTAGCCTGAAGCTCAACCCCGACAAGTGCGTCTTCGGAGTTCCCTCCGGCAAGCTCCTCGGCTTCCTCGTCTCCCACCGGGGGATCGAGGCCAATCCCGAAAAGATCAAGGCATCGAGAAGATGCGCCCCCCAGACCCTCAAGGAGATGCAGCGGCTGGGGGTGCATGGCTTCCCTAGGGCGGTTCATCTCCAAGTTCGGCGAACGCGCCTTGCCGTTCTTCAAGCTCATGAAGAGAGATGGCTCCTTCCAGTGGACCCCGGAAGCAGATGCAGCCTTCGAAGGCCTCAAGAGATACCTCACGAGACCGCCCATCATGGTAGCGCCACGCTTCCGTGAGCCCCTGGTGCTCTACTTGGCGTCGACCCTGCAAACGGCCAACGCTCGTGGCGGTTTGGGAGGAGCGCGTCGATGCTAAAGGAAGGTTTTTCGAGACTCGCGAGCCCCCTTAGCGTTTCAGGTCCTCAGGGCCTTGCGAGCTGCCGGAGCTTCGCGAGCCCCTGAGCCTTGTGGGCCTCTCACGCTCGACGCTTCCAGGCTCCCCGCGCCTCCTACGCTTCGTGAGGCTCCCGGGCCCCACGCGCTCCCTCAAGAATAGGCTGCCGCCGAGACTATGCGCCTCGTCGAGCACCCCGTGTATTTTGTCAGCATGGTGCTAAGGGACACGCGCGTGCTACCCTATGCAACAAAAGCTCCTTCTCGCGCTCCTGGTTGCCTCCAGGAAGCTGCGCCACTACTTCCAAGGCCACCCCATCAAGGTCGTCTCCGCGTACCCCCTGGAGAAGGTGTCGCGTAGCCCTAACACCGACGACCGAGTCGCAGAGTGGAACATTGAACTGCAGGCCTTCCAGCTGGAGTCCTGTACCACCAGGGTCATCAAGGGAGCGACCCTCGCCGTTTTCATGGCAGAATGGATGGATACCTACGAGGAGGATCCTCGCGAGGACAAGTCCCTCTGGCCTGGAGATGAGGCGCCCGCCGGTTGGGTCATGCACTTTGATGGCGCCTTCTCCAGGCAGGGCGCGGGGGCTAGCGTCGTCCTCATCTCCCCAGCCAGAGACAAGCTATACTACGCTGTCCAGCTCTGTTTCACGCACGACGACAAGGTTTCTAACAACATCACGGAGTAGGAGGGCCTCATCGCTGGCCTCAAGGCCGCCTCCTCTTTGGGGATAAAACGCCTCACCATTAAGGGTGATTCTCAGCTCCTTGTCAACTTCTCCAATAAGAAGTATAAGTCGAAGGATGAACACATGGCGGCCTACCTGGAGGAGGTACGTAAGCTCGAGAAATGCTTCCTGGGCTTGGAGCTGCAGCACATTCCGCACGGCGTCAACAAGGAGGCCGATGTTATCGCCAAGCGAGCGTTGCGCCGCGAGCCCCAGAGCCCTGGTGTCTTCGAAGAGAGGCTCTTCAGGCCATCAGCCGCGCCCCCGCCATTGGCACAACGCTGCTCCTCGAGGAGCTTTCGCCTGTGCCATACACAGGCGCACCGGACTGTGGCTCGACCTCTGGGGCCCGCCTGCTACTGGCACTGGAGCCTCAGGCGGACAGTTGGGTCGCGGAGTTCAAGGCTTACCTGCTCCACGGCACCCTTCCGGAAGAAGATGCAGAAGTAGAGCGCGTGGCCCGGCAGGCCACTGCTTACTGCTTACAAGACGGTGAGCTGTACCGCAAGCGCCCCAATGGCGTCTTGCTGCAGTGCATTTCAGAAGAGCAAGGGCGCGAGTTACTAGCTGACATCCATGGGAGAGACTGCGGGCACCACTCCTCGTCACGCACCCTCGCGGGTAAGGTGTTCTGCAGCGGGTTCTACTGGCCCATGGCGCTTCGCGATGCCACCGAGCTGGTCCAATCCTGCAAAGCCTGCCAGTTCCACGCCAAGCAAATCCATCAGCCCGCGCAAGGGCTTCATGCAATCCCACTCTCATGGCCCTTCGCAGTATGGGGGCTAGACATACTGGGCCCTTTCCCCCGCGCGGCCGGCGGCTACCGCTATCTCTATGTCGCCATCGACAACTTCACCAAGATGGCAGAGGTGGAGCCCGTGCGCACCATCCTGGGGGGCTCGGCCGTCAAGTTCATCAAGGGCCTCGTGAGCCTATTCGGCGTCCCCAACCGTATCATCATCGACAACGGCTCCCAGTTTACGAGCGGTATCTTCAAGTCATATTGTGCTAACCTTGGAACGCAGATATGCTACGCTTCTGTGGCACACCCGCTAAGCAACGGCCAGGCCGAGCTCGCCAATGCTGAGGTCCTCAAGGGCCTCAAGACTAGGAGCTTCAAGAAGAAGCTTGAGGCCTACGGCAAGGGCTGGCTGGATGAGCTACAGTCCGTGCTATGGTCCATCAGCACCACCGTGACTAAGCCCACCGGCGAGACCCCCTTCTTCCTCGTCACGGGGCCGAGGCGGTCCTCCCCTCGGAGCTCAAGCATGGTTCCCCGCGAGTCCTGGCATTTGATGAGGCGCGTTAGGACGACTCGTGGGAGGCCAATCTTGTGCTCCTCGAGGAGGCCCGCCGCCAGGCCGCCCTTCACGCCACGAGATACCAGTAGGCCTTGCGGTGCTACCACAACCGCAACATCCGCCCTTGCACTCTTGAGGTCGGGGACCTCGTCCTACGGCGGATCCTCTCCAGGGAGGGCCTCCACAAGCTCTCGCCCATGTGGGAAGGCCCCTTCAGGGTCGCCCATGTCTCCAGGCCAGGCGCTGCCCGCCTTGAGACGGAGGATGGAGTTCCTGTGCAGAACGCCTGGAACATCCAGCACCTCTGCAAGTTCTACCCGTGACCCTCTCACGTAAGAATGAGGTGGGGCTGTACACACCCCGGAGCCTCCCGGTGCGCCGCCCCATGGCCTCGCGGGAGCTCCCACCTACGCCCAAGTGGAAGCCCCATGCTTCGCGCTGGCGGAATGGTTGAATCGCGACCATGCCCACGCCCAAGTGGAGGCCCCATGCTCCGCGCTGGCGAAACGATCGAACCACAATCATGCCCACGCCCAAGTGGAAGCCCCATGCTCCGCGCTGGCGGAACGATCGATAAGGATGCCGGACGCGGTAGCCATTTTGCTTTTCGCTTGTAAACGAATTTGTGTCTTCTCTAAGTAAAAACTTTGGTTTTTTGAGTCTTGCGGCGTTTTGTTGGATCTCTTTCTTTTCCGTGAGCCGCGTGCGCTTGGGGTCTCCCTCTTGAGCCTCACGCGAGCGGGGGCTGGACACGGTGCCTATGCTTGGATCAGTCCCAGCAGCATTGAAAACCCAAGCAGTCGAGCTCTGGGCCGCGGACCTGCTCCCGCGCGCGCCACCCCACCAAAGCCTTGGTGTATAATATCCTCGCGCGACACGCATGAGCGAGCCAATGAGCATGCGCTGCTCCCCCGAGGCAGAGTCCCTTATATGAAGCTCGTATACATGCGAGCTATTCACAATCAAAGGGTGGCCTCTCGAGCATTTCGCCTCAGGAGCACTCGCCAGCCCCTGACGCTTTCACCTCCTGGCCTTGCTCAGGCATCGCGACCTGGCATACCAGCGAGGGCCGAGTCCCGCTTGGGGGCTGTGTCCTAACGACATAGAGCGCGAAAGCAAGCGTGAAGGAAAAACAAGCCCCATGAGAGCACAAAATGTTCGATACAACAGTAAGGATTCAAGCAAAAGTCGTTGGCTTCACTCCCCCGTGGGGTCACAATTGAGTATCAACATGTAAGGAAAGGGTCCGACCTAAGGAGATGCGTCGTTGCTACCGTCGCCATCGTTGCCCTCATTTTCCTCGGCTCCACGCTGGTCTTCCCTGCTATCAGGGATGAACTGTGCGTTCAGCGCGTCCATGTGGTCCTCGACCGCTTCCCCAAGGGCATCACATATCACTTCAGGGACGGGGGCTATCACGGCCTCGAAGTCAAAGCAGGGGTCAGAGCGAAGGAGATGGCTGAAGACGCGCGTCGACGCCTGGGCGAGGAGGTCGCACATTCCTCTTCAACCATTTTGCCCACCTTCTTGGCGGCCCCTTCGAGCCTCTCCATGACCTTGGTAAAAAAGACGAGGTAGCCAGCGTCATCGGGCACGAGGGGGCTGGAGACGTCCTCCTTGCAGACGGAGCCCAGGGCACGGCGAGCCTGCGGCTCGAGGTCTTGGAACATCTTGGAGCGCGTATGTTGCCGCCCTCGAGCCTGGTTCGCTTCGTCCGTCGCCCGCTCCATGAGGGACGCGATGCTTCCCACCTGCTCCTGAAACGATGCCAGCTCAGCCTCGGCGATGGCTTGAGCTCCCAGTGCTGCTTTTCAACGCTCGTCCGCCTCAGTCAACTTCTTGAGGTCATCTATCTCGCCCTTTAGCTCCCCGCGCCGAGCACAGAAGCGGGTTTCCTGAAACTTTAACTTTTTGCGGTGCTCCTTGATGAGCGCCCGACGGGTGTTCGCGATCTTCTCGTTGGCCTCCGTCTGGATTGTTGTTCCCTTGGACGCCAGGGAGGCGTTGGCCTTCTTCACGCGTTGAGCTAGAGAAGCTTGAGCGGCAACCACCTGGCGGTCCAGCACCTCCAGCCAGTTGCGCTCCAGGCTCTGCTCAGACGATGTCAGTGAGAGCTCCTGCTCCAGGGCCTTGAGGTCCGCCTCGCGCGTCGCCAGCCCTTCCACGCAGGCAGAGAGGGCGTCTCTGCATGCTTGGACTTGCTGCTCCAGGACGACGTTTGAGGCTAGGAGTTCTTGCTCGCGGGCCTCTGCCGCCTCGCGCCGCCGGTCCGCTGCCTCAGCCTCCTGGAAGGTGCACTCACGAGCTTCTTTCACCGGGGCGGCGGATTTCTCGTCCCCTGAGCCGGCTGACTCATGCTGGGGGGCCGAACTTGACGGAGACCTCAAGTTGGCGTCACCCGCGCGCCAGGCGCATGCGCTCATTCGCAAGACGCGCTTCAATGTTTTGGAGCTCCACCTCGAGCTGGTTCAGCGCGCCCTTCGCGTTCTGCAAAAGGTCGTGCCGGACTGTGGCCCGGCAGCTCACAAGCGCCAGGGCCCGGTCCGGGCTGATCCCCGCACCCCCGTCCGCTGCCGCGGCACGAGAAGCCCCGGCTGTGCCCGTCGGGGGCTGAGAGCTGGCCGACACCTCTTCCGTCCCTCCTGGGCAAGGCGATGCGCCCTGCAGGCTCGACGCCTTCTCATAGGCGACCGTCCGTCCGTGGTCGCCCCCGGCGCCGGCATGGGCAGGCACGGGTGGTCGACGGCTCCGCCTCCACCGGCTTGGTATCTGCCTCGGCGGTAGATGCCCCGGAGGCTGGGGAGCAGTCCGCCGAAGGCTCCCCCGGAGGAATCGCCGCCGCTCCCCCATGCGCAGGGCCGCCTGCGGCGACCGAGGAACGCGCGGTCATTCCGTGCCCCGTGCCTCCAGCGGACGGCGGAGAAGTTTCCCTTCTCTGGGGCGCGATTGCGGTGACTTGGTGGATCACGCCCTTCTTGCATCTCGCGGTCACGACGAGCGGCAAGAAGGCCGCTTGGCTTAAGGTCTCCTTCATCTTCTTGCTTGAAGAAGAGTTGCGAGAAGAAAAAGCTTAGGTATGCTAGCCACGCTGGAGGCAAGGAGGGCAAAGCGCTTACTCGTCCCTGGCGATCCACTTTCTCTTCTTCAGCGCTCTTGGCAGTGCGCCGGGGCCGCTCTCTGGCCGGGTTTCCCTCTCGCGGCCGGCCCCGGAAGGGGGCCGCGCGTCCACAGCATCAGCCCCCGTCTCCCTCGAGAGAGGAACATGGGGCTCGCCCATGGCGCCCTTCGCGGGGGCGGCCCAGGAATCGTCGTCCTGGGACTCCTCACGCTACTCATCGAGCCAGGAGTGGTGGCCCCGCCCTCGGGCGGGGCGATGCTGCCAGCGCCCGCAGGTGCGGGGATGTGTTGGCAGGTGGCCTGTGTGGGCGGGTCGCCGTCGCCTCCCTCTGTTTCGGTTGGGGGCATCGCACCCCCGAAGCCCTCTAGCTCTGGGGTTGCCAGGAAGGGGTTGTCGCGAGGCCCCTCGTGGCCCTCAGGGAGCAGCCCCCACTGATCGAAGCGTGGCATTCTCCCGACGAAGGCCTCCTTGCTCGTGTAGTTATATAGGGGGAGCCCCTTCCTGGGGAGCTCGCTTGCCTCTTCGCCGGTCAGGACTCGGAGTACCCCGCTTAACACGCCGGGAGGCAGGCGGCCTGTTTGGAGCCGCATTGCGTCTTCTGGGCCGGTGAAAGCCCACATGGGGCGGGAGTGGCATTGAAGGGGGGCAATTCGCCGACGGAGGAACTCCCTCACGACCATCATCAGTGTCACTCCCGCCGCCCTCAGGTCGGCCATCCTCTCCATCACCCGCGACAGCGTCGGGTCGTCGAGCCTCTCGTGCCCCATCCAGAACTCGCCACCACGGGGACGACGGAGTCTGCAACTGGGGGCTGAACTGGGCCGCGTCCATGTACACCCATTGCGGCCTGAAGCCCTCCGCTTCGTGGCTGATCTCCATGTCAATGCCTTCACCCGCCGTCGTGCCCACGGCACGGAGCGACACGCACCCAGAGCGTTGGTTGGCGGCGGTTAGCCGAAGGCAGAAGAAATGGTGAAGCAACACCACTGAGGGAGCTACGCCCAAGAAGGTCTCGCATAGGAAGGCGAAGGCTGAGCAGAGGAGAACAGATTTTGGATCGAAGTGCAACGCATGAACCTAATAGTGCGAGAGCACGACGTTGAAGAAGTCCAAAAATGGGGGCAGCAAGCCGGAGAAGAGCGTGGGAAGATGAATGGCGATGGTGGTAGCATCCAGCTCAATGAGAGATCGCGAGGCGGGCCAAATCTTTGTCGCTCCCACTCGTTGGAGTCAACCACGGTCATCGGGAGGACCTTATTGAGCCCCTCGAGGTTGAGCACCGTGGACCTGCTCAGGGCGGACTCTGGCCCCGCTCGGCTGTTCGCCGCCACCGCAGCCTTGCTTCTGTTGCTCGGAGGCGCCATGGCGACGCAACAGAGCAAGAGCGGTGAAGATCCGGCTAAGGAGATGCAACCTTTCTTGAGAAGGAAGGTGCCGAAGGACTGGCGCGCAGGAAGGTAATTATGGTCGCGTAACCTACGCAGGCCGGCTTTATGTCAGCCCGGGAGGTTACCGAGGCACCGGGGAAAGTGGGGGCGTACCATGCCCCGTTGTGCGCCACGCGTCGGGCCTGGCCCGTGTCGTTTCACCCCTCCCTTCACAGGCGGAGTCGTGCGCACCATGGGCCCGGGGGCTACTGTCGGGCCCGTGGGACTGGGGGTACCCAGGCCTGTCGGCTTGCGGCCCATGGCGCGGCGCCTCCAGAAGGCCCAAGCTGGCCCACCACCAGGGCTTCGCGAGCCGGACCCTCGCGAGGGCCTCGCCTCGCAAGGAGTGCGTCATCGGGTGTCAACGAGAGCCTCGCGAGGCCCTCTTGCGAGGCGGCTTCCCGAGGCTGCCTCCCGAGGCCCCTCGCGGAGGCGTGCATATCAAGGGTCATGCAACGAAGCTGCGCGACCCTGCGTCTTCACGTGGGTGACGTGCGTGGCGATGAGCGGAGCCAGAGGGGCGCCAGCAGGCGCGGATGAGGAGGCTTTCCTCTTCCGTGCTAAGGGAGCATGGACAGGGCACCGGTTCCCGAAGCAATCTCCAAAGGTTGCCACTTTGGTGCTAGAAGACCAGGACGGCGGGCTCGTCAGGACGGAGGTCATCACCGAGCCATCGCGCGTCATGGCAGGAGGCTTTCGTAGGCGAAGACCACCTTTAGTCAGGAAGCTGTACTCCTGTCCCCCTTCAAAATTGACCGTTGTGGCAGCCCTTCCCGCCTTGTGTTTTCTGGGGAAGAGGACCAAGGCCAGTATAAGTATAGATAGGGCGCCGCCATAGAGGGGACAGATTCGAGGACTCTCCCGAGACCGCTCTCTCTCTCTTGTACCCACATACTCATCCTCCCTCACGAGGCAATCCAACCACAAAGCAGGAGTAGGGTCTTACACCGCAAGGTGGCCCAAACCTGGGTAAACTGTCATGTTTGTTGTTCATCTTTCCTCTCGCTCGAGCACGCCGGAGCATCACCGTGAGGTCGTGGATCGCGAGGCAAGGCTTAGAGAGGTTCAGCGAGCACACCCCAGAGTTGGAACCTTTCTTGGATCCCCGGAGCCCCGATTCTGACAGCTACTGAAACATATATCTAATTAAGAAGATCCAAAAAAATTGTAGAAAATAGGAACAGGAGAAGCAACACACACATCTTTCTGTTGGGCAGCCTCACATGACTGACAGTTGATATGCGTATCAGGATGTGGAACTCCCAAAAGTGCATCATTTAGAAATCACAAACACTCCTAAAAAATCACAACACGTTAGATCATCTACGGTTTGTATAAACTCCCAAAACTTAGATGCATCTATAACCAGGCCAAAAACACAAATACCATGCACGGTTGGCTGGAACAGATCATTGCACACATGCTGGAGGAGAGCAGAACACAACACGCACGCTGTCCACACCACACACGCACAAGCAGAACACGACATACACACACATATCAGCGACAACACATGGCGCGCCCTATGCCTTTAGCCGCCGGCTCGCGGGTACCCTCAATCACAAACCTGCACGCGCCTCCGACGACCGGGCTCTGGTACACGCCCTCCTCGAGGCCTGACTGCCGCGCTTGCGGTCTCCGATGCCCGGTCTCAGCCTCTCGCGCTCATCGTCGTGCCCCGACCACCCCGCTCGCCTCCGCAAAGACCTGCCGCCACACATGCTTGTTGGGTGGAGAAGGCTATGACCAACAACGCCCAATCAAGGGAATCCAGACCTAGCCTAGGCATCTACGTGGCCTTCCCCACCATCTTGTAGTTCGGTGTGCGACATCTCACTGTGGTGAAAGGAGATGGCGTCGGGTGAAGGGATCCCACCCGAAACAGGGTGAGGGGAGGCCTGTGCGGCCTCGACATGAGGGGATACCACCGGCGATAGGATCAGGAAGGCGCGGGTGATGTCCATCGGGGTAAGAGAAGCATGGGCTGCGTCGGCCGGTCGAGGTAATGGAGAGGTGGTGGTACGGGCCGGTGACGTAGAGGGACGACGACAATATGGCATGTCCGGGAGGCAGGGAATTCGGGCCGGCGCGGTGGTGTGCTGTATACAACGACAAGCAACTCCGAGGTACGGAACGAGCAAGCGGATTGGATCAAACATAGCCGAATTGGGGCGTTGGCGGTGCATGGTGACTCGAAGTGGAGGTGTGCCGCAGCGGCCATGGAGGAACCCTAACGGTGCTAGCGTGGTGATTCTCGTGGGAGAGAGACAAGCGCTTGTTTCTGTTTAGTTGGCCGGTTTTCCTCTTTCCTTTTTTGCTGGTTTTTTCTGTTGCGTGGATTTTAAGAGGGAGAGAAAAATCGGTGGGGCGAAGAGGTGGGAGGAGGGGGTGAACGAAGGAGGGGGCTAGCGAATGAACTAACGACGTACGAACTGCTCCTTTAGGAGTAGAGATTCAATTGGTTTATACGGGATCTGTTCTGTCAATGTAAAAAATGTATCGTAAATTTTCAAAAAATTGCTTTAGGGGAAACCGTATACTGTTTTTGCAGGGTGCGGTTTTAGCGGATCTACTACTAGAGATGCTCTAGCGGGCTTACTATGTTCTTCTCAAAGGCTTATGCACAAGTCTCGGAGCTCAGACGAGCTGGCCCTTCATCATTTTAAACAAACCAGTCGTGCAATCTGCAAGAATCCCTCCTCGCGACCTCGTCTCCTCCTCTCCCCTCGTCTCTTCTCCCCAGAGGTCGGAGGGAGGGAGGAAGAGAACAAGGCCAGAAAAAAGAAATAAAAGAGAGATACAGAGGAAAAAAGCGCGCAGATACGGGAACGCGTGATCCAAATCGAATCCCCTCCTTACGGAGAAACCCAGAATCCAGAGAAAAGACCGGGCAAATCCGGCCAGATTTGGCCCTCGATCTCGCGCGTGGTCCACCGGGAGGTTTCCCGAGATCTCCCGCGGGTTCCTCCAGCGCTTGGTCTGGCGCCGCAGAGGGCAGGATGAGCTCGCGGATAAAGGAGATGGTGCGGGTGGCCACTGCACGGCTGGGCGGCGAGCCTTCGCCGCGGGCGGGGCCTTCTCAGCCCGGACGCGCGGAGTCGTCCAGGACGGCACGGCTCGGCGGCGGAGGCGCCAGCCTCCGGCGGCAGCCCCAACCGCAGGCACCCACCGTGCGCACCATCTACTGCAACGACCGCGAGGCCAACGCGCCCGTCGCATACAAGGTACAGGCCCGGCTTTCCTCCTCTAATTCGGTTGATTCGTCTCGAAGCGTAGGGCTCTATGTGCCTAGATCTCGTCACCACCTGTGTGTTCCGTGTTCGGTCGGTTGGGTTGGAGGTATCCATTTGGTACAGTGAGCTAGTAGAGCAGTGCAGTTTGTTTCGGTTTACATAGTCATTAATACTGATTATTCCACGAGAAAGTCACTTAGGGTCTGTTTGTCCTCGACTGCTGCATTTCTAGTCAACTATGAGGCAATTGGGTGGATCAGAGCCTGTCTGATTGTTTGAATTACTAGTCACTTAGATTGCTATGGCAGCAATACAAACATACTACTCCCTCCGTTCCTAAATGTAAGTCTTTTTAGAGATTTCAATAAAGGACCACATACGGAGCAAAATGAGTGAATCTACACTTTAAAATATGTCTATATACATCCGTATATAGTTCCTTATTGGAATCTCTAAAGACTTATATTTCGGAACGGAGGGAGTAGATGCTACTGGCGTTTATGCTTGAAGAGCTCAGATGAATAGGCTGGACTATTCTATACATCCATCCACTTAACCGCACCTCTGCGTGATGCTTGCTGTGTCGATTACTGAACTTGTTTCCAGTCAGGGGCTCAGGGCAGCCAACTACCTCTTGATGGCTGCAAGCTGAAGCAACCTATTTACTTGTAAGGGGAATGGTTGCTCTCCACGTCATTCGTTGCAATGTTAGCTTTCCATGATAATGCTGTTGGTCTAATTGTAATACTCCATTTTATGCCACAAAATAATGGGAAACACTGTTACTTGCCACTTGCCATTATTTTATTATCTTAACCATAATTTACCTGATCCCTGCAAAACTGCCCCAGTATTGTAAGTAGATGCATTCATAAATTTTCACTGACACCCCACCTTTCCCTTACATATGCTAGTGTAAACGAATGAATATATTCTGGATCGATACTGTGAAGATCAAGCTATATCACTCATTTTATCAACAACTTCTAGTTTGTTTGACCATGCAATCAACTCTTTCTGTTTAGTTTGACAGTCTGCCGCGTGTAACATATCAAATCATCACTTTTGTAATTCTAATGCCAGAGCCCCACCTTGGTTTTTCTAATAATCCGTATCTTATATCTTTAACATTCTCGTAAATTTTCACTGACATCCCACCTTTCCCGTACATGCTACTGTAAACAAATGAATATATTCGGGATTGATACTGTGAAGATCAAGCTATATCACTTCTCATTTTACATCTTCTAGTTTGTTTGACCATGACTCTTTTTGTTTAGTTTCACAGTCTGCCGTGTGTGGCGTATCAAATCATCAGTATTGTAATTCTAATGCCAGAGTCCCACCTTGTTTTTTTTTTCCTAATAATTGATACCTTATTTCTTCAACATTCTTGTTCGTCATTTCCAGGGAAATTCTGTATCGACTACAAAGTACAGCGTATTGACATTTCTACCTAAAGGATTGTTTGAACAGGTATTGATACGTTGTTTTTTGTTTGTTACATATTCTGTCGACAAACCCTATAAATTTTTTAAAGTGAATTTTGGCCTTTGTTTTTTCTGCCTTGACGCAACACGAAATTATTATCTTGTTTTTTTGAGAAAAAGCAAAAGCTTTGTGTCCCGATGTATTGAATAGGTAGGAGTAAAGGTTATTTACAAACGTGAGTCGGCACAGCAAAATCAGAATAGAAATGCAGAAGAGAGACCGCACGGGGAAATAAATGAACATCCCAACCCTCAGGCCTGCAGGCAACTTGCCCGATGGTGCCCGTTCGAACCCGTGCATGACCCTCATCAAGGAACATGTTGCGAATAGCGTGAGAGTCTGGTTGCGTGCTGTCGAAGGTGCAGGCGTTCCTGTGGGCTTCTAGATCATTTAGAACATGAGAGGCGTGGTGCTTGGGAGGCCCTTGCACTGCTTTGGAGGAGTTCTCTGCTTGGCCGGCAGCCACCTGACGATGAGTGACTTGCCAGTGACGGGGCCACTGATGGTGGCATAGATCCAGGGGAGACCTCATGCCAAACGACCCTGGCAAACGGGCAGTCAAGCAGAAGGTGCTGCATGGTCAACAAGGTTTGGCCACATAACATGCAGGGGGATTGCGTGGCAGCTCACGATAAGCTAGGCGCTGCGCTGTTCGAGAACGATCCAGACCAGCCAGCTAGAAGAAAAACTTGACCTTACACAGAGCCAAGTCTTCCAGGTGAGCTTCCAGGCATGGCAGTTGACTAAATCATGGAAGGTCGCCCTGTAGCCTGAACGGGCAAAGTAGACCTGGACTCCATCCATTTCCAGACAAGGCAGCCAGTTTCATCAGAAAGTTTGGCTGCAGCCACTGCCCGCCAGAGCAGCACGAACTGCTGAAGGTTCGGCAACGAAAGGCTGCCGAGGATGTTGCCGATCCAGGCCCCATTCTCAAGCCCTTGGGCAACGTGTGTACTTTCTGTCGATGCTTAGGGGCCTTGGTGAGGATGCAGGCGCGATTTCAACCACAACACAAATCGCCGAGCAAAAGATCAGACGGAAAACAGCAGGATTGCCCATTGCCAAGCTTAGTGAAAGTGAAGGTGCGGAATAGGGCATGCTCAGGGGTCAAGGCTTGGAGGTCGAGCCCAAAATAGGGCTTGGATGGGTCAGTTTTGCTGTACCAAAGCCACCGAAGACGCAGCGCCATGCCCGTGCGTCCAGGTGGGGGAGTCCAAGGCCGTCAAGCTCAAGTGGATGACAGGCGTGACTGATTCACCACACAATGGCCACCATTGGCCTCCTTGCGCACGGCGATTCTTGTCGCACTGCTTGATGATCTTTCTTGGAGGGGTGAGGGCCAACAACTGATGGATTGGAATAGGGGTCAACACAGACTGAACAAGCGTGGCAGCCTGTTGGCGGTGCGTTCGATGAGAGGCTGCAAGCCTGCAACTGTATAAGTTGTGCGTTTGACCGTCAGGGCCCATATACATCATCGGGAGTTTAGCAATCTGGTAACCTAACCAGGAAATTTCCTCAATGTGCTCATGAACGCAATTGAGGGCTGTGGCGGAGCTCTTGCGGAGGTTTGCTATCTGCTCGGAGGGATTGCCAAACATTGTTAGAAGCAGGCTGAAGTAGAGAAGCAAAGATGAGCTGGGGCTGAGCACAGAATAATATTATTTCTGAAGCTGTTGCTTGTATTTGCTGTGCTGAGGTCTATATATAGTTTATGGCAAGTCTGTTGTTAAACCAAACAGACCATGTAGCTCTTGTAGATGCAGTAGAGGCGAAATTCAAATTGACTAATGGTAGGCTTGAGCCCAAGTTCACCCTACCAAATGTATTTGCTAGCCAATATTTTGGTCAAGTTTTTGCTTGGCCATGAATTGGCCAACAATTGCTAAAAAGTTGAACTAGAGTTGCCAAATAGTCATGGGCAATCCAATATATCGGCAACCATCCAAACAAGCATCAAAACTTTGGTCATGTCCAAATAACTGGTAGGGTGGGTATTGGCAACCATCCAAACACACCCTAGATGTCTACCTGCATACATCTTGCTTTCTAAGGAAGCTTAGTCGACCTATACTATTTCTAGTTAATAAAGACAAAGGGCACAAGGATTACAACAGCATTCCCTCCTAAACCTCGTGTGTCTACTTGGCACTGATCTTGACCATTCCAATCCTTGTGCTGAGCTTATGGAAATGAACTCGCCCTAATGCCTTTGTTAGGATGCCTGCGAGCTGGTCCTTGGTGGCAACGGAATCAGCAGAGATGCTTCCAAGCATTCAAAGATGAAATGATACTGGGCATCAATATCCTTTCCTTGCCCCGCTCGTGGAAAACTGGGCTCTGCTCAGTGCCAGCGCAGACTTGCTGTCCATCTTCAGCTTGACAGTGTCATCTCTCTTCCTGTTTGGGTTGCCGAGCAATCGTGCCAGCCAGATGGCTTGGAGTGTTAAGTGGCACGGTTCAAGCGGCTTGGAGTGTTAAGTGGCACGGTTCAAGCAATTTGAAGTTCTAGATATGTAGAAGTTGGAAGTGAACCAAATTGAACTCAAAATGCTATACAAGGGATCACAAAAGTAAGGATGGGGAGGCAAAAAGAGAAACCCACGCACAAAGATATTGGGGCTTGTGCAACCAAGAAAGTACAAAATTGGCCTAACAAAGACGAAGCTCGTGTTGCACAAACTCAAGAGATGCAACTTGGCACTTGTAGGGCAAGATTCGCAAAGCTTGGCAGCAACCTACGTTTGCAAGCAAATGATTCCTATACAATGTATCTTTTGCACAAGCATCTTTTTCTTAAACTCTCTTTGCTTATAAGCTACTCCCTCTAGTACCGCTGTTACGACCCGATGTAAAATCCGTCGACATCGTTGCATGCACTGTTAGATCATATGAGTTTGGTATTTGACAATGCATTGAGGTCCATCATCTTGTCACACATTGTAAGCTGTATTTTGGCAACATAATTCTGACAGTCTGATAGTTCGTCATTAGGTAAGGGGTATTGTAATATGGCACTATTGCAATGAGCTTTATACGCTATAATTATTGAATCAAGTAATGCTTGTTATAAATACAATGCATGTTTCCATACTGAACAAAGCAGCTTTGCAGTGACAGCTGCAACGTCGATTTAAGTGTTATTGTATTATTCGATAGCAATATGACCTAGGAACCTTTTGTAATTCATTTTTCTTTTCTTTTTTGCTTTGACAGTTCAGGCGGGTGGCAAATCTTTACTTCCTCATGATTTCAATCTTGTCGACTACACCAATTAGGTATCTGTGTGTGTGTACCTATGGAATTCTGTAGTTGCAACTTCAAACTTCTGAGCATAACAAGCCCATGATTCAATCACCCTTTACTTCCCTTTAGCTTTACTTCTAACAATCTTAACATCGTACTTGCTTGTACTTTTGCAGTCCAGTCCACCCTGTCACCAACGTGGTTCCCCTTAGTCTAGTACTTTTGGTGTCACTCATCAAGGAAGCTTTTGAGGACTGGGTTAGTATATTGTCAGCTGCTACACTATTTTATTGTGCTATCGTAATGCGGATATCTGATGCCTTTCCCTTTTGTTTGTTTCCTGTCCTTAATACAGAAACGTTTCCAGAATGATATGTCAATTAATAATGCACATGTCGATGTATTGCAAGGTCAAAAATGGGAAAGTAGTCCATGGAAAAGACTGCAGGTTGGAGATATTGTGAGGGTAATGTCTCAAATCTTTCTTATTGCTTATTGATCAATTGGTCTGTTGCTTTCTAAAATTAATACACTTGATCTTTTGTCGTGTCTTTAGTTCAATCTTGAGCTTGAAATGCATAAAGAAAAAACTAATAGTGATGGGCACTTTTTAGAGCAGATCAAGCAAGACAGTTATTTCCCTGCTGATTTGCTCTTCCTATCGAGTACGAATGCTGATGGTGTCTGCTACATAGAGGTTAATAATTCATTCTTACATGTTCCATTTTTTTTGCTCAAATTGGAAGTATTAATTGAACTTCAGAGAAAACTTTCTTCTAATTGATGTGTTTTATATATTTTTATTTATTTTAGACAGCAAATCTTGATGGGGAAACCAACCTGAAAATAAGGAAGGCTTTGGAGAAAACTTGGGACTATGTTCTTCCTGAAAAGGCTTCGGAATTCAAAGGTTATTCATGTATTTCTTTTGTTTCATCTCGAGGACATTCTATTCCATAGTTGGTGGAACTAAGGAAGCTTTGTACTTCCTCTGAACTTCGCATAATCATTCTACCTTTTCTGAACTTCACATTCACATTCTCTGTTTTTCTTATGACTTACAGGTGAAATACAGTGTGAACAGCCAAACAATTCGCTTTACACATTTACCGGGAATCTTATTGTGGACAAGCAAACTATACCAATTTCACCAAACCAAATACTTCTAAGGGTAAGTTCTGTTCACGCTGTGTTTTCTTTTCTTGTTTCTTATTGAGAAAATTGGAACCATTCCACTGCGAAGTTGGCATCATGAAAAATGCGACTAACTGTTAGAATGACATGTGGGCCCTGTTGCTTGAGAAAAAGACAGGTGGGTCCAGGTCTTACATGTCAGTTAGACATGACGGCATTTTTCAAACTTACCAACTTTTGAGTGGCATGATTCAGAATTTCCCTCTTGGGTTTGTTTGGATGAGATTTTTTCCTTGGAAAGTTAAGGTATTTAGTTACCAAAGCCTTCCAATTGAAAGCCCCTTATCCAAATGGACCTTCTATATTTGTTTACAAGATTATACATTCACATCCTTGTCACTTTAACCACAAACACGAAACATCTTTTGTTGGGCATATTCGAATGATGTCATCAGTAAAAAAATAATTGTGTAATGTGATATTTATTATAGCTTTTGCAAACGAGAATAGCGATGAGCTGATGATACAAGTATTTAGTTAGAAAAGTTCAAAAATTTCAACCATCTCAAAAAACTTCCCACTTCTTCTCCAGTCTCAAATGTTGGACAAGCAGCTACTGGTTTAACCAGTTTCCGGAAATTGTACAAGAAATGAGCTAGTGTTTGTTACAAGTATATAGAAATCTTATGGCCAAAAGTTATATTTCCAACAAATTTTTGTTTTTTTGAATTTCGAGTTACGAGCAGAGATAGTAGACCCGCAATGCTCCAAGGTGGAAGCTGCTTAGATGTATGGGCTTTTGTGAGTTTTTTGCAGTGTGACCATCTGAGCACCCATGCGAAGGTGCTTGCACTGAAGGGCTAGACTACATTGGATGCTTGGTGACATGAATTCTCCCTTCTAACCAACTTTTATGCACCTCCTGGCATGGATTTTGAGTCGCGCGACTAGTCGATGAGTCGCAAAAAAATGTCGACTCAACTTAGTGTCGACTCGAGTCGCGAGTCGCGACTAGTCGCAACTGCAGGCTTGACTTTTTCCGAGTCGCTACCCCAGAGCGACTCGACTCGAAAACCATGCCTCCTGGGTTGGGAGATGCTCTGATATTTTTCTTCTTTTCAGTGTTTACTTTCATCAGACTGAATAGTTGCTTGCACAGCAATCCATTCTATCTCTGTATGTTTGTGCCTTTGCAATAGACCATAACTTCACACTACCTTTTTTCTGCAGGGATGCAGCCTTCGTAATACCGAGTACATTGTTGCGGTTGTTATATTCACGGGCCACGAGACGAAAGTATGGGCCATTTTGTGTTTCCTATGTATTCAACTTGTTGTGATTTCTTTCTGGTTTTCTTATTTACTGCAGCGGAACACTATTGCAGGTTATGATGAACTCAATGAATGTTCCTTCTAAAAGAAGCACATTGGAGAAAAAGCTAGACAAGCTTATTCTAGCTCTATTTGCAATCCTCTTTACGATGTGTGTCATTGGTGCTATTGGAAGGTAAGCTTTTTCTTGATTCACTTAATTTTTTTGACATGTCTATTATGTACAATTTGTTTACATATACATTCTTAAAATTAGCAATACCGCTTAGGTATATGTTCTGGAGGCTTGCACTTGCATTTTTTTTTGAGCTTCTTAGTTGGCCATAGCGAACAATTTCTAAATATGGTTTTAAAAATTATGACAGGATCTGTTGGAGTCTCTGTGTGGGCCGTTTGGGGGGGGGGGGGTGGGGTGATCTTTATTGTTTTAGTTCTTTTTAGTGGTTTTGTGTGGCATAGAGGGTTACAGATAAACACATGACTTCATTTTATTTAAAGGGATTGTCTGCGAGCCCTCTTACCCACTCCACAACTCTTGCGGCAGTTGCTGTCATCTCGCAAACTGTAGCGGCCTTTCGTGGTCAACCTGCATGATCTGCAGCAAGCCCACATAATAACAAAAGAGACACGATCATATCCTCCATGCATGCCGTGTTGGCCTCAGACTTCTGGTTTGCAACTTGCCGCTGCACAAGCTAGCTCAGTCAATCCAACCATCTATGATCTATTTCTCACTAGTTACTGCATGTAGTCCGGAGCAACACCAGAACTGGATCGTTCAGGAGAATCGACCAACTTTTGTACAGGTCGCTCACGGCAAGAAGTGTTGGCCAGAGAAAACAATCGATCAGTCGATGCCCCGTGTTTAGCTAGCTTCGTATATCAAGTTGCTCTCGTCGGAAAGCAATCGGCAAGTCAAGTCTTCACGTGCTGTGGCGAGGCAGGGCATCACCTCAGTCGCAAACTAAGTTAATTGAAATTCAGAGCATATGCAGGCTTTCGGCTCCCACGGGCCTGCATAAAAGCTTGGTAATCTGCTTGTTGGCCATTTAACTTTTGCGGGCAAGAGCCAGCGACCGTGAGCAGTCCGCAACACGTCCCACTTGCATCCTGATTTTGGGGTGGACAAACAGAATGAACTCTTTTTTTTTAATGGACAGAATGGGAAAAGCTCTTTTCAGCATATAAAGTTCTTTCAAGGTTGGCAGGTTAACAATCAAAATTATAATCATCACATGGTAAATTGTAAAAGAATTGTAACGACCTGTCCGAATCCACTGGTTCCTGCTACCATCTAGGATCTAGACTGGCCCCACAGACCAACACTAGTCTTTCCTGTGCACTTTGTCCTCACTCGTGTGCACCCGGGATCAACTTCCTAGTCGGTCACCTGTCCTCAAATTGCTCCAAGCCAAGCATGCTTAGCTTTGATGTTCCTTTCAGATGGGCTCCCGGGAAAGAAGGTGCACCTTGTTGATATGAGTAGTCTATCATTCCTATTAAGCCAGGATGTCACAAGAATAATGCAGATGTACAGTTTATTTATGGATTACCAATCATTGCTTTTGGTTACCTTGTAACTATGACTGGTTTATCTTAGTGCAATGATGTGCATGTTCTGTTTGCATTTTGTCTAAAAAATAATATATAACTCTACTGATAGACCTTATATTTGGCTTTTATCAACAGTGGTGTGTTCATTAATGAGAAATACTTCTATCTTGGATTGCGTGGGCGTGTTGAGGACCAGTTTAATCCCAAGAACAGACTTGTGGTACGTACTATTTTGTTATGTTTTCAAATAATTTGCCCCAAGCATGATTATATCATACAATTGCACTTCTGCTGCAGGTGACCATTTTAACCATGTTTACTCTAATAACTCTATACTCAACGATCATCCCCATATCTCTTTACGTGTCCATTGAGGTATATTGTCCTCGTTCTCATGTAGTGCATCCTGTTATTGGGCGTTCAGACCTTATATTACCTTTGATATGCAGATGATCAAATTCATTCAGTGCGCACAGTTTATTAACAATGATCTGAACATGTATCATGCTGAGAGCAACACCCCAGCTTTGGCCCGTACTTCTAATCTGAATGAGGAACTTGGGCAGGTAATATCCCCTTACCAAAAATGTTTCAATGGTTTCATTTTGTCCAAGCTGAATTTATTCTTTCCAGATTGGCTATTAGACCCTGATAACACAACATGATTGAACTAAATGCTTAGTGGTATTTCAGTAGATTTAGCACTTGCAAATAAATTTTACATTTCTGACATTTCTTCCCACCCTGTCTCTTTCACCATTAATGGTTCAGGTTGAGTATATATTTTCTGACAAAACTGGAACACTTACAAGAAACTTGATGGAATTCTTTAAATGTTCAATTGGTGGGGAAATATATGGAACTGGCATTACAGAGATTGAGAAGGGAGGAGCTGAGCGAGCCGGAGTCAGAATTGATGACGATGAGGTCTCCAGTATCTTCTTTGCTACTTAAGCTGTTAAAGTGTGGTATTTGTGATGAAAAAATTGATGCACAGCTGCCCTTATATTTGGCCTACTTACTTTTATTAGGATAAAAGATCAGCCACTGCAGTTCATGAGAAAGGATTCAACTTCGACGACACTAGAATAATGCGTGGTGCATGGAGAAATGAACCTAATCCTGAGGCCTGCATGGTAGATACATTGGACTACCTGCGAAGTAGTTTTTACTCTTTTCTTCCATCAGTAACTTTGGTTTCATTTCGGTCATAATCATCTTTAATCTGATTGACATACCGTGAGCTATTTCTGTAATATAAAAATGATTTAAAACATATGTTCCCTTTTTAATGATTTCCCTTTTTATTGTGTGAATTGCTAAACAGCCATTCCTTATTTGCCCTGATGTCTCTTTAGGAATTCTTCAGATGCCTGGCAATCTGTCATACAGTTCTTCCTGAGGGTGAGGAGACACCGGAAAAGATCACTTATCAAGCTGCCTCTCCTGATGAGGCCGCACTTGTGGCTGCAGCAAAGAATTTCGGTTTCTTTTTTTATAGGCAAGTCTTACCTTAGATGTAGTTTTAGATTGCTCTTGTGGTTTTGTTCCAAACAGGATATATAGAAAGACTCTACTCTGTTAGTCCCTCCGTTGACAAATATAAGATGTTTTGGATATTTTAATATGGACTGATATGAGTGAACAAACACACTAAAACGTGTATCTACCATTGCGCACCAAAACGTTGAGCTAAAATACTTTTGTTTGTGAATGGCAATGCCTGGAGGGTGATATTTTATGCCTCTTTTGCAGACGTATGCCGACCACAGTAATGGTTCGTGAATCACATGTTGATAGGATGGGTAGTATGCAAGACGTTGCCTATGAAATTCTGAATGTTTTGGAATTTAACAGGTCTGCTTTATTTGTTTCCGACTGAAATTTGATGAGATTAAATCATTGTTCTGCACTTCACACTTTGCTGCCCTTTTCTTTTGATCTGACACTTTGCTGCACTTACAGTACAAGGAAGCGCCAGTCTGTGGTTTGCCGCTTTCCAAATGGAAAACTTGTTCTCTACTGCAAGGTAATATAAGAAACAAACACTTGATATAGCTTACATTTTTCAGATCGTTACACTAACCTTATACAACAATTTTTGTGTCATAGGGTGCTGATAATGTCATCTATGAACGTTTGGCTGATGGAAATTATGACATTAAAAAGACAAGCAGAGAACATCTAGAGCAATTTGGATCTGCTGGCTTGCGTACACTTTGCCTTGCTTATCGAGATCTCAGCATGGACCAATACAAAAGCTGGAATGAGAAGTTCGTGCAAGCTAAATCTTCTTTACGTGACCGCGATAAGAAGCTTGATGAGGCATGCATCACTATCTTCTGAATATTTTATTAGTATTGGTATTATATCTTCTTTTATTGAGTATATGTGCTGAATTGCGGTCCTTGTGATTTGAGGTTCTGTTACTGCCTCTCCAATCCCTTCTATCGCTTGCCTGACTTCTTGGTTTACTGTCATCCACTAGACTTGAATCTTGTATGCGCTGCTGGGCATGTGATTAATTTCCTGTGATCACTTCGCAATTTATGTATAAAAAAATGTAATGTGGTTTAGAAATAATTGTTATATAGGAACATTCTCTGTAGCTCTGCATTTTGTCATATATTGGATTTGTTTGATCTGGGCATTTCGTATAATCAAAAGTTGATTTTCTTTTGCGATCAGTTTAATTGTTGAATGTACTTGACAAATAGGCCATTTTTGAATTTTCATTCTCGAATGCAAAACTCTTTCTGTGATTTCTATAATAGTGCAGTAGCAAAAGATGTTTTTAAACAGATTGTTTTAAAACCAAATCAGTGCCATTGTTGCACGTCTCTCTACTCCTATAAAAGACCCAGTTGGGGATGATGGTGTGCCTGCCTTCCATCGTCATTTCTGACCATTCGATCTACATCTAAAGCATGCAAGGTAAGCTGTGGTATAGAAAAAAAATCCTGTCACTCTACTCCACATTTGCAGAAAACCCCTTAGTCTCTCTAGGCCAGCCCCATCTGTCGCCCATCTCATCCAAACAGATAAGAGGAACAGACTTTGGGTGATTTCTTTTCAAGCCTGCGAACATGTAGCTGTCTCTTTTGGGTCCGTTGTAACCCACAGGCACTTTGCTAGTACTATTTCAATATACTAATCTATATATTGAAGGTCAATATTTTAAACGGTGGACTGCATGAATCCGAGTATGCCATGACAACCTTTACTTAAGGGACCGAAGGAGTGATTTTTTTAATGGGTGTTTCTTTTCTCTCCAAAAGACAAAAACTAGACGAGTAGTGTCAAAAACGCTCTTATATTATGGGACGGAGGGAGTAGTTGTTTAATAATTTTTGTTGCTAATTTGTAATCTTACCTTGCCATTGAATATTAGTACTTTATACATAATTTAGAAAAAAACATCTGTATCCAGTTAATTCAATGTATATGTACCAAGGTAGGAAAGAGGATCATGAACAAAATAGACTGGTCCTTCTCCCTAAAACATTAAGCGTTTATATTATTCTCTAAGTTTATTGAAAATCGTCACAAGAATACCACTATCTGTGTATTCTGTCATATTATTAAGGACAGTGAGTTGTAAAAAGCATTTGAAGTTAATCTTTTCTGCTATTGCTGGGCCATAATGTGATATAATTTTCTTCTCATTTTTGTTCAAGGTGGCTGAATTGATTGAGAAGGACCTTATACTGATAGGTTGCACTGCTATTGAAGACAAACTGCAAGAAGGGGTGCCAGCCTGCATCGAAACTCTTTCTGCAGCTGGCATAAAAATTTGGGTGCTAACTGGAGATAAAATGGAAACAGCAATTAATATAGCATACGGTGAGGTTTTAATTGTGTAATATTGTTTTAACATTTGCTTGTTTCTTCCTTCAAGGGAATAGTAAAAGCTCCCCCCCACACACCCACCCACCCACCTGATATAGAGAAGCTGCTGAAGTTTTTCAGTTGGTTATTTATTTGCTCCGCAGCATGCAGCCTGGTGAACAACGACACGAAACAGTTCATCATCAGTTCAGAGACAGACACAATTAGAGAGGCTGAGGACAGGGTAAGATAATCATATAGAATTGCACTGTGAAATGATATTCTGTCATAGAGGCAATCAAGCCTTAACACACACTACCTCTGTTTCTAAATATAAGACGTTTTGGCAGTTGAAATTGAAGTGCATAAACGTATTATATTCAGGAACAGAGGGTGTATTATCTTCTATAGGATTTAAATGGATATACGAGTGAAGACTGCTAAAATCATACTCCGTCCGTTTCAAAATAAGTGTCGCTGATTGAGGGAGTATCATTTAGATCAGGGAATAGCTCAACTGGGTTCTTGCGAGTAGAACTCACATTTTCCTTAGTACTTTGATTGGTGGGGGTATTAAGGGATTTATTTTGGCTGAGATTTAGTCTTTATTCTTGTATACTCCCTCTGTCCCATAATATAAGATCTTATTACATCCAGTATGCTCACATATTGGATGTAATAATATCTTATATTATGGGACGGAGGGAGTAGATAACAGCATAAAATATTTTTAATTGTCTTACCTCTTATGTGGGTTGTGTTGCTTTAGCGCCTCTGCCATGTTTATATGCGCCTTGGTACGTCTTTTTTTTTCTTTGTACTTTGGTTAAAGCATAATCAGCAATACAATTGTATCTGATTGTATTAAACCAACTTTTTGACTTGTGGCGTAATCTTCGTTATGGACCTTCCTTTCCATATATAATGTTCCGGCCATTTTCAGGGTGACCCTGTGGAAATTGCGCGAGTTATCAAAGAGTCGGTAAAACAGAGTCTAAGAAGTTGCCTCGAGGAAGCCCACCGTTCTGTAAGTAACACACCGGAACGAAAGTTGGCTTTCATTATTGATGGAAGATGCTTGATGTATGCTCTAGACCCAGCTCTGCGTGTGAATCTTCTTGGTTTGAGTTTAATTTGTCACTCAGTTGTATGTTGTCGAGTTTCTCCACTGCAAAAGGCACAGGTAAATTTCATTTCTTGCTGTTAGTGTTTATGCATGCCTTGCGTTTTACCCAGGGAAGTAGTAACAACATGCCATCCTTGATTTGTGGATATGTGAGTTATTTAGTCTAGGACTCATATGGGGAGATTATTACATTGTAAAGGCAATAACCAATATTGTACCTTCACAATAAGAGTTTGTGCATGTGATTCGTTATTAATCAGTGTACATTGGTTGCATTTGCTATTCCAGTTTTGATCTCAGAAACCATTCTGTGCTGTTGATATGTCTTATATACATGTGCTTACTTAGTCGTTACCCATTCCAAGTAATATCAAAGTCTCTGGTTTGTGCGTTTTTTTTTTCTTGCATAACCTGTTTGGTCAAAATGATGCCAAAATACCAATGTTGATACACATATTTTGTAGGTTACTAGCTTAGTTAGGAAGGGTGCTCGTAAGATAACTCTCAGCATTGGCGATGGTGCTAATGATGTAAGCATGATTCAAGCCGCTCATGTTGGGATTGGCATTAGTGGACAAGAAGGAATGCAAGCAGTTATGGCTAGTGATTTTGCCATCGCTCAATTTCGTTATCTTACTGATTTACTTCTTGTACATGGACGGTGGTCATACTTGAGATTGTGCAAGGTATGCTTATGGTTTTGTTAGCTTGTAGCTTTCCATATATTTATAGTTTACGAAACTAAATGTGGTCACTTGCTGTTTCAGGTTATCACATACTTCTTCTACAAGAATCTGACATTTACGCTAACTCAGTTCTGGTTCACTTTCCAAACTGGCTTTTCTGGTCAGCGGTTTTATGATGACTGGTTCCAGTCGCTGTATAATGTCATTTTCACAGCGCTACCCGTAATTATGGTTGGATTATTTGATAAGGTATAGCTGCCTGTATTCATTTTACATTAAGTTCTTGAATGATGCTGTTTGCGGCATTCACGTAATTGAACCCTTTCAGGATGTGAATGCATCTCTATCAAAGAAATACCCACAACTTTACCAGGAAGGAATTAGGAATACATTCTTCAAGTGGAAAGTGATAGCGGTGTGGGGTTTCTTTGCTTTCTACCAGTCAATAGTGTTTTATTACTTTACTGCAGCTGCAAGTCAGCATGGTCATGGCTCATCTGGCAAGATTCTTGGTCAATGGGATGTTAGCACGATGGCCTTTACTTGTGTTGTGGTTACTGTGAACCTCCGCCTCCTCATGTCATGCAACTCTATTACGAGATGGCATTATTTCAGTGTAGCCGGCAGTATAGCGGCCTGGTTTCTGTTTATCTTTATATACTCTGCCATAATGACATCATTTGACAGACAGGTTGGTGAATTATGCACTAATCTATCTCTCTGCTGATGACCATTAGGTCCTAATAATCATTTCTTTCTACAAATGCATAACCTCATGCTGTGTTCCTTCTGCAGGAAAATGTATACTTTGTGATTTATGTTCTGATGAGTACCTTTTTCTTCTACCTGACACTATTTCTTGTTCCGGTCATCGCTCTCTTTGGTGACTTCCTATATCTATCGTAAGATACCACCTTTTCCTTTTGCACAATTATATGTTATTGTCATCTGGTTTTGATTCCTTTCAGTTTACATACTGAATCAACCGTGTGCTGTCTCTGATACTCTGTCGGTTTTCCAGGCTTCAGCGATGGCTATTCCCCTATGACTACCAAGTTGTTCAAGAGATGCACAAGGATGACCCCCATGAATACAGCATGATACGTCTTCCAGAGAGGAGCCATTTGAGCCCTGAAGAAGCAAGAAGCTATGCGATTTCCATGCTCCCCCGAGAGAACTCCAGGCACACTGGTTTTGCTTTCGACTCCCCGGGCTATGAGTCATTTTTCGCATCACAGCAAGGTGTCTGTGTGCCTCACAAGCCATGGGATGTTGCAAGGAGAGCCAGCATGAAGCAGCAGCGGCAGCAGCCACAACGAACAGGAAGATCCTAATTCTGGATTCGTGTAAAGTTTTGTACATCATGTTCTTTTGCCGCAGACCACATGATTGTGTGTAAGTAGCCTTGTAGCCTTTTTTCTTGTTTGTCACCCAATATATTATGCTGGCGATGTTAGTAGGTGGCCATTGATCCTGTTGGCTGAAGAATCAGGTAGGCTCGCACTTGGTTAAACAAAGTGGAAACTGGGAAACTGGGAAATGCAGTTAGCAAAATTCTTTGTGACTTTTACAGAATTGGATTTTACTGAAATTTGTCTTGTCTTGTTATGAAATCTTGCTTTGTTACGGAATGAATGAAGTGCTGGTGTGTTCCGGCCGTCTGATTGATTGCATAGATCTTTGATGCTTTTGCTGGGTTGCCATGTCAGATTTTTTTTTTGACGCCGTAGAACAATAGTTCTACGGTATATTTTCATTAAGTAAAATATTTACAAAAAACCAAAGTAAAATAAAAATACAATCAGGCTAAGAAGCCTCAACCAATGCCAGTTGGTTCTAACATAAAAAATTACAGGTTACTTTCCATCTAGGATTGAATCTTGTTTGCTTTGGCAGGCAGTCTTTGCTCTGAGCATGATCACTTTAAGCCCTTCTCTCATATAATATTTCCAGCAAACAGGGTGACTGCCTGATTGAAAATCTTGTCATTTCGAACAGACCATATACTCCAGCAGCCAGTAATGATAATGTCTATCCTGTCATTTCGAACAGACCATATACTCCAGCAGCCAGTAATGATAATGTCTATCCCGCATCCCTTTGGAAGAGCCGAAATGGCCAAACATATTTCATCAAAGCTAGAAATTCCTCTTCTTTTTGTGGGCATAATTATGCTCCAACAATGGATGGAGAAAGGGCAGTCCCAGAATAGGTGTAAAGAAGTTTCTTCAGTCTTGTCATTGCACAATGCACAATCATATGAATCAAGGAACATGGATTTTCTTTTCAGAAGATTTCTGGTGTTGACCCTATCATGAAGGAGCAGCCAGAAAAAAACCTTATGTCTGAGCAAATTTGAAGCCTTCCATAAGATATTGAAGATGAAGTGAGTGTTGCTTTGGCCCATCAAGCAATTGTACATCTTCATAGAGGCGTAAGCTGTGGAATCTCATTGTGTATTATGTCTTGCATTTTCATGAACTGCTGGTGAGCTACATAAGACAGGGGCCTGTGGAAGAGATTTTCCCTGTTGTCCAGTTGTAGAGCATTTTGTAGTGTGATGTCAACATTGTTTGTGAAGGAGAAAAGCTCTGGGAAAAGATGTTGGAGGGGGTTCTGATTCCATGGACCTTTCCATAGCCGAATGGTGTCCCCAATGCCTGCTGTGCATTTGGCAAATTTCTGAAAAGTGGGTAGCAGCTTCAAAATGTCTCTCCACCAAAATGAACCTACCACCTTTTCCCCTGGTGTATGCTCAGATTAGTAAGTCTCCCAAAGTATTTTCACCCAGGGTAGGTCCTGTTTATTGTAGAATTTGTGCAGGAATTTCATGAGCAACGCCTCGTTGTGTGTTGGGATGTCAAGAACTCCAAGGCCACCATGAGTTTTAGGCAAGCAAGCTTTATCCCATGCTATCAGAGCTGGTGAATTTTCCTCAGAACCATACTTTCTCCAAAAACATTGCCTCAGATACTTGTTGATTTGTTGCACCACAGTCAAAGGCAGGGATAAGATGCTCATATAAAAGATTGGCATGCTTGCGAAAACAGATTTGATCAACACCAGTTTGTCACCATAAGAGAGTAAGGTGGAGCATCCTTGGAGTCTTGTCTCAATTCTCTTGATAAGAGGGAAAAAATCAACAACCTTGGGCTTGTGGACACATAGTGGCATTCCTAAATATGGGAGAGGTAGAGATCCAATTTGACATCCCATAAGAGCTGATAAGGTATGCATCTTGTCCTCAGGAGTGTTGATAGCAATCAAAGTGGATTTGGCATAGTTCACTTTCAGCCCAGTGTAGGTTGCAAAATGCAGAAGCAGATTCTTGATATGCATTAGTTGGTTGGAGACAGAAGGAAGTACCAGCACAGTATCATCTGCATACTGTATTATGGGGAAATTTGGGCATGAAGCATGATTGATTGGAGATTCAATTAGATAGTTATTCATAGCTTCATTCATCCTAGTCAGGAGTAAATCTGTTGCTATCACAAAGATCAGGGGGGAGAGAGGGTCTCCTTGTCTTACACCACTTCTACAAAGAAACTGCTTGCCAGGCACTCCATTAAGAAGAACAGAGGAGTAACCAGTGCTGTATATTTGCTTTATCCAGTTGATCCATTTTTTTCCAAATCTTTTAGCTTTCAATATCTCAATGATTGTGTCATGGTTGAGTAAGTCAAATGCTTTTTCAAAGTCAAGTTTGAGTAGCAGGATCTCTTTCTTGGATTGGTGGCATTGATGTAAGTATTCATATGCCCATGCTAGACAGTCCTGAATGCTTCTATTATTGAGGAAGCCATATTGATTTTTGTGGATCAATCTCAGGATGACTTTTTGTGACCTGTCGGCTAGCAACTTTGTGATAATCTTGAGAGTGCAATTGAGTAGAGATATGGGCCTGAATTCTCCTGGAGTGGCAGCAGAGCTATTTTTGGGGATAAGGGTGATGTAAGAGTAGTTGATGCTCTGAAGAAGAACCTACCCCTCATGGAAGTCCTGAATTAGCTGGTAAAAATCAGGTGCAATTATGTCCCAACATGCCTTAAGAAATGCAACATTGAAACCATCAGGTCCTGGTGCTTTGTCACTTGGCATTTGCTTCATGATGTTATCAATTTCCTCATGAGTAAAAGGGGCTTCCAAGTCCTGTAGCATTTGATCTGGTTGCAATAGGCTGTGTAGCATCAATGGATTACTAGTTTGTTTGTGAGAGCCCAGTCTTTCCTTAAATGCACTGAAGAGAATAGCAGCTTTGGATTGGTGATTATGGTGCTCAATGCCATTTGAATCTTTGAGCATAGCAGTACAGTTGTTTCTCAGCTTGATTGTTGCTTTGGCCTGGAAGTATTTTGTGTTTGCCTCTCCCACCTTGATGGCTCTGATGGTTGCCCTTTGTTTCCAGTATATTTTCTGAAAATTCAATACTCTTGTCAGGTGTTCTTTAAGGATGTTTCTGCCCTCTACTTCATCCCTGGAAAGTGGCCTGTATTCCTCCAGAGAATCAAATAAAAGGATGACCTCATTGGTATTTCTAATAATTGCTTTAAGATTAGAGATGTTTCTGGACCAGTTTCTTTAGACCTTTCCTGAGTCTCTTGAATTTTGCAGATATGATTTTTGCACTATCCTGTTCTGGCACTGGTTGCTCCCAAATGTCCTTAACCACTTGTTTAAATTGACTGTGTTCAAGCCAGAAGTTCTCAAATCTGAAGATTTTTTATTTTGGGATAGATGTTCCAATCTTGATTACACAAGGTGTATGATCTGATGTGGTTCTGGCCAAGGGGATAGCAGTTGTGTTTGGGTATGTTAATGTCCATGCTTCTGAGGTGAAAAACCAGTCCAGTTTTTCAAGTAGAGGGGCATTTTGCATGTTACTCCTGGTGAAATCTCTGCCTTTAAGGGGGATTTCCAAAAGTGCTAATTGATTAATGGCTTCATTGAAAAGAAGCATGTCTTGAATGTTGCCACCTTCTCTGTTTCTGTTTTGAGGGTATCTGATATAGTTAAAATCTCCCAACACCAGCCAATTTGTGTCATCCTCTACCTGAATATTGTGAAACCAATTTATGAAGTTGTTTCTAAGATCATGTTGACATGGACCATAAATGTTAGTCAGGGTCCAGGTTTCTCCAGACTTCTTTGAAGTGAACTCAATAGAAATAGAGAAGTCATTTTTTAGGATAGTAGTTCCTGTGAAGAGTTGATCATTCTAGACCACAAGGAGTCCCCTAGATGCACCCACAGAAGGCAGATAGTCAAACTTGGATAGGTATTTAGGACAGAAGTTTTTGAGGTACTGACTGTCAAATAGTTCTCTTTTGGTTTCTTGCAGACAAAGAATTGAACAAGTAGATTCCTCAATTTTACTGGATAAGGCAGTCCATTTCTTATCATCATTAATACCTCTGATATTCCAATTCAAAATATTCCAAGTAATGCTCATTGTGCCGGATTAAGTAAGTGACCAAGATCTTACAAGCATAACCAGCAAACCCATATAGTTCCATGAAAAGGCTTTGCCAAACAGTACAAAAGCTTAAACCACCAAAAGCTGACATCCTCTGATGAGGTCCACTCAGTACAAGCAACAAGACTCAAATAAAGACTGCTAGATAAAAGACATTCTACAGTGCCCATTTTTCTAGTTGCTGCTCTTGTTCTTTGATGTTGTCTTCTGGGTTGAGGTAGTGTCATTGGAGACGCTGCTCTTATGCTTCTTGTTTCCCATTCTTGTCAAGTCCTCCTTGTTTTCTCCCATTGCATTTACCTTGCAAAATGAAGAATTGAGGTTTTTGATCACTTTCTTAGGAACTGGTGGTGGCAAAGCATGACAGGCTAAACAATTCTTGTCAACACAAACTGTTTTTCTTAAACCTTTGTTGAGATTTTGGAGCCTACAACTTCTTCTTACCTCTGTTTCAACTAGGGGGATCTTGTCTTTTCTTTTCTTGTTCCCGGCCAGGGCAGAAGTTGAGGAAGCAGATTGTCCCTCAGAGGACTTGCATGCTGGAGTAGCAATGGTCTCCTGATCTACTTCTGCAGATGTAACTTGCTGTGACATGCAGTTTAGTGAAAGGGAATCAGGACAGGTGTCTGGAATAGCAAATGGTTTGAAAATCTTAGACTCAGATCCTTGTATGATATAATTCCAAACTTGGGAAGTTATGAACTTTTTGGCCCATTCAAACTTTTCTGAAGAAAGAAGAGCTACTGAAAGGAAATTAACCCATTCTATTGGTACCTGGATGACCTGTTTACTGTCATGCTTTGGCTTGAAGTGTTTGTGCCATATTTCTGCTCCTTCTGTCCCTAGCAGTGCTGCATTTGCATCCCCTAGCACAGGTGAGAGCCTTTCTTTCTCCATGATGACTGGATCAACAGCATCTGATGAGATATGAACAAATCCCACCAGTAAGTTTTGATTGACCTCATTAAATTGTGGGTTAGGAAAACCTGGAGGTGCAGATAGATCTGTGGAAGAGCTCTCACCTTCAGTCTGTCTACCAGGTGATGGTACAGTTTCCCCCTGGTCATCTATAGCTGGGGCCCTGTAGGGAGGTGTGAGAACTGCAGCTGTTACCTCAGTAGTAGCATGTCCAGTGATTGAGCCAGGTGCATTCTCAGAGTGTATATTGCTGGCAAGCTGTTGTTGGTGGGTGCTGGGTGGAGTGATTGCCAGGAGCTCTTGTTGCATAGGGTCAAATGACTGAATCTCAGATTGATCTTGTTGAAGGAGGATAGCCTCAAGGTGCATATCCAGTTGCAATGCCAGACCATGATTGGGTTGGGCTTCCATTGGTGGGCCTTCCTGTGCAATCTGAAGTGGCTGGGCCTGGGTGAAGGAAATATGCCCTAGAGGCAATAATAAAGTTGTTATTTTATATTTCCTTATTCATGATAAAGGTTTATTATTCATGCTAGAATTGTATTGATCAGAAACTTAAATACATGTGTGAATACATAAACAAACACCGTGTCCCTAGTGAGCCTCTACTTGACTAGCTCGTTGATCAAAGATGGTTAAGGTTTCCTAACCATTGACATGAGTTGTCATTTGATAACGGGATCACATCATTAGGAGAATGATGTGATGGACAAGACCCATCCGTTAGCTTAGCATAATGATCGTTCAGTTTTATTGCTATTGCTTTCTTCATGTCAAATACATATTCCTTCGACTATGAGATTATGCAACTCCCGGATACCGGAGGAATGTCTTGTGTGCTATCAAACGTCAGAACATAACTGGGTGATTATAAAGATGCTCTACAGGTATCTCCGAAGGTGTTTGTTGAGTTGGCATAGATCGAGATTAGGATTTGTCACCCCGAGTATCGGAGAGGTATCTCTGGGCCCTCTCGATAATACACATCATAAGCTTGCAAGCAAACGACTAAGGAGTTAGATGTATTACGGAACGAGTAAAGAGACTTGCCGGTAACGAGATTGAACTAGGTATGAAGATACCGACGATCGAATCTCGGGCAAGTAACACATCGATAGACAAAGGGAATTACGTATGTTGTCATAACGGTTCGACCGATAAAGATCTTCATAGAATATGTAGGAGCCAATATGGGCATCTAGGTTCCGCTATTGGTTATTGACCGGAGAGGTGTCTCGGTCATGTCTACATAGTTCTCGAACCCGTAGGGTCCGCATGCTTAACGTTCGATGACGATATAGTATTATATGAGTTATGTGATTTGGTGACCGAATGTTGTTCGGAGTCCCGGATGAGATCACGGACATGACGAGGAGTCTCGAAATGGTCGAGAGGTAAAGATTCATATATAGGACGATAGTATTCGGACACCGGAAGTGTTTCGGGGGGTACCGGGTACTTATCGGGTCACCGGAAGGGGTTCCGGGCACCCCAGGCAAAAGTTATGGGCCTTATGGGCCAAGAAAGGAAACACACCAGCCACAAGGGGCTGGTGCGCCCCCCATAGCAGGCCGGCCTAAGGAGGAGAAGGAAAGGGGGGAGGGAAAGGAAAGTGTGGATTAATATTCCCACTTCCTTCCCTCCCCCCCTCTTTCCTTCCCCCTTGGGAATACATGGCGGGGGGGGGGGGGGGGCAGGGCAGGAGCCCTAGGGCCGGCCGGCCACCTATGTGGTGCGCCAGGCTGCCTTCTCTCCCCCTCCCACCTATATATGTGTGGGAGGGGGCGCCTAGCACACCTCGGACAATTGCCTAGCCGTGTGCGGCACCCCCCTCCACCGTTTACACCCCCGGTCATATTTTCGTAGTGCTTAGGCGAAGCCCTGCGGAGATAACTTCACCATCACCGTCACCACGCCGTCGTGCTGACAGAACTCATCTACTACCTCGATGTCTTGCTGGATCAAGAAGGCGAGGGACGTCACCGAGCTAAACGTGTGCAGAACGCGGAGGTGCCGTGCGTTCGGTACTTGATCGGTTGAAGCGCGAAGAAGTTCGACTACATCAACCGCGTTGTGAAACGCTTCCGCTTATAGTCTATGAGGGTACGTAGACACACTCTCCCCCTCGTTGCTATGCATCTCCATGGATAGACCATTGCGTGTGCATAGATTTTTTTTTGTTTTCCATGCAACGATTCCCAACAGTGGCATCATGAGCCAGGTCTATGCGTAGATGATATGCATGAGTAGGACACAAAGAGTTGTGGGCGGTGATAGTCATTCTGCTTACCACCAACGTCTTATTTTGATTCGGCGGTATTGTGGGATGAAGCGTCCCGGACCAACCTTACATGTCCACGCACATGAGATCGGTTCCACCGACAGACATGCAACTAGTTTTGCATAAAGGTGGCTGGCGGGTGTCTGTTTCTCCTACTTTAGTTGAATCGAATTTGACTACGGCCGGTCCTTGAAGAAGGTTAAAACAAAAAACTTGATTAATCACCGTTGTGGTTTTTGCCGTAGGTAAGAACAGTTCTTGCTAGAAGCCCGTAGCAGCCACGTAAAACTTGCAACAACAAAGTAGAGGACGTCTAACTTGTTTTTGCAGGTCATGTTGTGATGTGATATAGTCAAGACATGATGTGATATACATTATTGTATGAGATGATCATGTTTTGTAAGTTATCGGCAACCGGCAGGAGCCTTATGGTTTTCTCTTTATTGTATGAAATGCAAACTCCATGTAATTGCTTTACTTTATCGCTATGCGTTAGCAATAGTTGTAGAAGCAATAGTTGGCGAGACGACCATGACGCAACGATGGAGATCAAGGTGTCGAGCCGGTGACGATGGAGATCATGACAATGCTTTGGAGATGGAGATCAAAAGCACAAGATGATGATGGCCATATCATGTCACATATTTTGATTGCATGTGATGTTTATCTTTTATGAATCTTATTTTGCTTAGTACGGCGGTAGCATTATAAGATGATCCCTTCACTAAATTTCAAGGTAAAAGTGTTCTCCCTGAGTATGCACCGTTTCTACAGTTCGTCGTTTTGAGACACCACGTGATGATTGGGTGTGATAGACTCTACGTTCACATACAACGGGTGTAAGACAGTTTTGCACATGCAGAATACTTGGGTTAAACTTGACGAGCCTAGCATGTACAGACATGGCCTCGGAACACTGAAGACCGAAAGGTCGAACGTGAATCATATAGTAGATATGATCAACATAGAGATGTTCACCATTGATGAGTACCCCATCTCACGTGATGATCGGACATGGGTTAGTTGATTTGGATCACGTATCACTTAAATGACTTGAGGGATGTCTATTTAAGTGGGAGTTCTTAAGTAATTTGATTAATTGAACATTAATTTATCATGAACTTAGTCCTGATAGTATTTGCATATCTATGCTGTAGATTAATGGCCCGTGCTACCGTTCCCCTGAATTTTAATGCGTTCCTAGAGAAAGCTAAGTTGAAAGATGATGGTAGCAACTACACGGACTGGGTCTGTAACTTGAGGATTATCCTCATTGCTGCACAGAAGAATTATGTTCTTGATGCACCGCTAGGTGAAAGGCCTGCTGTAGGAGCAGAAGCTGATGTTTTGAACATCTGGCAAGCTCGATCTGATGACTACTCGATAGTTCAGTGTGCCATGCTTTACGGCTTAGAACCGGGACTTCAAAGACGTTTTGAACGTCATGGAGCATATGAGATGTTCCAAGAGTTGAAGTTAATATTTCAAGCAAATGCCCGAGTTGAGAGATATGAAGTCTCCAACAAGTTCTATAGCCGCAAGATGGAGGAGAACAGTTCTGTCAGTGAACACATACTCAAAATGTCTGGGTATTATAATCAGTTGACTCAGCTGGGAGTTGATCTTCCAGTTGATTGTGTTATTGACAGAGTTCTTCAGTCACTGCCACCAAGCTACAAAGGCTTTGTGATGAACTATAATATGCAATGGATGAACAAAACAATTCCCGAGCTCTTCGCAATGCTTAAGGCCACGGAGGTAGAAATCAAGAAGGAGCATCAAGTGTTGATGGTTAACAAGACCACTAGTTTCAAGAAAAAGGGCAAGAGAAAGAAAGGGAACTTCAAGAAGAATGACAAGCAAGTTGTCACTCCCGGGAAGAAGCCCAAAGCTGGACCCAAGCCTGAAACCGAGTGCTTCTACTGCAAAGGGACTGGTCACTGGAACCGAAACTGCCCCAAGTATTTGGCGGATAAGAAGGATGGCAAAGTGAACAAAGGTATATTTGATATACATGTTATTGATGCGTACCTTACTAATGCTCGTAGTAGCGCCTGGGTATTTGATACTGGTTCGGTTGCTCATATTTGTAACTCGAAACAGGAGCTACGGATTAAACGAAGATTGGCTAAGGACGAGGTGACGATGCGCGTCGGGAATGGTTCCAAGGTCGATGTGATCGCCGTCGGCACGCTACCTCTACATCTACCTTCGGGATCAGTTTTAGACCTGAATAATTGTTATTTGGTGCCAGCGTTGAGCATGAACATTATATCTAGATCTTGTTTAGTGCGAGACGGTTATTCATTTAAATCAGAGAATAATGGTTGTTCTATTTATATGAGTAATATCTTTTATGGTCATGCACCCTTGAAGAATGGTCTATTTTTGTTGAATCTCGATTGTAGTGATACACATATTCATAATATTGATGCCAAAAGATGCAAAGTTGATAATGATAGTGCAACATATTTGTGGCACTGCCGTTTAGGTCATATTGGTGTAAAGCGCATGAAGAAACTCCATGCAGATGGGCTTTTGGAATCACATGATTATGAATCATTTGATACTTGCGAACCATGCCTCATGGGCAAGATGACTAAAACTCCGTTCTCCGGAACAATGGAGCGAGCCAATGACTTATTGGAAATAATACATACCGATGTATGCGGTCCGATGAGTGTTGAGGCACGCGGCGGGTATCGTTATTTTCTGACCTTCACAAATGATTTGAGTAGATATGGGTATATCTACTTAATGAAACACAAGTCTGAAACATTTGAAAAGTTCAAAGAATTTCAGAGTGAAGTGGAGAATCATCGTAACAAGAAAATAAAGTTTCTACGATCTGATCGCGGAGGCGAATATTTGAGTTACGAGTTTGGCCTTCATTTGAAACAATGTGGAATAGTTTCACAACTCACGCCACCTGGAACACCACATCATAATGGTGTGTCCGAACGTCGTAACCGTACTTTATTGGATATGGTGCGTTATATGATGTTTCTTACCGATTTACCACTATCGTTTTGGGGTTATGCATTAGAGACAGCTGCATTCACGTTAAATAGGGTACCATCTAAATCCGTTGAGACGACACCGTATGAACTATGGGTTGGCAAGAAACCTAAGCTGTCGTTTCTTAAAGTTTGGGGTTGCGACACTTATGTCAAAAGGCTTCAGCCTGATAAGCTCGAACCCAAATCAGAGAAGTGCGTCTTCATAGGATACCCTAAGGAAACAATTGGGTACACCTTCTACCACATATCCGAAGGCAAGATCTTTGTTGCCAAGAATGGAACCTTTCTAGAGAAGGAGTTTATCTCGAAAGAAGTGAGTGGGAGGAAAGTAAAACTTGATGTGGTAATCATACCTTCTCTCGAATTGGGAAGTAGCACATCAGAGAAATCCATTCCCGTGATGCGTACACCAACTAGAGAGGAAGCAAATGATAATGATCATGAAACTTCAGATCAAGTTGCTACTGAACCTTGTATGTCAACCAGAGCACGATCCGCACCAGAGTGGTACGGTAATCCTGTTCTGGAAGTCATGTTATTAGACCAAGGCGAACCTACGAACTATGAAGAAGCTATGATGAGCCCAGATTCCGACAGATGGCTTGAGGCCATGAAATCTGAGATAGGATCCATGTATGAGAACAAAGTGTGGACTTTGGTGGACTTGCCCGATGATCGGCAAGCCATAGAGAATAAATGGATCTTCAAGAAGAAGACTAACGCTGATGGTAATGTTACTGTCTACAAAGCTCGACTTGTCGCAAAAGGTTTTCGACAAGTTCAAGGGGTTGACTACGATGAGACTTTCTCACACGTAGCGATGCTTAAGTCCGTCCGAATCATGTAGCAATTGCCGCATTTTATGATTATGAAATCTGGCAAATGGACGTCAAAACTGCATTCCTTAATGGATTTCTTAAAGAAGAGTTGTATATGATGCAACCAGAAGGTTTTGTCGATCCTAAAGGTGCTAACAAAGTGTGCAAACTCCAGCGATCTATCTTTGGACTGGTGCAAGCATCTCGGAGTTGGAATACACACTTTGATGAGGTGATCAAAGCATATGGTTTTATACAGACTTTCGGTGAAGCCTGTATTTACAAGAAAGTGAGTGGGAGCTCTGTAGCATTTCTGATATTATATGTAGATGACATATTATTGATTGGAAATGATATAGAATTTCTGGAAAGCATAAAAGGATACTTGAATAAGAGTTTTTCAATGAAAGACCTCGGTGAAGCTGCTTATATATTGGGCATCAAGATCTATAGAGATAGATCAAGACGCTTAATAGGGCTTTCACAAAGCACATACCTTGACAAAGTTTTGAAGAAGTTCAAAATGGACCAGTTAAAGAAAGGGTTCTTGTCTGTGTTACAAGGTGTGAAGTTGAGTCAGACTCAAAGCCCGACCACTGCAGAAGATAGAGAGAAAATGAAAGTCATTCCCTATGCCTCAGCCATAGGTTCCATCATGTATGCTATGCTGTGTACCAGACCTGATGTGTGCCTTGCCATAAGTCTGGCAGGGAGGTACCAAAGTAATCCAGGAGTGGATCATTGGACAGCGGTCAAGAACATCCTGAAGTACCTGAAAAGGACCAAGGATATGTTTCTCGTTTATGGAGGTGCCAAAGAGCTCGTTGTAAATGGTTACGTCGATGCTAGCTTTGACACTGATCTGGATGACTCTAAGTCACAAACCAGATACACATTTATATTGAATGGTGGAGCTGTCAGTTGGTGCAATTCCAAGCAGAGCTTCGTGGCGGGATCTACGTGTGAAGCAGAGTACATAACTGCTTCGGTAGCAGCAAATGAAGGAGTCTGGATGAAGGAGTTCATATCCGATCTGGGTGTAATACCTAGTGCATCGGGTCCAATGAATTTTTTTTGTGACAACACTGGAGCAATTGCCTTGGGAAAGGAATCCAGGTTTCACAAGAGAACCAAACACATCAAGAGATGCTTCAACTCCATTCGTGAACAAGTCAAGGATGGAGACATAGAAATTTGCAAGATACATACGGATCTGAATGTAGCAGACCCGTTGACTAAGCCTCTTCCACGAGCAAAACATGATCAGCACCAAGACTCCATGGGTGTTAGATTCATTACAATGTAATCTAGATTATTGACTCTAGTTCAAGTGGGAGACTGAAGGAAATATGCCCTAAAGGCAATAATAAAGTTGTTATTTTATATTTCCTTATTCATGATAAAGGTTTATTATTCATGCTAGAATTGTATTGATCGGAAACTTAAATACATGTGTGAATACATAAACAAACACCGTGTCCCTAGTGAGCCTCTACTTGACTAGCTCGTTGATCAAAGATGGTTAAGGTTTCCTAACCATTGACATGAGTTGTCATTTGATAACGGGATCACATCATTAGGAGAATGATGTGATGGACAAGACCCATCCGTTAGCTTAGCATAATGATCGTTCAGTTTTATTGCTATTGCTTTCTTCATGTCAAATACATATTCCTTCGACTATGAGATTATGCAACTCCCGGATACCGGAGGAATGCCTTATGTGCTATCAAATGTCACAACGTAACTGGGTGATTATAAAGATGCTCTACAGGTATCTCCGAAGGTGTTTGTTGAGTTGGCATAGATCGAGATTAGGATTTGTCACCCCGAGTATCGGAGAGGTATCTCTGGGCCCTCTCGGTAATACACATCATAAGCTTGCAAGCAAACGGCTAAGGAGTTAGTCACGAGGTGATGTATTACGGAATGAGTAAAGAGACTTGCCGGTAACGAGATTGAACTAGGTATGAAGATACTGACGATCGAATCTCGGGCAAGTAACATACCGATAGACAAAGGGAATTACGTATGTTGTCATAACGGTTCGACCGATAAAGATCTTAGTAGAATATGTAGGAGCCAATATGGGCATCCAGGTTCCGCTATTGGTTATTGACCGGAGAGGTGTCTCGGTCATGTCTACATAGTTCTCGAACCCGTAGGGTCCGCACGCTTAACGTTCGATGACGATATAATATTATATGAGTTATGTGATTTGGTGACCGAATGTTGTTCGGAGTCCCAGATGAGATCACAGACATGACGAGGAGTCTTGAAATGGTCGAGAGGTAAAGATTCATATATATGACGATAGTATTCGGACACCGGAAGTGTTTCGGGGGGTACCGGGTACTTATCGGGTCACCGGAAGGGGTTCCGGGCACCCCCGGCAAAAGTATGGGCCTTATGGGCCAAGAGAGGAAACACACCAGCCACAAGGGGCTGGTGCGCCCCCCATAGCAGGCCTGCCTAAGGAGGAGAAGGAAAGGGGGGAGGGAAAGGAAAGTGTGGATTAGGATTCCCACTTCCTTCCCTCTCCCTCCTCTTTCCTTCCCCCTTGGGAATACATGGCAGGGGGGCGCGGCCAGGGCAGGAGCCCTAGGGCTGGCCGGCCACCTATGTGGTGCGCCAGGCTGCCTCCCCTCCCCTCCCCCTCCCACCTATATATATGTGGGAGGGGGGAGCCTAGCACACCACAGACAATTGCCTAGCCGCGTGCGGCGCCCCCTCCACCGTTTACACCCCCGGTCATATTTTCGTAGTGCTTTGGCAAAGCCCTGCGGAGATAACTTCACCATCACCGTCACCACGCCGTCGTGCTGACGGAACTCATCTACTACCTCGACATCTTGCTGGATCAAGAAGGCGAGGGACATCACCGAGCTGAACGTGTGCAGAACGCGGAGGTGCCGTGCGTTTGGTACTTGATCGGTTGAAGCGCGAAGAAGTTCGACTACATCAACCGCATTGTGAAACACTTCCACTTACGGTCTACGAGGGTACGTAGACACACTCTCCCCCTCGTTTTTATGCATCTTCATGGATAGATCATTGCGTGTGCGCATAATTTTTGTTTGTTTTCCATGCAACGATTCCCAACACTGGGCCACCATCAGATTCAAATCAGGCAGATTTTGAAATATGGGCCCTATGATAGGCCCATTAGCTGATTCTGCTGAAGGAGCACTACTGTTGGTAGGAGCAAGAGCTAGTGTGAGGCTGCTATTGTTATCTCCTTCTTGAGCTTGCTGTACAGCCAGTGCTTCATTTTCATTCAGAGGTTCCATCAGGTCATGTAACTCCATGAATTCTCCAGGGTGATTCTCAAAATCAATCTGATTATTGGCTTGTGGGAGGGCCCAGTGCCCCCATCCTAGTAGTTCATCATCTCCCTCTTCCATTACTTCATCTATATTGGGTGCCTGCAGACCTGGCTAATGAAGGGCCAACTGAATATCTGGTGGGTTGGCCACCTGATTAAGATCTGGTATGTGCTGCTGGTGAACATCATCGTGTTCATGATGTTGGAGTGGACCCAGGAAGTGATTGTGTTGGTTGGCATGAAAGTTAGCTTGAAGTGGCATATGATGAGGGTTGTCATCTGGTGGAATTGGGTCTTCATCTGGTGCCTCTGCACCTAGCATATGTTGTTGCAGAATCACAATGGGAACTGTTTCAGATTCTATTTGAAAATCCTCCCCTTCTCCAATGACAACACTTGAAGGAATATCTCTGAGTTCTTCTACTCTGACTTTGACTAGCAGACTGGATCTAGTACTTTTCACCCTGTCCCAGTGAACGACCTTGCCAAAACTTTGGACTGCGTTAGCAATCTCATGCATGCAACGTCTGTCAAATGAAAATTCACAAAGCAAAATCCAGACCTCTCTGTTGAGCACAAATCTTCTCCAATTCATGCCTTCATTGTGCTTTTGGAAAATCACATGCACATCAGTGAATGGATGGGGATTATCTCTGAGCAATGTATCTCTGTCAAACACACTATCTAGCTTGATGTATGCTTGTCCAAAAGGGCATGGGGTGATCTCCGAAAAACCTATGTGTTTGACTTCAGAGAGGAATTCTGTCAGTACCTCACGAACATTGTTGAAGGCAACCGGGAGGTTGGGCATGGGGACGATTGTCGCAATGACCCATTCTTCATGCGTCTTCGCCACCACACCTGCCACCACCCGAGCGCGAGCTGGCCGACCCTCCACGTTGATGATCTGATGATTGGGTGGAATGAAAGGGGCGGGATTGAAGGGGAAGTTCGCCATCTGGTTGCTGGATGGGGGGGGGGGGAGGATAGGGCCAGACGATGAGCTGGTGGGACGGCGCAAGGTTGCAGAAGCAGAGGGGCGGGTGTTCTGAGAATCTGGAGCGGCACGGTAATGGCTGGTACCAACCAGAGGAGGAGTAGCAAAGGCAGGTGAATGATGACTGCCAGGATTAGTGGCATCGACAACGGGTCTGGTCATGTCAATCACGGGAAGCGAGCCAGTCCCGCACTGTTCGAGGGTGTGTGTGTGTTGATTTCCATATGGGAAGCGGATCTCGTTGGTGGGCTTGGGTAGGAGCTGGCCCAGATTTGTCATAACAATCTTTGGCAATATGGCCCCATCTCTTGCATGTCCCGCACTTAATTCAATTTTGGCATTCAGGAATGTAGTGGCCCGTGAGGAGACACCGAACACAGAAAGGTGCCGAGTTGGGCCTGGCCGTAGGGTGGGCCTGGGCGTGGTCACGGGGAATTTGAAACTGATTAGAAACCGCCACCTGATTGACCGCTATTGAATGGCCGCGTCTATGATCATGCCCCTGATTCACCGCCACGGATGAACTGTTCCGAATTGGACTCTGAGGGGAATAGGCTAATTGGTGAGAATGGAAATGAGCAGGGGTGGCAACCGCTTGGGCATAAGATTTACTAGGATGCTTACGGAAGACATGAGTCCATTCATCTTCCTTCTCTTGGAGGTAAAGATCAAGCTCATAAGATGAATTGGGGCCTCCATCCCCCCAGAGAAAGAAATTAAGATTGAATTCTGGAGTGGAAATGTTACCTCCTTTGATGATGGTGAAACCCACTTCTTTGGATGAGACAAAAAATTTAAAAGACCAATTCTGGAGTTGCTTGACTTTGAAAAGTGATGCCCTCCCTCCAAAGTAGGATAAAAGGATAGTGCTTACTGATTCTTTGGTAAGTTTGGTCTTGGATCTGGTGAATTCCGCTACCAGGATGAATTCTTCATGTTCTTGATCTACTTGGAAATTGGTGCACACTCCCCACTTCCTCCATACCTATTCTTCAAAAGCATGTCCCTTGGCGAAGTTGAGGTCGGAGAGCGACATGGTGTGGATTGTAGGATGCAGCGGGGAGGGTTGACGGTGGGAGGACGGAGCGTCGGAGAGTTTGGGTGGACGCCGTGGCCGGAGTGGCCAGCGGCGGGGCTAGAGGGCGGGGCGGGGCTCCAGATTTTTTTCCCGTTTGCTCCCCGACTCTCAACGTGCAAACACCAGCTTTCCTCTTCTGTCTGTCGAGCAGCGTCTCAGCCTTACCCAAATGATAATGATAAGTGCCACATGTAAATCCTCTCACCTTCCCTCTCTTGTGCAGGCCACCATGTGCACCGCCTTGGAACTCCGGTCCGGCGGTTCCAGCCGTTGACGCCTATGGCTGTGTCAAATCCCGCCTGAGATCGACAACAGAAATTACTACTAGTGAGGAGCACCCGCTATGATTGGGGAATTTTTAGGCAGAAACCCTAGCTACGAAAGTAAGAACAAGATAAGCTAGTATAGGATTTCACTTCATTTCATGGCTAGAGCTCTTCGGCTCACTCATTGATATAGTCTTACAGATAGGTGCCGTACTGAATTTACACAGTTACTGTCTGGTTGTCATAGGTAGAGAAAGGCTACAAGACAGCAGCAATTCTAGACGATGGACGGTAGCCATTGGATCACAAGATTAACTCCCTGCCGTAGGATCTTCATAGCGTTGCTTTGAACCCGTATCTGCTAACTGAAGAAATTGACACCACTTTTGAATATTTAGACAGAAGATAATCATGTTCTGACAATACCCCTCCATTGAGAGAAGACTTGTCCTCAAGTTTTAGTTTCAGGAAACTAGGACTAAATGGTTTGTGTGAAGAAGACTGGAAGACTTGTTTGATGAAGTTGGCATCCTCCCAAGAAGGTTCATCAGGGTTTAGGTTTGCCCATTGGATGAGCCATTGTGTCACCAAAACGCCTTTTTGAGGGAGTGATCTTGTTTCCAAAACTGAGAGTGGTTTTGTTCTTATCTTGCCGTCAGGTCCCGCCAGAGGAAGTTCTTGAGTTGGAACAGGATGTGAACCTTTGTGTCCCTTGAGTTGATTGACATGGATCACTGGATGAATATTGATCTATGGAGGGAGTACCAGTTTGTAAGAGGAATTCCCTATCTTCTCCAAGATCCGGAGTGGCCCATAGAATTTAGTTGTCAGCTTGATAGCTTGTCGAAGACCAAATGAGGCCATTCTGTAGGGCTTCATTTTCAGGTATACCATGTCCCCCACTGTGAATGGCCTCTCACATATGTTTTTGTCTGCATATTTCTTCATCCTCTGTTGAGCTTGGTGTAGATTCTACTTGAGATGGGTCAATGTGTGTTTGTCATGTAGAAATTCTTGAGCATCAGCATCAGCAGGACCCGGGACTGATACTTCACTGATCATAGGAGGGGAGTACCCATACAAAGCTTTGAAGGGAGTTTCTTTGGTAGTTGTGTGGTAGGAAGTATCGTACCACCATTCGGCTAACGACAGCCATGCTGCCCATTTGTTTGGTTCCTGAAAGGTCATGCACCTCATATAGGACTCAAGGCATTGGTTGACCCGTTCAGATTGTCCATTCTACTATGGGTGGTGCGCTGTACTCAGTTTGAGTTGCACACTCATGGCCTTAAATACTCCCTCCCACATATTACTTGTGAATATTCAGTCTCTATCAGTGATGATGCTGACAGGTGGCCCATGTAATTTAAATAGATTGTCAATGAATGCTTGGGCAACTGAATTCACATTGTAGGGATGGGGTAGGGCAATGAAATAAGCATACTTTGTATATCTGTCCACTACCACCAGGATTACATCCTTACCTTGTGATTTAGGTAGTCCTTCGATGAAATCCATGGTGATATCAATCCATGCCTTAGTGGGTTGTGGAAGAGGGTCCAGCAGATCCGGGTAATGTGTAACAGCCCGAGACCAATTCTTTCCAGGATTATTATAATATTGTTTGCTCTATTTATTTTTTGCCTTGCATCATGTCATTAAATTTTTTGCAACTCAAATAAATAAATTGCATGGATCTTTGATCCATTTAAATTGAGGGAATTCACATGGTGATTTCTCTTTATAACAATATCCTCTCAATATTTTAGGGAGCTATTATAAAATATTCCATTGATTTGGAATTAACCACAAACACACTTGCAATTTAATTCCATGCCTTTTCTATCTCAATTCTTGTCCTCCAACTTTGCCCATATATTCTCTCATCACTTTTCCAAGCTCCACCAAATGCTCAACATTTTTTGGACCTTCCAAACACCCCTTCCTGTTCAAACCCATTTGAATTTAATTCAAATGAGTTTGGATTTATATTTCCAAAACCCCTTCCAGCCACTTTTGTTAAATCATCCATATTTTCCTAATCCCAGGGAAATATCTCACTAATCTATATTCTTCTCTAACCATTTCTTTTCTTTGCTATTCTGTTTTTGTGTATTTGGAAAAGAAGGAATAGAGAGAGGAAGCCCAGCCGCAGCCTCCAGCCAGGCCAACCCAAGGCCCAACTGATGCCTATAACCCTAGCCAACCTGATCCCCTCTTTGCTCTCGATCTCTCCCTCCACTCTCTCCCTCGCGCCGCCACCCACGGCGTGGCCTTGCTCCCGATCCCGCAGCCCTCCGATGCTTGGCCGCAGTCGATGACCAGCGCTGCCCTCCTCTGGCTCCTCCCCTCGCCTGTGTCGTGGCTGTAGTTGCCGCGGCCACCTCTCCCTTCCCCTCGCAGCCGCGACCCTCGCCCGCTGCTGGTGCAACAAACCCTGGGTCTGTTGTCCGGACCGTGCGCAGGCCTAAAAGAGCAAGGTTGCAACATCCAAGTCCAGATCAAGCAAGGAGAGATCAGCTCTTTGAGGAATCAAAGGGTAGAACAAGAAGACCAAGAAAAACTAAATGAGCAAGACACCACTAAGGAGAAACCTCCCTTGCCGGGCAGGTGAGCCTGGCGAGGACGAGGTGGCCCCGAAGTCAAGCCTCAAGACCGTCCCAGCAGGCCTGCCGGGCGCTACGAGGGCAAACGACCCCGCCAAGGCTCCACCGCTCCACCTCACAGCGACGCAAGTCATCGATCGGTGCGGTGTCAAGTCCCCAAGTGACTAAGTGGCTGTTATTCGACATGTGGCAGCCACTTCCTATGGAAATCACCTCCAAATGACACCTGTCCAGCGACGTGGCAAGTAGACAGACGAGGAGGTGGCCGAGCAGCCCGGCAAGGCTTGCCGGGCACGCCATGATGTGACACTAAGCGACGCATTTAATGCGCCCTGCTCTGACTGCAGAGTTAGGTATGATAGCACTGTTCGCTATCATATCAGCACACAATGACTAATTTGCCACTGTGGTGACCCCTTGATCTATAAAAGGAGGGCCATGGCAACCATAGAAAGGATTCGGACCCTGGTACACTCGTACGCGCGTAGCTGCCCTCGCCCCGAGGCAACCCTGCCGGGCAAGAGCGCTGCGTTTCCACCACAATCCACCATTAATCCACCAAAGCAGGAGTAGGGTTTTACGCCTCATGGCGGCCCGAACCTGGGTAAAACTGCCCGTGTGATCTCTGCTGTGCTGCGCTATGATTCTCCGCTCTTTGTGCAATGTGCTCATCCCCCCTACCGAACCATAAGGGGCTGATGGCCCCATAGGTGGCCGTGGTTTCCCACGACATCTTTGGCGTGCTAGGTAGGGGGAAGCGCTTGCGCGAACCCGAGAAGCGCACGCAGCACGTCATCTTCATCACCTGCTTCATCGATGGCTCCATGATCCATGGCTCCCAAGAAGAAGCCCGGTGCTGCAGCCCATCCGTCCACTTCGAAGGCCCCATCGCACGCGGCCGCCGATGCCGTGGGGGCTACAGGGACGCATAGAGACATGGACGCTGCGGGGGACGTGGCCGGCGCAGGCGGCATCATCCCCACCTCCCCTGTGGCTGAAACGAGGGCAGAAGGCACCGGGGAAGGACATCACCGACAACATCCCAGTGGCCACGCTCCACGAGGTACGGGTGGGGAAATCATTCCGTCTGCACCTCTCCGCCCAGCTGAAGGGCACAGCCGCAGCGATGGCGCTCGCTCTGGGGCGAATCGCAACTCTCCGGCCGCACCCGCCGTGGGCGCGGCCGCAGGCCGTGCGCCACTCCCGGAACGAGCTGCCCCAGCCGATGTGCCAAACGGAGCCGCTGGCCCTCAAGCGCCTCCACCTCGTCACCACGCCACCCTGGCGACGGGCTCACGACGACGAGAACACGGCGCAGCTACTACTGGCACCATGAGGAGCCAGGCGATGCTACAACTACATCATCATCCATGCCAAGCACCGCTTCGGAGGCTATGGCGCGGGCCCAGCTGCTGTTGAGATTTCCGTCGGCAGCCGATCAGATGGATGAGTGGAGAGCCACCATTCAGAGCCTGATTGGTTTTGCCGAGGCGGGAGGATCACAGCGAGCTGGCCCGCCATGGCCTCCCAAGGCGCCGACAACGGCCCGCACTGCTGGCCGTACCGAAGGGGCCACCCCCACGATGCAGTCCCCTCCACGGCAGCCTGCGCAGGGGCCACGGCCGGAGGCACACGATCAAGAACCCGACGATGTCTCGATGGCTTTTCTGGCCCTCGAGCACGTCGAGACCAGCGGCAGGCCCAGGAGGACAGGCGAGGGGAAGGCGCGCGCGTCACCATCGAGCGGCGCCGCGACACCCGCCGCCAGTCTGATAGGCGCAATGGCCCTGACGTCGACGAGCCCGCTCTCGGTGAGGGTGGGTACCTACCTTTCGAGGTTGGGTGCCCTGCCTTCACTTGTGAGTTGCGACAAGTCCGTTGGCCATCTTCCCGCACATTCAAGCCATAGATACCAGAGAAGTACGATGGGAGATTGAACCCGACAGAGTTCCTGAGCATCTACACCATCGCTGTTCAGGCTGCCGGGGGAAGATATGAGAAGGTGTTCGCCAACTACTTCCCTTTGGCACTCAAGCCAAATGTGAGGTCTTGGCTAATGCACCTGCCGGAGAACTCCATCTCAACCTGGGCTGACCTGTGCCATGAGTTTGTTGGCGCCTTCGCGGGCGGCCAGCAAGAACCAGGACGGCCCAACGATCTGCAACTCCTCCCACAGAAGGAAGGAGAAAGTCTGTGGAAGTACATGCAAAGGTTCAGTCGAGTGCACAGGAACATCCCAGATATCCACCCGGCAGCTGTGATAGCCGCATTCCAGTCCAACGTGCGCAACCGCATGATACGTTCCAAAATGAACGTGCGGCTGCCCAAGACTGTGAATGAGTTATACACTCTGGTGGATAAGTGTGCTCGCATAGAGGAGGGAAGGCGACTTCCCGGCGAAGAGGATGGTGTCGACATCGATTCAGATGATGAAGACGACGCCACCAGTCAGAAGAAGAAGAACAAGAAGTGCAATAAGGAGCGCAAGGAGAAAGTTGTGATGGCCGTCGAAGGATCCAGCACACCTAGTACCGGTAAGAAGGCCAAGGCCGAGGCCCCCGGTAAGGAGGTTGCCGCATGCACTGACTGCCGTGAAGGCTGGGAAGGGTGAGGGGCCATACTGCAAGATCCATAGGACCAAGGGCCACGACCTTCAGGAGTGTCATCAGGTTGAGTAGCTCGTCAAGAAGCAGAGGGCTGAGTATGAGAAGCGTGATAAGGAGAAAAACCAGGATGGTGCTGGCGGGAAGGGCCGAGGCGGCGGAGTGGTCCAACACGCCCATCATCTTTGACGAAGAGGATCACCCTGACCGCACCACTGCGGTAGGGTGCTTGCCATTGTTGGTCTCACCAACAATACGCAACCTCAAAGTCACAAAGATGCTGGTTGATGGCGGGCCGAGTTGAATCTGATATCTCCAAAGGTCATCAACAAACTTCAGATAGCAGATGAGGAGCTCAAGGTTATTGGCACGTTCCAAGGAATCAACCCCGACAGGAGTCGTCCTAAGCAAAAGATCACGCTGCCGGTGATGTTCGGAGGGGAGTTAAACTACCGGACTGAGAAGATTGTGTTTGACGTGGTTGACCTCCCTTTGCCGTACAACGGAATCCTTGGTCGCCCAGCTCTGGCCAAGTTCATGGCGGCATCCCACTATGCCTACAACACCTTGAAGATGCCAGGGCCGATAGGAGTCATTTCCATTCCGTCAGATCAGAAGGACGCAGTTATATGCGTGGACAAGATGTACTAGGAGGCGGTCGCTGCTGAGGCTGCAGAAACCACTGCTCCCGCCAAGGAAATTAAGAAAATAAAGAGAGCTAGCAAGGATGCCAGCAAGGAATCCGGGAAGCGTGCCTCTCCGGAGTGTGCTGCGCCTGTTGATGACTTGCCGGAGAGTTCCAATAGCAAGAGACCCAAAGCTGCTGCACCTGCTGTAAAGAAGGTCCTGGCAGGGCTGGCTAGCGCTGATGGTACCTTCACTATCAGTGCCACCCTTGATGACAAATAGGAAAGCGCGCTCGTTGCCTTCCTGTGGGCAAATATTGATGTGTTTGCCTGGCAACCATCTGATATCCCCGGCGTTCCCAGGGAGGTAATCAAGCACCACCTTGCTGTCTGCCCACATGCCCGACCCGTCAAGCAGAAGGTCCGGAAGCAAGCTTTGGAGCGGCAACAGTTTATTGCCGAGGAGATCAAGAAGCTTGAAGCTGCTGGTTTGGTCAGGGGAGTGTTGCATCCCACATGGTTAGCAAATCCAGTGGTGGTGCGCAAGGCGAATGGGAAATGGAGGCTTTGCATAGACTTCACAGATCTAAACAAGGCATGCCCGAAGGACCCGTTCCCCTTGCCGCGCATCGACCAGATTGTGGATTCCACTTCCGGGTGTGACCTACTTTCCTTTCTGGATGCCTACTCCGGATACCACCAGATCTTCATGTCCAAGGAAGACGAGGAGAAGACCGCGTTCATAACCCCATGTGGCACGTACTGCTTCGTACGGATGCCCTTCGGGTTAAAGAGCGTTGGATCCACTTTTGCAAGAGCAGTACAGATTGGCTTTGAGTCCCAGCTACACAGAAACGTCAAAGCTTACATGGATGATATTGTGGTCAAGACCAAGGACAGATCAACCCTCATCTAGGATTTGGAAGAAACCTTTGCTAATCTGCGCAGGATCAACTTGAAGCTGAACCTAGAGAAGTGTGTGTTTGGAGTTCCCTCCGGCAAGCTACTTGGCTTCTTTGTGTCTCATCGAGGGATAGAGGCCAACCCCGACAAGATCAAGGCTATCGAGCAAATTCAAGCACCCAAGACAGTCAAGGACGTGAGGCATTTGACTGGGTGTGTGGCTGCACTGAGCAGGTTCATTTCCAAGTCTGCCGAGCGCGCCCTGCCGTTCTTCAAAATCTTGAAGAAGGCAGGACCCGTGGAGTGGACCCCAGAGGCAGACGCTGCGCTGCAAGATTTGAAGACCTATCTTTCCTCTGTGCCCACCTTGGTCGCTCCCAAACCACAAGAGCCGTTGCTGCTATACTTAGCGGCAACCAATCAAGTTGTTAGTGCGGCACTGGTGGTGCAGCGGGAAGTGGATGACGCGGCAGCCACAACCACTGTCCCCTCTGAAGAGGAAAGCGAACCCATCCCGGCAAGACCAGAGTCAGTCCAGAGCGAAGAAAGGCAGGGCAGCGGAAGCAGTTCTATGGTTGTGGCAAGGAAGAAAGTGGTGCAGCGCCCAGTGTACTTCGTCAACTCCCTGTTACAAGGAGCTAGATCAAGGTACTCTAGCATGCAAAAGTTGATTTTTGGCCTCATCATGGCCTCAAGGAAACTGCGCCACTACTTCCAAGGCCACGAGATCACAGTTGTCACCCGCTTCCCCTTGCAACGCATACTCTGAAACCCCGAGGCCACCGGCAGGATTGTGGAATGGGCTTTGGAGTTGTCCAGCTTTGGTTTGAAGTTTGAAAGCACGTCAACTATTTAGAGCAGAGCACTAGCAGAGTTCATCGCAGAGTGAACACCAACTCCTGATGAAAAAGTATTGGAGACGATCATCCCCGGCAAGGAAGCGCCCCAAGAATGGATTATGTATTTCGATGGTGCCTTCTCCCTACAAGGTGCAGGGGCTGGCGTGCTTCTTGTTGCCCCCACTAAGGAGCACCTTAAGTACGTCGTCCAGATGCACTTTCCCCGGGAGGAGGCTACCAACAATACTGCAGAGTATGAAGGGCTCCTTGCCGGGCTCAGGATTGCAACAGAACTGGGAATCAAGAAGTTGATCATCCGCGGAGATTCACAACTTGTGGTGAGACAAGTCAACAAGGATTACCAAAGTCCACTGATGGAGGCATACGTCGAGGAAGTGAGAAAGTTGGAGGAGCGCTTTGACGGACTGCAAACAGAGCACGTGCCCCGTGCAGAAAACAACATTGCTGACCATCTGTCAAAGTGCACTGCGCAAAAACTCCCCGTGGAACCAGGGACTTTTGTTCTCCATCTGACTCAGCCCTCCGTATCCCCGACAATAATGGCCAGAAAGAGGAGGAAACTGGACTCCGGCAAGCCTCACCCGGCAGAGCCTCCCGAGGCTCCCGGTAGAGAGCTTGGCGGGAACAACTCCCCTTCGATCAGTGAGCTGCACCATCCCGCCAGACCACCGGTCCCTGCGGTTGAGAAGTGCACTCCTGCGAATGAGGAGGTGCCGCTGGCCTTTGTTGCCGAGCCCCTGGCCCCAACCTAGGCACGACACATAGTCCATTTCCTCCAAACTGGAGAACTCCCCGAAGAGCAAGAAGAAGCTGAAAGAGTAGCCCGGAGGGCCAGTATGTATCAGTTCATCGAGGACATGTTGTACAGAAGGAGGCCCAACGATGTGAAATTAAAGTGCATTTGCCGGGAGGAAGGAAAGGAACTATTGGCTGAGGTACACAAGAGTATGTGCGGCTCACACATTGGATCAAGGGCTCTGGTTGGAAAAGCCTTCCGGCAAGGTTTCTATTGGCCCACAGCCCTCCAAGATGCAGTTGAGCTCGTCACCAAATGTGAAGCCTGCTAGTTCTATTCCAAGAACATCCATTAGCCTGCCCAAGCTCTTCAGACGACCCCTTTGTCATGGCCCTTCTCGGTCTGGGGGCTCGATATCTTGGGCCCCTTCCCCCGTGCTACCGGGGGCTTTGAGTTCTTGTTCGTCACTATCGACAAGTTCACAAAGTGGCCAGAGGTGGAGCCCGTGAGAAAGGTGACCGCACAGTCAGCTATCAAGTTATTGAAAGGATTGGTGTGCCGCTTCGGGGTGCCAGCCTGAATCATCACCGACAACGGCACCCAATTCACGAGTCGCGCCTTCATGCAATATGTTCATGCCCTCGGAAGCAAGATCTCATTTGCCTTTGTCGCCCATCCCAGAAGCAACGGACAAGCTAAGAGGGCGAACGCTGAAGTGCTGCGAGGTCTCAAGACAAGAACCTTTGATAGACTGCAGAAGTGTGGCAGGCGATGGATCGACGAGCTGTCGGTGGTTCTTTGGTCCCTCAGAACGACACCAAATCGAGCTACTGGGCAGACTCCCTTCTCCCTAGTCTATGGGGCAGAAGCAGTTATCCCCACGGAACTCATATTCAGATCTCCTCGGGTGCTTGCCTATGATGAAGTAGCGCATGAACGACACCGGCGTGACGACGCTGTGCTACTTGAGGAGAACCATCTCCGGGCCGCTACGCGTGCTGCACGCTACCAGCAAGCCCTGCGTCGCTATCACAGCCACAGGGTTCGTGCCCGGCGTTTTGAGGAAGGCGACCTTGTCCTTAGGCGTGTTCAGTCCGCCAAGGGTACAAACAAGTTGACGCCGAAGTGGGAAGGCCCTTACCGGGTAGTACGAGTCACCAGACCTGGCGCAGTCCATCTGGAGACCGGAGATGACATTCAGTTGCAAAACTCATGAAACATTGAGCATCTCCGTAAGTTCTACCCGTAAGGCGCGGCTGTCGGGCCCTGCCCGGCAGCCACCCTTTTGTACAGGCCTTGCCGCTATTGCATGTAACCCCTTGTACAAAGCCAGGCGCAGACCCTGAGCAACAAAAATAAACAAAGCGTTGGGGGGCCCCAAAACTTGCATGCATGCATAAGCATATCATGAGCATAGCATGATTATGTAGATGAGGTCGCATGAGGCATTGTTTTCATCTGCATTAAAGTTGCAGGGTTCTTGCCGTGGACTCGGTCCCAAAAAGAAGAAATGAAGATGAGCCTACGTGACGATCCTCGGCAAGCCAGACAGATAAGTTCTCTTCTTATCCTTACGTGTTCTGTAAGTAGAAACTTGTGCATATGAAAACCTCGTCACCTTCGAAGCTTAGGTGCTCCCATCCTTTGACTCGAACGTTGCTTCGGCCAGGATGGTCGCAGTGGCCTTTGGCGGAGAAGGCTTGGCGGGGGGCTGGTCCCTCTTTGCGATTTGTGCTCGGCAAGCTTAGCCCCACGACAACAATTCGAGGGTACCGACAGGATAGCTTGCCGGAGATAACTTGTTTACTGGAACGTATAGATGCATTTCACCTCTGCATGTGTATGATGCATGCACAAGTGCCCGGCAAAGCTTATCTTTTTCATTAATATGCTGATGAACAAGTACAGATCTTACAGAACACCAACATGGATAAAGAAGATTACATTATTTAGACTAAAGTTTGGCAAGTGCCTACATATTTTAGATTGAAAAAAGATAAGTGCCCCGTGGTGCCCTTTCTTGTCCTTCTCCTCCCGGGCACTGCGGCGGAAGATGAAGAAGGCAAAAGAGGTGCCTGGGCAGAAGCTCAGCCTGACCCTATCAGGCCCCTTGGCGAGGGGCCTAACAAGAGCGGGAGGGCGCGGGCGAAGGTGATGGTGAAGAGAGCGGCAGGGACAGCCCACCAGCCGCCACCACCAGGGCCAGCAGGATGTGGCAGGGCTAACGAAGCTGCAGCCCGCGAGGAAGCCTGCCGGGGTCCAGCTGGAAGGCTGCTGGAGGAGCTCGGGATGCCATCCACACCTCTGCATCCAACTCCCCGGCAAATCACCTTGCCGAGAACGGAGTGCAGGTGCAGATATTGGTGCCCCGGCCTGACGGTGACGGTGCGGCTGGTGTTTAGCCGGAGTCGGAGTCATCATCCTCCCCATCGACGCCGTTGTCATCGCCATCACTGTCCTCCTAGTCGCTGTCACTTGAGGAGGAGCTTTCATCGTCGGTCGAGCTCTCCGCGCAGCACCCTAAGCGAGCACCCGAGCACTCGAAGACTTTGGCGTAAAGCAGGTCGGCCTCCATTAATTTAAAATGGAGGACGTGCCCCTCCGACAAGCTATGGGCGCGAGCAAAGGTCTTCCAGCCGCGTCGAAAGAACATGACATGAGGGGCGGAAAAATCCACATCCACCCACATGCCGCCGTTCCCGCAACCCCTCATGTGCAGCTTCAATGCGCCCGGCTGTTCGAGCTCCATCGCCCTCGCGAATGGAGTGGGGAGACGGAGGCGGCCGCGTGGAGGCTTGTACAATCTGATGATGAACTCCAGGGGTTGGTCTCCGACATGGCCTTCCATCGGGGGAGGGGCGATCGGTGGGGGCGCAATCAGAGCGCCACCCCATCCTCCTCGGCCCCGGGTGCCACGACGACCACGACCTCGCCCCCTCCCACCTCCTCTCGCGGTGGGCTCCGCCCCTGCATCTTCGGAGGGAGGAGGGAGACGCTGTCGAGTAGAAGTTCTCGTCGCCGCCACTGGAGCAACGCCGCGCCCCCGACCTCTCACCATGGTGGACGAGGACTGCTGCAAGAATGGAAGGAGAAGGATGTGTGGAAAAACGCCTTGCCCCACATTCCCTTTTTATAGGCGAGCGGGGCAAGGGGCTAGATTTTTCCATGAAGGTAGCCGCCCCGTTCGCCCAGTCCGGCTCCTCCTCGCCGTCAACGGCTCGAGGAATCAAGGCCGACCCCCTGCACCAATCCATGACGCCTGGCTTTCTGCCACGGCACTCATTCCCACGCCCTCCGCATCCGCCACCAACTTTGCGCATTGCATGCAATACACGTGGCGGAGGCGTTTGGGGCGGGAAGGATAATGGGGTGGCGGTTACCACCCCGTGAACGTGGGACGTGGGTACCCCACGGATCGTGGACCATTATCTCTCCCACTACAATTGGCGTTACATGATGCGTGGGAAAACCGGAAACTGACCTGGGCTCAGATTAATGAAGAAGCAAAGAAGATCTCAAGGGACGAGCAACTGCTCCCCTCTTGCTTGTGCACTGGATAGGGCCTACCCCGACGACGCCCGGCAGCGCGTTCGAGCCAGGCCCGGGGGCTCCTCTCGGTGCAACAAACCCTGGATCTGTTGCCCAGACCGTGCACATGCCTAAAAGAGCAAGGTTGCAACATCCAAGTCCAGATCAAGCAAAGAGAGATCAGCTCTTTGAGGAATCAAAGGGCAGAATAAGAAGACCAAGACAAGCTAAATGAGCAAGACACCACTAAGGAGAAACCTCCCTTGCCGGGCAGGCGAGCCTGGCGAGGACGAGGTGGCCCCGAAGTCAAACCTCAAGACCGTCCCGATAGGCCTGCCGGGCGCTACAAGGGCAAACGACCCCGCCAAGGCTCCACCGCTCCACCTCACAGCGATGCAAGTCATCGATCGGTGTGGTGTCAAGTCCCCAAGTGACTAACTGGCTGTTACTCGACACGTGGCAGCCACTTCCTATGGAAATCACCTCCAAATGACACCCGTCCAGTGACATGGCAAGCAGACAGACGAGGAGGTGGCCGAGCCTTGCCGGGCACGCCACGATGTGACACTATCCCTGCTCTGACTACAGAGTTAGGTATGATAGCACTGTTCGCTATCATATCAGCACACAATGACTGATTTGCCACTGTGGTGACCCCATGGTCTATAAAAGAAGGGCCATGACAACCATAGAAAGGATTCGAACCCTGTTACACTCGTACACGCATAGCTGCCCTCGCCCCGAGGCAACCCTGCCGGGCAAGAGCGCTGCGTTTCCACCACAATCCACCATTAATCCACCAAAGCAGGAGTAGGGTTTTACGCCTCGCGGCGGCCCGAACCTGGGTAAAACTGCCCGTGTGATCTCTGCCGTGCTGCGCTACGATTCTCCGCTCTTTGTGCAATGTGCTCATCCCCCCTGCCGAACCACAAGGGGATGATGGCCCCATAGGTGGCCGTGGTTTCCCACGACACCCGCCTCCACCACGCTCGTGCCTCGCGCCTGGCCTCCTCCCTCTTCCTCGCTACTCCCCACATCGCCTCCTGCACCACGAGCTGCTGTTGCTCGCTTGCCTCTCCGGCCTTTATACTGACTCGCCGTGTCTCTACCGCCTCCTCCCTCCGCTGCCCTCGTGCGCGAGCTCGTGCAGCCATGGCGCCCTTGTGCCCCAGATTTGACAGAAACTCCGGTGAACCCGCTGCCAGTTCGCCTTCCCCTTCCATGTGCCTCTCATTCCTTCCTTTGCCCAAGCCGAGCACACCACCATGGGCTCCTCTGCCCCGAGCTGCTGCCGCAACTTCCTTTGCCTGCTCCGTCCGGCCACCAAGACTGCCTCTCCCGGCCATGCCGAGGCCTCCTGCTGTCTTCTCTATTGGGTTTTTGCCCTCGAGCTCCACCTTCAACCCCCCAGTTGCCTCCATTGAAGGATGCCAAGGCCCTCTATTTGGCCCCGATGACCTTTAGGGGCGGAGCCAGGATTTGGAAATAGGGGTGCCAAGCCAACTTGTTAAAAAATCGGTGCAAAAAATGATAAAACAAGAGAAGACTGTGAAGTTGCAAACCGTCCTTATTAACAATTCAGTTTTACTGAAGCACATCTAATAGTGTTTAAAAAAACAAATTGTTCTTAATAGTGTTTGGCAGCGCTTTTTCTCTTCCTAAACTTTGATAACTTAAATTGTGATCTCGGAAAATATTGTAGAAGTTGGACATAGCAAATTTTGGCATCACAGACAGATAGGAACTCATATAAGATAATTTGCATCATTATGTTTATAGGAGACTTACAAGATATAAACTCTTCGTATCATCTCAGATCACACAAACAAAACAAGTAAAATCTGATCTAATTTCGACACCGACACAAAATGAGAATCGGGAGAGATTAATTGAGTGTGATATTTTAACCTTGCTAGTTCGTTGCTGGGGTAGCGAATTAGGCTACGTCTGACTCGCCGCATGAATCACATGAACTCGCCGTCCGAATAAGATGGTGAGCAGATGAGCACGAAGAGCAGAGGCAGGCGGGCCCCGCGCCATTGACCTCCACTATCTCTTATGACCGCCGTGTGCATTACTGCCCGACCCTGCCGTTGACCACCAGGAGCACCTTCGGGTCCTTCTTCATCGAAGTGTTGTAACATCCCAAATTTTAATTTGGCTAAGACAATTTTTCTTTTTCATAAAAATATTTTTTTGGATTTTTGAACATGACCTTTCTAAAATTCTTTTTATTTCTACAATTCATTTTATAATATTTCTTTTTAAAACTTTCAGGTTTTCATTTTTGATTTTAGATTTGTGGGATTCTTCTTTCAACCACTTTGGCAAAGATTTTAAAAGTTGAGGAAGGGATCATCTTTGAAATAAAACTTGGCTAAATTATTTTCCTTGAAAAAATAGTGGTCTTGTCAAAACCCAAAACCTCATTTCAGAATAACCTCTCTAACACTTCTCTGCCCTAGGACAAGACCCAAATTCTGTTCTAACCATTTTGCTCACACACACATTATTTTCTTTTCATTCAAATTGTTTTGGATCAAATATTCCAAAAATGCTTGACCCTATTAGGAATTGCAAAGGCACTCCATTTTTCCTAACCCTTCGAACCTCACAAAAATTTCCACAACAAGACCTCAGTACCTGCACCCAAATTCTTCAAGAACATTCACGTCCATAGTTCAAATATTTCAAATTTCATTTGAATGAAATTTGGACCAGATTTGGGATCTTTGCTCAAAACCATATCTCTCCTGCTCCAGAAATTTTGTAAAGTTTACAGTACCTCAGCCATGCACCAGAGAGCCTCCACAACAATTTTCAAATTTTTGCAAAATTGGCTAAGTGCAATTAGCATTCTGTCGAACACCTTATGGGCAGAATCTGAGGAAAACCAAAATTTGGGCAAAACTACTGTGGTTCTGCCCCAATTGATCCCCGCCCTTTAATGCTCTGCGTTGAGGACCCCCTCACCAACCTCTCTTCTTCGACAGGTCGGTGGCAAACCGTTGCAACGACCATCGACCACTGCCGCGGCAAGCCGTGCGGTTACTTCGGCCACCAACGGCAATTAACCAGCTCTGCACCGTCCACCGCCCCTAGCCTCCCCTGCATCCACGCGTCCCTCGTGACATCGCCCGAGCATCATCCATGCCGCCCAGACCCACCTGCCAGTTACTGGAGCACCCTATCATCCGCCATGGCCGTACCCGATCCACCGTGGGGAAGTGGATAGAGATCGAATTCATCTGCGCTGGCACTTCGAGAAGCTCCCTCCCGTCTAACTGACATCCACCGTCCATGCCCACCGTCCGTACCTACCTCCACCGACTACCGTAACTCCGGCGTGATCTGAACCCACCGGACCTCGTCGAGACGCCTATAAATAGGGCTCCCGAGCCCCTCTCCGCTCTCACCTCACCCCCTCACACTCCCAATCAACACCTAGTAGCATCAGAGGGCCCCGGGGAGGTCTTCTTCTCTGGCTCCGGCCACTCAATCTGCCTCTAGTCCCGAGAAGATTTCGACGTGGGTAGCCCTCCTCTACCTTCCAAATCTCGTCAGTAGCCTCATAGAGCTCCCACTCATCTGACCCGCACGTCAATTTGACGGTTGCAGGTCCCTCCGGAGAGATCCATCGCCGCCCGAAGCCGTCGTCTGCCAGAGCTGACGCTGCCGTCGCTGTGGTGCACGCCGGCGGCCAACTCCACCACCCACCAACGCGAAAGGGTCGCACGAGCACTCCTGCACCATCTCCATACATCGGATCGCCGTCGATCACCGCCGGTAACCACCCTCTCCCCTTTGTCCTCGCTCGCGAAATTCAAACCTGACGGGTGGGACCCACCCGTCAGTGTTTTATTCTTTTCCAATTAATTCGCTAGCGTCTTTTGCCAGAGTACGTTTTCTCTGGGGGGAAATGTATTCCTTTCGAGGCGCTTTCTGTTGATAACATAAGGGCCTGGTAGCAGTTATTTTATTTACATAGAGGTCCCTAGTTTTAAACCCTCATTACTTTTTAACCACAAATCATTTTTAGGTGATTCTTTTTCTGAAAATTTTCCTTTTCACTCTAGTTTTTTATAGTATTTATTTGAAGATATTTTGGGACAACTTTTTGCATGGCCATAAAAATTTATGTAGGAATTGCACCTTTTGTTTTATAGAAAACGAAGGGGGAAACGTTGTCGAAGGTAAAATTTGTGGGCAAGCATGTTTGAACCTTTGATATGGCGTTTGCATACACGTCTGCTTAAGTAAAATTTGTGGCATGTAGCACATAGCAGTAATGATATGGTCATATATGTTGCATGCATAAACAATGAGAGAAATGATGATAACCTGTGAAGTATATGAAATACTTTGACAACCAAACCATGTTGTGACGTGAGAAATTTTGGCTTGGTCATGTTGGAGCATACCAGTGTGTTGATAATATAATAACCTCCAGTCACGGCATAGATCGAGTCTTGTCCCAGTTATACCTAACCATTTTCGTGCTGCCACATGTTTCCCGCAAGGAAGTACGGTTTAGTAAGTTTGTTAACTCCTTTCTGTGTACACACCACATAGAGAGGCCACGAGGAGGGTTTCCATGGCCCTGGACTAATGCCAGTCATCGGGTCAGGGGGCATGGGTGTTTCCGGCTGAGCCCGAGAGGGGGGCACCCCTTAGTTGCACGCGGTATAAATTTTGATCCCATGCTATTCGAGGTGTTGGCCTCCCCGCCTTAAGAGTCTTTTTTGGATGATGCTTTGGGTGATTCCTAGCATTAGAGAAGTTAAACAGGTGTGTACTGGTTAGGTGTGTTTACTTCTCAAACACTATGTAATCGGAATTAGTTAATGTCTCGGTGTTGGCTAAAGAAATCAGTTACTTGTGGGAAAAGAGTACAATCTTTGCAGAGTCTAACCTATTCGAATAGCCGTGGACACGGTCAAGGACGTTGGGTTGAGCAGGTCAAGTGTTGGTCACAGTGTCGGTCTTTGGAAGATAATGTGAATTAAAAGAACAAACAATGCGATCACTTGGAATATTATCAATGATATATGGACTAACATTTTCTCTTATATGATATGTTGAGTATCACTTGGGATGGTCCTACCTCCTAGATACTCATGCATTTATTTTCCTTATAGGCCCTTTATGCGGCGTCGCTTCAAACGCCTGACCGCGGCATGTTCTGCAAGACCTTTCGAGGTGTCGCTTCAGACACCCGACTCACACTTTTATTTTCTTGGAATTCTTGGGAGGACTACCGCCCGATGTTCCATATGTTCTTTTATTTTCTTAGAATTCTCGGGAGGACTACCGCCTGATAGTCCATTTGACATTTTATTTTGTTGGAATTCTTGGGAGCATTACCGCCGACTTTCCACTCATGCATTCATTAAGACTCTTCGGGAAAGGTTTTACCTCCTAAGAATCAATATCAAATTGTTTACCTATGCATGTCACACTTTATTATCAGTCAACACATTCAATTAGTTTAATTAAACATGATCATATACATTCTACTGCATTCGATATATCTTTTGTTTAGGATGTTTGCGAATACATTCAAAAGTACTCACATGCTTGTCCCTGGCTATTGTTTTGGCCAGTTTTTTATGAAGGCGATCTGATGGATGAAGAGTACGCTAGCGAGTTCGATGTCTAGAATAGTCCCCGTCAGTCGTCCACATGTACTATCCACCGGTGCTTCCGCCACGCGAATAAAATCATCAAGCCTCACTCCGACGCTTGACTTAACTTATTGTATCAGAGTCGTGTCACCACCATTCCACTATGACATAACCACCACCATAGTATATTTATGAGTCAGTAGTACTACCACCACACCACTGTCATATATCCGCCACTGTTATATATTGGCGAGTCTATATTGAATTGTTGAGAACCCTGTCTCAACCATGTAATATATTATGTATTACTAGTTATCTATATCAAGGATTTTCTACCAATTTAAAATTGATCTTGGGTTGGTATGATATAAGGGCTATTTCTGGAAAATCTTTTCTTTAGAAACCGGTCCTGACAACCTTGGTATTAGAGCCAGACTGACTCTAGGAAGCCACTAGGTGCGATCACTAGCAGTAGAGTCAGTCTAAAATTTTTTTGCAGCATCTTATGCATCATAGCAAATTTTCCACAGTCATCATATATTTATGATATGACTATCTACATTTTTGTCTACTATAGTAGTGGCTGGCGGTAGCTGTCCATCCCAGGTTTTCACCAACGAGCTTGTAGGGTTTTCCCGGCTTCTCACTATCATCGCCAGGGTCGCGATCGGGTCTTCGAGCCGTCCCGTGGACACCATCTATCGCGACAGGATCACCGACACTCTGACTATGTACCAGGCCTCGGTACAGATTCAGGGTAGACGCGGCGAGCCCCGCAACCTTCATTTTGTCGGGAGAGGCATACCTACGGAGAGGCATGCTGTGCAGATGGCTACCCGTGAGGCCATTGCCCGCCTCCGGGACACCCTTCCAGTGATGCAGACACGCCCTTACCACTACCTCCCATGCCATGTTCCATACACTAGCTGCTATGCATTTGCTTGCACCATGGGAGAGAGGGAGGAGGCCATAGAGCCCCTCGTCCAATACATCATGGCACTAGAGTCCGTCTTTGTCTCATTGGTGGATGACTATGTCGCTACACGGATGGACTTAGCTTGCGAGGGTTCCTCGTAGGAGTGAGTTATATCCGCCTGCACCGCCACACGCTTATCACGCTCCAGTTCCATCATATGAGCCATCTAGCCTTTCCACAGGTCGGCGCACGTCAACTAGTGAGGAGTTTAGCCATGTGATCGCTCCTCCTCCTGTCATAGCTGCATCACCTATTAGCACTATTCTGTCGTAGAGAGGCATGCTGCCTCCAGCTACCCGGTTAGAGACTATTACCGAGGAGGTCGAGTCCTCAGCACCCCGTCTGGGGCTTACCCTCGGCAGGACTCGCGACATTCCCGCCACTCAGGATAGTAGGCGGGGCAGCAGCGCAATAGTTACCTTATAAGAGAGTGTAGCTGTGTGTAAGATATTTATTTTCTGTTTCTCTTTTGTTTAAGCTTGGAGTAGATTGTGATTGCATCATATTAGGAGTATGGAGAAGTGCACTAGCCTAAATGACATGTCATGAATGCGCACGTGCATCGCAATCATGAGTGATGTACTATATAATTATGACCTGCATGTGTTGTATAAACCATTATTTCCGTTTTTGTACGCGCTTACGTTTCTGGGGGGAATCATTTATTCTTTTTGGGTCATTTAAAAATATTTTTCTGAGTTTTATCTATTCATTATTGCACCAACACTCTCGAGAGAAAATGCATCATCCCTGGACCCGCTCCATGCCCAGTCCGCCAGAGGACAACCACTTTAAACAGACAGGCAACAAATTTGCACAGGGACAGTCAAGCGAGCAAGACAGTGACTCAGCATTTTCGCAAGTCTGTCGCCTCTATGAGCAAAGTCAGCAGCAACACCAGGAAATGATGCAACACCTGATCAACATGGGGAATCAGCATGCACCACATCAACCCAGATCCAAACTATCCGAAATGCAGAGGACCAATCCTACTGTCTTTTATCACACTGATAAACCACTAGAGGCAGATGATTGGCTACGTGACATTGAGAGGAAGCTGACTACCTCTCAATGCACGGATCAGGAGAAGGTGCTCTACGCATCGCACTACCTATCGGGAGCAGCAACATCGTTATGGGAAAACTTTTGCTACATGCATCCCAATGAAAAATGGGATCACTTGGGAAGAATTTAAGGAAGGTTTCCGTGGGGCACATATCCCTAACAGCCTTATGAAAATAAAGAAGAGAGAACTCGAGGACCTCAAGCAGTGAGCATGACAGTGACGGAGTTCCTTAGTCAATTCAATCAGCTAGCTTGTTATGCTAATGATGAGTATATGACTGAAAACAAAAGGATGGAGAAGTTTTTGGACGGACTCGCTCTAGCATTAAAGTGCCAACTGATTGTCCACATTTTTCTAGACTTCAAGACACTGGTGGACAAGGCTATTGTGTTAGAGAATGAGCGCCGCAACTTGGATGATATCCGCAAGCGCCACATGACTCATTCAACACAAGCTCGCAATAACAGGCCTAGGAATGAATTCCAGAAGCCTATGGCGCCTCGACCCCCAAATCCGGCACCACGCCCAAACAATAACTACCATGCCAAGGCCAAGGAGTTCACCTATCATCCCGGTGTTACCTGTTTCGCTTGTGGAGGAGAAGGACATTATGCAAGGCAATGCCCAAAGTAGGGGAACACTGCTCCAAAGCCAAACAACCATGGCAACAACTCAACTCCACGGCGCAACAACTTCAATCCCAATAATAAGCACAAGAAGGGGCACGTATACCATGTGGCCATGGAAGAGGCCCAGAATGCACCGGACATCGTACTCGGTACGTTCCCTGTCAAGACCATTCTTGCCACAGTTTTGTTTGATTGTGGAGCTTCTCACTCATGCATTTCCAAAAGATTTCCCTTGAAAAAATCAATTTCCTATTCTTCCTTTGGAGAATCCGCTGGTTACTCAGTCCCTGGGAGCAAAGCAAACCACTCAATGGTACTGTCAAGGTGTGGTCATAGAGATAGAAGGGATGGAGTTTTGGGCAAACCTCATCGTGCTAGAAAATCTCGGATTGGATGTTATTCTGGGAATGGATTGGTTAGCAACCAACAAGGGTTTCATTGACTGTTTCAATTGAACAGTGATCCTCACCCATCACCATGGGAAGACAATAAGGGTTACAACCAAAGGAAGGTCGTTACCACGAGAAAGACTAAACCGAGTCGATACTATCGAATTGAGTAAGGTTCTAGTGGTTTGTGAGTTTCCAGATGTATTCCCTGAAGAATTACCAGGTATGCCACCTGATCAGGAGATATAATTGATTATTGAACTGGCACCCGGAACAACTCCGATTTACAAGAAACCATACTAGATGGCTCCAACCGAATTGGTTGAGTTGAAGAAACAAATAAAGGAATTACAAGACAAGGATTATATCCGACCAAGCTCGTCACCATGGGTATCACCAATGTTATTCTCCAAAAAGAAGGACGGAAGTCTGAGGCTATGTGTTGATTATCGAGCACTCAAGATGGCTACCATCAAGAATAAATATCTCCGTAGTAGTGTTCATCAATGACATATTAGTATATTCCAAGATGCCAGAAGAGCATGAGCAGCACCTCCGGATAGTCTTGGAGAATTGCGAAAACATCAGTTGTATGCTAAATTCACTAAATGTGAATTTTGGCTATGGGAGGTTGGCTTTCTAGGGCATGTGTTAACACAAGATGAGATTGCCGTAGATCCCTACAAAGTAAAGGATGTTCTCGGATGGAAACAACCCGCCAATGTAACAGACGTCAGAAGTTTTCTGGGTTTGGCAGGCTATTACCGAAGGTTCATTGAAGGCTTCTCCACTATAGCCAAACCTATGACTCAATTACTCAAGAAAGATAAGAAGTTTGAATTGACCGAAGCCTGCGAAAAGAATTTTCAAGAGTTAAAGAAGAAACTGACAACAACACCGGTGTTGATCGTGCCGGATGTACACAAAAACTTTAAGGTATATTTTCATGCATCCAGGAAGGGCCTGGGATGTGTGCTAATGTAGGATGGAGAGTTGTAGCTTATGCCTCAAGACAACTCCGACGGCACAAAGAAAATTATCCCACTCATGATCTGGAATTAGCAGCAGTGATACACGCACTCAAGAAATGGCGTCACTTCCTCCTTGGCAACCATTGTGAAATATATACAGATCATAAAAGCCTTAAGTATATCTTCACCCAACCAGACGTCGTTGGTTGGAATTAATCAAGGATTATGATGTGGGGATTCATTACCATCACGGTAAGTGATGAGGACACGACTACCTTGGATACAACCGAAAATGTTGCATACATGCATATTTGTGAGGTGATTTCTTTTAGGAATTATGCAATAATTTATTTATGTTATTCGGAACAAAAATACTTCACCTATTTTTATTTCATGCCGAAATGCAGAATTGATGAACACTTGTACAAACTACGTGTGAAGACAAAGAAAAAGAAAATGATTAGGTGTTGTTCAATAAGTTGTCTCGTGTCAAAGGAAATGATTTTATGCTGTTCAAAAAGTCCTCTCACGTCGCTTTTGACCCAAGAGAAGATAAGAGTCCAAGTCCCCCACGTTCTGGACTCAGATTCAGACTACACAGAACTTTTCAACCCAGTTGAATTCACCTTCAAATACGTCCAGAGCTTTGAGATATTGACGAAACAATCTATTGTTACAGCAGAATCCGAGTCAAACTACAAGTCCAAAGGTGTTGCATCACCTCCACTTGGGCCCATGGGCCTTGTACGACCTAGGATTAGTTATAGGCTGCCTTGGGACGTCCTCCCACCTCCTGGGCCGCCACCCCTTGCTCATATATAAGTAGATCAATCTAGTAGCTTTTTCCTTGGGATTTGTTTAGTTAAAAGTTAGCTATTGCAACTTCATGTACTTTGTTTGTGTCCAACGACTAGGCCAAGACCGCTTACGGATCCCACCATTGTCAATACTTCATATATATTCGCAATATTCAAATTGCTTTATTATATTCTAGCTCGTTCTTTGATTGCTTGCAGGAATATACCTTCATGGTCAGGCTGATTGTGTTTCCCGCATCGTCAGTAACCTCAGGAGATTGGTTTAGCAATTGCTAAGGCGCAACATCATTGCATGTTTGTAGTCGGATCGTCCAAGTCGTATCCACCAAATCGATAGTTATCACCTCATCGAAAGATCGAGACCCCCCGCATCTATCAAGTGGTATCAGTTTTTAGGTTGCTCAGTGAGATTTCCAATTTTTCATAGTCTAGATTGCATATGTCATTCATACCTAGAGTCCAAGAAAAAGACAAAAAAAGTTAGATTAGTTCACCTGTGCCAGACCATCTAAGCCTTTTCGCCATTACCACTTAGTTTTTGCATTGTTGAATTTTTTATTGCATCATGTGTCGAGTTGCTCGTTTTAGTGTCTAAACTTTTAGAGTTACAAGTTCTAGTCACGTTTTGTTCACGCCGGATCCTCATCCACATAAAACATCGTCTACTTCGTTGACATCTTCCGTTGCCACTTATATTATTCACCGCCATCACGACCATCCATATGCCATTGCCATACGCCGCCATCATATTTCGTTTTGGAGCCTGATTCATATTGAGAGAGAAGAACAATATAGAAGCCAAATTTGTTTTTTTCCTCTGTTGGGAAGTGCCTTTTGGTGCATTGCAATCAGCTCTTATAGAACCAAGAAATATGTCATAAAAAAAATCCTGAGAGATTGGATTTGCCAGGAAAAGAAAATGACTAAAGCGGAATAAAAGGGCAAGTTTGGTGCGGCCAAAGGAGAAGAGAGAGAAAGAGATTTAAAAGGAAAGAAGGAAAATCAGATTTTCTTTGCTCGTTTGGAACAAAAAAAACTGCTGGGCGCATACATGGTAAGATATACAAACTTGAAGTAGAAAGAATAGGCAAGTTTGTTCTAGCGCTTGAAAGAAAACAAGATTCGGTTGGAGGTTTCCAAGTCTGGACGTGTCCTTGGAGAAAAAAAAATAGAAAAAATTTCATAGGTGGTGGGATTTTCCGTTGGGAAGAGAGAGATATAATATATATGGGCACGTGCATGAAGACTTCAACAGCGACGACTACGGCTCCAGGGCGCTGGTCCTTAGGGGCACGTGCATGAAGACTTCCCGGCTTTCATCGTCAAGGTCAGGTCGGCTCCGGTATGGGAGCGGCAACAGCGGCGCGTCGGCGGCTCGTTCTGACGGCGGCAATGGTCGTTCGGTGGTCCATGGACCTTGATGTAATTTTTATTATGTTTGAAGTGTTTTGTACTTCCAGTGAATTTTTATAATAGATCTTAGTTTTTTGCAAAAAAACAGAGGAGAAGAATATTAGGGCGCTGATTTTGTTTCCTTCATATCCACGATTCTGTGATCCATCCCTGATTGGTTGTTTGACTTTGGAAGGGAATCAAAGGGAGAGATATAAAGGGGAACTATGATTGGTCAAAAAATCAAAAAAGAAAAGGTAAGAAAGTGCACGTGGATTTGTTGCCTTGGATCCTCACGTCTGAGATAAAAAAGTTGCACTACTTGGCTGATTCGGTTTGGGATTCCTTAAGAACAATAACTGACCGTTCATTGGCTTTGGAATTACTAGTTGTTTTGGAGTTGTGTCCTTGTTTGGCACGTTGGTTTTTGAAGAAAAAAAGTGCTGACCAGATTTAAGTTGGATCTGAACCGAATTAAAAAAAAGGCAAAGGGCGTTTGGCATCTACCAGATTTTCTGGACCGATCTGATCTTGCTAGTTTAGAAAAGGACGACGATAACTGCCACACGTGTGGCATCTAGAGGGGTCTGCCCACACGTTTTATGTGGTGTCTAAGAGGATCAGCCCACACGCCTACGTGTGGGCAAAACAAGTAATGCCCACACGCCTCTTTTTTTCCTCGCGGTTCCTCTCACACTCCTACGTGTGGACAAAATAGATAACGCCCACACGCCCGTACGTCAGGCCTCCTATCTCATGGTCCCGCACACCCCGCGTGACAGTCACCACGCGTCCCGCAGTTGCCATGGTCCGGACCCTCTTCCATGTTCGTTTAACTGCAGTTGCCATGTCGCTGAACTACAGTTGCCATGTCGGACAACTACAGTTGCCATGGTTGCTTAACTGCAGTTGCCATCTCAGGTCAAGTGCCAGATGCCATTTTTGGACAACTGCAGTTGTTGCCATGTATGGTCTGGTTTACTATAGTTGCCATGATTTGAAAACTTTAGGGGTTACCACCTACTAACACTGGGCAGTTGCCACGTATGGTCTGGTTTACTACAGTTGCCATGATTTGAAAACTTTAGGAGTTGCCACCTACTAACACTAGGCAATTGCCGTGTAGCGCTACAAAAAGACATGGCAAAATAACATGTTCGGGTAAAAAGAGAATTGCCATCTGCTTACAAGCACACTAGGGCAGTTGCCATGTACCCTGCAAAACACATGGTAACTGACATGTTCGGGTAAAAGAGAGAGTTGCCATCTGCTTACAAGCACACTAGGGCAGTTGCAATGTACCCTGCAAAACACATAGCAACTGGCGACTTTGGGTGTGGGAGAGGAGACGAGCGTGTGGATGAACTAATAAATGCCCACACACCAGCCCCTGTGGGTGAGTGAAAACTGACGTGTGAGCGAACTGCTAAACGCCCACACACCGGTCCTTCCGTGTGGTGAAAACGGACGTGTGGACGACCGGATGAATGCCCACATACCAGCCCAGTCCTACGTGGCACCACAAACATGCCAAGATTCGTGCAACCACAAACGGACATGTATCCACGCGTGTGGGCGAGATGCAATCGCCCACACATGTGGGCGTTAGTATTTCCGTTAGATAAAAAAGGACGCGACTAGCCAGCAACCGTTGGCTGGCTAGCGGTCCAGGGCACACACCCCAAATTAGGCAGTGGACCTCTCCCTGGATCTGGCTGGCAAACCAAAAAGGAAAGAAACGGTCCCCTCGCGCACATAGCCCCTGCTGCTTTCCCCTACCGACATTAGTGTGAGGCTCACGCTAACGCACCAAACCCACCCCCATGCTACTTCTCCATCTGTCCTTCCTCCATTTCCACAACGGCTGCCCCTCGTTTTGGTAGCCATGGTCTGAGATTCAGGGGTTATTAATGTTTATGGAACCGCAAAAGATGAACTACTGAGACGCTATGCATGCAGAATATTGTGTTTTTTGGGTAAGTTGATATGATGTGCAAGCAAGTCTATAATGATTTCCAGGCAACTCGTGCTAAAAACACAGGGAAAACACAGGCAAGTTGGTATAATGCAGAGTATTTGTAGGTCACGCGAGGATGTTGTTTTTTTATTGATCTTCAAGCTTCATCCTGATTGGAACTCTTTTTCCACTCTTTTCTCCTAGTTTCTTCTAGCATGAGCAGCTAGTATTGATTTGTACTGCAGTAGTGGCAAGAAAACAGTAAAAAGGAATTAATGAGCAACTATAGCGTTTTTTAAGCAAATCAAGTATTGGTAAAAAAGCTACTCATGTCAGTACATGAAAACTATTTTGTTCTCTTTTCTCCAACCACTGGCTGTTGTACATCAGGAGAAACCCCCTTGATGTTTTTCTTAGCTTGCTTTTTGTACTAGGAATGTGTTGAGAAAACAAGAAAGAGCAGACAAGTTCGAGGGTTTGTTTAAGCAAAAGCAGTGTTTGCTGTAAGCAACTCTTGTGTGTTTGTACGTGCTAAAACTTGATGTGTAGGGGAAAAAGTGTGAGCAACTACAGCGGGTTTTTAAGCAAATCAAATATTGATAATAAGCAAGTCCTGTCAGTAGATGAAGACTGTTTCGACTTTCTTTGTCCAAGTACCAGCTGTTGTACATCAGAGAAAGCCCTAGATGTTTTTCTTAGGTTGCTTTTATTACTGCAAGTGTGTTGAAAAACAGAAAAGAACAACAACTTCTAAGGTTTGTTTAAGCAAAATCAGTGTTGCCAGTAAGCAACTCCTATGTGCTCATGCATGCTAGAACTTGATATGAAGTGGAGGAAAGTGTGAGCAACGATTTGGGGCGCTTTTTAAGCGAAAAATGAAATGGGTGGGAAAAAGCAAAATCACAAAAGCCTGTCGTTTTTAGTTTGCTTTTGTACAAAAATGGTTCTGCCTGGAAACATGGCAGCAACTTCTATGGTTCATTTAAGTAAATCCAATGCTACCATTAAGCAATTTGTGATATGTTGTCGTGGGCTCTTTATGTTTAGTTTACTGGAAAAAATAGTTGTAGGCAAGTACCAAGGGTTTTTCTAGGCAAGTTAATATGCAAAATTGGGTAATCAAGAACACTTGATCCACCTAGATAGTATGGAACTAAGTTCCAGAGCAGGATGGTGTCTGTCAGGTAAATCACACATTCAGAACATGCAAAAGTCATAGAGTTTGCCTAAAAAATAACAGGCAAGTACATACTTAACACTAGCAAGTCACATTCAAATGTCAAGCAAGCCCTACTCAAAATGTCAAACAAACCATGTGGATGTTTTGAAAATGGTAAAATAAAAAGAGCTTACCTCCAGCTAGTATTGAGTATGTGACTCGCTTGACATTTAAATGTGACTTGCTAGTATTGAGTATGTTACTTGCTTGACATTTGAATGTGACTTGCCTGTTGTACATGTGTGATTCGCCTGACACACAAGACACAACCCCCTCCCCCTCCCCCTAGGTCTGTGGCCTAACATTTGTATGTGACCCATGATTTGTGTTTAAGTTGCTTGTTCTGGGTGTCCAGTGCCTGATCTAGTAGTGTGGACTTTTCTAACCCCTGGATTTTGGTCCAAGTGATTATATGTGTGTTGTGTTTGTGAACTCTGATATATGTGTGTGAGATACCCCAAAAAACTATGTGGATGTTTAAACAAAGGGGGGGAGAGCTTACCCGCCGCTTGTTGTATTCCTACTCTACTTGTTGCTCTTTAATGGCAAGAGATGAATCATGGTCAGCAGATGAAGCAGATGAATTATGGTCAGGAGTAGCCACAGATTGTTCTTCCCAAATTGCGTTTTTGCTCGTACCAGCCATTTTCCCACTAAAAAGGAAAAAAACATCACCATAAATGCATATTCAGGTGGCTTGTATGAAACTTCCACGACACTAACTAAAAGGAACTAGCAAGTCCTGAACCATAGGATGAAAATGTGAAGGAAAAATTACACACGAGGAAAGTTCATGTGTTAAATGAGGCAACTACTGACAGAGTATTGGGCAAGTTTTGGCAAAACTCAAAGCCACCTAAGTTGCAAAACCATTAAATGCAAATTACGAACCACGCCAGGCAACTACTAAAGCAAAAGCAAGCATTAGGCAAGTTGAAAAGCAAAAAACAAGCAACTATTAATCAATTGTGATGCAAGTTTTGTTAAAAGGGGGGAACCACACTAGTGCCATGCTCAAAAAGCCGCGGACTTGGCAACCCACGCCCGCATATCTGGCAACTCGTAGCCTCTACCTGGCAACTATCCACCCCGCAACCCTCTTAAACATCGCCAAGGTAATGCCGACGTCGAGGCAGAGCAATGGTTTGTTGTGCCCAAAAAAATAGTTCAGACCTCATGGAGAAGGGAAGGGATTTACCTCAAGGAGACGAACGAACATGGTGTCACTGTGCCATCTCCCGCTTCTAGTTTTGAGCCGTCTCCGGAAACTAACTAAAAGCAACTAGGGGCAAAACAAGTTAAACTGAATAAAACCATATGGAACAAAGCTAGCAAAAAAGGGCATATGTGTGAAACCTAGACTAAAATAAAGGTATACGAATCTATGCTAAAAAAGGAACACCACACCCTCCCCACATACGTTGACATGCACGATCTTGATTCTTCAAGGAAAAGTATTTATGTGTACATATCTCTACTAGCAAATATTGGAACCATCTCAGGCAACTAACTAGAAAAAACAGTAGACAAAAATAGTTCTAGACGAGATATGCACATGTCAGGTAACTCATGATAGAGCTTTTGTGAAAACAGTAAAGCAATCAGCTATGTGTAGTACAATAAAGACAAGCCTAGAGAAGTCTGGGCAGAAAAATACAAATCTACATAACAAGTAGAGAAGGACCAGCAAACTATCTGATGGTCATAGCAGCACATGTCAACAATTCAGATGTTTCAGTCTATTTTGTTTGTTTGAACAAATTAGACATCATATAAGATAACTATACAAGTTTCATTTCTCCATCCAACAACTCAGCCCTGGAATGATTATGCAACTTGAGAGTACAGTACTAGGCTTTAGTGGACAAAGAACATGACCACATGCATTATGCATGATGCATACTGTTTTAGCACCTCCCCTACATGTCGAATTCTAGCACCTCCCGTACTTCTGGAGGCTGATGTGCTCCATCTTTCAGCCGGAATGGCCAATGGATCAGAGTTCATTTTAATTTTTCATTATTCCGAAAACATTTCAGTATGTAGTACAAAAGTTCCAAGTAAACAATTGTTGCTATCATCAAAACAATCACCAAGTATGCCACGCCTGCCTCCGTTTTTAGTAATACAATTGTTGTAGCCAATCAGGCAAAACATTGTTTCAGTAAAATTGATACTACTCCCTCCATTTTTATATACAAGACCACAAACTCAGATTACAGGTACCAATGTAAAATTTCATGCCTGCTTTGCGTGTCAGCTTTTTTTTTTGTTTAGTGGGATCATTAATACTCCATATGCATGCAAGGAATCTGAGTGGAGAAAGTATCTGACTGTCATTATGACTGCATGCATGCAAATATTAAACAAGTGCTAGTACGAGAAAATGTCATTAATTTTGCCTCGATTACTGTTGGTGGCCTTGTATATATGCAGAATGTATATTTCATAGTGGCCTTGTATAAGTAAATGGAGGGAGTAAGACAACAAAAATCAGAAGCATCAGCGGATAAAAAGTCAGGCACCTACATGACTAGCGTTAGGAAAGTTGTGTGAAGGAAAATAAACACTCTAATGATAAAAGGATCTGGCAAAATCATGGCATAGAAAAGGCAACTCATAGCCTCTGCCCTGGCAAAATCCACCTCCCACCCTCCAAACTTGCCTGGAGATCGGCAACTCATGGCGTCTGTCCTGGAAACTCTCAACCCCTAACACTCATACATCGCGTATTCTAGCAAACCTGGTACCACAGATTAGGCAAATCATTGGCACTCTCTTGGAAACTTCCAACCCCAACACTCATACTGCAGATTTCTGGCAAACTGGTAACTTATATTAGGCAACTCGTGGCCTCTCTCATGGCAACTTCCAACACCAACCCTCTAGAGAAACTTACCTGGTTCAATTACTGTCTACTACGAGTAGAATCTTATTGCCAAACAAACCAAAGACATCAACTCGCCACTCCTATTTCGACCCCCGCAGATCCACACATGTATCCACCCCATTACCTTCCCCTAAAAATGTCAAAAAATGCTCGTCCCTTGCAACCAAAATCCGCCGCCCGACGCATGTGGTGTATTGTATCACACAACAAAAATCGACCCCCCCCCCCCCCCCCCCCCCCCCCCCCCCCCCCCCCCGCTGCCCCCTCCCCCGCGAAATCGACACTACCCTATCACAGAACCTCCGCTGGGGCGTCCCAGAGAGAAGCGCATGAAAAAAAATGAGGTAGACGGCGCTCACACTGATTTGATTGGAGAACCCCCTTCCCGCTTGCCGGAACAGGCCGCACTGTCGTCGGCGACCGTCACCCTCCTCCAGCCTGCTTCGAAGGAGAGAGATGAGGAAGAGAGGCTCTGCAGCCGCGCGCGGGGGATCCACCCCGCGCCTCCCAAACTCCGGCGGTTCCGCCGCGGTGGTGACGGATTTGGGCGACAGTGGAACTGCACAGCACCGCCCACTCCGCCCTCTGGATCCTAACTGCGTGCGGGTGGAACGACGAGAGAGAGAGAGAAACGTGGGGCCCTCCACTACTGTATATCCGTTCGGTGGTTTTCACATTTCACCCACGATTCGGTCCGACCAGGTAACACCTGGCGATCGGGATCTCCAGCGCGATCCGATCTGACGGTGGTCGAGGGTGTGTGCTCGGGAACGTGAATTAGTGCAGCTGCACTTTTTAGATTTTGGGAAAAATAAATAAAAGAGAAAGAGAGAGTTTGGAAGGTCACGTGGTCAATTGGAAAGAAAGGAATAAAAAAAGGAAAGAGCTTCCGGTCGAAGAGATCCACACGCCATGCATATTTAATTCAGAGAAAGAAGGAAAGAAAAGAAATATAGAGACAAGGAAAGAGTTAACATGATTGTAAGGAAATTCCTTTTATTTGTTCTCATCATTACACTTGATCTGTACGTGTATTTGCTGGCAGAAAAAAATATATTATGAGAGTGGGCACATCACGTGCATGCATCCGTGACGTCCCATAAAAAGAAAGGTTGATCGGTTGTTATTGCTTGGACAGAATTGCGTGCACAGTTTCGTCCATAATTCATCTGGTTGTTTCTCTCTATATAATTTCTTTTCATCAGTCGCCGCTCTATCCATTGCCGACGTTCATTTATTTTCAGTGCATGAATTCGTCTGTGTCTTAAGGCTCATGTCTTTAATACAGTCTAACCTAGGACCAACACTCTATCACTTTGAGCAAATTTTTAGCTTGCATTAATTAACGTGGTTGTAGCATTTTTTTCACACATATAAAGCCAACCTAGCTCCACATATTTCTAGACCTTGCATACATACGTTCACGTGACAATCGCTTTACTGAACTTTTGGAGTTATTTGACACCGCTGGTTGCCGCTCACCACCTGCTGCATAGTAAGAACTTGTAAGACTTTGATATTTGCTATACTATGAGCGTTTTACCACCACGTTTCAGTAGTTTATACGAACATTATTTTTGGATTTTGTTTCTTGTTTCTACTAATCATGACAGGATTCAGAGTCAATTCATGGGCTTTGTCGATCCTTGGAGATGTGCCACCACCTAACAAATACCACAACCGTCACGAGAGATGCACAAACATCCAAATGAATGTTTCCATACCACCATTCAATGGCCGTTTTAGACCTGCTTTATATATTGAATGGAATTCGACATAAATAATATATTTGCTTCCCATAATTTTGCTGAACAAAAAGTTAATGTCGCGGTTGGTTCATTCACTGGTTATGCTTCAGTTTGGTGGAGCGAATATTGTCGGTTACACCCTGTTTATATACCTACTACTTGGAATGATTTAAAACTTGTCATGAGACAGAGATTCATTGATGTTTATTATACTCATGGCATGATTAAAAAATTACAACATTTAAAACAAGGTAGTGACACCGTAACAAAATACTATGATGATTTACAAACTACCTTGTTGCACTCCTTTTTAGAAGAAAGTGAAGAAGATTTTATGGATATATTTTGGGGAGGGTTAAACCGTGATATTCAAAGATACTAATTCATGAAGAGTGTTATCTTATGGACCATTTATTTCGTCTTGCTTGCAAAGGTGAACAGGAAATAAAAAACGTGTTGCTCACAAGGAGAGCAAGCGCACGGTGCACATTCCAAGAGTTGATATGGTTGTTCCTTCAACTACGAGGCATACTATGACAACCACATTCGTTGTTGTGAGGACTATATCACCTCCACCAAGTGACACATCACCACCGAGAGTGGCTACATCATCTGAGTTGATCATAAGAGGTAATGACAAAGGTACTGATCTTTCACCCCCACATGAGTATGATGAATGCCTTGTCAATTTAAATGCACCATGTGATGAGCTACCCACTACTTTGATCACACCACCTATTTTAGAGGACCATGTTGATGATTTGACTTTGCCATGTGATCAAACAACTGCAATATCAACAATTTTGAGTGCACCCGTTGAATTAAGTATTGATGCAAAAGAACCATGTGAATCAGGGAATAAATTAGATTTAGATCAAATACGTTTGAAAATAATTGTGCCAATGTTTAATCATTTTGATATGACCTCTAATATTGCTGATGATTCTGTGTCAAATGACTCATTGCATGTTTGCTTATTTAAGCATATTGTAGCATGTAAATTTGATGCAAGTAAAGTTTATTCACCAATGTTGGGATGGTTTAATGATGAACATTGTCAATCTTTTGATATGAATAAGAGCTTCACTTATATGTGCAAACTGAGTTGCAATATTTTCATGCCTTCTACTTCTTGTGATAATATTTTGGCTTTATATTTTATGAACTATGAAAGTTACTCATGTATACATGTGTCATACGTAAAAAAATCAAGGCAAGTAAAAATGAATGACATATATATACAACATATACACCTTGTCTCTTTTGTTAGCCACATTTCAGATTAAGCAATACCGAGGACGATTTTGTTTTCAAGAAAGGGAGGATGATGAGGACATGGCTATCTTGGATACGACAAAAAAATGTTGCATACATGCATATTTATGAGGTGATTTCTTACAAGAATTATGCAATAATTTATTCATATTATTCGGAACAAAAATACTTCACCTATTTTTATTTCATGCCTAAATGCGGAATTGCTGAACGCTTGTACGAACTACGTGTGAAGACAAAGAAAAGAAAATGATTAGATGTTGTTCAAGAAGTCGTCCCGCATCAAAGGAAATGATTTTGTGCTGTTCAAAAAGTCCTCTCACATCACTTTTTACCCAAGAGAAGATAGAGTCCAAGTCCCCCACGTTCTGGACTCGGATTCGGACTACACAGACATATCTGACTCAAAACGCCAAGAACTCTTTCATCCAGACTCTGAATTGGATGATTCATTTTTTGTTGGAAAGTTTATTTCATGTACTTTCCAACCCAATCGGATTCACCTTCAAATATGTCCGGAGCGGTGGAATATTGACGAAACAATTTGAGGCTACAGCAGAATCCGAGTCAAACTACAAGTCCAAAGGTGTTGCATCACCTCGACTTGGGCCCATGGGCCTTGTATGACCTAGGGTTAGTTTTAGGCTGCCTTGGGACGTCCTCCCACCTCCTTGGCCGCCACCCCTTGCTCACATATAAGTACATCAATCTAGTAGCTTTTTCCTTGGGATTTGTTTAGTTAAAAGTTAGCCATTGCAACTTCGTGTACTTCATTTGTGTCCAATGACCAGGCCAAGACCGCTTACGGATCCCCACCATTATCAATACTTCATATATATTCACAATATTCAGATTGCTTTATCATATTATTGCTCATTCTTCGCTTGCTTGGAGGACTAGACCTTCGTGGTCAGGCTGATTGTGTTTCCGGTATCGTCAGTAACCTCAGGAGATTGGTTTAGCGATTGCTAAGGCGCAACATCGTTGCACGTTTGTAGTCGGATCATCAAAGTCGTCTCCACCAAATCGATAGTTATCACCTCATCGAAAGATCGGGACCCCCCGCCTCTATCAGTAAGGCAAACATTGTGCAGATGCTCTCAGTCCAAATCCATGCCCGAACAACGACATCTTACAATTTACACAACCTGAGTTCAATCAGGAGTTTGCCAAGCTCAGCATGGTTTTGGTTACAGAAGGAACCGTTGCACGCCTGGAAGTAAAACCGAATTTGGAAGAACAAATCAAGGAAGCTTAGAAAGGACACCCCAACATCGAGGGTATAAAAAGAAAAGTAAGCATAGGCAAGGCCTAGGAATTTACCATTGATGACCAATAGATTATGTAGTACGGAAAAAGATTATGCGTACCTAATAAGGAAGAACTAAAACAACAAATCTTGGCAGAAGCTCATACAACCCCATACTCAATCCACCCTGGAGGAACCAAGATGTACAAAGACCTTCAGGAAAGATTTTGGTGGCATGGAATGAAAAGAGATATAGCCCTATTCATCGCATGTTGCGATTCATGCCAATGTATTAAAGCAGAGCATCAGAAGCCAGCAGGGCTACTACAACCACTTCGAGTTCCTGAGTGGAAGTGGGACGTATAGGAATGGATTTTATTGTTGGACTACCAAGGTCCCTACATGGGAATGATGCTAGTTGGGTTATCACTGACTTGTTAACCAAAGTGGCACATTTCATCCTAGTAAAGATAACTTACTCCACACAGAAGCTTGCTAAGCTCTACCTCTCCCGTATCGTCTGCTTGCATGGAGTTCCAAAGACCATAGTATCTGATAGAGGCGCATAGTTCGTCTCCAGATTTTGGGACCACTTACAGCAAGCTTTGGGAACTCAGTTAGTATTCAGTACAACTTACCATCCGCAAACTGGAGGGCAAACTGAATGCATCAAATCAAATATTAGAAGACATGCTGAGGGCTTGCGTTTTTACTTATGGAGCCAGCTAGGAAGACAACCTACCATACGCAGAAGTTTCATATAATAACAGCTACCAGGACAATTTAAAGATGTCACCTTTTGAAGCTCTAGACGGGCGAAGATGCCGTACACCACTTAACTGGTCCGAGACTGGAGATAGCCGTATCTTCGGCCTAGAAATGCTCCAAGAAGTCGAGCCGAAAGTTAAACTTATCAGGGACAAACTCAAAGCAGCTCAGAGCCGTCAAAAGAGTTACTATGATCAGAAGCATCGTAATGTTAGCTTCGAGCCTGATGAATAAGTGTACCTCAGGGTATCCCCAATGAGGAGACTACAGAGATTCAAGGTTAAGGGGAAATTGGCACCACGATTGATGAGGACATCAATACCATTGTTACACCCACAGCCCCTGCTGCTATACATACTGGACCAATTACTAGAGCTCGCGTACGCCAATTAAATTACTAGGTACTTTAGTTTCTTGGTAACGTTTCTAATGTTCATGAGAATATGATGCTGCCTAAATTGGATACATTTGTGTTGCTTACAAATGAAGGGCCTAGCTTGGACACGAAGGATGAACATTGGAGCAAGATCGAGCATGGAGATGATGGCATGCACAAGGGGAACAAGAACGGAGTTTCAAGTGATGATTTTAGGACTTTGAAGCTACCATAATGAGTGCATGAAGGCTTGGACAAAATATATAAGATGGCACTTCATAAATTTCGACCAGAGGCTATTACAGGTGCTGCAACACCTTATTATTGCGCCAGGCCCATGTAATTTTGAAATACTTCAGTATAGGCTGTTTTTAGAGTCCGTATGTGTGGGGAAATAGAGTTAGGGTTGGTTTCGGACCCCTCCTCCAAGGGGTCATGATGTCTACTACACAACTTGTTCTTGTAGACTCGTGTTGGGCCTCCAAGCGCAGAGTTTTGTAGGACAGTAGCAAATTTCCCTCAATTGGATGACCTAAGGTTTATCAATCTGTGGGAGGCGTAGGATGAAGATGGTCTCTCTCAAACAACCCTGCAACCAAATAACAAAGAGTCTCTTGTGTCCCCAACACACCAAATACAATGGTAAATTTTATAGGTGCACTAGTTCGGCGAAGAGATGATGATACAAGTGTAGTAATGATAGTAGATATTGATTTTTGTAATAGTAACAATAAAAAACAGCAAGATAGCAAGTAACAGAAGTGATCACAAACGGTATTGCAATGCTTGAAAATGAGGCCTAGGGTCCGTACTTTTGCTAGTGCAATCTCTCAACAATGCTAATATAATTGGATCATATAACCATCCCTCAACATGTGATGAAGAATCACTCCAAAGTTCTTATCTAGCGGAGAACATAAGAAGAAATTGTTTGTAGGGTACGAAACCACCTTAAAGTTATTCTTTCTGTTCGATCTATTCAAGAGTTCGTACTAAAATAACACAAAGTTATTCTTTCCGTTTGATCTATCCAAGAGTTCGTACTAAAATAACACCATATGACACGCATCAACCAACTCTAATGTCACCTAGATACTCCAATGTCACCACAAGTATCCATGAGTTAATTATACGATACGCATCAAACAATTTCAGATTCATAATACTCGATCCAACACAAAGAACCTCAAAGAGTGCCCCAAGATTTCTACTGGAGAAACAAGGACGAAAACGTGCATCAACCCCTATGCATAGATTATGTCACCTCGGGAATCCGCGAGTTGACTGCCAAAACATATATCAAGTGAATCAATATAATACCCCATTGTCACCACGGGTATTCATATGCAAGACATACATCAAGTGTTCTCAAATCCATAAAAGTATTCAATCCGATAAAACAAAATCTCAAAGGGAAAACTCAATTCACAACAAGATAGAGAGGGGAAAACACCATATGATCCAACTATATTAACAAAGCCCGCGATACATCAAGGTCGTGACATCTCAAGAACACGAGAGAGAGAGAGATTAAACACATAGCTACTGGTACAAACCCTCAGCACGAGGGTGGACTACTCCCTCCTCATCATGGTGGCCACCGGGATGTTGAAGATGGCCACCGGTGATGATTTCCCCCTCCGACAGGGTACCGAAACAGGGTCTAGATTGGTTTTTCGTGGCTACAGAGGCTTGCGGCGGCAGAACTTCTGATCTAGGGTTATCTTCGGGGGTTTTGGAATATTTGGCAATTTATAGGGTGAAGAGGCGGTGCGGGAGGCCATCGAGGTGGGCACAACCCACCTGGGCGCGCCTGGGCCCCCAGGCACGCCCTGGTGGGTTGTGCTCTCCTCGGAGCTCCCCTCTGGTACTTCTTTGGCCCACCGGGTGTCTTCTGGTCTAGAAAAAATCTCCAAAAAGTTTCGCCGCGTTTGGACTCCGTTTGGTATTGATTTTCTGCAATGTAAAAAAACAAGCAAAAAACAGCAACTGGCACTGGGCACTATGTCAATAGCTTAGTCCCAAAAAATGATATAAAGTTGCTATAAAATGATTGTAAAACATCCAAGAATGATAATATAACAACATGAATACTTCATAAATTATATATACGTTGGAGACGTATCAGCATCCCCAAGCTTAATTCCTACTCGTCCTCGAGTAGGTAAATGATAAAAGAAATAATTTATGAAGTGTGAACGCTAGCAAAATGCATAAGTTTGATCAATGATAATTTCAATCACTTTTTCTAGCATCATAACAACAATTCTTTCTCATAAAACTCATCATGATAAAGTAGCAATTGAAAACGGAATTTTTGTTGTGGAAAGCTACCTATCATATTCATCATATAATCTTTCTTTTGTAGCATGGACATTTGGACTTGAATGATTCAAAGCAATAGTCTATAATTTGACATGAAGACATCAATACTCAAGCATATCAACAAGCAACCATGTCTTTCAAAATATCAACACTAAAGAAAGCTATCCCTAGCCCATCATGCTCAATCATTGATCCATTCGCAAAACACACTCGCATATTAGCTACATCCAATGCTCAAGTACGATCATAGTGCCCCTTAGTTGGTGCTTTATAAGAGAAGATGGAGACACAAATAAAAATAAAAATTGCATAAAGTAAATAGATAGGCCCTTCGCAGAGGGAAGTAGGGATTTGTAGAGGTGCCAGAGCTCAAAGCTTAAATTGAGAGATAAATTTTTTGAGAGGCATACTTTTCCCGTCAACGAAAACGACCGAGTAATTCCCAACACTTTCCATGCTAGATATATCATAGGCGGTTCCCAAACATAAAATAAAGTTTATTCCTTTTTCCACCATTCTTACACAATCCATGGCTAGCCGTATCCACTGGTGCCCTCCATACCAACACTTTCCAAGGAATATATTATTTGACAACATAAAGTAAATTTCTTTTTCATTTCGGGACTGGGCATCCCTAATACCTTTGCCATACTCTCGTGCAATGACAAGTGAATAAACACTCATCTTGAGAATAACACATCTAGCATGGAAAATATTGGCCACCCCCTGCCGCTTCATGAGCGGTACGAGCACACAAAAAGGAAATTTATTTTGAAAATTAGAGATGGCACATACAAATTTTCTTAGAACGGCACGGGAATACCACATATAGGTAGGTATGGTGGACTCATGTGGCAAAACTGGGTTTAGGGATTTTGGATGCACAAGTAGTATTCCCACTTAGTACAAATGGAGGCTAGCAAATAGATTGAGAAGCAACCAACCAAGAAACAAAAATTCACATAAACGAGCATTGAGCATAATTAACACCGAATAATGCACCACAAGTAGGATGTAATTTCATTACATAACTATTGACTTTCGTGCTTGCATAGGGAATCACAAACCTTAACACCAATATTCTTACTAAAGCATAATTACTCACCAACATGACTCACATATTATTATCTCCATATCGCAAAACTATTGCAAGGAATCAAACTTATCATATCCAATGATCTACATGAAAGTTTTTATTATATCCTTCTTGAATATCCATTACTTTGGGACTAAATTTATATATTACCATGGCTACTAACAAGCTCTCAAATAAATTTAAGTGAAGCACGAGAGCATAAGTATTTCTTCGAAATTTTCAACTCTCAAAATAATCTAAATGAAGCATGAGAGTAAATGACAAACTACTCCAAAAAGATACAAGTGAAGATCAAATGAGTAGTTAAGTAAATGGGTAGCTAATTGAGGACTCTCTCTTATTTAAAACTTTCAGATCTAAGTATTTTATTAAAACAGCAAGCAAAACAAAACAAAATGACATTCCAAAAATAGCACACATCATGTGAAGAAGCAAAAACTTAGGCTCAACCGATACTAACCGATAATTGTTGATGAAGAAAGGTGGGATGCCTACTGGGGTGTAACACCCCTGTGTAATAATCACTGGACACTGTGCTAATATTGCCAAGTCATTTTCATTTGCAGAGCTTGATCATATTGGTTAAACAAATCAATTCAAATTTCTCTCTCAAAATCAATTCAAATTCAAGTGCAAAATAAAGTGGTTCAAAAATTGCTGGAAAAATGTTCATATTCTAGCAAATATTCCAAAACAAATGTTGTTAAGGAACACAACATCTCCATCAACTTGAAATGAGCCAGAGAATTTAAAACAGTGCTAGATCAGCACTAAAAATGCCATTTCCATTTTTTGGAAAATCCAAATGAATTCCAAAATTGCTCAAACTTTTTGTGGCAATGCAGAATATCCCAATGTACTTGTGTGACCAAGTTTCACATTTGAACAAAATCATTTGGCAGCCCTTTTAATTCAAAAACCATCTCTGGAAAAAGAAAAATGTAGAAACAGAAGAGGAAAAAGGAAAAAAAGGCACTGTGCACTGGGCCTAAGTGCACAGTGCCTCGAACCAGCCCACCAGGCCCATCTCCCTCTCCCTCTCACCTGCGTGTCACCGCGCGCTTGGCCGCGCCGGCGAGCCGCCGACAGCACGACGTCTGTCGACGCCCGCGGCTCGACGAGGAGATAAGGCCGAAGCCCGTGCGTCCCCCCTGGCCTCCTCATCCACTCCTCCCCTCTCCCCATGCTCTCCCCTTCATTTCCATCGGTGCCCGAGCGCGGTTGCCGCCGCCCTTCGTCATTGCCGCGGTCATCAGTGGCCCCGCGCCCGCTGACCCTGTCGGTGAGCTCCACCGGGGTCGACTCCTTCGACTGGTGGCCTCAGCTGGAGCTGGGAGGCATCGAAGCACCGGATCCCCTTCATCCCCATCTCTGACTGCCGCCGTTCTTCACCGACTCCGGCGACGCCCTCTGCTGCTACTAAACCCCCAAGGGCCACCGTGTGTGTCGCTCGGTGAGCTCCGCCTCTCCTCCCTCCTCTTCTTGCTCGCCTTCGAGCCCGTGCGCGGCCGCCACCGCAACCGTGCTCCGGCCGTCGCCATTACCATAGTTGCCGTGCTCTCGAGCCGCTGCAAGCTCGCTCGACCGCTCTGGTGTGTTCCCCGTGCGTCGTAGACCTCGCGTAGCTAGCTAGGTTAGCCGCTCGTGCGCTCAAATGCCGAACCCAACAAGCTCGAGCTTCGGCCTCCGCCACGGCTCGTCGCCGGTGCCGTTTCCGTCCACCGCAGCCCGTGAGACTGTCGTGGTTGGATGCGGCATTGCACGCGCTTTCGAACACACCCAAAAACGCATTAATTGGTGGCCTGTGGCTGTTTTCCGGCGACGTCTGAGCCCCTCCGCCGCATTTTGGGTCGCCGACGGCACAGTTCCAGCGACTCCGACGTGGCACCGATGTGGGGCCCGCCCTGGGTTACTGCCAGTGGGCCCCCTGGCCCCAGTTCACCACGTTGACCGTGGTCAACTGTGCTGACTGGGCACTTAGTGTCACTGACACGCGGGCCCACCGCCTAATTTAGTTAATTAAAACACTAATTAGAGACTGACAGGTGGGGCCTACTGGCTAATTAACCCTGTTTATTTAAAATAAAACTCTGTTAGCCCCTCTGTCTATGTCAGGTGGGACCCACTAGTCAGGTTTGAGCTGGCCAGCCGTCTGTTGAATGCTGACATCATCCCCACATAATGCTGATGTCATAATCCATTTCTGTTAAATAAATAATTCCAGAAAATGTTATAATCTCTAAAAATTCATAGAAAATAAACTGTAGCTCCGATGGAAAAACTTTATACATGAAAGTTGCTCAGAACGACGAGACAAATCCGATCATGCCATCTGTTTCCGTGTCGGGACCCTCTACGGAGGTGAACCCGCAACTTTTAGCCTGTTTCCGGTAGATGAATAGTGCATATATATCGGTTAATAAATCCAACTTTAATCCTAAAATAACTAAAATGATTTAGACATGTCTGTAGGCAACCCTGCACTGCACGTTAGCATAGCATGCTCTGTGTTGCATCTGTTTGCTGTGTATTTATCTGTTTCTTCCCCCTCTTCTCTCTCGGTAGATCCCGGTACTGAGATAGTCCCCGAGACCGACACAGCTCCGGAGGTTGACTACACCGTTGACGACCTTGCCCTTGCCGCCGAGCAACCAGGCAAGCACCCCCCCTTGAGCATGCCTATATCGCCTATTCTCTTCTTTCTTGTGCTTGCATTAGAATTGCTGTTGCTGCTGCTTTACCTATTCTGATGCATAGCCTGTTTATTGTAACCTGCTATTGATACCTTACCTGCTTATCCTAAATTGCTTAGTATAGGCTGGATAGAGACCTCAGTGACCCCACTTGTCCCGGATGCCCCGCTGGATTATCGGAAGACTCGACGACCAGACCCCAGCACTGCACATCACCCCCTAGTTGTACGACACTGCAACGTTACTATCGAGTGCCAAGGGTGATACCTCGTTTAGCACTTCTGATGTTAACTCTGTAGAGTAGCTATTTGGACATGGTCATCGAGGGTGATTCCTCCTTCACCACTCCCGATAACGACGCCGTCGTGCAACACCTCAAGTGTGAACCTCGAGGGTGATTCCTCCTAAGTTCACCTTGACGACTACATCATGTGGAATCCGTCGAGGGTGATTCCTCAGTTTTCCCCCTGGTGTTTGGACACACAGTTACTATGACTTTAACCATGAACCATGATAAAGTCGGGTTGGCCCTGAGGGGTACCCGCGCGAGCATGTGATGCGATTGATGTGTAGACAGGTGACCAGAGAGAGTACCCGCGAGATAATTACGAGGCGTGGTCGGGCCTTCTTAGCCCTTGCCGCAAGTCCTCGAGACGGGGCGACGGGGTCACATCGATCGTGAGTCTCTGCTCGTTATCGCGCGCTCCTAATTCACTAACGGTTTGCATATTTGATCCGAGTGGGCCTCTGGCCCGATAGCACTAACCATCATGTGGGAACAGTTATGGGCACTCTGCGTCGTATGCATCAGCCGAAGCTTAATGGACGTCAGCGATTGAGCGGCGCGCGCTGAGTTGGACCACGTAACGCAACCACCTTGACAGTGTGGGTTGCCAGTCTGCTCTCGATCGTGAACGTAACATGCAGGAGTTCCCGAGGCGATGGCCGAAGACCCCTGGGGGCATAGGTTTAGTTCGGCGTGCTGACCTCTCTGTTAAGCCTAGGTCAGGTTGCGGCGTATCGTTTGGCCGAGGCCGGGCATGACCCAGAAAAGTGTGTCCGGCCGGAGTTAATCGAGCGTGGTGGGTAAGTTGGTGCACCCCTGCAGGGAAGAACTAATCTATGCATAGCCGATCCTTGGTAACGGACGCTCGGAGTTGTATCCCGATCGATACAACTAGAACTGGATACTTGAGATGAGATATGGATAGTAGGGCTCTGAGATTGCTTTCTCGTAGGGAGTCGAGAAAGGATCTCTGGCCGAGGTTGATACTTACCACTGCTACCACTTTATACTGTACTAATCTACACTCTTCTAATGTTGCAAGACCATTGAAGATGCTAGTCTTCGATAGGACTAGGCCTTCTCTCTATTCTGGCATTTCTGCAGCCCAGTCCACATATACAACCTTTCTTTGATAATGTTGCATATGTAGTGTAGATCCTTGCTTGCTGAGTACTTCGGATGAGTACTCACGATTGCTTTGCTTCCTATTTTCCCCTTTCCCCTTTTGTTGCAACCAGACGACGGAGCCCCGGAGTCAGCTGCCCCCGCTGACGACTACTACTACCACCCCGAGGGTGGCTACTACTATGAGCTAGCCGACGACCAGGAGTAGGACATGGAGGGTCCCAGGCAGGAGGCCTGCGCCTTTTGATTGTAGCTTTTGTTTTGTCCCGCCTTTCTAAAGGCTTCTCTGTTTCTGTTTCATATCTGTACTCAGATATCTGATGCTTCCGCTGACGCTTGTATGCGAGCTTATGTATTCGAGCCCTCGAGGCCCCTGGCTTGTAATATAAAGCTTGTATGACTTTATTTATGTTTTAGAGTTGTGTTGTGATATCTTCAAGTGAGTCCTTAGGCTTGATCGTGTGCATTTGCGTGTATGGTTAGTGCACGATTAAGCCGGGGCGTCACACGGGGCATCCCCAAGCTTAGATGCTTGAGACTTCTTGGAATATTAACTTGGGATGCCTTGGGCATCCCCAAGCTTGAGCTTTTGTGTCTCCTTAATTCCTTTTATATCACGGTTTCCCTAAATCTTAAAAACTTCATCCACACAAAACTCAACAAGAACTCGTGAGATAAGTTAGTATAAATCAATGCAAAACCTTATCATTCTATATCACTAAAATTATTATTCAACATTGCATACTAAATGCCTCTGCATATTTAATACTCCTATCCTCAAATAGAATCATTAAACAAGCAAACAATGCGAACATAACAGCAATCTGTCTAAATAGGACAGTCTGTAAAGAGTGCAATTGTACTCATACTTTCCTAACTCCAAAAATTCTGAAAATTTACCACACTGTAGAAAATTTATCAGGTCTTATTGTACAAAAAGTTTCAACATTTTATCACATTCTGAATTTTCTAGAGAATTTTTCAACAGCGATAAACTTTCTGTTTTCAAACAGCAACATATAGACTTGCAAAATAAGCATGGCAAAGGCTATACTTGACATTTTTATTGAAGTAAAAGATACAAAACATTATTACAAATAACAGCAAGCAAATCCTAGTAAAATAAAATGACTCTCCAAGCAAAACTCATATCATGTGACGAATGAAAATATAGCTCCAAGTGAGGTTACCGATAATGTTGAAGACGAAAGAGGGGATGCCTTCCGGGGCATCCTCAAGCTTAGTTGCTTGGATATTCCTTGAATATTACCTTGGGGGTGACTTGGGCATCCCCAAGATTAGGGTCTTGTCACTCCTTATTCTCTTCATATCGATATCTCGCCCAAAACTTGAAAACTTCAATCACACAAAACTTAACGGAACTTCGTGAGATGGGTTAGTATGATAAAGACAAATCATTCACTTTGGTACTGTCAAAGACAAGATTCATAATTGTTCTCACACAATGACTGCTGTACTCTACAATTTCCACAATTTATATTAAGCAATATAAGCCATAGAAACTAGAAAACAAGCAAACTATGCATTGAAAACAGAATCTGTCAAAAACAGAACAGTACGTAAAGATCTGAATTAAGGTCATACTTGTGTAACTCAAAAAATTCTTAAAAATTGGAAAAACGTAGAAAATTTGTATATACATCAACTGTAAAAAATTCAGAATTTTTCCACCTACCAGTAAAATATAGGAATTTCTGTACTGGACGCAAAAGTTTCTGTTTTTTCACAGAATCAAGTCAACTATCATCCACACTATCCCAAAGGCTTTACTTGGCAATTTATTGAAACAAAATCTATAAAACATGATTACTACAGTATCTTAATCATGTGAACACACAAAAACAGTGAGGTTAAATTTTGGGTTGTCTCCCAACAAGCGCTTTTCTTTAATGCCTTTTTAGCTTGGCATGATGATTTTAATGATGCTCACATAAAAGATAAGAATTGAAACACAAAGAGAACATCATGAAGCATATGACTAGCACATTTAAGTCTAACCCACTTCCTATGCATATGGATTTTGTGAGCAAACAACTTATGGGAACAAGAATCAACTAGCATAGGAAGGCAAAACAAGTGCAACTTCAAAACTTTCAACATAAAGAGAGGAAACTTGATATTATTGCAATATGTAAAAGCATATGTTACCCTCTCATAATAATTTTCAGTAGCATCATGAATGAATTCAACAATATAACTATCACATAAAGCATTCTTTTCATGATCCACATGCATAAAAAATTTACTACTCTCCACATAAGCAAATTTATTCTCATGAATAGTAATGGGAGCAAACTCAACAAAATAACTATCATGAGATTGAAAATTAAATTCATGATGACAAGTTTCATGGTTATCATAATTCTTCGTAGCATACATGTCATCACCATAATCATCATAGATAGGAACTTTGTTTTCATAATCAATTGGAACCTCTTCCAGAATAGTGGATTCATCATTAAATAAAGTCATGACCTCTCCAATTCCACTTTCATCAATATAATCATCATAAATAGGAGACATGCAATCATCATAATAAATTTTCTCATCAAAACTTGGGGGACTAAAAATATCATCTTCATCAAACATAGCATCCCCAAGCTTATGGTTTTGCATATCATTAGCATTATGGATATTCAAAGAATTCATACTAGCAATATTGCAATCATGCTCATCATTCAAAGATTTTATGCCAAACATTTTATTGAACTCTTCTTCTATCAATTGAGCACAATTTTCCTTTCCATCATTTTCAAGAAATACATTATAAAGATGAACAATATGAGATTACCTCAATTCCATTTGTTGTAATTTTCTTTTATAAATCAAACTAGTGACAAAACAAGAAACTAAAAGATTCGATTGCAAGATCTAAAGATATACCTTCAAGCACTCACCTCCCCGGCAACGGCGCCAGAAAAGAGCTTGATGTCTACTACACAACTTGTTCTTGTAGACTCGTGTTGGGCCTCCAAACGCAGAGTTTTGTAGGACAGTAGCAAATTTCCCTCAAGTGGATGACCTAAGGTTTATCAATCCGTGGGAGGCGTAGGATGAAGATGGTCTCTCTCAAACAACCCTGCAACCAAATAACAAAGAGTCTCTTGTGTCCCCAACACACCAAATACAATGGTAAATTTTATAGGTGCACTAGTTCGGCGAAGAGATGATGATACAAGTGTAGTAATGATAGTAGATATTGATTTTTGTAATAGTAACAATAAAAAACAGCAAGATAGCAAGTAACAAAAGTGATCACAAACGGTATTGCAATGCTTGAAAATGAGGCCTAGGGTCCGTACTTTTGCTAGTGCAATCTCTCAACAATGCTAATATAATTGGATCATATAACCATCCCTCAACATGTGATGAAGAATCACTCCAAAGTTCTTATCTAGCGGAGAACATAAGAAGAAATTGTTTGTAGGGTACGAAACCACCTTAAAGTTATTCTTTCTGTTCGATCTATTCAAGAGTTCGTACTAAAATAACGCAAAGTTATTATTTCCGTTTGATCTATCCAAGAGTTCGTACTAAAATAACACCATATGATACGCATCAACCAACTCTAATGTCACCTAGATACTCCAATGTCACCACAAGTATCCATGAGTTAATTATACGATACGCATCAAACAATTTCAGATTCATAATACTCGATCCAACACAAAGAACCTCAAAGAGTGCCCCAAGATTTCTACCTGAGAATCAAGGATGAAAACGTGCATTAACCCCTATGCATAGATTACCCCAATGTCACCTCAGGAATCCGCGAGTTGACTGCCAAAACATATATCAAGTAAATCAATATAATACCCCATTGTCACCACAGGTATTCATATGCAAGACATACATCAAGTGTTCTCAAATCCATAAAAGTATTCAATCTGATAAAACAAAATCTCAAAGGTAAAACTCAATTCACAACAAGATAGAGGGGAAAACACCATATGATCCAACTATACTAACAAAGCCCGTGATACATCAAGATCGTGACATCTCAAGAACACGAGAGAGAGAGAGATTAAACACATAGCTACTGGTACAAACCCTCAGCCCCGAGGGTGGACTACTCCCTCCTCATCATGGTGGCCGCCGGGATGTTGAAGATGGCCACCGGTGATGATTTCCCCCTCCGGCAGGGTGCCGGAACGGGGTCTAGATTGGTTTTTCGTGGCTACAGAGGCTTGCGGTGGCGGAACTTCTGATCTAGGGTTATCTTCGGGGGTTTTGGAATATTTGGCAATTTATAGGGCGAAGAGGCGGTGCGGGAGGCCACCGAGGTGGGCACAACCCACCTGGGCACGCCTGGGCCCCCAGGCACGCCCTGGTGGGTTGTGCTCTCCTCGGAGCTCCCCTCTGGTACTTCTTTCGCCCACCGGGTGTCTTCTGGTCTAGAAAAAATCTCCAAAAATTTTCGTCGCGTTTGGACTCTGTTTGGTATTGATTTTCTGCGATGTAAAAAAACAAGCAAAAAACAGCAACTGGCACTGGGCACTATGTCAATAGATTAGTCCCAAAAAATGATATAAAGTTGCTATAAAATGATTGTAAAACATCCAAGAATGATAATATAATGGCATGAATACTTCATAAATTATAGATACGTTCGAGACGTATCAGGTCACGAAATTCCCCCTACTCCTCCATATATACAGCCCTTAGGGCATCATTTAGACTTTGGGTTTTGTTTAGATTAAAGTTCGCCATAGCTGCAACTCACGTACTTCGTTTGTGTTCAATGACCAGACGAAGACATCACAGAACCCCACTTTCATCAGTAAAGCTTTAATCTTATATTCTCAATATCCAGATTGCAATCTTAGTTTCTTACTTGTTCTTTGTTTGCCTGTAGGAAATAGACTCTCGTGCTCTAGTTGATCGTGCTCCGACATGGTCAATAATCTCTCAGAGTTGGTTTAGCGATTGCTAAGGCGTGACGTCTTCGCACGTTCGTAGTCGGATCATGAAAGTCTACTCCGCCAAAAATGATAACCACCATCTCATCGAAAGACGGGACACCTTTGCCTCTATCAAGTGGTATCAGATATCCAGGTTGCTCGGTGATATTTTACAGTTTTTTGTCGTTTAGATCGTATCTGCTCTTCATACCTACAGTCCACGAAAAAGCCACAAAAAAATTAGGGTTAGTTCATCATATCCAGACCAGTCTGAGCCATTGCATAATCTTTTCAGTGTTTTGCTTTGTTGAATTTGCGGTTGCGTCGTCGTGTCAAGTTGCTGGTCGTCTAGTTCTTTAGAGTTTCGAGTTCTGTTCACAAGTTGTCACGCCGCCGTCGCACCATCGTCATCGCCCCTGCCATATACCAACACCGCTTATCCGCCACTTCTCTGAGTCCATATATCACCACCGATCCGAGTCCATATACCACCACCGCTCCGAGTCCATATACCACCACTGATCCGAGTCCATATACCACCACCGCTCAGAGCCAATATACCACCACCGATCCGAGTCCATATACCACCATCGATCCAAGTCCATCTCATATTGGGTTTGCTTTCGAGATCCATCTATTTCCAGGCTTGTGTTTCCTTGTTTGAGTAGGTTTCAGATTTCATCAATCTTTCTCCATCCGTATAAGAAGGGTGATTTCCAAAAAAAAGAGTCCAAAAACCACCCTCCGTTTAAGCCCAAAATTTTCCAAAAACGCACTTGTCAAATTTTTTTCCGGCTATCCTATTTTTAGGTGTTCTCGAGTGTTTTGAGACAGCCGCCATTATAGAAAGTTTTTTTGAGCAGTTTCCAATTTTTGGTCCAGGCAATCAAAAAAAAAATTAGTCAAAAAAATTTCATGCCTATCCTGTTATTTTGACTTGGGAAGAGTTTTGAGACACTCGCCATTATAGTGATTTTCTGGAAAATAAAAGCGCAAAAAAAGAGCATCAAACAAATTTAGAGTGTGGTTTTCCCTTGTTTCCGTGCAGCGCCGTGACTTTGTTTGTGTTCTAGGGTCGCGTCTCTAGCACGGTCTAGCCTAGGACCAGCACAGTACCGTCGTTGAGCATTTATTCAACTTTGCATCTCTAAATTGATTATTGCTGACCTTTTTGCTATCATATTTTAAGCCATCCCAGCTCCACATACACCTACATCGTGTGTTTGACTCTCCCTGGTAATTGCTCTATCCAAGCTCTGAGAGTTTTGACTACATCGGTTGCTGATCACCGCCTGCTGCTGGGTAAGAATTGGTAAGAATTTGAGATTTGCTTGACGAATTTGTGACACCCCACCACCCCCACTTTCTAGTAGTCTGTAGGATCATATTCTTGTGTGTTTCCATTACTGCTAACCATGGCAGGATCACAAGCCGATGAGAATGACTGGGAGAACATGACGCAGAAGGAGCTTCATGATAAATTTCAGCAAATGTTGGGTCAACAGGTGGAAGACGTGATGACCAGCTTTGGCAAGGCATTAGAGAGGATAGATGACATTGAGAAGACTATTGACACCAAGTTGGATGCCAAGTTCGCTGAAGTGCTTGTGAGTCTACCTCCATCTGCTACCTCTGCTGCACCGATGCAATAACAACAACAGCCACCTCCACGTCGTGATCCAGCCCTCCACTGAGCTAGTCGTGTTCCTCATGAGGAAGGCCAAAATTCTGGTGCCGCTGCGGCTGCTCCTACTGTAGAAGAGGAGGAAAATTATGTGGGCAATTATGAGGATGAGGTTGATCAAAACCAGAACTACGTGCAACCACCAGCACCACCACCCGGTCGTCCATATGCAAATAATCGCAACGGTAGGGCTGCACCACCACCTCAGGTACGAGATCATGACCAAGTTTCGAAACTAAAATTGAATATTCCGCCATTTGAGGGTAGATACGTCCCTGATATACATCTTACTTGGGAGTTAGAAACTCACCAACGTTTTACATGCTTACAATATCCTGAGGATAGACGTGTTGCTACTGCTGTTTGTGCTTTCACTAGTTTTGTTTGTGTGTGGTGGTCTGAACATTGTTGATTATCTCATATTCCAGCTACTTGGGCTACTTTGAAAACTGCTATGCGTACTTTTTGGGTTCCACCATATTATCCACATGAATTACTTCAAAAATTATAGCGTTTAAGACAGGGAAAAAATTCTGTAGAGGAATATGATCAGGAATTGCAAACTGGCATGATTAGATCCGGTATTGTTAAGGATAACGAAGCTATGCTTGCATGTTTAATGGGTAGGTTAAATAGAGAGATTCAGACCATTTTAGAGTATAAGGAGTATAACAATATCACTCGTTTATTCCATCTTGCTTGCAAAGCTGAACGTGAAGTGCATGATCGACATGCATTGGCGCAGACTAACTTTTCTATAGGTCAAACTTCATCATGGACACCGCGTGCATCCTCTACTTCCACACGTTCCACTGCACCGGCACCTCCGTCAGCTGCCACCTCCAACCGTGATACAAGAAAGCAGGCACAACAACCACTATCTGCCAAGAGCACACCTTCCGGGCCTGCACGGAGTTCTTCTTCATCTATGGCATCAACAGGGCAAACACATGATGTTGTATGTCGTCGTTGCACCGGTCGTGGTCACTATGCGAGCAAATGCCCATCTCAGCGTGTGATGATCATTACTGAGGATAGTGGGTATGAGTCCGCTAGTGATTATGATGAGGAGAATCTGGCTCTTATTGCGAGTGAAGAGCAAGGTGGAGATGATTCTGAACAAGAGACACAATACATGGTTGCTTGATACGTGTCCAACATATCTATAATTTTTATTGTTCCATGCTGTTATATTATCATTCTTGGATGTTTTATATTCATTTTATAGCAACTTTATATCATTTTTTGGGACTAACCTATTGACATAGTGCCCAGTGCCAGCTGCTGTTTTTTGCTTGCTTTCTACTTCGCAGAATATCCATATCAAACGGAGTCCAAACACAGTGAAACTTTTTGGAGATTTTTTTCAGCCTAGAAGACAACTTGGAGCCAAGGAAGTGCACAAGGGGAGGCCCGTGGGGCCCACCACCCACCTGGGCGCACCAGAGGCCCCTGGCGCGCCCTGATGGGTGGTGGGGCCCACGGAGGTCTTCTCCACCGCCTCTCAGCTCTATAAATACCTAGATATTCCAGAAACCCTAGGGGAGTCAACGAAACACAATTCCAGCCCCCGCAAGTTCCAGAACCACGAGATCCAATCAGGAGCCCTATTTCGGCACCTTGCCGGAGGGGAACACGATCACAGAGGGGTTTATCATCCTCATTGGTGCTCCTCCGATGATGCGTGAGTAGTTTACCATAGACCTACGGGTCCGTAGGCAGTAGCTAGATGGCTTCTTCTCTCTTTTTGATTCTCAATACAATGTTCTCCTCGATGTTCTTGGAGATCTATTTGATGTAATGACTTTTTGATGCGGAGCATCCCACGGTCATCCTCATGGACCTACCTTCGTCTCCCAAGACACTACATGGACCGATGACACGAGCTCGTGCAAGGGCTATCGAGAACGAGGTTAACTCTCTCCTTGTTGAACTCCCCTTTGACTCACTTGAGACATGGCTACTACCTCAAATGGAGATGCTTTGTGTGCTTATGTACCAAGGAACCAACCAAGGAGAAGTTATGGTGCAAGGTGGACATCGAGAGCATGAAGAGGATCTGCCCAGTCCAGAAAGGGCGGTACAACCGCCCAACAACCGCTCAACAACCGCTCGAGCGGTACTACCGCTCATGTACCGCCCAACAACCGCCCAAGCTTCTGTGATCGAGCGGTGCAAGGCCGGTACCGCCCCGGTTTATCCCTGTAACAGCAAAAGACCGGTACTACCGCTCCCAGCACCGGTACTACCGCTACTTCCCTCCGCAAACACCTCCAGGAACCAGCACCTGAGCTCCCAGCGGTGCAACCGCTCCATGACCGGTACTACCGCCCCAAGGACCGGTACTACCGCCCTGCCTGTGCGTAGTGAAAGGGGTTTCACCCCATGTATACCCAACTTACCCCTTGGACTATATATACTTGTCCCCTAGCTCCGTATTAGGGTTAGCATTGTGATAGCTCATTTAGAGATAGAGCTTTGCTCATCCATCCGGATCTACTCCATCAAGAGAGACCGCGGCCTCTACGGAGAAGATCCATCTTGGATTCAAGACCCCTAACGAGAAGATCCATCTAGGATATCTTCAAGACCTCCTCACGGAGAAGAACTAGCTACTTGTATCGTCCTTTGTTGATCGTGGATCGTGTATCTCTTTGTGTCTCGAGGATCTAGCACATGTGTAATCGAATCTTGTTGGTTTGAGTGAATCCTCTCATGTTTCCTCTCGTGTTTCCCCTTGTGTTTCCCCTCGTGTTTTCCCTCGTGTTCTTCGTGTTCTTCGCGGGATCCGCTCCAATCATGAAAGATCGGGCATCTAGGGTTCTACCCTACATCATCTTGGTATCATGAGCCACGTTGATCACAATTTGGAGCCTCCCCTCTTTGTTTTCTAGCCTAATTTTGTTGTGTTCTTCCCAAATTTCAAAAATCCCCACCAAAAATAGCCCCATTTTTTTTGTGATTTGTTGGTTTGATGATGTTTTGTTGATTTTGATCGATGGATTTGCTTGGTTTCAAGTGGATCTAGCTTCCCCATGAGTTTCCCCACATTCCATCCACAAAATCTTCTCAATTTTGTCCTTTGGAAGCATCCATTTCCGCCCCAAGTCCACCCCGCATCCAGATCTAAGAAATTTTCCCGACAAAAGCGGTACAACCGGCCCCCAAGGTGGTACAACCGCTCCCCTAACACCTGATACTTTCGCTAGCACAAAACTGGAACCCCAGGACGCTCCAGGAGCGGTACAACCGCCCTCGCAAGTGGTACAGCCGCCCCTCCCAGTTTCAGCCTCGGCTGATTGACAGTTTTGACCATAACTAATTCATTCGGACTCGGTTTTTGACATTCTTTAGCTCATTTTGAAGCTATTGACATTCCCCATCCCACAAAAATACTACCATCATCATTTGACTCCATCAAATTTTTGGAACTTTGGCATCTTTGCCTAGGGCTTCCACCATACCATCCGCACTCCACCACCGACTTCCGCAACCTAACCCATTTTTGTCCCCCATCACATTTGCGGTTGTTTGAGTTGTGATTCGAGTCTCCTAAGGTGTTTCGGCTACTTAGGGACGATTGCTTCTTCATCAACCACCACCATATCTTCCACATAACCTTGCCCACCATACACTTTCGCCACCCCGACTTAACCCAATTTTATTTGAGCTTGTTTGAGTTGTGGCTTGTGTCTCCTAAGGTGTTTCGGATACTTAGGGATGGCAACTTCAACTTTGACTCGCATAACCCATCATTCCACTTACGCATTGCCAAGTGCAAAACCACCACCGCATTCCGCTACCACCATTTGACATTTGACGTTTGAGATTTTGAGTTCACGGTTTTTCCGTTTCCTAAGGTGTTTCGGCTAATTAGGAATGGTTCTACATCAAGAACACCTCCACTCATCATCGCCAAGGACGGTAACCTCGATGACATCATTGTACATTCTCCCTTGCCATTACATTGATAACCCCTATCCCATTTTGCGTCACTTGCCTATCGAGACTAGCCTTTGAGTATTGCCGGTAACGTTACTTGTGCACATTAGTGATCTACACCTTCCATTGCATACATACCATATCATCTTGGTATCATCATATCATCTCGTGTGCCACAAGATTGTTCCCGAATATACACAATTGCTATCTTGGTTTGTGCATTTCGCATAGTTGCCATCCAAAAAAAAAAGAATAAGCTTTTAAGCAAAGAAAAAGAGAGCAAAGAAGCTTGTGAGCAATAGCCATAGCATCATACCACATTGCATATAAGATCATCTTGGATCATCGTGAGAAAAAAACACCGGGAACCATACATACATAGCATACTTGGGATAGAAGTTGCTACATTTTTGCATATCATAGGTTGTGCACAAGTGTCGTATCCGCCTATTGAGCAATCGTGCTAGCGTCTCTCTTGAGTTGTGCAACACGAGCGTTTTCCGTGGATTCCACATTTTGTGCTCATTCCTTGGTTGCACGACCCCATTTATCTATCCGTGTGTGTGTTTCCGTGTGCCACCCATATTGCTATTGGTCTACTTGTTTCACTTGCGAATTTGTGAATCTCTTTCAACATTATTGACTCTTGCTAACATTTTGCATCAATTTTTTTGTGCCACTATCCTCACCGAGCTCCACCATAAGCCTTACTTGTGTAGGTGTGAGAAATTGACGAGATCGGTACCAATTGTGCTATTTCCTTGTTACATTATTGAGTGATCATTGATCCATCTTCAACATCAGTCAAGGTACATTTGGTATAGTTCTCTCCTTTCTTCCACTCATATTTGCTTGAGTCTTGTGATGGATAGGCAAGACATTTCATCTCCGGTCTTCCACGACAATGACGGTGCGAACAACTACATCACCAAAGCGTCCATCTTCGATCTACAACGACAAATGCAAGGCGCACAATCAAGATTGCGAGAGCGCATCGACAACCTCGCCATCGACATGCGACACTCCGAGCTACGTACAAGAGACTACATCGACCACAAGCTCTCCACACAAAATAAGAAGGAAGATGCAAGGATGGAGGAGATTCGGACCTTGTTGATCAACCGTTCTTCCCCTTCATCATCCTCAAGGCGACGGCGAGCAAGTCGATCATCTTCGGAGCGCCCATGCGATGCAAGTGCAAGTCGTCCACGTCCACATCTACATGGCGACCATCATCACATTCGTGATCCACATCGTCATGAAGGGCAAGTCACCTCCAAGCAACATGTGCACGACGACAACGAACGACATCTACTACGAGCTCAAGTACGACAACGACACCACCAACATGAAGATGCTCGAGATGCGCCTACCTACAAATCCCCACAAGCTCTACATCAAGCTACCGCTACTACCTCCACTTCGGCATCTTCGCCAAGTGCTATCAAGGCATCTTCGCCTATGGACGTACGGCATCTTCGCCTACTTCCCATGAGTACACCTACATCGACATCATCAACAACAAGGCGACCACCTACGAGCGAGGACGATACTTCCATCTTCGGAAGCCCCTCAAGAAAGATGGCCGAGCATGGGAAATTCCCTTTGGTCATGGAGACGAGCTACGAGGTGCCACATCATATGGGCCTCATACAAGAAGATGACAAGAAGGTCGAGCAAGGGCCATCCCCTTCAACCACGGCGACGAGCGCGAACCTCTTCAACAACATGAAGACGGCGCCCCAACGGGACTCATACTCCGAGTCAAGCTATGAGACCGTGCATGAGACCCTCTCCTTGGTCTCGGAGGAGAGTGATGATTTGCCACATCCTACGGCATTCATCTTTGGAGGCGTTATGGATGAGGAGGTTGAGTATGGGACTATCCCTTCAACCAAGGCGGCGATAGGAGTTGAGCATGGAGACATTTGCACCCACATCTCTTCGACACCCACATATGACGAGATGCCCCAATTGCCATGTGAGGAGAGCCACCACCCCATGAGTGAGATGAGTGACTCCACCATATATGACATTGAGTGCATTTCCTATGAGAGGATGAGTATGACCACCACTAGCCCGACACATGAGAGCATGCCACACATCCTATGTGAGGTTGAGAGCCATTTGAGTGACTCCACCAACCATACGAGTGAGAGCATCATACCGGGAGTGAGTGAGCCACAACACTTAGTGAGTGAGGTAGTTGACACGGCATGTGAGGCCACTATGATTTCTAACGACTTAACCTCTACTCCTAGTGTGTTTTCCTTTTTGGTGCTAGATCTTCAACAAGACGAAGCGCCAATCCTCGATGAGTCCATACCTCCAATGGGAGAACCGATGGCCATGGTGGAAGAAGATGCACCCCCACATGGTACCATCATGTTGCAACCTCACCTACAACACATAAGCGAAGCTCCAAAGGTAACATAGGTGATGGTGCTTCTCTTGTCCCACTAGTGGACTATCTTACAAATGATTGCTTGCATGATGATGATCACCTTATGGATTCACCACATACTATGTCTTCTACATGCTTAGATATGCCACCTATTTATGATGAATATGATGATGAGCATGTTGATTTTCCTAGTTGTGATGCTATGCTCCATAGGATATCTTGTGAAAATTCTATCGGTCACGTCATGTTTGACAATCCTTTGAACTTGTCATATGCTATGAGTGAGATCTCCCATATTGTATCATTTCAATCTCAACATAGTAACTATGCATGCCCCATTAAAATAAATCCTATTTGCACTTATGGCATAGATGACGAGATGATGGTCATTGGCTTTTGTTTTTCATGCGATGATATTGCTATGCTTTCTTTACATGATTTGCGCAATTCATCTACTATGCCATGCCATGAACACATTGCTTCGGATATGCATTGTTTTGGATGTTGTCAATATTCTCCATGTGATGTTTCCACTAATGCTCATGAGGAGACCCCCATAGTTTCCTCATACATATTAGGAGATTTTGATACATCCTATCCTTTGCATGCTTCCCATAATTGCTTGCACCATATGCATTCCATGAATAACAATGCTCTACATATCTCTCATGATGCATTACACAAATTGAGTCTCCATTATGCTATACATAATAACAAACCTCTCATGATGGATGACATGTTTCTCTATCATGCATCTCATTTATTTGAGCATTGGATATTTGGTGCTAACCAACACATGCACGTGCGCATCATGATGGATGATGTGTACATCTACCACGCACACACAATTTTCCCTTTGCCTTTGTTTTGTGTAGGTACTTATGAACACTCGTCAACCTCACAATCCCATGAGTTGACGAAATGAGCTCTTGAGAGCAACGATGATTTGGGATCCCGTAGACTATCCTTACCATCGTTCCCTTCGCGCAAGGACTACGCGCATCTCTTCTACTTGGTTCTCACACGGCTATGGGCTATATATCACTTGTTACTTTATGCCCATTATATCATGTTCACTTTGCATGTTATGCCTCTTTCCATGCCTTTGCCATGCAATTGTGACCCTTACTTTCACTTACATGTGATTCACCATTATGCTACTTCTATGTGTATTTGCATGATTGGTGGAGATCCTAGTAGCTATTGCCATGATTTCTTTGTGCCCCATCTATTGATGCTTGTTCTGTTGGGAGAGTCATGATATCCCATTGCTATTTACATATGGCCTCTCGCCAATACATTGATGATATTTTGCTTATATCTTGCTTTCATGCTTGTGATATGTCATGTGCATTATTCATGACCACTATTTGCACACATGACATGCTTGCCATGATTCCTTCTAGTACGTTGCATCTTCGCACTACTAGCTTGCTTGACTTGATCACTATGATTGTTTGCTTTGTCGCATCACCCATGTTCCATTCTTACTCGCTTTCTTGGGTTGATGACATATATGTTCATGCTTCTCACTTGATTTGTCTTGATCATTGTCTCTTGTCTCCATTAGTTGCATCTCTCATATCACCTTGTATTGAGTGCCAACTTGCTATGCTTATTGATCATGGAGACTTGGACATATTACTTGTGAAGCATGCTTGTTTACTTGAGCCTAATGTCTTTGGTTGTAGTCACATCATATGCTTTCATACCATGTCACATCTTGTACTTTCTTATGATAAGAATGATGAAAACACTTGTTGGGTATTTCACCACACGAATGTTTGGTTTTGCATTTTCGCTAACCTCATTTGTTTTTCTGAGTGTTTGTCATGTTCTTTCATGTTGAAGGATTCACAAGACGGTACCGTCATGAAACACCTTGGTCATGTGAAGGCATACATGATGTACAACTCCAACATCCTCGAGAAACTCCTAAAGGTGAACTCTTTCCTTTTGAGCCATTCTCAAATACGCATATTGGATGGGTCATTCTTTTATTGTTGCCTCTTTCTTGTTGTCTACATGATACATCTATTGGATGGAGGACCGACATTGGAGATGGACCCTATGGACCTTCAACTTGCAGAGTGCTTGGACTTAGGGGATTCACCACCGGACCACCCCTTCTACCACGACATTGAGCTATGGTACAACAACACCCATAACAAATTTGCATCTTATGCATGGATTGACTCGCATTATGATTGCCTTGTTGCATCTTCCATTTCTATGTCATCCATGATATATGAGCTTATGCACTTCTTAAGCAAATTTGTTGTGATCTTTCGTGATGGCATATTCATACATCATGATCATATTGCCCACCATCAATTGCATGATCACATAGTCACATTGAGCACCAATTACCATGTTCATGCTTTTGATACACCATCCCATTATGACATCATTTTGCACAATGGTTGCATTGATCACATTCACAATACATTTGTGTGCACAATGAATGCTTTTGCTCCCATGAACGCTTTGCATATCATTCTATATCATTTTACTAAGCTTCATGCGCTTTGTCACGAACAATCTTGCCGAACGGACTCATGTTTACTTGACGGACACCTCGTGTGCGCTAACCATTGTATTTCCAAGTGTCGTTTGTGTTTGCTCTTTTTGGATATATACCTCTCCGGCGACACCTTGGAGTACTTGGATTGCGCCATGCCTTCAACTCCGTCCAACTACAAGTTCGTCCACGACAACCATTTCCATGGTGATGAGGTTTACGATCCGAGGTCGGATCTTTTCCAAGGGAGGGGAGATGATGCGGAGCATCCCACGGTCATCCTCATGGACCTACCTTCGTCTCCCAAGACACTACATGGACCAATGACATGAGCTCGTGCAAGGGCTATCGAGAACGAGGTTAACTCTCTCCTTGTTGAACTCCCCTTTGACTCACTTGAGACATGGCTACTACCTCAAACGGAGATGCTTTGTGTGCTTAGGTACCAAGGAACCAACCAAGGAGAAGTTATGGTGCAAGGTGGACATCGAGAGCATGAAGAGGATCTGCCCAGTCCAGAAAGGGCGGTACAACCGCCCAACAACCGCTCAACTACCGCTCGAGCGGTACTACCGCTCATGTACCGCCCAACAACCGCCCAAGCTTCTGTGATCGAGCGGTGCAAGGACGGTACCGCCCCGGTTTATCCCCGTAACAGCCAAAAGACCGGTACTACCGCTCCCAGCACCGGTACTACCGCTACTTCCCTCCGCAAACACCTCCAGGAACCAGCACCTGAGCTCCCAGCGGTGCAACCACTCCATGACTGGTACTGCCGCCCCAAGGACCGGTACTACCGCCCTGCCTGTGCGCAGTGAAAGGGGTTTCACCCCATGTATACCCAAGTTACCCCTTGGACTATATATACTTGTCCCCTAGCTCCGTATTAGGGTTAGCATTGTGATAGCTCATTTAGAGATAGAGCTTTGCTCATCCATCCGGATCTACTCCATCGAGAGAGACCGCGGCCTCTACGGAGAAGATCCATCTTGGATTCAAGACCCCTAACGGGAAGATCCGTCTAGGATATCTTCAAGACCTCCTCACGGAGAAGAACTAGCTACTTGTATCGTCCTTTGTTGATCGTGGATCATGTATCTCTTTGTGTCTCGAGGATCTAGCACATGTGTAATCGAATCTTGTTGGTTTGAGTGAATCCTCTCGTGTTTCCCCTCGTGTTTTCCATCGTGTTCTTCGCGGGATCCGCTCCAATCGTGAAAGATCGGGCATCTAGGGTTCTACCCACATCACTTTTTGCGATGTGTTTGTTGGGATCCGATGAATAACGAGTTTATGATCAGATCTATCTATGAATATTATTTGAGTCTTCTTTGATCTCTTATATGCATGATTGTTATAGCCTCGTATTTCTTCTCCAAAACTTTGGTTTGGTTTGGCCAACTAGATTGATTTTTCTTGCAATGGGAAGAGGTGCTTTGTGATGTGTCCTCACCCAGTGACAGAAGGGGTAGCAAGGCACGCATGTATCGTTGCTATTAAGGATAAAAAGATGGGGTCCATTCCTACATGAATAGATCTTGTCTACATCATGTCATCATTCTTATTGCATTACTCCGTTTCTCCATGAACTTAATACACTAGATGCATGCCGGATAGCGGTCGATGTGTAGAGTAATAGTAGTAGATGCAGGCAGGAGTCGGTCTACTAATCTTGGACGTGATGCCTATATACATGATCATTGCCTTGGATATCGTCATAATTATTTGCTCTTCTATCAATTGCCCAACAGTAATTTTTTTACCCACCATATGCTATTTTCTCGAGAGAAGCCACTAGTGAAATCTACGGCCCCCAGGTCTACCTTTTATAATATATTTTTTCAGATCTATTATTCCAAAAATCCAAAAATACCTTGCTGTACTTTTTATTTATTTATTTTATTTTGTGTTTTCGCTTGATCTATTTATCCAATCTCATACAATTTTATCTATCTTTTTACCGTGGAGGGATTGACAACCCCTCTTACGCGTTGGGTTGCAAGTATTTGTTATTTGTGTGAAGGTACCGTTTACATAGTGTTGCTTGGTTCTCCTACTGGATTGATAACCTTGGTTTCATAACTGAGGGAAATACTTACCGTTGTTGTGCTGCATCATCCTGTCCTCTTCAGGAAAATACCAACGCAGATACAAGCAATCAGTAAGAATTTCTGGCGCTGTTGCCTGGGAGACATCATCAACATCTATCAGGTTCCTAATCACAAATCTCGTCTCCTTGCAATTTACATTATTTGCCATTTGCCTCTCGTTTTCATCTCCCCCACTTCACAAAATTTTTTGCCTTCTTTTCGGTTCGCCTTTTTCTCGTCAGATCTCTTGTTTGCTTGCAATCTTGTTTGCGTAGTCACGATGTCTCAAGAAAGTACCAAATTGTGTGATTTTTCCAATACCAATAACAATGATTTTATTAGTACTCCGATTGCTCCTCCCGCCGCTAGTGCGGAGTCTTATGATATTAATGTCGCTTTGTTGAATCTTGTTATGAAAGAGCAATTTTCCGGTGCTCCTAATGAGGATGCCGCGTCCCATCTAAACACATTCATAGAATTGTGTGATATGCAAAAGAAAAAATATGTGGACAATGATATTGTGAAGTTGAAATTATTTCCTTTCTCTTTGGGGGATCGTGCAAAAATTTGGTTTTCTTCTTTGCCTCGCAATAGTATCGATTCTTGGGATAAGTGCAAAGATGCTTTTATTACTAAGTATTTTCCGCCCACGAAAATTATTTCCCTTAGAAATCAAATCATGAATTTTAAGCAACTTGAGCATGAACATGTTGCACAATCTTGGGAAAGAATGAAATTGATGCTAAGAAATTGTCCCACTCATGGTTTAAATCTATGGATGATTATACAAATTCTTTATGCGGGATTGAATTTTGTTTCTAGAAATCTTTTGGATTCCGTCGTGGGTGGTACTTTTATGGAGATTACTTTGGGTGAAGCTACTAAATTGCTAGATAATATTATGGCAAATTATTTACAATGGCATACCGAAAGAGCACCTACTAGTAAGAAAGTTAATTCGGTTGAAGAAATTAGTACTTTGAGTGAAAAAGTTGATGCTCTTATGAACTTGGTTGCTAGTAAAAATACTCCTATTGATCTTAATGATGTGCCTTTGTCTACTTTGATTTAGCAAAATAGTGATCCCGTAGATGTGAATTTTGTCTCATGAAATAATTTTAATAACAATGCTTATAGAGGTAATTTTAATCCTAGGCCTTTTCCTGGAAATTCCTCTAATAACTATGGCAATTCCTATGGTAATTCTTCTTACAATAATAATCGGAACCTCTCTGATCTTGAGAATAATATTAAAGAATTTATCAATGCTCCAAAAAATTTCAACACTATGATAGAAGAAAAGTTGAATAAGATTGATGATATGTCTAGAAGCATTGATAGAATTTCCCATGATGTAGAAAATATCAAGATTAAAATTTTTCCACCTAAGGTTGATGTCAATGATTCAATTAAAGCTTTATATGTTTCTATGGATGAAAGTAAGAAAAGAACCGCTATGCTTACAGCTAAAAGAGAATTTTTAGAAAGAGTGTTTTCTACCGATTGCTTTCATAATAATGATGAAGATCTTAAAATGATTGGTATTTCTTCTATTGATTCTTTGTTTAGTAATATTAAACTTGATGAAAAGAGGATTGAAGAAGAGTCAACTTTAGCTAGAGGGTGTCCTCATAATTCGAAGGGTGAAAATCTTGTTGAAAAAATTGATAAAAGTGGGTTTGGAGAGGTCAAATCTTTAACTAGTGATGTGCCCACTCTTTTGGATTACAAAGACTTTAATTATGATAGTTTCTCCTTGATTGAATGTATTTCTTTATTGCAATCCATGATAAATTCACCCAATGCCTATGAACAAAATAAAGCTTTTACTAAACATATTGTAGAAGCGATGATGAAAGCTTTAGAAGAAAAGTTGGAATTAGAGATTTCAATTCCTAGAAAAATTATATGATGAATGGGAACCTACCATTGATACGTCTCTGTCGTATCTATAATTTTTGATTGTTTCATGCCAATATTATACAACTTTTACATACTTTTGGCAACTTTTTATATGATTTATTGGACTAACCTATTGATCCAGTGCCCAGTGCCAGTTCCTGTTTTTTGCATGTTTTTTGTTTTGCAGAATATCCATATCAAATGAAGTCCAAATGCAATAAAATTTTAAGTAGAATTATTTTGGAATATTTGTGATTTTTGGGACTTGGAATCAATGCAAACGGGGGCCCACAACCCCCACAAGACACCAGGGCACGCCCCAGGGGCCAGGCGCGTGGTGGTGGGTTGTGCTCACCTCGTACGTCGGTTGGGGCTCTACTTCGGGCGCAAGGAAGCTTATATCCAAAAAAAATTGTGTTAAAATCTCAGCGCAATTGGAGTTACGGATCTCCGTGAATATAAGAAACGGTTTTCGGCCAGATCTGGGGAACGCAGAACAGAAGAGAACAGAGGGATAGATCCAATCTAGGAGGGGCTCCTGCCCCTCCGCCGCCATGGAGGCCATGGACCAGAGGGGGAACCCTCCTCCCATCTAGGGGGAGGCTGAGGAAGAAGAAGGAGGGGGGCTCTCTCCCCCTTTCTCCTGGTGGCGCCGGAGTGCCGCCGGGGCAAGGATTGTGACGGCGATCTACATCAACAATCTTGCTATCATCAACACCAACTTTCTCCCCCTCTATGAAGCGGTGTAACACCTCTTTTCCCTGCTATAATCTCTACTTAAACATTGTGCTTAACACTATATATTATTCCCAATGATATGTGGTTATCCTATGATGTTTGAGTAGATCCGTTTTGTCCTGTGGGCTAATTGTGATCTTGGTTGGTATGAGAATATATTTTATTTATGGTGCTATCCTACGGTGCCCTCCGTGTCGCACAAACGGAGGGGTCCCCGCTATAGGGTGTTGCCATATGTTCATGATTCGCTTATTGTCGGTTGCGGGAGTGACAGAAGCCTAAACACGGATAAGTGGGTTGTTGCGTATGGGAGTAAAGAGGACTTGATACTTAATTATATGGTTGGGTTTTACACCTTAATGATCTTTAGTAGTTGCGGATGCTTGCTAGAGTTCCAATCATAAGTGCATATGATCCAAGTAGAGAAAGTATGTTAGCCCATGCCTCTCTCTCATATAAAATTGCAAGAATGATTACCGGTCTAGTTACCGATTGCCTAGGGACAAATGACTTCCTTGTTTGACAAAAGCTATCCACTTTTATCGTCTCGCAATTTTATCCGTAGTTTTATTCTCGCAAAGTACTCATAGTTTTATTCTTGCAAAATAGTTTCTTACTTGTTTTAGGTAAAGCAAACGTAAAGTGTGCGTAGAGTTGTATTGGTGGTCGGTAGAACTTGAGGGAATATTTGTTCTACCTTTAGCTCCTCGTTGGGTTCGACACTCTTACTTATCGAAAAAGGCTACAAACGATCCCCTATACTTGTGGGTTATCAAGACCTTTTTCTGGCGCCGTTGCCGGGGAGCAATAGCATGGGGTGAATATTCTCGTGTGTGCTTGTTTGCTTTGTCACTAAGTAGTTTTTATTTTCTGTTCTAAGTTGTTCTCTATCTTTAGTTATGGATATGGAACACGAAATACCAATTTTTTTTGTTGTACTTGCTACTCATGGAGATGGGGAACCTCCTAAAACCCTCGATGCTTTCTATGTGAAAAATATTATGCACTACTTTGATAATCCTGAGAAAACCTCATTCAACTTGATAATGGGAGACACGTTGGATCAACGTGAATACTTTAGGGATTATCGCTTGACACAAAAAGGGAAACTGTTATGGGATCAAATTCATATATTGCATTGGTATGCTCGAGATTTATGCACTAGATATGATTATACTTGTTGTTCTAGGATGAAGGCTCCACACCTTCCCTTTTCATGCAAATTTAATGATAATGAAACCTTAGCTTCTTATGCTAACAGTAGATATGATTACTATGATGTGGAATGAACAGAAGAATTTGTTGCTTTTAAGGGTGCTTATGAAATTGATTCTATGTTTGAAAAGTATGAAGATTTTGATGATTCAGTTTATAGACCTGAAAATTTTGCTATCCTTAAATATTGCTATGATAATTATAAATACAATTCCGATATTGATGTATTTATTGAGAATGTCTTCGCTGTCCAAGAAGAGACTAATATTTTACAGGAGTCTATGGAAGAAGGAATTGATGAAACTGTTAGCTCATTGGATGAAAAAGATGAGGAGGATAGCGAAGAACAAAAGGAGGAAGAGCGGATTAGCTACCCGTGCCCACCTTCTAATGAGAGTAACTCTTCAACTCATACATTGTTTAATTTCCCTTCGTTCTTACCGAAGGATGAATGCTATGATAATTGCTATGATCCCGTTGATTCTTTTGAAATATCCCTTTTTGATGAAATTGATGTTTGCTATGCTTGTGGCCAAGATGCCAATATGAATAATGCTTATGGAGATGAATTTGCTATAGTTCCTTATGTTAAGAATGAAATTGTTGCTATTGCACCCACACATGATAGTCCTATTATCTTTTTGAATTCTCCAAACTACACTATATCGAAGAAGTTTGCGCTTATTAAGGATTATATTGATGGGTTGCCTTTTACCGTTGCACATGATGATTTTGATGAATATAATATGCATGTGTTTGCTGCTCCTACTTGCAATTATTATAAGAGAGGAACTACATCTCCGCCTCTCTATGTTTCCAATACGATAAAGTTGCAAGAAACTGCTTATGCTATGTATTGGCCTTTACTTAATGTGAGTGAATTGTTCTTTTATGACATGCTGATGCATAGGAAGAGAGTTAGACTTTGTCATTGCATGATATATGTTGCTTTGTGCTCACTACTAAATGCCAAATCATTGTTAATTAAAATTGGCTTTGATATACCTTGGGATCCGGGTGGATCCATTACTTGAGCACTTTATGCCTAGCTTAATGGCTTTAAAGAAAGCGCTGCTAGGGAGACAACCCGGGAGTTTTAGAGAGTCATTATTTCTGTTGAGTGCTTTTATAAAGTTTAAAAACAAAAAAAAATATATAGAGGGGAACCTAAAACTTTTTTAAAAAGAGAAGCGGTTGAAAGGTGATGCATTGGAGAAGTGAGGGTCGACCTTGAACACTTGTGTTCATGCTCATGGAAATAATGTAGAATTTTTCATGAAAGTTCTCGCAAAAATAATTATCCCCTTGTGCAAATCCATTGTATTATAAAATAATGTGCCAAGATTTACCTTTAGGATGATTAGATTGCTTGTTGGTATGTGCGGTGCAAAAACAGAAACTTTGGCTGTAGTGCGTGATTTTACATTTTTTACTGGAACGTCAAAAGTTTCTGAATTGTTTTCCACAGTATTGATATACAATTTTTTTATTTTGTCCTATTTTTTCAGAATTTTTAGAGTACAGAAGTATGGTGAATGTTCAGATTACTACAGACTGTCCTGTTTAAGACAGATTCTGTTTTTGATGCATTGTTTTGCTTGTTTTGATGAAACTATCAATTTTTATCGGTGGTATAAGCCATTGAAAAGTTATAATACAGTAGCTACAATGAAAAAACAAAATATGAATTGGTTTGCAACAGTACTTAAAGTAGTGATTTGCATTATTATACTAACAGATCTCACGAGGTTTCTGTTGAGTTTTGTGTGGATGAAGTGATCACAGATCGAGGAGGTCTCGACATGAGGAGAAGGAGGAGAGGCAAGAGCTCAATCTTGGGGATTCCCAAGGCAACCCAAGTAAATATCCAAGGAGACTCAAGCGTCTAAGCTTGGGGATGCCCCAGAAGGCATCCCATCTTTCTTCAACAAGTATCGGTATGTTTTCGTCTTCGTTTCATTCACGTGATATGTGTAAATCTTGGAGCGTCTTTTGTGTTTAGTTTTCACTTTTAGTTTATGCACCATGCTGGTATGAGATAGTCCATGGTTGATTTATAGAATGCTCATTGCACTTCACTTATAATTTTTGAGTATGGCTTTATAGAATGCTTCATGTGCTTCAATTATATCATTTCAAGTTTGGATTGCCTGTTTCTCTTCACATAGAAAACCGTTGTTTATAGAATGCTCTTTTGCTTCACTTATATTTATTAGAGCACGATCTTTTGTAGAAAGAATTAAACTCTCATGCTTCACTTATATCTATTTAGAGAGTCAACAGGAATTGGTCATTTGCATGGTTAGTCATAAAATCCTACATAAAACTTGTGGATCACTGAATATGATATGTTTGATTCCTTGCAATAGTTTTGTGATATAGAGATGGAATATGTGGGAGGTACTAGTAAACGGTTGTGGTTAGTAAGAATATTGGTGTTAAGGTTTGTGATTCCCGAAGCATGCATGTATAGTCTCTCGTTATGCTATGAAGTTGGAGCATGATTTATTATTGATTGTCTTCCTTATGAGTGGCGGTCGGGGACGAGCGATGGTCTTTTCCTACCAATCTATCCCCCTAGGGGCATGCGTAGTAGTACTTTGCTTCGAGGGCTAATAAACTTTTGCAATAAGTATATGAGTGCTTTATGACTAATGTGAGTCCATGGATTATACGCACTCTTACCTTTCGGTAATTTGCTAGCCTCTACGGTACCGTGCATTGCCCTTTCTCACCTCGAGAGTCGGTGCAAACTTCGCAGGTGCATCCAAACCCCGTGATATGATACGCTCTATCACACATAAGCCTTATTATATCTTCCTTAAAACAGCCACCATACCTACCTATTATGGCCCTTCCATAGCCATTCCGAGATATATCGCCATGCAACTTCCACCGCTTCCGTTTTGATGACTTGAGCTTTCATTATCATATTGCTTTGCATGCGTAAGATAGCTAGCATGATATTTTTCATGGCTTGTCCTTTTTTTATATCATTGTTATGCTAGATCATTGCACATCCTGGTATACTGCCAGAGGCATTCATATAGAGTCATATTTTGTTATAGGTATCGAGTTGTAATATTGAGTTGTAAGTAAATAGAAGTGTGATGATCATCATTATTCATTATTAGAGCATTGTCCCAGCGAGGAATGGATGATGGAGACTATGATTCCCCCACAAGTCGGGATGAGACTCCGGACCAAAAGAAAAAAAAGAAAAGAAAAAAAGAAAAGAAAAAAAGAAAAGAAAAGAAAAAAAGAGGAAAAAAAGAAAAAGAAAAAAATGAAAGAAAGAAGGAAGAATGGGCATGCTAGTTCCACACTTGTGCTTCGAAGTAGCACCATGTTTTTCATATAGAGAGTCTCCTATGTTGTCACTTTCATATACTACTGAGAATTTTTCATTATAGGATTAGATGCACACCCACTTAGTTTTCATATTGAGCTTTCATACACTTATAGCTCTTAGTGCATTCGTTGCATGACAATCCCTACTCCTCGCATTGATATCAATTGATGGGCATCTCCATAGCCCGTTGGTTAGCCGCGTCGATGTGAGACTTTCTTACTTTTTTGTCTTCTCTATATTTACCCCTATCATCATACTCTATTCCACCCATAGTGCTATATCCATGGCTTGCGCTTATGTATTGCATGAGGGTTGAAAAAGCTGAAGCACATTAAAAAGTATGAACCAATTGCTCGGCTTGTCATCGGGGTTGTGCATGATAAATACTTTGTATTAAGAAGACAGAGCATGACAAGACTATATGATTTTGTAGGGATAGCTTTCTTTAGCGTTGATATTTTGAAAGATACGATTGTTTGTTGGGATGCCTGAGTATTAACGTCTTTATGTCAAATTATAGACTATTGCTTTGAATCACTCGTGTCTTAATATTCATGCCATGATTAGATATATGATCAAGATTATGCTAGGTAGCATTCCACATCAAAAATTATCCTTTTTATCATTTACCTACTCGAGGACGAGCAGGAATTAAGCTTGGGGATGCTGATATGTCTCCATCGTATCTATAATTTTCGATTGTTTCATGCCAATATTATACAACTTTTACATACTGTTGGCAACTTTTTATATGATTTATTGGACTAACCTATTGATCCAGTGCTCAGTGCCAGTTCCTGTTTTTTGCATGTTTTTTGTTTCACAGAATATCCATATCAAATGAAGTCCAAATGCAATAAAATTTTATGAAGAATTATTTTGGAATATTTGTGATTTTTGGGACTCGGAATCAATGCAAACAGGGGCCCACAGCCCCCACAAGATACTAGGGCGCGCCCCAGGGGACAGGCGCGTGGTGGTGGGTTGTGCTCACCTCGTATGTCGGTTGGGGCTCTACTTCGGGAGCAAGGAAGCTTATATCCAGAAAAAAATCATGTTAAAATCTTAGCGCAATCGGAGTTACAGATCTCCGGGAATATAAGAAACGGTTTTCGGCCAGATCTGGGGAACGCGAAACAGAAGAGAACAGAGGGATAGATCCAATCTAGGAGGGGCTCCTGCCCCTCCACCGAAATGGAGGCCATGGACCAGAGGGGGAACCCTCCTCCCATCTAGGGGGGAGGCCGAGGAAGAAGAAGAAGGAGGGGGGCTCTCTCCCCCTTTCTCCCGGTGGCGCCGGAGTGCCGCCGGGGCAAGGATCGTGACGGCGATCTACATCAACAATCTTGCTACCGTCAACACCAACTTTCTCCCCCTCTATGCAGCGGTGTAACACCTCTTTTCCCTACTGTAATCTCTACTTAAACATGGTGCTCAACACTATATATTATTTCCCAATGATATGTGGTTATCCTATGATGTTTAAGTAGATCCGTTTTGTCCTGTGGGCTAATCGTGATCTTGGTTGGTATGAGTGTATATTTTATTTATGGTGCTGTCCTACGGTGCCCTCCGTGTCGCACAAACGGAGGGGTCCCCGCTGTAGGGTGTTGCAATATGTTCATGATTCGCTTATTGTCGGTTGCGGGAGTGACAGAAGCCTAAACACGGATAAGTGGGTTGTTGCGTATGGGAGTAAAGAGGACTTGATACTTAATGCTATGGTTGGGTTTTACGACCTTAATGATCTTTAGTAGTTGCGGATGCTTGCTAGAGTTCCAATCATAAGTGCATATGATCCAAGTAGAGAAAGTATGTTAGCTCATGCCTCTCTCTCATATAAAATTGCAAGAATGATTACCGGTCTAGTTATCGATTACCTAGGGACAAATGACTTTCTTGTTTGACAAAACCTATCCACTTTTATCGTCTCGCAATTTTATCCATAGTTTTATTCTTGCAAAGTACTCATAGCTTTATTCTTGCAAAATAGTTTCTTACTTGTTTTAGGTAAAGCAAACGTCAAGTGTGCGTAGAGTTGTATCGGTGGTCGATAGAACTTGAGGGAATATTTGTTCTACCTTTAGCTCCTTGTTGGGTTCGACACTCTTACTTATCGAAAAAGGCTACAAACGATCCCCTATACTTGTGGGTTATCAACCATTAAAGTCAAGATTAAAAATTATGAGTGCTTTGCTTTATGTGATTTGGGTGCTAGTGTTTCCACAATTCCGAAATCTCTATGTGATGTGCTTGGTCTTACCAATATTGAAGAATGTTCTCTTAATTTGCACTTGGCGGATTCTACTATTAAAAATCCTTCGGGAAGAATTAATGATGTTCTTATTCTTTCAAATAGGAACTATGTGCCCATAGATTTTATTGTTCTTGATATTGATTGCAATCCGTCTTGTCCCATCATACTTGGTAGACCGTTTTTACGAACTATATGTGCTGGGATTGATATGAAAGAAGGGAATATTAAGTTCGAATTTCGAGTAAGAAAGGGTATGGAACACTTCCCTAGAACATGAATTAAGCCACCATATGAATCAATCATGAGGGCAACCTATGGACCAAAAACTAAAGATGACAATACTTGAATCTATGCATTATGCCTAGCTAGGGGCTTAAAACGACAGCGCTTGTTGGGAGGCAACCCAATGAATAAAATTTATTTTTACTTTTTTCTTTCTGTTCTTGAGTGTTTGCACAATTATGCTTCTGTTTTTATGTTTTAATTAGTGTTTGTGCCAAGTTAAGCCTTTGGGATAGCTTTGGCTGATAGTTGATTTGATCCTGTTGAAAAACAGAAACTTTTGCATCCAGTAGCAGAATTGTTAAAATTCACAGAAATGACCAAAAATTATGAATTTTTACACAAGATTTATATACAAATTTCCTATGTTTTCCTAATTTTTCAGAATTTTTTGCAGTTACAGAAGTATGAGTAAAATTCAAGTCTTTACGTACTGTTCTGTTTTTGACAGATTCTGTTTTTGTTGCATTGTGTGCGTATTTTGACGAATCTATGGATTATATCGGGGGGGGGGGGGGTATAAGACATGGCAAAGTTAGAGTACAATAGGTATAATGCAATAACAAAATATTAATCGGTTTGCAATGGTACTTAAAGCAAAGATTGGTTTTCTTATACTAACGGATCTCACAAAGGTTTTGTTAAGTTTTGTGTGATTGAAGTTTTCAAGTTTTGGGTGAGATCTCGATGGATGAAGGAATAAGGAGTGAAAAGAGCCTAAGCTTGGGGATGACCATGGCACCCCAAGATAATATTCAAGGAGAACCAAGAAACTAAGCTTGGGGATGCCCCGAAAGGAATCCCCTCTTTCTTCTAACAACCATCGGTAATTTTACTTGGAGCTATATTTTATTCGTCACATATCATGAGTTTTCTTGGAGCGTCTTGTATTATATGAGTCTTTGCTTGTTTTGCTTTTTAGTTTGTCGCAATCATCCTTGCTAGACACACCTATTTGAGAGATCCATAATTATGCTATGATTTGTTAGAATTGCTCTATGTGCTTCACTTAATTTTTTTTGAGCTATGGAATTGCTCTAGTGCTTCACTTATATCTTTTTGAGCATGGTGGTTCTTTAATTTTTGAAGAAATATGCTCTCATGCTTAACTTAGATTATTTTGAGAGTTAGTAAATTTTTTGAAGAAATTCTCTCATGCTTCACTTATATTATTTTGAGAGATGAAATTTTTTATGCTCATGTTCTTCACTTAAATTTGTTTGAGCTTGTCAAAAGCAATGGTAATATATGAAACTAGTCTCAAAGTGATAGATATCCAAGAGGGATATAATAAAAACTTTCATGAAAGATCATTGGACAAAATAAACTTGATTCTTTGTAATAGTTTTGAGATAGGATGATAGTAATATATGAGTCATGTGGGTGAGTAACTATGCTTTATTAAGAATATTGATGTTAATGTTTGTAATTCCCTATGCAAGCACGAAAGTCAATTGTTATGCAATGAAATTACATCGTACTTGTGGTGCATTATACGGTGTTAGTTATGCTTAATGCTCGTTTATGAGAATTTTTGTTTCTTGGTTGGTTGCTTCCCAATCTATTTGCTAGCCTTTCCTTGTACTAAGTGGGAATACTACTTGTGCATCCAAAATCCTTAAACCCAGTTATGCCATATGAGTCCACCATACCTACCTATATGCGGTATTCCCGTGCCATTTTAAGTAAATTTGTATGTGCCAACTCTAAATTTCAAAATGAATTTCCTTTTTGTGTGCTCGTACCGCTCATGAAGCGGCAGGGGGTGGCCAATATTTTTCCATGCTAGATGTGTTATTCTCAATATGAGTGTTTGTTCACTTGTCATTGCACAAGAGTGTGGTGGTAATAGGGATGCCCAGTCCCGAAATGAAAAAGAAATTTACTTTATGTTGTCAAATAATAAATTCCTTGGAAAGTGTTGGTATGGAAGGCACCCATGGATACGGCTAGCCATGGATTGTGAAAGAATGGTGGAAAAAGGAATAAACTTTATTTTATGTTTGGGAACTGCCTATGATGTATCTAGCATGGAAAGTATTGGGAATTACTCGGTCGTTTTCATTGACGGGAAAAGCATGCCTCTCAAAATATTTTTATCTCTCAATTTAAGCTTTGAGCTCTGGCACCTCTACAAATCTCCGCTTCCCTCTGCGAAGGGCCTATCTATTTACTTTTATGCAATTTTTATTTTTATTTGAGTCTCCATCTTGTCTTATAAAGAACCAACTAGGGAGCACTATGATCATACTTGCGCATTGGATGTAGCTAATATTCGAGTGTGTTTCATGAATGGATCAATGATTGAGCATGATGGGCTAGGGATAGCTTTCTTTAGTGTTGATATTTTGAAAGACATGGTTGCTTGTTGATATGCTTGAGTATTGAAGTCTTCATGTCAATTATAGACTATTGCTTTGAACCATCTAAAAGTCCAAATGTCCATGTTACAAAAGAAAAGAATATGTGATGAACATGTTAGGCAGCATTCCACATAAAAAATTCTGTTTTTATCATTTACCTACTTGAGGACGAGCAGGAATTAAGCTTAGGGATGCTGATACGTCTCCAACGTATCTATAATTTTTTATTGTTCCATGCTGTTATATTATCATTCTTGGATGTTTTATATTCATTTTATAGCAACTTTATATCATTTTTTGGGACTAAACCTATTGACATAGCGCCCAGTGCCAGTTGCTGTTTTTTGCTTATTTTTTACTTTGCAGAATATCCATATCAAACGGAGTCCAAACGCAACGAAACTTTTTGGAGATTTTTTCAGCCCAGAAGACAACTTGGGAGCCAAGGAATGACATGAGGGGAGGCCCATGGGGCCCACCACCCACTTGGGCGCGCCAAAGGCCCCTGGTGCACCCTGATGTGTGGTGGGGCCCACAGAGGTCTTCTCCACCGCCTCTCAGCTCTATAAATACCCAGATATTCCAGAAACCCTAAGGGAGTCGACGAAACACAATTCCAGCCGCTGCAAGTTACAGAACCACGAGATCCAATCTAGAGCCCTATTCCAGCACCTTGCCGGAGGGGAACATGATCACGGAGGGGTTCATCATCCTCATTGGTGCTCCTCTGATGATGCATGAGTAGTTTACCATAGACCTACGGGTCCGTAGGCAGTAGCTAGATGGCTTCTTCTCTCTTTTTGATTATCAATACAATGTTCTCCTCGATGTTCTTGGAGATCTATTTGATGTAATGACTTTTTGCAGTGTGTTTGTTGGGATCCGATGAATAGCAAGTTTATGATCAGATCTATCTATGAATATTATTTGAGTCTTCTTTGTTCTCTTATATGCATGATTGTTATAGCCTCGTATTTCTTCTCTGAAACTTTGGTTTGGTTTGGCCAACTAGATTGATTTTTCTTGCAATGGGAAGAGGTGCTTTGTGATGGGTTCGATCTTGCGGTGTTCTCACCCAGTGATAGAAGGGGTAGCGAGGCACGCATGTATCATTGCTATTAAGGATAACAAGATGGGGTCTATTCCTACATGAATAGATCTTGTCTACATCATGTCATCGTTCTTATTGCATTACTCCATTTCTCCATGAACTTAATACACTAGATGCATGCTGAATAGCGGTCGATGTGTGGAGTAAAAGTAGAAGATGGAGGCAAGAGTCGGTCTACTAATCTTGGACGTGATGCCTATATACATGATCATTGCCTTGGATATCGTCATAATTATTTGCTCTTCTATCAATTGCCCAACAGTAATTTGTTTATCCCCCGTATGCTATTTTATCGGGAGAAGCCACTAGTAAAATCTACGCCCCCAAGTTTATCTTTTATCATATTGTTTCCAGATCTATTATTCCAAAAATACCTTGCTGCACTTTTTCTTTATTTATTTTATTTTGTGTTTTTGCTAGATCTGTTTATCCAATTTCATACAATTTTATCTATCTTTTTACTGTGGAGGGATTGACAACCCCTGTTACGCGTTGGGTTGCAAGTATTTGTTATTTGTGTGAAGGTACCGTTTACATAGTGTTGCTTGGTTCTCCTACTGGATTGATAACCTTGGTTTAATAACTGAGGGAAATACTTACCGTTGCTGTGCTGCATCATCCTCTTCTCTTCAGGGAAATACCAATGCAGATACAAGCAATCACTGCTGAGGACACTGACAGGTATGAAAGTTTAGTTGCTCAACGTGCTTTGAGTGTGCAGGTCACACAAGCTGAGCAAAATCAGAGGCACAATTTGTTCCATACAAAGGGAGTTGTGAAGGAATGTTCTGTTCGCGTCATCATAGATGGAGGGAGTTACAACAACTTGGCTAGCATGGAGATGGTGGAGAAGCTGTCTCTCACCACAAGACCACATCCGCATCCTTACTACATCCAATGGTTCAACAAAAGTGGCAAGGTTAAGGTAACACGTACTGTCCGTGTGCATTTTAGTATAGCTACATGTTCTGATTATGTTGATTGTGATGTGGTACCCATGCAAGCATGTTAATTATTACTTGGTAGACCATGGCAATTTGATAAAAAAAATTGTACACCATGGTAGAAACAATAAGTATACTCTTGTTCATAAGGATAAACATATTACTTTGCTTCCTTTGTCTCCTGATTCCATTTTGAAAGATGATTTTAATAGAGCTAGTAAAGCAAATCAAGAGCAAAATAAGAGTGAAAATCAGATTGTGGCAAAAGAATTTGAGCAACAAATGAAGCCTAATAATAAACCATCTAGTGTTGCTTCTGAAATTAAATTGAAAATTGGATGTTTACTTGCCACCAAATCTGATATTGATGATCTAGATTTCAGCAAATCTGTTTGCTATGCTTTTGTGTGCAAAGAGGCATTATTTTCATTCGAGGACGTGCCTTCCTCTTTGCCTCATGCTATCACTAACATTTTGCAGGAGTTCGCCGATGTCTTTCCACAAGACGTGCCACCAGGATAACCACCTATTTGAGGGATTGAGCATCAGATTGACTTAATTCACAATGCTTCGCTACCAAACCGTGCACCATACCATACCAATCCAGAGGAGACAAAGGAGATTATGCGTCAAGTATAGGAGCTGCTCAACATAGGTTATATACGCGAATCTCTTACTCCTTGTGTTGTTCCTATTATACTAGTGCCAAAAAAGGATGGTACATCGCGTATGTGCATTGATTGTAGAGGCATTAATAATATTACTATTCGTTATCGTGATCTTATTCCTAGGCTAGATGATATGCTTGATGAATTGAGTGGCTCTACAATATTCTTCAAAGTTGTTTTTGCGTAGTGGATACCATCAAATTCGTATGAAATTGAGAGATGAATGGAAAACAACATTTAAAACTAAGTTTGGATTATATGAGTGGTTAGTCATGCCTTTTGGGTTAACTAATGCACCTAGTACTTTCATGAGATTAATGAACGAAGTTTTACGTGACTTCATTGGACGATTTGTGGTAGTCTATTTTGATGATATACTAATTTATAGCAGATCTTTGGAGGAACATTTGGAACATTTACGTGCTGTTTTTATTGCTCTACGTGATGCACATTTGTTTGGTAACCTTGGGAAGTGCACCTTTTGCACTGACTGAGTATCTTTTCTTGGCTATGTTGTTACTCCACAGGGAATTGAAGTTGATAAAGCCAAGATTGAAGCTATTGAGAGTTGGCCGCAGCCCAAAACGGTCACACAAGTGAGGAGTTTTCTTGGACTCGCTGGTTTCTATAGGCATTTTGTGAGAGATTTCAGCACCATTGCTACACCTCTCAATGAGCTTACAAAGAAGGATGTGCCTTTTATTTTGGGTACCGCACAGGAAGAAGGCTTCACGGTATTGAAAGATAAGTTGAAACATGCTCCATTACTCCAACTTCTTGATTTTAATAAGACTTTTGAGCTTGAATGTGATGCTAGTGGAATTGGATTAGGAGGTGTGTTGTTACAAGATGGCAAACATGTTGCATACTTTTCTAAAAAATTGAGTGGGCCTAGTCTGAACTATTCTACTGATGATAAAGAATTATATGCTCTTGTTCGGACTTTAGAAACATGGCAACATTATTTATGGCCCAAAGAATTTGTTATACAATCTGATCATGAATCTTTGAAACATATTAAAAGTCAAGCCAAACTGAATCGTAGACATGCTAAATGGGTTGAATTCATTGGGACTTTCCATTATGTCATTAAACACAAGAAGGGTAAAGAATATGTTATTGCCGATGCATTGTCTCGTCGCTATACTATGCTTTCACAACTTGACTTTAAAATATTTGGTTTGGAGAGCATCAAAGATCAATATGTGCATGATGCTAATTTTAAAGATGTAATGTAGAATAACAAGGAAGAACCTGGAACAAGTTCATTGTTAATGATGGATTTGTGTTCCGTGCTAACAAGCTATGCATTCCAGCTAGCTCCGTTCGTATTTTGTTCTTGCAGGAGGCGCATGGAGGAGGATTAATGGAACACTTTAGCATGAAGAAGATGGAGGATGTACTTGCTACACATTTCTTTTGGCCAAAGATGAGACGGGATGTTGAGCGTTTTGTTGCTTGCTGCACTACATGTCAAAAAGCTAAGTCACGACTCAATCCTCATGGTTTATATATGCCTTTGCCTATACCTAGTGTTCCATGGGAGGATATATCTATGAACTTTGTTTTAGGTTTACCTCGAAAAAAGAAGGCGAGGGATAGCATATTTGTTGTGGTGGATAGATTCTAAAAAATGGCACACTTTATACCATGTCATAAAAGCGACGATGCTACTAATGTTGCTGATTTATTCTTTCGTGAAATTATTCGCTTACATGGTGTGCCAAATACAATTGTTTCAGATCATGATACTAAATTTCTTAGCCTCTTTTGGAGATGTTTATGGGCTAAGTTGGGGATTAAACTATTTTTAGTACTACATGTCACCCCCAAACTGATGGACAAATTGAAGTAGTCAATATAACATTGTCTACTATGCTTAGGGCTGTTTTGAAGACTAACCTTAAAATGTGGGAAGAATGCCTGCCTCATATTGAATTTTCTTATAATCGTTCGCTGCATTCTACTACTAAGATGTGCCCTTTTGAGATTGTGTATGGTTTCTTACCTCGTGCACCCATTGATTTGTTGCCTCTTCCATCTTCGGAGAAGGTTAATTTTGATGCTAAACAACTTGCTGAATTGATCTTAAAAATGCATGAGTTAACTAAGGAAAATATTGAGCGCATGAATGCTAAATATAAACTTGCTGGAGATAATGGTAGAAAACGTGTTGTCTTTGCACCTGGAGATCTTGTTTGGTTATATTTGCGTAATGATAGGTTTCCTGATTTGCGCAAATCAAAGCTAATGCCACGTGTTGATGGTCCTTTTAAGGTGTTACAGAAAATAAATGATAATGCATATAAAGTTGAGCTACCTACAGATTTTGGGGTTAGTCCCACTTTTAACATTGTAGATTTGAAGCCTTATTTGGGTGAGGAAGATGAGCTTCCGTCAAGGACGACTTCATTTCAAGAAGGGAGGATGATGAGGACATCAATACCATTGTTAAACCCACAGCCCCTGCTGCTATACATACTGGACCAATTACTAGAGCTCGCGCACGCCAATTAAATTACTAGGTACTTTTGTTTCTTGGTAATGATTCTAATATTCATGAGAATATGATGCTGCCTAAATTGGATACATTTGTTTTGCTTACAAATGAAGGGCCTAGCTTGGACAAGAAGGATGAACATTGGAGCAATATCAAGCATGGAGATGATGGCATGGACAAGGGGAACAAGAACGGAGTTTCAAGTGATGATTTCCGGACTTTGAAGCCACCATAATGAGTGCATGAAGGCTTGGACGAAATATATAAGATGCCACTTCATAAATTTTGTCCAGAGGCTATTACAGGTGCTGCGCCACCTTATTACTGGTCCAGGCCCATGTAATTTCAAAATACTTCAGTATAGGACATTTTTAGAGTCCGTATATGTTGGCAAACAGAGTTAGGGTTGGTTTCGGACCCCTCCTACAAGGGTCATGAAATCCCCCCTACTCCATATATACAACCCTTAGCGCATCGTTTAGACTTTGGGTTTTGTTTAGATTAAAGTTCGTCATAGCTGCAACTCGCGTACTTCATTTGTGTTCAACGACCAGACCAAGACGTCACAGAATCCCACTTTCATCAATAAAGCTTTCATCTTATATTCTCAATATCCAGATTGCAATATCAGTTTCTTGCTTGTTCTTTGTTTGCCTACAGGAAATAGGCCCTCGTGGTTAGGTTGATCGTGCTCCGGCGTGGTCAATAACCTCTCGGAGTTGGTTTAGCGATTGCTAAGGCGCGACATCTTCGCATGTTCGTAGTCGGATCGTGAAAGTCTACTCCACCAAAAATGATAACCACCATTTCATCAAAAGAAGGGACACCTTTGCCTCTATCAACGATTTATTGGACCCTTTAGAGTGTTTGCAAGGAGAGGCAAAGTCGTGTATCAACTAGATTTACCCGCAGAATTGTCGGACGTTCATGATGTGTTCCATGTGTCACAACTAAGGAGGTGTGTGAGTAATCTGGAAAAGCAACTCTGCCATAAGGACCTGGACATTCAACCAGACCTTACATATAAGGAGCGTCCTATAAATATTTTGGATGAGTCAGAACAGAGGACCCGTTAGAATGTGATCAAGTTTTAATGTTTTATAAAGTTCAATGGAGTAACCACACCGAGGAAGAGGCAACATGTGATAGGGAGGATTACTTAAGGACTGAGTACCCGTACCTGTTTGAGGGGCAGCTGAAATCTCGGGGATGAGATTTTTCTTAAGGGGGGTAGGTGGTCTAACACCCCCAAATTTTTAATGTGGCTAAGACAAATTTTCTTTTTCACAAAAAGAATTTCTTGGATTTTTGAACATGACCTTTCTAAAATTCTTTTTATTTCTCTGATTCATCTTATAATATTTCTTTTAAAAACTTTAAGGTTTTCATTTTTGATTTCAGATTTGTGGGATTCTTCTTTCAACCACTTTGGCAAAGATTTTAAAAGTTGAGGAAGGGATCATCTTTGAAATAAAACTTGCCTAAATTATTTTCCTTGAAAAAATAGTGGTCTTGTCAAAACCCAAAACCTCATTTCAAAATAACCTCTCTAACACTTCTCTACCATAGGACATGACCCAAATTCTGTTCTAAGCATTTTGCTCACACACACATTATTTTCTTTTGATTCAAATTGTTTTAGTTCAAATATTCCAAAAATGCTTGACCCTATTAGGAATTGCAGAGGCACTCCATTTTTCCTAACCCTTCCGACCTTACCAAAATTTCCACAGCAAGACCTCAGTACCTGCACCCAAATTCTTAAAAAACATTCCGGTCCATAGTTTAAATATTTCAAAATTCATTTGAATGAAATTTGGACCAGATTTGGAATCCTTGCTCAAAACCATATCTCTCTCGCTCCAGAAATTCTGTAAATTTTACAGTACCTCAAACATGCACCAGAGAGCCTCCACAACAATCTTCAAATTTTTCAAAATTGCCTAAGTGCAATTAGCATTTTGTCGAACACCTTATGGGCAGAATCTGAGGAAAACCAAATTTTGGGCAAAACCACTGTGGTTCTGCTCCAATTCATCCTTGGCCTTCAATGCTCTGTGTTGAGGACCCCCTCGACAGCCTCACTTCTCTGACAGGTCGATCGCAAGCCAGTCCAATGGCCGCCAACCTCTCCCACGGCAAGCCGTGCAGTCACTTCGGCCACCGGTGTTAATTAACCAGCTCTACACTGTCCAACGCCGCCCCTGGCCTCCACGTGTCCTTCGTCAGATCGCCTAAGCACCGTCCACGCCACCCAGACCCACCTGCCAGTCGCCGGAGCACCCCACCATCTGCCATGGCCATACCCGAGATCCACTGTGGGGAAGTGGATAGAGATCGAATTCGTCCACGCTGGCACTTCGAGAAGCTCCCTCCCGTCTCACTGACATCCACCGTCCAAGCCCACCGACCGTACCTACCTCCACCGACCGTCGTAACTCCGGCGTGATCCGAACCCACTGGCCTCGTCGAGCCGCCCTCTCCGCTCTCACCTCACCCCCTCACACTCCCAATCGATACCTAGTAGCATCAGAGGGCCTTGGGGAGGTCTCGAGAAGATTCCGACGTGGGTAGCCCTCCTCTACCTTCCAAATCTTGTCACTAGCCTCATAGAGCTCCCATTCACCCGACCCGCACGTCAATTTGACGGTTGTAGGTCCCTCTGGCAAGATTCATCGCCGCTTGAAGCAGCCGTCCACCGGAGTTGGCGTTGCCGTAATTGTGTTGCACGCCGGCGGCCAACTCCACCACCTATCGATGCGGAAGGGTCCAACTCCACTCCTGCACCATCTCCGTACCCCGGATCACCGTCGATCACCGCCGGTGACCACCCTCTCCCTTTGTCCTCGCCCGCGAAATTCAAACCTGACAGGTGGTACCCACCCGTTAGTGTTTTATTCTTTTCCAGTTAATTCAACGGTGTCTTTTGCTAGAGTACGTTTTCTCTGGGGAAAAACGTATTCCTTCCGAGGCGCTTTCTGTTTATAACGGTAAGGTCCTGATAGCAGTTATTTTATTTACAAAGAGGTCCCTAGTTTTAAAACCCTCATTACTTTTTAACCACAAATCATTTTTAGCTGATTCTTTTTCTGAAAATTGTCCTTTTCAGTCTAGTTTTTTATAGTGTTTATTTGGAAATATTTCGGGACAACTTTTTTGCACGACCATAAAAATTTATGTAGGAATTGAACCTTTTGTTTTATAGAAAACAAATGGGGAAACATTGCCGAAGGTATTGCGGGATCATCTTCTGACTATGTTGATCCAGGCAAGCATGTTTGAAACTTTGATATGGTGTTTGCATACACGTCTGCTTAAGTAAAATTTGTGGCATGTAGCACATAATAGTAATGATATGGTCATATATGTTGTATGCATAAACATGGAGAGAAATGATGATAACCTCTGAAGTATATGAAATACTTTGACAACCAAACCACGTTGTGACGTGAGAAGTTTTGGCCTGGTCATGTTGGAGCATACCAGTGTGTTGATAATATAATAACCTCCAATGTTGGCATAGATCGAGTCATGTCCCAGTTATACCTAACCATTTCTGTGTTGCCACATGTTTCTCGCAAGGGAGTATGGTTCAGTAAGTGGTTAACCCCTTCCCATGTACACATCACATAGAGAGGCCATGATGAGGGTTTCCATGGCCCTAGACTAATGCCAGTCATCGGGTTACGGGGCATGGGTGTTTCCGGTTGAGGCCAAGAGGGGGCACCCCTTAGTTGCGCTGGGTATAAATTTTGATCCCATGCTATTCGAGGTGTTGGCCTCTGCTACTTCTTGAGCTTGCGTTGGTTTTTCCCTTGAAGAGGAAAGGGTGATGCAGCAAAGTAGAGATAAGTATTTCCCTCAGTTAAGAACCAAGGTATCAATCCAGTAGGAGATACACGTAAGTCTCCAATCTATGCACCTGCACAAAGAATCAAATACTTGCACCCAACACGATAAAGGGGTTGCCAATCCCTTCACGGTCACTTGCAAATGTGAGATCTGAAAGAGATAGATATAAAAGCTTACTAAAATGTAAAAAAAAATAAAAGTAAATAAATTGCAGCAAGGTATTTTTGGGTTTTTTGGTTTATAGATCTGAAAATATATGATGGAAAATAGACCCGGGGGCCATAGGTTTCACTAGAGGCTTCTCTCTTGAAGGCAAATAATACGGTGGGTGAACAAATTACTGTCGAGCAATTGATAGAAAAGCGCAAAGTTATGACGATATCCAAGGCAATGATTATGCATATAGGCATCACGTCCGTGTCAACTAGACTGAAACGATTCTGCATCTACTACTATTACTCCACACATCGACCGCTATCCAACATGCATCTAGAGTATTAAGTTCATAAAGAATGGAGTAACGCCTTAAGTAAGATGACATGATGTAGATGGATAAGCTCAAGCAATATGATGAAAACCCCATCTTTTTACCCTTGATGGCAACAATACAAATACGTGCCTCGATACCCCTACTTTGTCACTGGGTGAGGACACCGCAAGATTGAACCCAAAACTAAGCACCTCTCCCATTGCAAGAAGAACCAATCTAGTTGGCCAAACCAAATCGATAATTCGAAGAGAAATACAAAGATATCAAATCATGCATATAAGAATTCAGAGAAGATTCAAATAATATTCATAGATAAACTGATCATAAATCAACAATTCATCGGATCTCGACAAACACACCACAAAAGAATATTACATCGGATAGATCTCCAAGAACATTGAGGAGAACATGGTATTGAGAATCAAAGAGAGAGAAGAAGCCATCTAGCTACTAGCTATGGACCCGTAGGTCTGAGGTAAACTACTCACGCTTCATCGGAAGGGCAATAGAGTTGATGTAGAAGCCCTCCGTGATCGAATCCCCCACTGGCAGGATGCCGGAAAGGCCACAAGATGGGATCTCACGGGTACAGAGGTTACGGCGGCGGAAAAGTATTTTTGTGGAGCTTCTGGTCGTTTGGGAATATTGAGGATTAATAGAGTTGAGAGGGAGGTCGGTGGACTCCGGGGGGGGGGGGGGGGGAGGGCACAAGCCAGGGGGCGCGCCCCCTAGGGCGCGCCCCGAGGGCTTGTGGAGCCCTCGGGACTCTTCTAACTTGGCCTCCAAGTTTTGTGGATGTCTTCTGGTCCAAGAAAAATCATCGCGAAAGTTTTATTCCATTTGGACTCCGTTTGATATTCCTTTTCTGTAAAACTCAAAAACAAGGAAAAAACAGAAACTGGCACTGGGCTCTAGGTTAATAAGTTAGTCCCAAAAATAATATAAAATAGCATATTAATGCATATAAAACATCCAAAACAGATAATATAATAGCATGGAACAATAAAAAATTATAGATACGTTGGAGACGTATCAAGCATCCCCAAGCTTAATTCCTGCTCGTCCTCGAGTAGGTAAATGATAAAAACAGAATTTTTGATGTGGAATGCTACCTAACGTATTTATCCATGTAATTTTCTTTATTGTGGCATGAATATTCAGATCCATAAGATTCAAAACAAAAGTTTAATATTGACATAAAAACAATAATACTTCAAGCATACTAATAAAACAATCATGTCTTCTCAAAATAACATGGCCAAAGAAAGTTATCCCTACAAAATCATATAGTCTAGCTATGCTCCATCTTCATCACACAAAGTATTAAATCATGCACAACCCCGATGACAAGCCAAGCAATTGTTTCATACTTTTGATGTTCTCAAACTTTTTCAACTTTCATGCAATACATGAGCGTGAGCCATGGATATAGCACTATAGGTGGAATGGAATATGGTGGTTGTGGAGAAGACAAAAAGAAGGAGATAGTCTCACATCAACTAGGCGTATCAACGGGCTATGGATATGCCCATCAATAGATATCAATGTGAGTGAGTAGGGATTGCCATGCAACGGATGCACTAGAGCTATAAGTTTATGAAAGGTCAAAAAGAAACTAAGTGGGTGTGCATCCAACTTGCTTGCTCACGAAGACCTAGGGCAATTTGAGGAAGCCCGTCATTGGAATATACAAGCGAAGTTCTATAAGGAAAAATTCCCACTAGTATATTAAAGTGACAACATAGGAGACTCTCTATCATGAAGATCATGGTGCTACTTTTAAGCACAAGTGTGGTAAAAGGATAGTAGCATTGCCCCTTCTCTCTTTTTTTATTTGGGCTTCTTTTGGCCTCTTTTATTTTTTTGTAAAGTCCGGAGACTCATCCCAATTTGTGAGGGAATCATAGCTTCCATCATCCTTTCCTCACATGGGACAATGCTCTAATAATGATGATCATCACACTTTTATTTACTTACAACTCAAGAATTACAACTCGATACTTAGAACAAAAATATGACTCTATATGAATGCCTCCGGTGGTGTATCGGGATGTGCAATGATCTAGCATAGCAATGATATCAAAAAACGGACAAGCCATGAAAACATCATGCTAGCTATCTTACGATCATGCAAAGCAATATGATAATGATGGTGCGTATCATAATAAACGGAACGGTGGAAGTTACATGGCAATATATCTCGGAATGGCTATGGAAATGCCATAATAGGTAGGTATGGTGGCTGTTTTGAGGAAGGGTATATGGTGGGTGTAGTGCACCGGCGAAAGTTGCGCGGTACTAGAGAGACTAGCAATGGTGGAAGGGTGAGAGTGCGTATAATCCATGGACTCAACATTAGTCATAAAGAACTCACATACTTATTGCAAAAGTCTATTAGCTATCGAAACAAAGTACTACACGCATGCTCCTAGGGGGATAGATTGGTAGGAAAAGACCATCGCTCATCCCCGACCGCCACTCATAAGGAAGACAATCAATAAATAAATCATGCTCCGACTTCATCACATAACGGTTCACCATACGTGCATGCTACGGGAATCACAAACTTTAACACAAGCATTTATACCAATCCACAATTACTCACTAGCATGACTCTAATATCACCATCTTTATATCTCAAATCAATCATAAGGAATCAAACTTCTCATAGTATTCAATGCTGTTTATATGAAAGTTTTTATTATATCCCTCTTGGATGCCCATCATATTAGGACTAAATTCATAACCTATGCAAATTACCATGTTGTTTAGAGAGACTCTCAAAATAATATAAGTGAAGCATGAGAGTTCAACAATTTCTATAAAATAAAGCCACCGCCATGCTCTAAAAAGATATAAGTGAAGCACTAGAGCAAAATTGCCTGCTCAAAAGATATAAGTGAAGCACAAAGAGTATTCTAATAAATTCACGATTCATGCGTGTCCCTCTCAAAAGGTGTGTACAGCAAGGATGATTGAGGCAAACTAAAAATCAAAGACTCATATCATACAAGACGCTCCAAGCAAAACACATATCATGTGGTGAATAAAAATATAGCCTCAAGTAATTTTACCGATAGACGAAGACGAAAGAGGGGATGCCATCCGGGGCATCCCCAAGCTTAGATGCTTGGTTTTACTTGAATATTACCTTGGGGTGCCTTGGGAATCCCCAAGCTTAGGCTCTTGCCACTCCTTATTCCATAGTACATCAAATCTTTACCCAAAACTTGAAAACTTCAGAACACAAAACTCAACAGAAAACTCATGAGATCCGTTAGTATAAGAAAATAAATCACCACTTTTTGGTACTGTTGTGAACTCATTCTTTATTTATATTGGTGTAATATCTACTGTATTCCAACTTCTCCATGGTTCATACCCCCCGATACTACCCATAGATTCATCAAAATAATCAAACAACACATGGAAAACAGAATCTGGCAAAAACAGAACAGTCTTCGAAGATCTGAATTGTTCTAATACTTCTGTAACTCCAAATATTCTGAAAATTTAGGACAACATAGAAAATTTGTATATCAATCTTGTTTAAAACATTCAGGGTTTTTCCACGCTCCAATGAATTTAAACAATTCTGTTACTGGACGCAAAAGTTTCTGTTTTTTAGCAAGATCAAATCATTTATCACCGTAAGCCATCCCAAAGGTCTTACTTGGCTCAAACACTAATTAAAACACAAAAATACAATTACTACAGAGGTAATAATGTGTACTTATTGAAAAACAGAACCAAAAACAAAAAACATAAAATTGGGTTGCCTCCCAACAAGCGCTATTGTTTAACGCCCCTAGCTAGGCATAAAACATAGATCTAGGTATTGTAATAGAAGTGAGGGAGATCATCCATGCTCATCTCATATTCCCTCCTCTCGGCAGCATGCTTTCTTTATGGAAAACAAAAATAATCAAAGGGGCTAAATTTGATAGGGTATGGATCTATAAGATGAAGTTAGGGAGGAATTGGTTCCTCCTTCGGCCCTTTGTATTTGATAAGTATTTCTTATTTGTAAATGTTCCTTTGATTAAAATCCCTAGTCTATCCCTAAGCACAAACCCTAATCCATTATTTTGTATAGAAAAATTGTCATTGAGCTCAGAAATTTTATCAATCAAAACATCGGTAGGGACTTCCTTTCTTAGGTTTTCATTATAAGCAGCATAATCCGGAGATTGTAATCTCCTAGTTTCTTCATGATTAAAAATGATCTCTTCTATAGGGGGCAACCACCATTAATATTATAAGAGCAAAAATTTCACCGACCTCTTTCATGATAAACCTAAACTCATGAGCTAGAAATATAGTGGTGACACGTTTAATAGAGGGATCATGAATGTTGGAAAATTCTAGTAAAAGCCTTTGTATGCATGGATGCATGTGAACAAATTGTCTTTCAAATTCAACTATAAGCAAAGATATCGCATCCGCAAGGTTAATTGTTTTATTCAGAATTGACCCTCCAAGCATAGATAAAGTACCGGCACAAGTAAAGAAATCTTGAATAGCCCCTTTTCCAATAATATTACCGCTACCTGCACGGAGTTTTTTAGTATGAATAATAGTGGGTTCTTCCCCATGAGGATCATTATTGGCAACATCATTAAAACTTCCATCAAGATTATTGCTATCTTTTTCAACGATAAACTCTGCAGATTCAGACATGATGGCAACAAGCCAATCTAACAAACGAGCAAACAAAAAGCAAACGAAAAGACGAACGGAAGAAGGGCAAATAAAAAGGCAAATCTTTTTGTATTTTTTTGAAATCGTTTTAGAAGTGGGGGAGAGGAAAACGAGAGGCAAATGGCAAATAATGTAATGCAAGAGATAAGAGTTTATGGTGGGTACTTGGTAGGCTTGATGTAGATCTCCCCGGTAACGGCGCCAGAAATTCTTCCTGCTACTTATTGAGCTTGCATTAGTTTTTCCCTTGAAGAGGAAAGGGTGATGCAGCAAAGTAGAGATAAGTATTTCCCTCAGTTAAGAACCAAGGCATCAATCCAGTAGGAGATACACGCAAGTCTCCAATCTATGCACTTGCACAAACAATCAAACACTTGCACCCAATGCGATAAAGTGGTTGTCAATCCCTTCATGGTCACTTGCAAAGGTGAGATCTGAAAGAGATAGATATAAAAGCTTACTAAAACGTAAAACAAAATAAAAGTAAATAAATTGCAGCAAGATATTTTTGGGTTTTTTGGTTTATAGATCTGAAAATGTATGATGGAAAATAGACCCAGGGGCCACAGGTTTCACTAGAGGCTTCTCTCTTGAAGGCAAATAATACGTTGGGTGAACAGATTACTGTCGAGCAATTGATAGAAAAGCACAAAGTTATGACGATATCCAAGGCAATGATTATGCATATAGGCATCACGTCCGTGTCAAGTAGACCGAAACAATTCTGCATCTACTACTATTACTCCACACATCGACCGCTATCCATTCATCTAGAGTATTAAGTTCATAAAGAACGGAGTAACGCCTTAAGTAAGATGACGTGATGTAGAGGGATAAACTCAAGCAATATGATGAAAACCCCATCTTTTTACCCTTGATGGCAACAATACAAATACGTGCCTCACTACCCCTACTTTGTCACTGGGTGAGGACACCGCAAGATTGAACCCAAAACTAAGCACCTCTCCCATTGCAAGAAGAACCAATCTAGTTGGCCAAACCAAACTGATAATTCGAAGAGAAATACAAAGATATCAAATCATGCATATAAGAATTCAGACAAGATTCAAATAATATTCATAGACAAACTGATCATAAATCCACAATTCATCGGATCTCGACAAACACACCACAAAAGAATATTACATCGGATAGATCTCCAAGAACATCGAGGAGAACATGGTATTGAGAATCAAAGAGAGAGAAGAAGCCATCTAGCTACTAGCTATGGACCCGTAGGTCTGAGGTAAACTACTCACGCTTCATCGGAAGGGCAATAGAGTTGATGTAGAAGCCCTCCGTGATCGAATCCCCCACTGGCAGGATGCCGGAAAAGGCCCCAAGATGGGATCTCACGGGTACAGAAGGTTACGGCGGCGGAAAAGTATTTTTGTGGACGCTTCTGGTCGTTTGGGAATATTTGAGGATTAATAGAGCTGAGAGGGAGGTCGGTGGACTCCCGGGGGGCCCACAAGCCAGGGGGCGCGCTCTGAGGGCTTGTGGAGCCCTCGGGACTCTTCTGACTTGGCCTCCAAGTTCCGTGGATGTCTTCTGGTCCAAGAAAAATCATCGCAAAAGTTTTATTCCGTTTGGACTCCGTTTGATATTCCTTTTCTGTAAAACTCAAAAACAAGGAAAAACAGAAACTGGCACTGGGCTCTAGGTTAATAAGTCAGTCCCAAAAATATTATAAAATAACATATTAATGCATATAAAACATCCAAAATAGATAATATAATAGCATGGAACAATAAAAAATTATAGATACGTTGGAGACGTATCAGCCTCCCCGCCTTAGTCTTTCTTGGATGATGCTTTGGGTGATTCCTAGCATAAGAGAAGTTAAATGGATGTGTACTGGTTAGGTGTGTTTACTTCTCAAACACTGTATTTGGAATTAGTCAATGTGTCGGTGTTCGCTAAAGAAATCCGTTACTTGTGGGTAAAGGGTACAACCTCTGCAGAGTCTAACCTATTCGAATAGCTGTGTCCACAGTCAAGGACATTGGTTTGAGCGGTCAAGTGTCGGTCACAGTGTCGGTCTTTGGAGGATAATGTGAATTAAAAGAATGAATAGTGCGATCACTTGGAATATTATCATTGATATAAGGACTAACATTTTCTCTTATATGATATGTTGAGTATCACTTGGGATGGTTCTACCACCTGGATACTCATGCATTTATTTTCCTTATAAGCCCTTTATGCGGCGTCGCTTCAGACGCCCGACAGCGGCATGTTCTGCAACACCTTTTGAGGTGTCGCTTTGGACACCCGACTGGCACTTTTATATTTTTGGAATTCTTGGGTGGACTACCGCCCGATGTTCCATATGTTATTTTATTTTCTTGGAATTCTCGGCAGGACTACCGCCTGAAATTCCATTTGACATTTTATTTTCTTGGAATTCTCGGGAGGATTACCGCCTGACTTTCCACTCATGCATTCATTAAGACTCTCCGAGAAAGGTTCTACCTCCTAAGAATCAATAATAAATATTTTAATTATTCATGCCACACTTTATTATCAGTTTAGTTTAATTAAACATGATCATATGCATTCTGTTGTGTTTGGTACATCTTTTGTTCAGGATGTTTGCGAGTACATTCAAAAGTACTCATAGGCTTGTCCCTGGCTATTGTTTTGGCCAGATTTTGACGAAGGCGATCTGATGGATGAAGAGTACGCTAGCGAGTCCGACGTTTAGAGGAGTCCCAGTCAGTCATCCTGTGCCTCAAGTCTACCACATGTACTATCCACCGATGCTTCCGCCACGCAAATAAAATCGTCAAGCCTCACTCCGACGCTTTACTTAACTTAATGTATCAGAGTCGTGTCACCACCATTCCACTGTGACATAACCACCACCGTAGTATATTTGCGAGTCAGTAGTACTACCATCACACCACTGTCATATATCCGCCACTATTATATATTGGCGAGTCTGTAATGAATTGTTGAGAACCTTGCCTCAACCATGTAATATATTATGTACTACTAGTTATCTGTATCAAGGATTGTCTACCAGTTTAAAATTGATCTTGGGCTGGTATGACATAAGGGCTATTTCTGGAAAATCTTTTCTTCAGAAACCAGTCCTGAAAAGTGTGCACCCAAACATCGTGTATTCGTTTCGAATCCGAACACCACCGACCCGAGGCTGTGAAACCTTGGATGCCAAGACCACTTCAAGTTCGACTACACGGAGCCACCAAGTGCCTCGAGCGATCTCCGTCAATGTTCCACTACGCCGCGTGAATATTTACACCGCCAAGACCAGACCGACAAGTACCCCAACAACATGTGTACCACTACCGTCGACCCCGTGGACATCAAGTTCCTCGCCATGACCCCGAACATCCACGGAATGTGTACGATAATGAAACATGTACAACTACTTCCACTACTATCTTCGTGTACGCCTACTTCACTCAACGAACTCGATCCGCTCCAAAAATGCATGCTTAGAAGGTATAACCACTGAGACGACGACCCGTGGATGAATACACTATGTGTATGAGATGCACCGCTTGTTTGCACCGTGTACAATTGCTACGTGCACGTTCCTCGCTTGCCATCCCACCGACCTGTGGGACACCCGGTAACCGGGATCACCCCCCACAATTCTTGCACGTTTCACACATCCACATTTGTTCCTTTGCACCCGTATATCACCGATTTACCGGAACCGAAACGTTGTCGTGGCACCATTTCTGTTTTCGCCGTCGTGGCATCCAATTCTTTCCGCTATGACGACAAATGCTCCATACCATGTTCTATGTCAACATTTCATAACATTGCATATGGCTTTAATATGCCATCTTTATGCATTTAATAACTCATGAACCGGACATCGGATTAAAATGATTATGCTTAGCATCTTGTGTAGATTCTCATGTGTTAAAAACATTTAAATTGTTGTTTGCATTATTTTGTATAAATGACATGCTAAATTGGTTTATTTCATAACTAAATAGCTGTAGCCCTGAATTGAATAAATTATATATGTAACTTGACTAGAAAAGCGTGTAGATTAACATGGTGCACTTACTTTGCTTGTTTAACAATAGTAAAATTGTGTTTAGGGCAGAACAATATCAAATTCGAAATTTGCTTGAGGATTTTCCAGAATTGTTGTATGTTGTTTCCGGCCTCATTTAAACTTGCCTAGATAGGTAGTTTACTCATGCTCACCCTTTTGCCATGTTAAAACAACATTTAATATTGATGAGTAACATAAACGAGAGTTAACTAATATTTGAGCATGGAGTTTCGTCAATACGCAACTTGTTGCATATTGAGCTTCACTTAATGTGTAGTATTTGGTAGTTGCATCATGCCATGACTCAATAAACCAGACATGCATCATGCCATGTTTATGCCTTGTTTGTTTACCGTTTCGCTTGCTTCTTTCCAGTTGTGCTTCTTCTTGATAGTTCCCGGTAATGTTGCGAGTGTAAGGATTCGTTCATCTACGCTTGTTCGACTACTTCATGGATTCGGTCTTCTTCCTAGCGGGATTTCAGGCAAGATGACCATTACCTTGGATATCACTACTATCTTTGCTTGCTAGTTGTCTCGATGCTATCGCTATGCCTCGCTTCCTACCACTTATTTGTCAAGCCTCCCAATTTGCCATGATAAGCCTCTAACCCCCACCTTCCGAGCAAATCGTTGATTCGCTATGTTAGCGCTTTGCTCAGCCCCTCTTATGGCGTTGCTAGTTGCAGGTGCAGTGCAGGTTGTTTCATGTTTGGGACATGGGTATCATGGGATATCATAGTATCTTGCTTATTTAATTAATGCATCTATACACTTGGTAAAGGGTGGAAGGCTTGGCCTTTTGCTTGGTGTTTTGTTCCACTCTTGCGGCCCTAGTTTTCATAATACCGGTATTATGTTCCTTGATGAGCGCTCCTAACATGTGTGGGGTTTTATGGGGACCCCCTTGATTACTCGTTTTAGATTAAAGCTTTTCCGAAGAGGGCCAACCTAATAAAACTTGCATAGGGACCTGCCGCCCCCCATGGATAATTAATCAACAACCCAGGCCATTGCTCCTCATGAGTGTTGGTCTACCTACCTAGCAGTCGGCCGTGCAGCCTCGGGGCAACTTGAGGACTTTTGGCTATCGTCCACTTAGCATAGATGGGTGAGCCCATAGATAGAGAGCGCGCGGCTCTGGACATGGATCTGGCTCACCGGGAGGTCTCTCTGGGATTGTTTTACCTTTGACGAGTGGCTTGTCACCGGGATTCCTTATAGGCATCGTGTTATCACGGTGTGAGGTTTTCTATCGGATGCGTGTGGTAATTTGTGATGGACTACTTGGAGCACCCCTACAGGGTTAAATCTTTTGGAAAGCCGTGCCCGTGGTTATGTGGCGACTTCGAAGTTTATAATATCCCATTGTAGAGAACTTGACCATAAATTTAACTAAAATAGACCAACCACATGCGTAACCGTGATAGTCTCTTTTCGAGGGAGTTCGGGAAGAGAACAAGGTCGTGTTATGTTTAAACCGTAAGTAGGTGTTCAGGATCACTTCTTGGTGATACTAGATTGCGACCGTTTATGCGTAGTTTACTCTTATTATTCTTGTACTCGTAAGTTAGCCAAATACAAATGCTTAGTGCTCACTGCAACCTCCCCACTTTACCATTCCATACCCATTAAGCTTTTCTAGTTTTGATACCCATGGCAATGAGATTGTTGAGTCCCCGTGGCTCCCAGATTATTACAACAACAGGTGCAGGTAAAGGTAAAGCGATGCTTTGCCGTGAGAGCGATGCTTGTTCTATTTGGAGTTCTTCTTCTTCTTCTTCAACGATCATAGGATGGGTTCCCGGTTGGCAGCCTGGGATTAGCAGGGTGGATGTCATTCTTCTTCGTTTGATTTTATTCGTAGTTGGATCCTACTCTTCTGTATGATGATTGCTATGTATGATGTATTGATACATTCATGCTGTAGATTTTGGCGAGTGTAAGCCTTTATCTGGTATTCTTGTCTATTCAGTACATGGTATGTTGTAATGATATCCATCTTGCAAAGCATCTCCGATATGTGCTTCTATCCTTAGCGGGACTTCCAAGTTCCTTGAGGATAGGACCGCATATTGACCGTTACATAATGACAATGCTCAGCCTTAGCTCTCTAGCAAACAGTACATTCTTCAATAAACTTGTGGACTTGTTTGTTGCCAATAGAAGATTCTTTTTATCCTTTGGTAGTTAGCAACCATGCAAGAGTGGCCTCCAATGGCAGATGTATGAAAGGAATTGATGATTTGATGTCTCACATGTTCATCCTTGCCAATATAAATTCTGCCCTTATATCATAGAATCCTTGCCACTAATGTGTAATGAGAAGTAGCGTCAGGAGTGATGGCCAATTGTTGTAGGGGTTGTTTACAGTGATCATCTTGCTCATAAATTTTTTCTACAACTTCAATCCAAAGAGGGCTAAGACCAACTCCAACACACGACCCCAAATGGTTCAGCCGTGTCCGTTTGGTGGTAAACAAACACAAAACGCGGCCCAAATGCGCGGGAGCAAACAAACAAACTTCCGTTGTTTGTCCGATTTTGACCCATTCTCGGCCCAAATTTGGGCTGCATATGCGTCGAAAAGGACAAGCGTGTACGGGTGTGACACATGCCCTTGTCCTTCTTTGGCCCTGCACACATCGTTTGGGGCTGTGATGGAAACTTCGGCCGGACTTCCTTTGCCGGTTCAGCCTCGGATAGGCGATAAACCTGGACTAGAGTCTTGCGTGGTTAGTTAGGTTGTGGCCGACACCCTCGCCAGGCTTCCGCTTGAAGGTTGCCGAGATACATGACGTGTACATGGTGGTAAGTGGTGAGAGCGTGTGTGAAGAAGTACACCCCTGCAGGGTAATATGATCTATTGGAATAGCCACGTCCGCGGATATGGACTACTTGGAAAGCTTACATTGTTCATAGATAATTGGAAGTGGATACTCTAAAGTGCGCAAGATTTGCGTGAGTGCTATGGATGGCCTTCTTGTAGGGAAACGGGAGAGGATCCATAGTGGTGTATTGATATGGTGAATATGTGGACTCGTGTGCACCACCTCAAAGAAATACTGATGGCCATAGTACAGGATAGCCACTGAGTCAAAGCTGGCTTGCTGCAGTTAAACTCCACAATCCCTTTGCTGATACTGATGCATATGTAGCTAGTTCTGACGTAAGTCTTGCTGAGTACATTTGTACTCACGTTTGCTTAATTTATGTTTTGTAGAGGATACTTCAGTCTCACTTTAGATTCCTGCGATGAGTTCGACGTTGACCAATTAGCATGGGAATCCCAGACAAAGGTCTGGTTCCTATGGAGGGTCTTGCAGATAGACAGGCTTCCTAGCCTTCTTTCTTTTCAGTTGTTTGTACCCAGACATGATTAGCTTCCGCATGTGCTTGTTTCTTGTATGACTTTGTATGTTGGGTCATGAGACTCATGTTTGTAATATCATGCTATATATGGCTCCTCGGAGCCTTTTAATTAAATACTTTGAGTCGTAGAGTTATGTTGTGATGCCATGTTGTATCTGCACATATCGAGCATATTGTTTGTATATTATTGAAATGCTTTGGTATGTGTGGGGTCCGACACCTAGTTGTTTATTCTTGGTAGCCTTCCTTATGGGGAAATGTCTCCTAGTGCTTCCATCAGAACACATGGATTGATCGGCATGTGTCCTTCTTTGCTCCTGTGTCTGTCCCTACGGGGAAATGTCATGCGATGTTTACCGGAGTCCTGATAGCTTTCTACAGCCTGGTTACACTCGTTGCTGACCGACACGTGCATTGCTAGGTCATGTATGCCTGTCCCTGTATGTTTGTGCCACCTTGGGTTTACGACTAGTCATGTTGGCCCGGGTTCTCTGTCATATGGATGCTAGCGACACAATCATATACGTGAGCCAAAAGGCGCAAACGGTCCCAGCCAAGGTAAGGCTGCAGCCGTGGGAATACCATGCATGAGGCAGCAAAGTGATATGATGTGTTACATGCTAGATCGGTGTGACTTAGGATCAGGGTCCTGACAGCCCGCCCGGGACACAGTCGCCCCTTTTTCTCCTCTCCTCCCCGCTCTAGCCACCCCGGCCCCTACCCCCGTCCATAGCTGCCGCTGCCATTTTCTCGGCCACCTTGCTATCTTGCTCGGCAGTCCCCGTCCCCTACCCCCACCATAGCCGATGCCGCCATTTTCTCGGCCACCTCGCTGTCTAGCCTGGCCGCCTGATTTGAGCGCATCCGGCCGCCGGATTTGCCACATCTGGCCGCTGGCGGCTGCGCCTTGCCATGGATTGGTCGGGTACCGGACCGTACAACCTTGGCAAAGCCTCCGCGCCGCATGCAGGTATTGACTTTGCCTCTAGCAGCTCGGATCTATCCCGTCGAATGTTCGCCCGCAAAGACACACCCGACCGTTGTTTGGGCTCGGTGCTGGCCCAACGTCTCGTGGGGTCACCATTGCCACTCATAAAGTGCGATGACTACATGCAACAGGTTGTGCGCCGCGTATCTAGCACGCCGGAACATCCCGGATGAGTGTTCATCATGTGCAAAAAGATAGGGTATGTGCTTGTTTTGCTTCGGTTGTGCTCTCGGATTCGGCGCATTTTCGATAGCTCTTTGCTTATACTCAAGTTTGTGTGTAGAATGTATTTTTGGTATTGGGAAGAAGAATACATCGATCTATTGATAGGGCAAATTTTGATAGATGCTCATGCACTCGTTGCTAGAATAGAGGCTAGAGATGATATTAGATGCGAAGCAACATTTACTTCTTTAGAATCGAAGAAGAAAGAAGTGTGCAAGATCGAGATGCCGTAGATCAACAATGAAGACATCAAGAAGATACTAATCCAACTTGTGAGAGCAGTTATGGAAGTTGGATATCTTTTAAAATGTCTAATTGTGGTTCTTGTTTTCTTTGGTCTTGCTCTTCTAGTCAATAATTGGTGAATGTACTCCAATGTATCAAAATGTCGTTGATGAAATAATAAAAGAAATGCGGCCAAAAAAATGTATACATACGGGCACTAGCTGGCCGTGGCGGACCAGATGTGTCCATGCGTTGGGCGCACGGCCAGCACATCCATGAAAAGGGCCGGACGCCGCCCCATTTCCCTACCCAAACGGACAAAATCCGGACAAAAAGGACGTCTGTTTGGGGTCATGCGCTGGAGTTGGCCTAAGAGTAGTGATTGCCATGAGAGAGTTGTCCTTTATACTGAGGGCATCTGCTACCTTGTTCTCCTTTCCTTTCTTATATTCAATTGAGTAGTTAAACTCTAGCAGCTTGAAACAGTTTGTGTTGCAACCCTTACGAAACCTTTTATTCAGTTATGAACCTCAAGCTCTTTTGGTCAGTTTTTATGACCAACTCCATGCCATGGAAATAATGCCTCCACTTCTTCAGGGCCTCCAATATGGCCAGTGCCTATTTTTCATAAGTGGATATGGCAGCAACTTTGATTCCTAGGGTCCTGCTGTAGTAAGCAAGTGGTCTGCCATTGTGCATGATGACAGCTCCTATTCCAGTGCCACTAGCATCTGTTTCCAATACAAATTTGTCTTGGAAGTTTGGGAGTGCCAGAACAAGGGCAGTGGTGAGCTGAAGCTTTAGTTCATTGAATGCTGCAGCTTGCTCTTCATTCCAATTAAATGAGTTCTTCTTGAGCATGTTGTGAAGTGGTTTGCAAATCATGCCAAAGTTTGGCACAAATCGTCTGTAGTAGCCTGCCATTCCCAAGAAACTCCTCAGCTGAGTTATTGTTTTTAGAATAGGCCATGTTTTGACAGTGAGCACTTTTTTGGGATCTGTAGCAACACCTTCGGAAGAGATGATGTGACCCAAATATTCCACTTGTGGAACAACAAAAACACATTTACTCATTTTGGCATATAGTTGCCGAGCTCTCAAGATGTCCAACATAGTTCTCAGGTTTTGGAGATGCTTTGCAAGTGTTTCACTGTATATCAAGATATCATAGAAAAAAACAAGTATAAATTTCTGTATATATCTGCTAAAAATAGAGTTCATCAAAGCCAGGAATGTTGCAGGGGCATTAGTAAGCCGAAAGGCATTACTAAGTACTTAAAGTGTCCTGCAAAGGTTGTGAAGCTGTTTTTGGTATGCCTTCTTTTCTCATTCTTATTTGGTAATATCCCGACCGTAGGTCCAAAATAAACTAGCACCATGCTGCTCATCCAAGAGGTCTTCAATAATTAGAATAGGAAATTTATTTTTGATGGTCTGATCATTCAATTTTCTAACATCTATGCAGAGTCTCCAAGTTCCATCCTTTTTGCTTACTAATAATGCAGGGGCAGCATATGGGCTATCACTTGGTCGTATGATGGAAGCATCTAGTAGTTGCTTGATTTGCTTCTCCATTTCCTCCGTTTGCTGATGCGGAACTCTATAAGGTCTCATCCCAGGTGGTTCTGACCCTGGTTTGAGAGGGATAGCATGGTCGAACTCTCTGACTGGGGGTAGTCCACTGGGTTCCTCAAACACATCTTTATATTCCTGCAACAGTTCTTCTACTAGAGGATAGATAATGGTATCTTCTAGTGCAACTGGTGATATGGGAAATAAGTAGTAGCCCTCTACTGCTTGGGATTGGATTGGCATTAATTTAGACATGGTGACTGGAGTAACTCCGTTAGCAAAAGCCCTATCTTGCAATGTGATCTTTTCTTTTCTTTTCTAATTGATGCCCATCAGTCTTTCCTCAAGTTCCAAAGATATTGGGCTGTGTTCTAAGAGCCAGTAACATCCCAATATGATATCATACCCCTTCAGTGGCCGTATTTTGAAGTCATTTGAAAATTCATGACGTTGAATTTTATATGATGCTGAAGGAATATGTGCTCCAGTTTTTAATTTCCCTCCTCCTGCAATGTGCACTGGTTGTAGGTCATTCTTCAATATCTTGCAATTTGTTTTGGTGGCAAAAGTCAAGTCTATGAATGTATTGGTGTGCCAGAATCGACCAATGCAAGTCCTCTCTTTCCTCCAATTTCTACCCAAAGTGTGAAGGTTGCTGCAGTGCTTCTGCCCTGTATTGCTTGCATGGATATAAGCATGAGTTAATCCTCTTCAGTAGGAGCTATGGCTGGTTGCTCTGTATCTAAAGGATTACTATTGTTTTGTAACTGTTCGTCCAATTCAGTGTCATTCTTCCCCGTGGCCATCATGTTTAATGTTTTGTATTGTGCACACCGATGCCCTAAAAACCATCTTTGGCCACAATATCTACAATGTCAAGGCTCTTTGAATTTAGTTTCAGGTTTACCCCCTATTCTGTCAGTTAGTTTGGGGACAACAGTGTCAGGTGGTTTGGGTTTGATCTGATAATTCAAAGGGGCACTGACTCTTTGGTAGTTTCCTAGGTTTGCATATCTTCTGGTTTGTGCTGTTGCAATTGCTCCTTGCTCCATATCCCTAGCTGTTTCCACTGCATCATATAGGTTTGTAGGCTTGAAAGGTTTGAGATAATGTTTGACCTCCTCTCATAAACCATTCACAAAGCACTTGACATATTACTGTTCTTTAACATTAGGATTTTACTTTTTGTAGCAGGACATCATTTCCTCAAATCTCTCTGTATATTATACTACAGAGCTTGGTCCTTGTTTGATGGAACTGAAATTTGCTACAGCTTCATAGGAGCTACTGCTGGAGAATCATTTATAGAGAGCTGCACAGAATTCTTGACAAGATAGGTTCTGTTGCAGTATACCTGAATTCCTTAACCAGGTATCTACTTTCCCAGTTATGTACATCTGAGCATAATCAAACTTTGCATTTTCAAGGACAAATACCATAGCAAAGTATTTCTCTATTAGTCTAAGCCACTCTTGGGGATTGGAGCCATAAAATCTGGGAAAGTCTATTTTAGGGCTTTAGCAATTGATCTATATAACTGGGCCTCTCTGTCAAACCCCGTGTTTCTGTCTTTGTTATCTACTTGCTCAGGTGGTCTGCCCTATTGGTTTCTAAAGTGAAGTGCTAGTTCTTGCTGCACTCTTTCCTCAGGGCAGAAAGTATGGGTTGTTGTTCCCCTTCGTAGAAGGGAGGGGGCGGGTATGGCTGAGTGTGATGTTGGGTTGGGTATGGTTGTTGGAATGGGATTTCGGAGGGAGGGTGTTGTAGCTGTGGAGGATATGTGTTGTTATGATGTGGCTGGGTATATGGTGGAGGGTATGGGTGGTGTTGTGGTTGTGGAAATGATTGATTTAGTTGGGAAAATGGAGGCTGATGTTGTGGGAATTGTGGTTGTTGTTGTTGAGGTAAGGAGTGATGAGGGGGTGTAGGAAAAACTGGAGGATATTGATCATATGGTGTGAAAGGGGGGTTTTGGTGGTCCTGCTACTGATTTTGCTGGTAGGGAGCTCTTGACTGGTTATGCCAAGCTGGATTCTGCTCCTGATGTGGATATGAATATTGCCACGTTGCCTGGCCTGTCACTTGCGCATTTCCATGCATTCCAAAGGTGTCATAATTCTGCTGTTGCATCTTAGGGGGTGCAAATTGTTGTTCCTCATATTGTGTTGAGGTACACAAACAAAGGTGTTCTGTTTCCCCTGACTTGTGCACGGACAGAAAGCCTCCGCCACGATGGCCAGGGCCTGCCGGGGAAATAGCTACCTCACTGCAGTCGAGCCCGTCAAGCACATTCAGAGCCAATTTAAGGCCAAGCCAGAGAGACCGCTCTTCATGAGATCAAGGAGCGGATCAAGAAGACCAAGCCAACATACAAGTCAAGATTCAAAGAGGAGTGTCCCTTGCCGACCAGGTGAGGCCGGCAAGGTCGACACCACAAGCAAGAGCAAAGGCAAACCCCTGCCAGCTGCGCCTCCGGGGCAACCAGAGACCGAAGCACACACCCCTCCAAGATAGCCCGGCAAGCCCTGCCCCCGGCAGGCGCAGGCCAGCTACCACCGCTCCACCGCATCGCGACACCAGTCACTTGTCGATGTGGTGTCGAGCCCTCCAGGTGATTAAGTGGCTCTCACTAAGCACGTGGCAGCTCAATGATAAGCAAATCACACCCATTTGACACTCGTCCAAGGGCGTGTCCAGATGATAAGCAGAAGGTGGTTAAGCGGCGACATAAGCTTGCCAGGGATGCACCCCCGCACGCCACCTAAGGTAGCATTTATGGCATTTTGTCCTAAGTGCCAGAGTTAGGTATGATAGCACTATTAGCTATCTAATCATGAGATAATGATTGTTTTGCCACTGTGGTTACCCCTTGAGCTATAAAAGGAGGCCCAAGGCAACCTAGAGAGGGATTCAGACCCACTCACACTTGTACGCGCGTAGGAGCTCTCCCCGAGGCCACCTTGTCGGGCTTGAGTGCTGCGTGTTCTTCGTGTTTCCTTCATCCAATCCACCAAAGCAGGAGTAGGGTTTTACGCTTACTAGCGGCCCGAACCTGGGTAAAAATGACAAGAGCCCCATTGTCGTGCTGCCTCATGGCTTCCGGTCTTTGTGCAATGTGATCTCCCACTTGCCGAACCACAAGGGGCTCATGGCCCCATAGGTGATCGTGTTCCTCCACGACAATATGTCTCATATTGCTGGTCCTGCTCAAGGGGCCAACTTTCTTATGGTCGATCTCCTCTTCTTATCTAGCGAGGAACTTCTGAGTGCCAAATTTGATGCTCAGTATTGGGAGGGTTGGGTTGGGATTGAATTGATTGCCCGATTTCTTTGTTGGAGATATGCCCTAGAGGCAATCATGTATGATGATATTTCCATTGTGTTTATGAATAAAGATAGTCCTTGGACATTATCAATGATGTGTATCAACAATTACGTGACTTGTTTGTGGAACTATGCATTGTATGATGACTATCCTAAAAGGTCCCTAGTCAAAAGGGTTGTGTGGACGCGCAGCTGACTAGACTAGCATATGACACGGTGGATGGCTCGGTCTCACTAGCCACGGAGCATTGGATGCTAGACGGAAAATATGGACTCGGAAGGATCTGATCGGATTTGACATAGTCAGATCCGAGTCGAGATAAGGTTCGAGTCGGAGAGACTCGACTATGAGACGTAGCGACAGGTCATCTGTGAGTCTCTAGTACAACATATGTTCTATGTCCTAAGACCAGAGCTAGTGCATGTAGTCGCGATGGTGACAGACCTACTTTGGGCCGACCAAATGCTACTCCGTGACTGGGTAGTTACAAAGGTAGGTTTCGGGCTTGTCCAGACCCATGCTGCGAGACATGGTCGAGCAAGATGGGATTTACCCCTCCGATCAGGAGAGATATGCTCTGGGACCCTCGCGTGATCCGACCAAGATAAGCATGACCATGTGACAAGGATTATGAGATAATCCGGTTAGTGGTCGGCATCACTGGAACGAGAAAGAGGTTGGGCTAGCACAAGGATGATAGACTCACCTTGAGCCCGACAACATATTGTGTGGCAAAGGGAACCGAAGTGTGACATGTTGTACAGGTTCGCCAACCGGCTTCATTATCTACTTGGTGGTGGCACGCCTTGCTAGAGGTCGCTACTAGACAAGCAAGTCGGAGGTGATCCGATCTGCGACCAAGCTGACTTGAACCTAAGGGGTTGCGCGCTTAAGGGAAGGAACCTGTGAGGCTGGATCCGACTCCAAGAGTCAGATGTGATCCTACTTGGACTAGGATCCAAGCTGAACATAATTTGGGCTATAGGATCCGTACGAGGCCCAAGTGTTGAGCCCATGATGGATGCCTATATATAGTGGAGGTGCGACACACTCAATCGGTTGATCGCTTCGGTGCCGTCACTAAGGCTTTGCATGTGTTGCTAGTAGCCACCTCCACTCACTGCTGATTGTGTGATCGGACCTAGCAGTCTACCGAGTGGTGTTCCTCTTGCATGCGAGAATACCGTTAGAGGTGGTGCACTTGCCCCGCTCCAGCGAACCTGTACGTGGGATCCGAAGACTGGTTGTTCTAGGAAGATCGAAGAGGAGGACACGGCTTCGGAGACACGCTGCCCCAACTCTACTTCAACTGCACGACACTACAACTCTTAGCATGTTCCTAGTTGTTCCGCATGTAGGAAAATTTTATTTTGCAGTCGATGCACCTAGTGTAGAACCCAACAGTGTTATCAGAGCCTCTGCTATTGGATTTGGATTCAGATCGGATGCATATTTGATATGTGGAGGCGGCAGATGAGATCTGTTGTCATTTATAAGATCGGCTATGTGCATGGTTGATGAGATCAATTGCACATGGGGATCGTTGTGGCTATGTTTTCTGTCAATCAGAATCGACGAGGTCGTGAAAAAACCTACCCCTACCAGTTGGTATCCGCAATTGGGGTTAATAGTGAAACGTGAATCCGAATCGGATTCACGATAATCCATCAGACCGCCGTATGCGTAGCGCTGTATATTTCGTACACGATCACTCAAACCGGTAGAATGCGATTCTATGCATAACTTTGTTTTGCAGGTTTGATGTGAATAGTATGGCTCATGTGTATGTGATGCATGTGTGTAAATTATACATGGCCTTCACATCATGATTTGCCAGCTGACAGGAGCTAAAGTGCTTTCATTATAATGTATAACGACCTGCTTGTCGACTTGTGATTCTCTGTAAAATTCATTACTAGTGGTAGTGGTTGGAGGACAGAGATCAAGTTCATGGTTTGGCGTCCCGGCGTGATGAACAAGATGGAGTTCCGGCTTGGTCATCGAAGTTGGAGCCGACCTGGAAGGACGTCCATGAAGGAGCCATCCTATTTCACAATATATGTTTATTTGTGATTGTTATGCTTCTTAGTTTTTATGCATGTTAAAATGGTAGGAAGATCCCTCGTTAATATCAAGCAAATTTCCATTCCCCATGTTGCACCTTTGCACATCAAGTATGTCTAGTAGTGGGCTTATTAAATTGGGGTGCTACTAGGTGTCCTTGAACTGGAGGGTTCGTATCAGACACGGACAAGCACGGCATCAAGCTAACTTGACAAGGCTATCAAAATGGTGTTGGGCCTTGTGGCAAAGGAGGCCGGGAGCCGGGGTATAAGATACCTACCCGGCCAACATGAGTCATATAGAAATACGATTAGCAAGGAGTTGCTTACCAGATAGGCACATTGACTAGTAGTGATGCTAAAGCTCACTAGTCGCATGCACTAGTCGGATCCTGAATCATTGAGAGTTTGCGGAGGGATGCCGACTTCAGTGGGAGTATTTTTGTTTGAGGCTTGAATTACTCTACATAAACACATTGCTTAGTGAATGCATAATTTTTTGTTGTAGATCAATGGCACCACCTGCTCAACCCAACTTTGCATTGAAATCAATTCTGGAAAAGGATAAACTGAATGGAACAAACTTTACCACTTGGTATAGAAATTTGAGAATTGTTCTCAAGCACGATAAAAAGGAACATGTTCTAGAGGATCCACTTCCAGAGGAACCTGCCGATAATGCTAATGCCACAACCAGGAATGCCTACCAGAAGCTCGTTGATGAATCAACGGAGATTAGCTGTCTGATGCTAGCTTGTATGGAGCCCGATTAGCAAAAGCATTTAAAAAACGTTGAGGCTTACGATATCGTTGGGTGTCTCAAGAGCATGTTTCAGACACAGGATAGGACCGAAAGGTTCAATGTTTGGCGATCCTTGATGGATTGGAAGCTAATCCACTAAGCCCGCATGTGATCAAGATGATCGGATACGTGCCAGCTTTGGATCGGTTAGGCTTCCCGCTCTTGGATGAGCTGGCTACAGATGCAGTTCTAGGTTCTCTTCCAGCTAGCTATGGGACGTTCATCTCGAACTATCATATGAACGACATGGATAAGAAGCTAACTGAATTGCATGGGATGCTCAAGGTGGCAGAGCAGGATATGAAGAAAGGCACGCACCAAGTGTTGATGGTGCAGAAATCGGCTAAGTTCAAGAAGAGTTGGTCCAAGAAGAAGGCAAAGGGCACGGAGAAGGTAACCTTCGCTACTGAGCCGAAGTCGGGACCGGACTCGAAGACCATTTGCTATCATTGCAAGGAACCTGGCCACTAGAAGAGGAACTATAGCAAGTGGCTTGCCAATCATGGCAAGAAGGCCAGAAATGCTTCTTCAGGCAAAGGTACACTTGTTACATATGTTATAGACATTTACCTTGCTGACATACCTAGTAGCTCTTGGGTATTTGATACCAGATCAGTTGTTCATATTTGAAACTCGATGCAGGGGCTGGTAAGAACTAGGTGTGTGGCACAAGGGGATATTGACATCAGGGTCGGCAACAAAGCAAGAGTTGCTGTATTGGAGGTCGGCACGATGCAGCTCCATCTTCCTTTCGGATTTTTTTTGGAATTGAATAATTGTTATTACAATCCAGCACTTAGGCGAAACGTTATTTCTGCCTCATGCTTGATGAGTCAGGGTTATGAATTCAATTTTGAGGACAATGGTTGTTCATTTTATTTGAATGGAATGTTCCACGGCTATGCACACATTGCTGATGGGCTTTTTATATTGAATCTTGAACAAGAACCGGTCCATAACATGAATGTCAAGAGGCATAAGCCTAATGAGATAAATCCGACATACTTCTAGCATTGCTGGCTTGGACACATTAGTCTGAAATGCATGAAGAAGCTCCATGATGATGGGCTCCTAACTTCATCCGACTTTGGGTCGTTTGAGACATGCGAATCATGCTTGCTCAGCAAGATGACCCTTTTGCAAAGAGTTGTGAGAGAGCGTCCGAGCTGTTGGAACTTATACACAACGACGTGCGTGGTCCAATGAGCACAACTGCCAGAGGCGGCTATCAATACTTCCTGCCTTTTACCGACGACTTGAGTAGATATGGATATATCTATTTGATGAGGCACAAGTCGAAAACTTTTAAAAAGTTCAAAGAGTTTCAGAATGAAGTTGAGAATCAGCTCGGCAAGACTATAAAGCTTCTGCGATCAGATCATGGAGGTGAGTTCATGAGCCAAGAGTTTGATGATTATCTGAAAAGCCAACGTATAGTACCTCAGCTCACACCTCCGGGTACGCCACAGAGAAACAGCGTGTCAGAAAGGAGGAATATGACCTTGTTGGACATGGTCCGGTCTATGATGAGCAAATCGGGTTTACCCTTCTCATTCTGGGGATACACTCTAGAAACTACAGCTTTCACACTTAACAGGGTACCATCAAAATCCGTAGACAAGACACCACATGAGATGTGGACCGGGGAAGAGTCCCAGTTTGTCTTTCTAAAGATTTGGGGTTGTGAAGCATTTGTCAAGCGACTTATGTTAGAAAAGCTTACACCCAAGTCGGATAAATGCATATTCGTGGGATATCCGAGGGAAACCATGGGATACAACTTCTACAACCGGGAAGAGAACAAAGCGTTTGTTGCTCAAAATAGGGTCTTCCTTGAGAAGAGTTTCTCAGTCGGGAAGCTAGTGGGAAGACGGTCCAACTCAAAGAAATTTGAGGACCACTCGGCTAGTGATGAGATCGTAATGGAGTTGGTCAGGGGACCCATAGTGGAGTCGGTGCCAGAACCATGAAGGTCGGAAAGATTGCATAGAGTGCATGATGTATTGTTGCTAGAAAGCGACGAGCCGGCGTATGTGGAAGCGATGGTGAGCCCAGATTCTGAGGCATGGCTAGAGGCCATGAGACCCGAGTTAAAGTCCATGGATGAAAATTAAGTCTGAGAAGTTCAAATGGGTCTTTAAGAAGAAAACTGACATGGATAGAAATGTTCAGATTCACTAAGCCATTGGTTGCAAATGGGTCTTTAAGAATAAAATCGACGTGGATGGAAATGTTCAGATCCACAAAGCTCGGTTTGTTGCTAAAGGTTACGGACAAGTTCAAGGATTTGACTATGATGAGACTTACTCACCGGTAGCGATGCTGAAGTTGGTGAGGATCGTACTAGCTATAGCTGCATAGTTCGATTACGAGATATGGCAGATGGATGTTAAAATGACTTTCCTTCATGGAAATTTAATTATGGAAGTGTATATGATACAATCCATGGGTTTTGTCGATCCGACTAGCGCTAGTAACGTATGCATGCTCAAGAGATCCATTTATGGGTTGAGGCAAGCATCTCAGAGCTGGAATATTCATTTTGTTGACGTCGTCACTGGTCTGGGTTTGATCAAAAGCGAAGAGGACGCTTGTTTATACAAGCAGTTAACTGGAAGCTTGGTAGTGTTTTTGATCCTGTATGTGGATGACATACTGCTGATCGGAAATGATGTTTTGATGTTGTACTCGGTCAAGGGGTCATTGAATGGCAAGTTTTCGATGAAGGACCTCGGTGAAGCAGTGTACATTTTAGGCATTAAGATCTATAGAGATAGATCGAGGAGGCTGCTTCAGCTTAAGCCAGAGCTACATAGACAAAGTGTTGAAACGGTTCAACATGAGTGAGGCCAAGAAAGGGTTCTTGCCAGTCTCACATGGTATAAGGCTAAGCGAGACTCAGCGTCCTTCGACATCTGATGAGCGAAGCAGGATGAGCAGGATTCCGTATGCCTCAGCAATCGAACCCATCATGTATGCCCTGATATGTACTCGGCCTAATGTTGCATTTGCAATAAGCTTAACAATCAGATACCAGGCAAACCCCGGTGAGAGTCACTGGGTGGCGGTGAAGAATATCCTAAAGTACCTGAAAAGGACTAAGGAAATGTTTCTAGTTTATGGAGGCGAGGGGGAGCTCTGCGTAAAGGGTTATGCCGATGCTAGTTTCCAAACCGATAGAGATGATTGTCAATCATAGTCCAGATTTGTGTATGTCACGAACGGAGGAGCAGTGAGCTGGACGAGTTCCAAGCAAGATACGGTGGTCGATTCTACCATAGAAGCCAAATACATTGTGGCTTGTGAAGCTACAAAGGAGGGTGTTTGAATTCGGAACTTTCTTGATGGTCTTGGTATTTTCCTAGCCTCAGTAAAACCATTGGACCTTTATTGTGATAATTCTCATGCCATCGCACAAGCCAAGGAGCCAAGGAACCACCACAACACCAGACACATAGATAAGAAATATCACTTGTTACGAAAGATCGTAAAGAGTGTTGATATAAAGTTATGCAAGATTCACACGGATGCGAATGTTGCAGATCCATTGACTAAGCCTCTTCCACAACCCAAGCATGAGGAGCACATTAGAGCTATGGGCATATGATGTCTATTTGATTGACTCTAGTGTAAGTGGGATATTATTGGAGATATGTGAGGGAGTCCTGGACTATGGGGTCCTCAGGCTGATGGCCAATCTCCCATGGGCCAGACTGATGGGCCGCTCTGGATCTATTGCTGGAAAGCTGAACTATGGGCAACTTCGTGTTCATGAAGGAAACCTCCGAAACCTTGGCATGTTTGTTCCCTGATGGTAACCATTGATGTGTAACCCTAGGTACCCCTGGTGTCTATATAAACCAAAGGGTTTAGTCCGTAGAGGCTAGAGAACCATCATCCTACTCATCTAGGGTTTAGTTCATCTGATCTCGTGGTAGATCAACTCTGTAATCCTCACATACACACATCAATACAATCAAGCATGACGTAGGGTTTTACCTCTTCGAGAGGGCCCGAACCTGGGTAAATACTGTCTCTGCGTTCCCTGTTCCCCATTGATCCAAGATCCACAGCTCGGGACCCCCTACCCGAGATCCACCGGTTTTGACACCGACATTGGTGCTTTCATTGAGAGTTTCGCTGTGGGATCACCAAAGGATCTATGGCTCGCTTAGTCATCAGCGATGGCATCTACTCCGGGGATATCTTCGTCCCCGGCTAGCTCTTCGCGTTCGGCAGCGTCATCCTACACGCCGATTCGTCCGGTCACCTCGACCAGATCGGCAGCTTTGCCCTAGAGCAGGAAATCAGGTTCAGCAACTTAGTGTATGCCGTTGATGCTCGGGGCGATCTGGTCTTTACTGGATTCTCAGCCCTGCTCGATGAGCCTAAAAATCCGGAAGCTTTGACTTCGAACCTTCTCCTCGACCCCATCTCCGGGTCCATCCTTACCTCGGATCTGGCTTTGAGCTCGGACCCGATGACAGTGTTCGAAAACTAGGGGTCAGCCTTGGCCGAACAATACGGCTATCTCCGAAAGACACCGGAAGACGAATCCGTCTGACCTCTCGCTATTAAACGGGATGCTGGTCCGGATCTAGACGATGAACATTACGGATGACCCGCCCTCGACCTATGCTCGGATCGGTCTTAAGGCAGGCCATGGGGAATGTTACGTCCCACCCACCGCCCACTTAGTAGCCACTGTCGAAGATTTAACCGACATGCTAGACTACGCTTCTGTGGAGGCCGATGACATGGATAAAGATGTTGATGTCACAACTTATACTGCTACCGCCCTTCCCACCACTGGACAATGGACAACCACCTCCACCTATGATGTCTATATGGTGGACACCCCCAACGATAAGGGAAATCACACCACTGGGAAAAATGGCGACGGCACCCCCCAGAAAGGATGGCGATAAGCCCGGCGAGGAGCCGCCCAAGCGCCAACGTCAGCGCAGACGATCCAAGGGGCGTAAGGGCAGGGAAAGCAACACGAGCATCAGGGAAAATGATACCCCGAATGATATGGAAGACCTCGGCGATCACACTGCCCCCGAGCAGCAACCCGATGGCTCGGAAGGGCACGAGGATCAGTATAACCCCGAGGACCTCAACGACTCCGAGGATAGAAACTACCTTCCTCTCTCCGAAGAGGAGGTTAGCATGAGAGCCGAGGATTTCATCGTCCCCGAAGACCCGCTGGATCAGGAACAATTCAAGCGGCAACTTATAGCCACTGCCCGAAGCTTGAAGAAGAAGCAGAAGCAACTAAAGCCGAACAAGATACTCTCAATGACAGATGGACGAAAGTCCTAACAGCCGAGGAAGGGTACGGCAATGAGCGGCAGGACCAAAACAAAAGATACCAACATAGACGTTTGCTACCGCAATTTGACGACGAGGCCCTTGAGCCCGCACCCCCTGACACACTCAGGTACACCAGCCTGACCGCCCCCCTCGAGGACGAGATAGGACGACTGGAGAGGCCGAAGATCCACCTGCACTCCCTCATAGGAGAGGCAAGGAGCCTATGTAGCCTAAGGACCCATATGACCTATGACACAACCTTGCCGCTAGAGCAGGTCATACAAGATCCATATATGGATCTAGAGGGTACACTCCCGCTAGACGGGACGGATACCAATCTTGGCGCGATAAAAATGATAGAGCCCAGGAGCAGCACCATGCCCAGATGATAGCCGATCTCCGACGCGACGTTGCCCAGGTCAGGGGCACCGCACACCCAATGTGCTTCACAGATGAGGTGATGCACCATCAGTTCCCCGAAGGGTTTAAACCCGTAAACATTGAACAATACGATGGGACATCATACCCGGCCGTATGAATCGAAGACTTCCTTCTCCACATCCATATGGCCCGGGGAGACAACCTCCATGCCATCAAATATCTACCACTCAAGCTCAAAGGACCGGCTAGGCATTGGCTGAATAGCCTCCTGATAACCCACCAGTATAGGGGATCGCAACAGTTTTCGAGGGTAGAGTATTCAACCCAAATTTATAGATTCGACACAAGGGGAGCCAAAGAATATTTGTAAGTATTAGCAGTTGAGTTGTCAATTCAACCACACATGGAGATTAAATATCTGCATCATGGTGATCAGTAGCACAGTAATATGATAATTTTGATAGTAGTGGTAACAGTAGCAGTAACTGTAACAGTGATAGCAATGATTTTGTAGCAAGTGTAACAGTAGCAATATCAATAGTAACTTAGCAAGAACAATATGTGGAAAATTCGTAGGCATTGAACGGTGAATTCATTGGATGATATTCATCATATAACAGTCATAACCTAGGGCGATACAAAACTAGCTCCAGTTCATAAATATAATGTAGGCATGTATTCCGTAAATAGTCATACGTGCTTATGGAAAAGAACTTGCATGACATCTTTTGTCCTACCCTCCCGTGGCAGTGGGGTTCATAAGGAAACTAAGGGATATTAAGGCCTCCTTTTAATAGAGAACCAGAATAAAGCATTAACACATAGTGAATATGTGAACTCCTCAAACTACGGTCATTACCGGAAAGTATCCCAATTACTGTCACACTGGGGTTTACGGATCATAACACGTAATAGGTGAATATGACATGCAAGATCGGATCTAGAACATAGATATAATGGTGAAAACATAACAGTTCAGATCTGAAATCATGGCACCCGGGCCCTAAATGACAAGCATAAGCATGGCAAAGTCATAACAACATCAATCTCAGAACATAGTGGATACTAGGGATCAAGCCCTAACAAAACTAACTCGATTACATAATGAATCTCATCCAATTCCTCACCGACCAGCGAGCCTACGAAGGAATTACTCACTCCTGGTGGGGAGCATCATGGAATTGGTGATGAAGGAGGGTTGGTGATGACGAAGACCGAAGACCCCCCTCTCCGGAGCCCCGAAGGGGCTCCAGATCTGGCCTCCCGATGAAGAACAGGAGGTGGCGGCGGCTCCGCATCGTGAAACGTGATGAAACTTCCTCCCTTATTTTTCTCTCTGAAAATAGGATTTTATAGCGTCGGAATTAGGGTCTGCGGGGCCACGAGGTGGGCACAACCCACCAGGGCGTGCCAGAGGGGGGGCGCCCTGGTGTCTTGTGCCCAGCCAGGGGCCCCCCTCTGGTGGTTCTTGGCTCCAATATTTTTCTTTTATTGTAAAAAAATTCTCCAAAAAGTTTCATTCCATTCCGAGAACTTCTATTTCTGCACAAAAACAACACCATGGTAATTCTGCTGAAAACAACGTCAATCCGGGTTAGTTTCATTCAAATCATGCAAATTAGAGTCCAAAACAAGATCAAAAGCGTTAGGAAAAGTATATACGACGGAGACGTATCACCTCCCCAAAACTCCATCGGGAGCTGGGAAGAGCTCGAGGATGCATTCCGAGCTAACTTTCAAGGCACCTGTGTTCGGCCTTCGAATGCCGATGACTTGAGCCACATTGGTCAAAAGCTCGGAGAGTCAGCCCGACAATTTTGGAATTGGTTTTTGACCAAAAAGAACCAGATCGTCGACTGTCCGGATGCTGAGGCAATAGCTGCCTTCAGATATAGCATCCAGGACGAATGGCTCACTCGCCAGCTCGGCCAAGATAAGCCAAAGACAATGTCAGCACTTGCCTCTCTCATGACCTGCTTTTGCACGGGCGGAGATAGTTGGTTAGCTCGTAGAAGCAACCACTCAGACAAACCCGACACCTCAGAAGTCCGGGACGGCAACGGGAAACCAAGGTGTAACAAGAACAAGCACCCGCACAACGGCGGTGAAGCCAAAGACACGGCAGTAAATGCCGGATTCAGCAACTCCAAATCAGGACCGCAGAAGAAGCCCTCTAAAGGAAACCGTGATGGCCCGACCGCGTTGGACAAGATCTTGGATAGACCCTGCCAGATCCACAACACCTCCGAGAAGCCCGCCAACCACACCAACCGCAATTGATGGGTGATTAAACAGGCCGGCAAGCTCACAGCCGAGGAGAAAGGAAAGGGCCCCCACAGCAAGGACGATGACGAGCCTCGCGGGCCGAACAATGGAGGCCAGAAACAATTCCCTCCTGAGCTAAAAACCGTGAACATGATTTATGCCACACACATACCCAAGAAGGAACTGAAGCGTGCACTCCAGGATGTCTACGCCCTAGAGCCGGTGGCCCTGAAATACAACCCATGGTCGGCTTACCCGATCACCATCGGCCGCAGAGACCATCTGACCAGTATCCATCACAAAGGAACGACGGCTCTGGTTCTGGACCCCATCGTGGATGGATACCACCTCACTAGAGTCCTTATGGACAGAGGCAGTAGCCTCAATCTGATTTACTCAGATACAGTGAGAAAAATGGGAATCAATCCATCAAGGATCAAACCTAGCAACGCCACCTTTAAAGGGGTAATTCCAGGCGTCGAAGCACGCTGCTCGGGCACCATCACTTTGGAAGTACTATTTGGCTCACCCGACAACTTCCGTAGCGAAGACTTGATCTTCGACATAGTCCCTTTTTGCAGCGGCTATCACGCACTTCTTGGTCGAACATCGTTCGCTCGCTTTAACGCCGTCCCCCACTACGCATATCTAAAGCTTAAGATGCATGGACCCAAGGGCGTCATCACCGTCAATGGTAACACCGAGCGCTCCCTCTGAAGTGAGGAGCACACAGCAGCTCTGGCAGCCGAAGTACAGACCTGCAAAGGGACACTAAAGACCCAGACTCACATCAAGGAGCTAGATGCACACAAAATAGCTCGAGCCACGGCACGACTCCTGGGGCCTTCAAGTGCTCACCCCAAATAGGGATACGCCCCTCAACACGGCTTTTTCAGCCGCAAAATATGTACTGTGGGTACACCACTTCATGCTTAAAATTCCATGGATAGATATGGGGGCCAAAAACCGAAGGGTCAAGTATTTGGCTCGACCAAATTGTGTCCAAAATGTCTTCGGACTACTATCAGGTACCATATAGTGCCCAACCAACGTAAAGCTAATATGTGACGGCAGATTCTCAAGACCCCTCCCTTAAGGGCTCCTCCGCCGATCTCCGTTTTTTCGGACTATGAAACCCTCCCCAGAGCGAAGGCGCAGACATGCAGCAGGGCGCAGTAGGGACGTCAAACCACTCATAGAGGCCCTGTGTAAACCTTTCCTCTGTCTTTCTTTCTATAAAGTATCTGTAACAGTTGCTTCGGTAGTTTGGATTGTATGGTTAGATGTCACGAGTTCATCGGAAATAAAGACCATTCTTTACGGTCCCATTGCAGTCATTTATGTTGTATAACTCTTTCCGCTCTTCGACGCCAAAACAAACTAGTTTGATACTTTTTTTAGATGCGATCAGCTAATAGACCGGGGACTCGACTATAAAACTCGCCCCAAGCATCATTCTGGCACTATTTGCTATCTCATGTGCTCGGCGTCTCGGATATTGCATTATATGAATCAGTTCCGAATTATGTCTTGGGTCAATAGTTGGGTTGCCTGGCTTCTGTGTTTACACTCTTACATTCCGCATGTTCGGCTAGGAGGGTAAAGGGAGAACCGCTGCGATTGTACTTCCAGCTTGCCTGGTTAAGTACCTCAGTGGAGAAAGCCGAAAACTCACTGTCATAATAAGCAAGAATTGGTCGGCGATCGGATGACAAGTGTTAAACTAAAAATCGATGGAGGTTCTGCCGTGTTATATGAAGGGTTTGTATTCACACACACCAAGTGATAATGGTTTCAACCTCGGCACACCCGAACATCACAAAACACTGGGGGCTAGTCACTAGCCCCCGCAGTCAAGCTCCTATGGCTAAGTGAAAGCACTAAAGCCACATAGTCTGCTTGCCTTGTTTCCCTTACACACTAGCGCCTCCGTCGTTTCCCTTACACACTACCGCCTCCGGGCACCGAGACGTCGGCTAAGGGTCATAGTGTGGAGGTCGAAACACCCCTTGTAGCATCTACAAGGGGGCTGAAGCCGACGACTGGTAACTTTCAGGTTAAAATGGCCGCACAGGAGTCAAAATAAACAAACAATGCATGATAAACCATGCAAAACAATGCATCATAAAGCACAAAGGTTTAACTATCATCAGATACATGATAGTATGCTCATTCATAAATTACATCTTTTTGGCACTGGGCCTCTATTGCCCGAGCACCATCCATTATGATGGGAAAATACTGCTCGGGGCGACTGTGCTCCTTCCCAGGAGGCTGGGGTCCAGTGGCCATCTCAGCTGGCTTGATCTTCGGCAATGCACCATGGTCTTCGCGAAGGCCATCTGAGCTCCCTCAATGCATACGGAGCGCTTCAGGATGTCAATCCGGGGTGCGGCGTCGCATAGTTTCAACACTAAGCCGAAGTAGCTGCTCGGCAGTGGCTCTGAAGGCCATAGCTTGACGCAGAGGTCCTTCATGGCCGGCTCCGCCATCCGATGCAACTCCATCAGTGTCTTCATCTGATTGTTGAGGAGGGGAGGGTGCTCGGGGGCTTGCAACTGCGCCCAAAATAGTTTCTATTCGACACGACCCTCATGGGACGCAAAGTGCCTTGCCGCACTCCTCGGAAGATCCGCAAAAGCGCCTGGGGAACGCCATACTTGCGTGAGTAAAGCAAACCTGTTACCACCAAAGACACATTGCAGTAAGTACGGCTTACCATCCGCAATCAGCTTGACCTTGCAGAGTTCTTCTTCATGGCCTCGCGCCTTCATCCGCTCCTCCTTGACTGCTGACTTCAACGAAGTCAGCTCGGAGGCCTGGTCCTTCCTTTTCTGCTCAAGGTCCTCACATTTTGTGATGCCATTCTTGAGCTCCTACTGCACCTCGACCACTCTGGCCTCGTACTTCTCACTAGCGGTCTTCACCATCTTCAGTTCGACGGCTGCTCGTTCGGCCGCCGCCTTCTGTTCTGCGGCCTCTTGCTTCTCCTTCTTCAGCTCGACCTTGAGGTTCTCGACCTTCGTGGTGATAGTTGTAGTTATATTGAGCACCCCGCGCTTAGGGATAAAGCCCGAATACCTCACTTGATGACGAAAACCATGGTATTAAACTGTCCAGTCCGGACTTACCTTGAGCTTCGTCGAACCGCTTGTTGAGAAGGTCGAGCTCCTCATCGGATCTGTTGAGCTTTTGACTCACCTCGGCCAGCTCCACGGCATTGGCGGCTGCCGCCGAAGATGAGGCCTACACAACAACTTATGCATGTCAGACTCCCGAGTTATTGATTTTTAGATCCTCTGCCAGGTTTTCTTCAATCCTGCCAGAGTCTCGGGGGCTACAATTCAGTTTTGCTATCATTAGTGTTTTTGAACTATTCAACCCCTGCTTGAGTTTTTAAACTCAAGCAGGGGTCGGGGGCTACTATATATGATGATTGCATAACCTCATAAAATAAATTCTCCTTGTAAAAGTGTATTACAGGATTTACCTTGAAGCTCGTCAAGAGGCTGCCAAAAGCCTCCTTTAGTCCGCTGTCAACGGACCGAATGCTTTGTAAAACTGCGCCCATCAGGGCGCGGTGTTCTTTGATGATGGAGGAGGTATTCAAAGCCTCCTCCATCACGGCCGGCCACCCAGTTTCGACCCGCTCTGCTACGGGTGTCACTGGTGGCGACACCTCGGCCCCACTTCGGTGGGCGCCGGAGTGGACGACTCTGGGGGCCTTGGGGGCTTTGGGACCGTCTTTGGAGAGAGCTTGGACCGACCGAGCCCCCTCCTCTTTGTTCGCTAGAAGGGATCCCCCCTCCTGGTCTTCGGCGACCGAGGTATTAACCTCGGCCATGATGTCATCACCCCCGCCCCCCGTGTTCGGCCCGGGAGGGGTCTTCTGAGACAACACCTCCCCGGTCTCCTCGGTGACCAGAGGGGGCGTGGTGCGTGATGTGGTCCCGTTCTCCACTAGCTCGGCTGACGGGGAATCCCCCACCGAAACTCGGTCAGTGGGGAGGTCGCGCGGTGGGCTACAACATCAAAACGTAATCACATGGTTAATGATGAACTTAATTTAACCGCTCGGAGGCGTCTTCGGATACATACCTCTGGGCGGGGGGCTTGACCCTGGGGTTCCTTTTGGGAACCTCTTAGGAAACCTCAGACTCCTCGGGGAGTCCAAGCGGTCATCGGACATGACTACCCTGGCCCTGCATTGCTTCTTCGGGGCAGGAGGAGGCTGTTCCTCCTCGGCGTCATCTAATTCCGCCCTCTTCCTTGTTCGGGTGGAGTCGCTCTCCTCCCCGTCCTCTCCCTGCTCACCCTCATGAGCGGAAGGGGCTTGAGTTTCCCCGGACTTAGCATCCGGGGGTCCTCTTGGGTGGAGGCCTTCTCGCCCCCCCCTCTTCTCGCTCTTCTTCTTCTTCGGCACCTTGTACGGCGCCACAACCAACATTTCCATCAGCAAGGCCATCCTGGGGCCCTCGGGCAGAGGGGCCGGGCCATCGATCCGCACGGCTTTCTCTAGCCAGCTCTGCGAATGCGGGGAAGAAAGGGTCAAGTTCCTTGTTAAAAGGTAATATCCGAACATAAGAGTAAAACTTTATTGTACCTCCCGAGGAGGGTGTGCAGCGTCGATGCTGATGTCTTCTTCCTTGGTCGGCATGTCCTTTTGGGGCTTGAACAGCACCTTCCATAGCTTGTCGTGGGTGGTGCAGTAGAAACAGAGCATGGTGGCAGGGTTTTCGGGCTTGTAGGACCACATTGGGGCGGCCCGATGTTGGCAAGGTAGGAGGCGGCGACGAAGCATGACCTGAACCACATTGGTTAGTTCAATTTTCTTCTTTACCATCTGGGAGATGCGCTTCTGCAGCGACTCCACCTCCGTTGGCAACCCCCAGTTGAGACCCTTCTTGGTCCAGGACACCAGCCTCGTGGGAGGTTCGGATCGGAATTCAGAGGTTGCTGCCTAGCCCACGCCGCGTGGTTCGGTGATAAAAAACCACTCTTTTTGCCAGATTTTGACGGTATCTATAAAGGTACCTTCTGGCCACTCAACTCGGGGGAGCTTGTTGATTATCGTCCCCCCACAGTCCGCCTGCTAGCCGCCGACTATCTTCGGCTTAACATTGAAGACCTTTAGCCACAAGCCGAAGTGTGGTTGGACCCGCAGAAAGGCCTCACAGATAACGATGAAGGCCGAAATATGCAAGAAGGAGTTCGGGGTGAGATCGTGAAAATCCAACCCATAGAAGAACATCAAACCCTAACAAAGGGGTGGAGCGGGAAGCCAAGTCCTCGGATGAAGTGGGGAACGAACACTACTCTTTCGCCTGGCCGGGATGTGGGGATGACCTAGCCCTCCTCCGAAGCACGGTGGGCTACATTGGCTGGAAGATAGCCGGCGCACTTCAGCTCCTGGATGTCGTCGTCGGTGATGCTGGAGGCCTCCCACTTGCCCTTGGAACCGGAGCCGGCCATGGCCGGATTGGGAGAGTGGCCTGAGAAGATTTGAAGGAGAAATGGATCTGGTCGCTCAGAGCTCAAGAGATTGGGAAGGCGATGGCAATGGTGGATCTGAGAAGCGTGTGGAGGCCTTGCTGGCTGTTTCCCTTTTATAAGCTGCCGTAATACCAAAAGCCCCTTTACTACGCCGCATACCTCGCCTCTTCCCGATATAATCATGTTGTTATGCATGCATGGGATAACCCAAATCATTGATCATATCCCTTACACAATGGGGCATGATCTCCATATTGATGGGATGTGCCAATGGAGGAACTGCCCCAAACCACGAATCGAGTTTTCATAACTGGTCAGTGGTTGTGGACGGCTATGACCTTTTGCCAAAAAGTTATCAGGCGAAGGCACTATTCACACTCGAGCTGTTGGCCTTCGAGGCTAAGTAGTACATACTGTTCGGAAATCGGGGCACAATCTGGATATTACATGGTCGGACTTGGCCGGGCAACCTTTGAAAGATCAGCTAAAGATAATTGCATACCTGGCATAAAATACCATGGAAGGGAGGAACTGGTCCACAAAGCCGATGATTCCCGCACATACCTCGGCTTTGAAGACTAGTTTTGGGGCTACTGAGGGAGTCCTGGACTGAGGGATCCATGGGATGATGGCAAATCTCCCGTGGGCCGGACTGATGAGCCGCTCTAGATCTATTGTTGGATGGCCGAACTATGGGCAACTTCGTGCTCAGGAAGGAAACCTCCGAAGCCTTGGTGTGTCCTCCAAGTCAATACAAGATAATTGGTATGTTTGTTCCCTGATGGTAACTGTTGATGTGTAACCCTAGGTACCCCTGGTGTCTATATAAACCAAAGGGTTTAGTCCATAGAGGCTAGAGAACCATCATCCTACTCATCTAGGGTTTAGTTCATCCGATCTCGTGGTAGATCAATGTTGTCGCTTGAAACTGCGTCGGTATTTCCCCAAAGAGGAAGCGATGATGCAGTACAACTATGGTAGGCATTTCCCTCAGTTATAAAACCAAGGTATCAATCCAGTAGGAGAACCAAGCAACACTATGTAAACGGTACCTGCACACAAAGAACAAATACTTGCAACCCGATGCGTATGAGGGGTTGTCAATCCCTACTGGGTAACGGCGCCAGAAATTGTCAAGTTGACGAGATAAAATTTGTGATAGATTGGATAAAAAGCTCTCGATAAAACGCGAAATAAAATAAGTAATAAAAAAGTGCAGCAAGGTATTTTTGGGTTTTTGGAATAATAGATATGAAAATAAAAGCGAATAAAAATAGATATCAAATCAAATATGATAAAGAATAGACCCGGGGGCCGTAGATTTCACTAGTGGCTTCTCTCAAGAAAATAGCACACAGTGGGTAAACAAATTACTGTTGGGCAATTGATAGAAGATTGAATAATAATGACGATATCTAAGGCGATGATCAATATATAGGCATCACGTCCAAGATTAGTAGACCGACTCCTGCCTGCATCTACTACTATTACTCCTCACATCGACCGCTATCCAGCATGCATCTAGTGTATTAAGTTCATGGAGAAATGGAGTAATGCAATAAGAACGATGACATGATGTAGATGAGATCTATTCAAGTAGCAATAGCCCCCATCTTGTTATCCTTAATAGCAATGATACATGCGTGTCTTGCTGCCCCTTCTGTCACTGGGAAAGAACACTGCAAGATCGAACCCATCCCAAAGCACCTCTTCCCATGGCAAGAAAAATCGATCTAGTTGGCCTAACTAAACCAAAGATTCGAAGAAGAAATACGAGGCTATAAATAATCATGCATATAAGAGATCAAAAGAACACTCAAATAATATTCATGGATATAGATCTGATCATAAACTCAAAGTTCATCGGATCCCAACAAACACACCGCAAAAAGGAGTTACATCAAATAGATCTCCAAGAGACCATTGTATTGAGAATAAAGAGAGAGAGAGGAAGCCATCTAGCTACTGCCTACGGACCCGTAGGTCTATGGTGAACTACTCACGCATCAACGGAGAGGCACCAATGAGGATGATGAACCCCTTCGTGATGGTGTCTAGATTGGATCTCGTGGTTCTGGAACTTGCAGCGACTGGAATTGTGTTTCGTCGACTGCCCTAGGGTTTCTGGAATATTTGGAAATTTATAGGGTGAAGAGGTGGTGCGGGAGGTCACCGAGGGGGGCACAACCGCCCTGGGCACGCCTGGGCCTCCTGGCGTGCCCTGGTGGGTTGTGCCCACCTCAGGCCTCCCTCTGGTACTTCTTTGGCCCACTAGGTGTCTTCTGGTCCAGAAAAAATCTCCAAAAAGTTTTGCTATGTTTGGACTGCGTTTGGTACTAATATTCTGCGAAGTAAAAAATAAGCAAAAAAACAGCAACTGGCACTGGGCACTATGTCAATAGGTTAGTCCCAAAAAAGGATATAAAGTTGCTATTAAATGATTGTAAAACATCCAGGAATGACAATATAACAGCATGGAACAAGCAAAAATTATAGATACGTTGGAGACGTATCAATCAACTCTGTGATCCTCATACACACATCAATACAATCAAGCATGACGTAGGGTTTTACCTCTTTGAGAGGGCCCGAAACTGGGTAAATACTATCTCTACATTCCCTGGTCCCCATTGATCCAAGATCCACAGCTCGGGACCCCCTACCCGAGATCCACCGGTTTTGACACCGACAATATGCCCTAGAGGCAATAATGTATGATGATATTTCCTATGTGTTTATGAATAAAGATAGTCCTTGGACATTATCAATGTTGTGTATCAACAAGTGCGTGGCTTGTTTGTGGGACTATACATTTTATGATGACTGTCCTAAAAAGGTCCCTAGTCGAAAAGGCTATGTGGATGCATAACTGACTAGACTAGTATATGACACGGTGGGTGGCTCGGTCTCACTAGCCATGGAGCATTGGATGCTAGCAGGATAATATGGACTCAGAAGGATCTGATCGGATTCAACATAGTCGGATCTGAGTCAAGATAAGGTCCGAGTTGGACAGACCCGACTATGAGACGCGGCGATAGGTCATCTGTGAGTCTCTAGTACAACAGACATTCTATGTATTAAGACCTGAGCTGGCGCATGTACTCGGGATGGTGACAGACCTGCTTTGGGCCGATCAAATGCTACTCTGTGACTAGGTAGTTAGAAAGGTAGATTTCAGGCTTGTCCAGACCCATGCTGTGAGACATGGTCGAGCAAGATGGGATTTGCCCCTCCGATCAAGAGACATATACTCTGGGTCCCTTGTTTAATCCGACCAAGATAAGCATGGCCATGCGACAAGGATTATGAGATAATCCGGTTAGTGGTCGGCATCACTGGAACGAGAAAGAGGTTAGGCTAGCACAAGGATGACAGACTCGCCTTGAGCTCAACAACATATATCATGTGACAAAGGGAACAGAAAGTGTGACATGTTGTATAGGTTCGCCAACCGTCTTCATTGTCTACTTGGTGGTTGGCACGCCTTGCTAGAGGCCGCTACCAGCCGAGCAAGTCGGAGGTGATCCGACCTACGACCAAGCCGACTTGAACGTAAGGGGTTGCACGTTTAAGGGAAGGAACCTGTGAGGCTGGATCCGACTCCATGAGTCAGATGTGACCCTACTCGGACTAGGATCCAGTCCGAACAGAATTTGGGCTTTACGATCCGTACAAGGTCCAAGTGTTGAGCCCACAGCGGATGCCTATATACATCATAGAGGTGCGGAACACTCATTCGGTTGATTGCTTATGCGTTGTCACTAGGGCTTTGCATGTGTTGCAAGTAGCCACCTCCACTCGCTGCCGACTATGTGATCAGACCTAGCAGTCGGTTGCATGATGTTCCTCCTGCACACACGGATACCGTTAGAGGTGGTGCGCTTGCACCGCCCTGGCGAACTTATACGTGGGATCCGACGACTGGCTATTCGAGGGAGATCGACATGGAGAAGACGAGTCCAGAGACGCGCTGCCCCAACTCTACTTTCACCGCACACCACTGCGCGTCTAGTGGTAACGATCCGTGATCCATCTCTTGTAGCATGTTCCTGGTTGTTCTCCGCATAGGAAAATTTTATTTTGCAGTTGATGCACCTAGCGTAGAACCCCATTCTCCTTCTATCCCCTTCTCCTTTTGGGCAGCAGGTGTTGCTGGTCTCTGTCGAGGCAGGGCCTCCATCCTTTTCATGGTCCCATTCAAAGCAAAGACCTATTCTTGCATACCATCAAACCTGGTGTTCAACTCTTCGTTCCACGCTCCCAATTGATCCAAATCCATCTTCATGGCCGCAACTTCCTGCACGTCGTCCTTTCTTCATGCGTCTTGGATTTCGCCATCAGGTCACAAGCTAGGTATGGAATTTTACCAGAGAACTCGTCCCGAAGACCCAAACCCTCCCTACTCGTGGCCTGCTACCGCCGCCTCATAGATGTGCCGGCGGAAGACACACGGGCCTGCCTGAGTTGCGGGATTTTACCTTCACAGCATTGTGTTGCAGCAACCGCACCCCTGCAACAGATCTGTGTCTAAACTGGTCTACCGCCACCGCTGTCACCTCCATGAGCTCCACGCCGTGAACATCAATGGCTACTGATGCCAATTGTCAAATCCTACCTGAGATCGACAACAGAAATTACTCCCGATGTGGAGCACCTGATATGATTTGGGATTTTTAGGTAGAAACCCTAGCTACGAAAGTAAGAACAAGATAAGCTAGGATAGAACTGTATTTCATTTCATGGCCAAAGCTCTTGGGCTTACTCATTGATATATTCTTACAGATAGGTGCCATACCAAATTTACACAGTTATTGCCTGGTTGTCACCAGCAGAGAAAGGCTATAGGACAGCAGTAATTCTAGATGATGGACTGTAGCCGTTGGATCACAAGATTGACTTGCAGCCGTAGGATCTTCATAGGCATTGCTCTGAACCGGTATATGCTAACTGAAGAAATTAACACCACTTCTGAATATTTAGACAGAAGATAGCCAGGTTCTGACAGACTGTCTTCCCCAGCCGCTGCGCGCCACAAAGCACATGTGCAACCCGCGTTGACTAGAGCCGCACCCTATGGGAGCTTCGTCGGCCGTGGTTCCAAGTCTGGGTCGCGCATCATAGTTTTTATCCTAGTGAGATGTTTGCTTGTACCACTTCTTCGTTTAGAGTGATTGAGCCACCCAATTTTTTGGTTCTGTACCCGTACTAAATTATGTTTAATTGAGGTTCTGTTTGACATAAATGGCAATTTAAATTGTGTTCACATGGAAAATTTTCCATGAGTTTGTGGAAAAACAAAACAAATCCTGCTAAATTTGCCTTGTGTCCAGTATAATTTTGGCCTTCATGACTTGCAAAATGTCTTTTCCCTACATTTTGCCATGATATAGATTACAATTTTTCATGAACTTGTCATAAGACCAGTACATAGAACTCTTACCATGATTCACGAATCAATTTTTTCTTGTGATGCTTATTTGCCATTAGAAGGCTTGTGATGCTCATTTGCCATTCGAAGGCTGAGTCCAATCAGGGTTAGTGACTTCTTCAACAATGTCACAGCTACAGAGTTGCCAAACTGTTCAAAGGTGTATAATTTCAGATGCTTTTGGATCAACAAAATAAGATTTTACCATGACCGCACACAAGTTTATATGGTCCCATCTTAGAACTGAGAGAATTTTCCATGCTGAAAAGATGGTATCATATGGCAAATTTGCCATGATTTTTTGCTTTTTTGCCATTTTGTCCAGTATGATTTTTTGTCAATTTTTGCCATGATCATATTAGTTGCTATGTGAATTCATTTTTTGTACAAACACACATACTTGTAATGAACATTTACAAATTTCTTTCCCATTTCTTGCCATGAACTACATTGCCAATTATATAATTGCCATGACTGTTAAGGGCAAAAAACTTTAGGTAAAACTGCCTTGTTGTTTTCAAACAATTATCATTTACAGATATATGAACTGTTACTAAACTTGCCACCTGACCTTTTTACTAATGTTTTGCTAAATTGCCCTGAATTTAGATAGTTCCTCTATTTATTTTTCTTCTGCCATGTTTTGGCATGCTATTTTTGGGTAGATGATGTTTTTTGGGAAGTTTATCTAAATTCATGGTAAAATGTTGACTACACATAATTTAGACAGTTTCTCTAAATTGCCATCTGACCTTTTTCTTGTGCACTCTGATCACATGGCAAATTCCAGTGTTCATATTTTCTTGTGCATTCTGATCACATGGCAAATTCATAACATTTTTGTCTTGCCAACATGGCAATTTTAGCTTTTTTTTTCTCACACTCTCATGGCAAAATTCTTTAATTCCAATGTTCAAAAACATGGCAAACTTGCCATGGCAACTTAAGGTGTTCAATTTTTTGGCAACCTAGGATGTTAAGATGGCAAAACTTGCCATGGCAACTAAAATCAGTAAATTTAAAGATGTGTTTTTTGCCATGGCAAAACCAAAAGCATGTGTTGCCATGAATCTTTGTGTCTTTTTCCATGTCCATCCGAAGAATGTTGCCATGCCAATTGCACATTAGTTTTGATAACATGGCAAGTTTGATCTTTCAAATTTATATTGCCATGGAAAAAAGTTTTGATCCTTTGAGATTTCTTTTGCAAGGGATGGCAAACTACTTCATTTTTGTAACATGGTAGATTTTTCCTTTCAAATTTGCCATGGCAATATTTCTTTTGTTTTTGCCATGGCAATTTTTTGCATTAATTGAACATGGGTCAAATGTATATTATTTATTTTTTCTCTAACATGGGAAATTTCAGTCATTTAACCATGGCAAATTTAGTTATAGGACCACAAAAATTTCTTTAGTTTCACTTAAAACAGCCATGCTATCTTCTTTCTCTAGCAAGGCATTTTTATTTTTAACATTGGTGAAAATTTTCATAACATGGCAAAGTTTTGCTTTCAAATTTTGCCATGGCAATTTTTCTTTTGTTTTGCCATGGCAATTTTTTTTTGCATTCATTGACATGGGTCAAATGGATATTATTTTCTTTTTTCTCTGACATGGGCCATTTCAGTTATTTGACCATGCCAAATTAAGTTTTTGGATTGCAGAAAATTCTTTCAATTTTGACCATGGCAAATCTAGATTGTCGATCGTGGCAATTTCAGTTATTTGACCATGGAAAATTCTATTTTTTTGGATCACGACAAATTCTCTTCAATTTTTAACCATGACAAATCTAGATTGTGGGTCACGACAGTTATTTCAGCATGGAAAATTTAGTTTTTGGACCATGAAAAATTCTTTCATTTCTGGACCATGGCAAATGCAGATTGTGGATCATGACAATTTCAGTTATTTGACCATGGCAAATTTAGTTTTTGAACTGTGGCAAATTCTTTAATTCTGACCATAAAAAATTTAGATTGTGTATCATGGCAATTTCAGTTATTGACCACGAAAAATCTAGTTTTTGTACCATGACTATTTCATTTTTTAATTGATCATAAAAAAATAGTATGTCATGCATGGCACGAAGGGTTCATTTGTTTTGATCCCTTGAGGTTTGTTTTGCGAGGCATGTCAAACTCTTCTGTTTTCATGGAAAAACTTGCCATGCCAATTTTTTCTTTTGTTTTTGCCATGGCAAATTTTTGCATTCATTGACATGGGTCAAATGTACATTATTATTTTTTTCTCTAACATGGGAAATTTTAGTTATTTCACCATGGCAAATTTAGTTTTTGCCATGGCAATTTCATGAAATTCGATCTACATAATATGGCAGATTTTTGTGAAATGAGTGGACTAATCACATGACAATTTGTATGTATTTTTGTTCTAAGACTTGCTAAATTCACCTTTTGTTTTTGATATGTCATTTTCATGAAATTGATCTACCTAATATGACAATTTTTCTGAAAATGAATGACCTAATTAAATGGCATTGTGTATGGATTTTCATGTCCTTTAGGAAATGGCAAATTTCACATACATGGCAATTTTACTTTTTAACATACATGGCAAATGCACTTTTTTGTATGTAGAATTGGTAGTCTTTCCTATATTTGACCAATGGAAAATTTTATGGTAATTTTCTTTTTCGTAAGTCCTGACAAATGGGAAATCATTGCATTTTTACTAGGTGTTTTTTTTGTTCATCTACCTTTTTTGCTATATGCTTTGTGTTCACTTACCTACATTTTTGGTGCGTAGACCAATAACACACAGTGGTACCTTAGTCTAGGTACCAATAGTGCCATTTTTTGCCATATTTTCAAATTTAAATTTCTTACTAGCCTTTTGAGTTCCATATCATCGAAAAATTTCCATGCTCAATTTGTCATTAAGTGTGTTTTTACATCATGGCAAATTTTGAACCTTTTGTATTATAATTTTAATTTTCTTACATATATGGTAATTTTATTCACTAGAGCATGTCAATTTTTTTGTAGCATGGCATTGTTGCTATGGCAATTTCATAGATAATTCAAAGAGATCAACTTTTTTAGTTTTGTCGTGATGTAGGAGTAGTATTTTTGCTATGACTTGTCTAATTGCCGTGATACAAGTAGTATCTATATTTCATTTGCCATGGTGTACAGAGCTAATTTTGCCATGTCCATATGTTTTGGAATTTTTTTTTGTCATGCCAAATTTAAGAACAACATGTTCAATAACATGGCAAATTCACTTTTATAACATGGCGGATCTAGTTTTTTACATGGCACATCTAACTACTATACCCACATTGTTTACCTTTGAGAGAAGTGTTTAGGAGGTCAATATCGGGGAAATTTCACTTTTTTGGACCATGGCAAATTTTCATTTCTTTTCAACCATGGCCAAATTTACTTTTTTATGGCAAATTTTATAATATTTTGGCATGTCTGATCTTCCTATACTGCCATGGCTACTTTACTATAACATACACGACAAATTTTATTTTAGGCGCTCATGGCAAATTTCTACTTTCTATTTTTTGGCACGACTTACTCTTTATGGACAATGGCAAACGTAGTTAATTTGCCATCGCAAATTTTTACTATAAAGCCCATATTTTTTTTGTTGTGACTAATATAAGCCCAGTTTGTGATTTTTATGAACAATGCCAAATTGTAGTAAGAGTCTAGGCTTTCTTTTGTGTCACTATTGGGCTTTTTTTTTCCTTTTCTTTTTTTATATGGAAAAGGCCTATAGGGGCGATTTGTGTGTGCGTTCGGGCTGTGGGGCTTTTCCTTGAACGAAATTGTTCAGTGGAGTTGATCACTCATACCGAATGACTTGTTCGGTCTGGGAGTCCCCCGACCGAACGTGTGGGCATTATCGGCGTCCTAGCCTTATCCCTTCTCTCATTCCCCCTCCCACTCACTCCCTGTTGGTCTGGTTGTCGCCTCATCACTGTTCTTGTCCGTGACAAGCAAGGTTTAGCAGAGGATAAGGAGGTTGTTGGAGGCAAAGGAGAAGGGGGAGTGGTTGGTCTTCCCGGTGGAAGAGGCGACGACATTCCTAGTCCTCTACCGTCCCTTTTCATTGATAGATGTTGTTGCACAAGACAAGTCCAATGAAATGAAAATTGTATCAATTACAAGAGCACGTGCAAAAGGTACTAGAACAACATGTGAATACCACTCTTAGTTGAATATTTATTTGTGTTAATTAGTATTTTACACTGCCTAAGTATGTATGATCAGATTTGAAGAGGAGACAAGCTTAGCATGTGGAGATAAAGAATTGCGGAAAGAAGAACTCAGATTTGAAGAGGAGACAAGCTTGGCACGTGGAGATGAAGAATTGCGGAAAGAAGAACACCTACTGATGTCTAAGGTCAGCAAGTGTGCGAGGGAGGATAGGGGGGGTAGGCGCACCACATAAAGAGCAACAATCGTACACCATATTCGGATTGACTGCTAAGAGGTCCGAAATTGAACTAAGTGCAACATCCATACACGTGCTTCAAGTAAGGCATATAAATACAATTTAGAAAGCTTGATTTGTGTACTTTCCAAGCTGTATACTCGTAACATTCGACTCCAATCCTATGTTGGACGTCCAAGAGTCTTTATATACCCTTGTAATTCGTGGCTTTGAGGGTTAGATCACATTACACCTAAAACTAGAACTTTTGCTGAATTGGTGTAAGCATTCATTAAAATCATATATTCCTACTTGCATCGACCAAGGATATGACCAACTCCAAGTTTGTTTCGATCTAGAGCTTACTACTGCAAGTCAAGTGTAAAAAGTCATTCCACTAGGAATTGGTAGACTGCAAACCACTTCATGGTCGGTGGCTACATGCACAAGTGTGTAGTGTTGTGAATATTCATAGGATTGAAGATCCGTCGCATTGACAATGGGAGAACATCTAGAGAGTTTGTGAGTGTCTCAAAAATTACCCAGCAAGTTCATCATCGGCACCATCGGCTCACTGAGAAGATCAGGCAACCCCATATCATCTTGGTATCTGATTCTAGCATTTACTCTATGAGCATCCATTTTTCGCCATAACCTAGCATTGGTTCCAAGTTTTAGCTGGTGGTCATAGTCTTTTATTTGTGTAACTTATTTTCTTACCCTGACCCATAGTAGATTGTCTAGGATTTTCGTTCTCAAGTTGGAGTCATTTGGTTTATGTCAAGTCGGTTCATCGGAGTCAGTTGTTGAAATCCAAAATTAAAGTCTCTTGGCTCTCTTCACCCTTTCTCGTAAACAGATTTAGATTGTTTAGGTTACCAATCCAAATCAGTTAGTGTTTCCGTTTGTTAACCATAGTCAGCCTTTCTTTTGCGTAGCACTTTCCTATCAAGGCTAGCATACTTCCTACTCAACGGGCTAGTCACATAAGACTTTTTGTAAGTACATCCTTTAGTTTGGCAAGTTCAGATCGGTCACTTTTTGCTCAAGTTGAAAAAAGAAAAAGAAAAGATAAAAAACAGAAATAGAAAAGGGAAGAAAGGAAAAAGAAATGAGGTGAGAGAAAGTTGAATATAGTGCACGCACAAGTTGAATAATGTTCTGGTTACTTTGTTTCAGTAATTTTTCCATGTTCATTGCAATAGTAGATTGAGCAATCTTATGCATGCATAACTTGAGTCTTTGCTAGCGTCTCTTCCCGTGCAATTGCAACACGGGCATTACTCCGACATACCTCAATTGTGCTCATTTTTAGAGTTGCATTTACCCCATTTTATCACCACCGTTTGTGTTTCCCGTGTGTTTTTTGTCATACAATCAACAATACGATTTGTGAATTGCTGTTATTAGGTATGTCATGTGATAGTTTTCACCCTCAGTATTCATTATATCACATTCATGCATGTTCTGCCCATACAAGTTGGTAAGCTTTTCTAATTCACTTTAGAATGGTATGATACCTTGTTTCTTCCAGTTTTGAGTGAGTTGAGAGTTCTCACATATATCCTAATTTTTGTGCATACTAATCATGCCCGAGTGAGGCTATCGATGTGAAACAAAAAGGATCCTACTTCATTGGTGCATTGGAATGAATATGAAGCTCATGGTGATCATCTTCAGTGAGAAATTCGGTGTGCAACCAATCCTATACATGAGAATGTGCTTAATGTGGAGTTGGACCTCAAGGATGGCACTGGAACCATCACAAAAACACAACACCAAGTTACTGATATTTAGGGGGCCCTTCACGCTTTGCAACAAGCTTTGGCTATGTTGTAACAGTCCGTTGATTGCCAACAAAATCAGCAACATCATGATGATGGTGAAGCTAGTTTTCAAGGTGGTAATTGTGGTGCTGTAGCTACTAATGTTGGTAATGTTGAAACTGCTGCATCTCACCCTTCATGAGTATAGGAAGCTGATCGCGACCGGTATGCTCAACACAAGCCGGTTGTTGCTGGCCAAGATGGTGGCCATGGCGGTGGTCGTGCTTGTGCCATGCCTGTAGGCCGTGATTTTGCTCCTCTCGGTGCATCATCGATATGATGACGATGATGTTTGTAATGATCTACATTTTCAAGTTATGGTCTGTATGTGTCTCTTTGCTAGCCCCTAGATCGAATCACTGTCTTTGTGTGTTTGTCGGTGATTTTTTAGAAAAAATAGTCTTATGGACTCTAGCCATAGGCTAGCCAAATAAATAGTCTTACATAAGCAAATAGAGTTCTCTAATAGTGGAAACGAAAGCAAATCTAGGATAGTTGTCTTGTTAAGGCTCCATCAACACCACGGAGAAGCATGTCGAGTCGAGGCATGAAACCTACTTAAGTCACTCCTCATAATAGTAACCTGCAATATGATACATTACAACCACTAGGGTAAATAAATTGAATGTATTGGCAAGTTTTCAAAGTTTTATATAAGCCTATCTCACCTACTTGCATCTGTGGGGTAAGTGGAGTTTAAGGCTATTTTCAGAGAATAGGTTTTTTCCAACTTGTAATAGGCGGTCTACTCTACATCAGCAATACATGGGTTAACTACATCACACAATTTCCCTAGACTAGATCCGCTGGTTAGCCCATCGCCTCACACCACACCCAGGACCATTGGTAGTCATATTCCCTTGGTTCAACCCATCAAATTTTAATTAAGAAGAGGTGATGAGATTAAGCTGACAGTTCTTGGCAAAGTTGCTCATAGTTGTCCATAACGGGGACACAAATCATGATTAGATTTTACACTCTATAGAGGTTTCTATACTTTACCCGTGAGACATATTCACACCCTTCTGCTACTAAACTTCTCTTGTGAAGTAGTTAGGTAGAACAAGATGATACTCTTGGGAAGTAGTAGCCCACATCCCTAGGCAGACCCAATCCAACCTACACACTAACATTTGCTGGTTACCAGAGGGGTTCCCATAACTTAGTTGGTTAAGACAGAGGTCATATTGACTCACAATTACACATGTAAGCTACTCAACTTTGAACTTGTACACTCCCTTTGAGCCTGGGCGGTCACCCACAAGTTAACATCCTAGTGGGTAAACCATAGACAATGGCCCGCTGGATCCACTCAACATTCAACCAACCAAGCAAATCCGAAGTACCACCAAGGTGATTCATTAATTAGTTGTCGTTAGGTAGTCAAACATAAAGTAACCTTATCTTGAATGATGATCCCAACCTAGTTAAATAATAGCTAAGCAATACTACATGATGGTTAGAAGGTCAGGGTAAAGGATCCTATGTTTCATCTACTAGGTGTTAGTGTAACAAAAATAGGATAAGCCTAAGCTCACACTCCTAATGTCATTCTATGATGCATAGTAAAATATTGGGTGTTTTTGATCAAGTGAAAACTTGCCGCCATAAGGTGCATAGGGTTTGGTTGAAATGTGTTTAAATTCATTTGTCCTAAGCTGGTTTGAGTTTGAATTTGTTCTCCCCTAATAAGAATTAGAGGGTTTTAATTTAAGTCTCGACTAGACCTTATTGAATTCAACTAAGTTTGGTTTTGAGTTTCATTAGGTTTGAACTAATGTTTGAATTCAATTTGGTTTGAATCTAACTAGATTTTGTTTTCAACTAGGTTAGAGTTTTAGAATTCATTTGCAAAAGGTTTCATCTAATTTTCAACTACATTTTGCTCTCTAGTTTTATTTTCAGTTAAACTAAATTCAAATGAATTTTGAATTGCTAAATTCAAGTATAATCCAAAATGTTTTCCAAAGTTTCATTTAAGTTTCAAAAATAATTTGCACAAGAGTTTATTCCAATTAAACCTATAGTTTTAAATTTATAACCAACGTAAGTTTGAAATAATTTGAGTTTTACTTTTGTTTTAAGCTACAATTAATTATCATAAAAAGTATTTTAAAAATGTGAACTACTAAATGTTCTGTTAATAGTATGTTTCAAAATATTAAATCTGCAAAAAGAAACACTTAATTTGTATTTGTAAAAAAATGCAAGTTATGCCTAATTTAAGTTTAAACTAGTTTTATTTAAATTTAAATATTTAAATTTTGTTTCATAAATGCTATAAAAAGGTTATTCCCTAAGGATCATTTTGCAAAATGATTCACGTAATTTGGACTTATAGGTAAAAAGTTAGGATGTTTTGAAGTTTTAGGGGCTTTGAATTAACGGAATTTGTTTTAGTTCGATTTACAGGACAGCTGGCGCCTCTAAATGGATGATACCATTTCAGTGTTCGAATAAACACAACCGTTGGATTTAAAGTGATCTAGACGGTCTAGATCAAACATACTGAGTCATCTAATCTAACGCGTTCAATCAAGATCTAATAGCTGAGAACTGATCCGAGGCTCACCGGACGTCTAGGTTGTTGGAAATTTTGCCGGAATCATCAGGGATAATGGGGCTACTTCGGACGTGGACAAACTCGACGCTCCCATGGTCTCTGGCGATGGCGAGGTGGTTGACGGGGTGCGGACGAAGGCAACAAAGCTTCTGGTGGCCATGGCAGGTCCTAGGGTGGAGAGACGGTGTTGGAGGCTCGCCGGAGTTGAGGAAGGCGGCGGTTTTCTTTAGGTGTTGATGGCGTGCTTGTTTCTGGGCCATTTCGGATGAACCAAAAGGCCAGAGTGATGTGCGTGTGCACGGGAAATCAAATGGACAAGGTGCACATGTCAGAAGGTCAAGGAGCTCACCGGAGACATGTCATCGGCAGCGGCGAGGCTCAGGTGTCGATGAAATTGATGCTCCAGTGGTCGTTGGTTGTGCGGGTGATGTCCAGGAGATGCGTCAGTTATCGTGGAGTGTAACACTGGTCGTTGGTGGTCGAATGGGTAGTTGGGCTTGCCAGAATCTTGTTGGAGATCTCGCGGGCAGTAGCAGATGCGGTGGTGTTGCTGCGAGTAGCCCGGCAGCACTTGGTTGAAATTGGGAGAGTGGTTTGAGAGAGAGAAAGGGCCGAGGTATTTATAGGATGGGGCTATGAGGTCATTTGCGTACACGAACCACATGAACGCAAGGTCGTGGTGATTGGGGGGCTCTGTGTCGTGATCACAGCTATTGCGGGCTAGAGATTGAAGGCGATGAAGTGGCCTGATGAGTGGGTCCCGATGTTAGTGAGGGAGTGAGTGAGAGAGAGAGAGCACGTGGGTGCAACGGTGGCCGCGCGATCTCGTACGGGCGGCTGGGATTAGGTCCATGCGTACCATTTCATTTTTTTCTTCTCTTGCGGGCACACATACGCGCGTACGTTGGGTTGGCTAGCTCCGCTGGCCTAGCTCGCCGTTGGAGTTTTTTCTTTCTTCTTCTTTCTTCTTTATCTCTTCTCTTTTTTGTTTTTTTTCTTTTCTGTTTTTCTTTTAAGCCAGGATTTACGTATAGTTTGAATTGCCCAAATTCAAACTACTTTCAAACCTTTGAACACACAAGAAAACAGGGCAAATATGAATCATAGGAAATTACTTTCCTGCTCTTATGCAATTTTGAAACAAAAATTATGGAAAAGAAAAATCATTATGGCCTTTAATTAATCCCCGTTTAACTTGAGGTTTAAGAATGGGTCAAGTTGATCTTTCAAACACCAAATATGCACTGATATCATGATTCCAATGCTTATATTTGCACATCCTAAATTTGAATTTTTTTGGGATGTGACAATGTTTTTGCACAACCAGCCAGCCTTAATGATGATGGGCTTGGCAAACCGAAATTCATCATACCCAAGTTTGTTGGTTCTACTCATGTTGAAGAGTACCTCAATTGGGAGCCGAAGTTGAAAAAATTGTGGCACGTTCATGAGTACACCGAGGAAAGAAAAATAAAACTTTTACCTTTTGAATTTGATGACTATGCTTTGTTTTGGTGGGTTAATATTGTACAGTCTAGAATCAAAGATGGTGAACATCCCATTGTTACATGGAGAACTATGAAGGAAGATATGCTTGCTCGCTTTATTCCATGCAATTATATTCGTTCTTTCTAGGATAGATTGCAGAATTTGAGGCAAGACATTTCTTCTGTGGATAACTATTTTCTGGAGATGGAGCTTATTGTGCAGCACGCTAGAGATCGTGAAGAACGCGAACAAACAATGTAGCAATTTCTCTCTGGCCGAACTCTAACATCAATCATATTGTCGGCTTCACCAATATTTTAAAATGACAGATTTGTTGCACTAAGCACGTGATGGTGAATTACATATGGCTAAGGATGCCAAGTTTGCACCTCTCTCCACAATGAGTAGAGTTTGTTTTACACCAGGGACAACAGCTAGTGCCACTTTTGATTTCCATGATAACGCTTCTTCCAAACCAGATCCAGTGATCTCCAATGCGAAGAAAAAAAGACCTTCTACTAGTGCTGATGGTTCTACTAATTCTACGACAAGAAATAGGGATATGAGTTATCATACATGTGGTAGCAGGGGTCACTTCAAGAAGGATTGTCCCAATAAAAAGGTTATGGTCATTAACGAGGAAATAGGGGAGTATGAAACCGACGATGACGCTGATCCTGATTCTCAAATTTGGGAGGAAGATGAAGATGGTACAATAGATGCTTACGCTACACTCTACCCTACAATTGTTTGCTTGCCCAAAGTGCTTAGTGTTATTCATATCTCCGATTTTCTGAAGATTAGCGGTGCCAAGCATGCAAAGTTATAATTGGTGGTCGTAGTTGTCACAATTTGGCTAGTAAAGAGTTATGCCAAAAGCCGAAACTGAAATATATAATGCACCCCAGTCCATATTTTATTCAGTGGCTAGGTGATAGTGGAGAGATGAAGATCAGCCACATGGTTGATAACCCACAAGTATAGGGGATCATAACAATTTTCGAGGCTAGAGTATTCAACCCAAATTTATTGATTCGACACAAGGGGAGTCAAAGAATATTTGCAAGTATTAGCAGTTGAGTTGTCAATTCAACCACACCTGGTGAACTAAATATCTCCAGCAGAGTGATCAGTAGCACAGTAATATGATAGTTTGATAGCGGTAGTAGTAATAGCAATAGTAGCGGTAACAGTAACATTAGTAGTTTAATAGTGATTGTAATAGCAGCAACAACAACAGTAGTAACTTAGCAAAATCAGTATGCAAAAGTCGTAGGCATTGGATTAGTGATGGATAATATGTTGGATGACATTCATCATATAATAGTCACAACCTAGTGCGACATAGAACTAGCTCCAATTCATCAATGCAATGTAGGCATGTATTTCGTATATAGTCATACGCGCTTGCGATAAGAACTTGCATGACATCTTTTGTCCTACCCTCCCGTGGCAGTGGGGTCCATAAGGAAACTAAGGGTTATTAAGGCCTCCTTTCAATAGAGAACCGGAACAAAGCATTAACACATAGTGAATACATGAACTCCTCAAACTACGGTAATCACGGGAAAAATCCCAATTATTGTCACTTTGGGGTATGCTGATCATAACACGTAATAGGTGCGTATAACTTCCAAGATAGGATCAAGAAAACAAATATATTCATGAAAACATAAAGGGTTCAAATATGAAATCATGGCACTCGGGCCCTAATGACAAGCATTAAGCATAGTGAAGTCATAAAAACATCAATCTCAGAACATAGTGGATACTAGGGATCAAGCCATAACAAATTGACTCGATTACATGATAAATCTCATCCAACCCCATCACCGTCCAGCAAGCCTACGAAGGAATTACTCACTCCGGGTGGTGAGCATCATGAAATTGATGACGAAGAAGGGTTGGTGATTATGATGGCGACGAACCCCCCCCCCTCTTCGTAGCCCTGAATGGACTCCAGATCTGGCCTCCCGATGAAGAACAAGAGGTGGCCGTGGCTCCATATCGTAAACCATGATGAAACTTTTTCCCTTATTTTTTTCTCGGGAAATAGGAATTTATAGACTTGAGTTTAGGGTCAACGGAGCCACGTGGGCCCCATGATGTACCAAGGCGCGCCCAGGGGGGTGGGCGCGTCTAGGTGGCTTGTGGGCCACTGGGGGCTCCCCTCCTGCGGATCTTTTCTCCAGTATTTTTTATTTATTCCAAAAAAATCTTGATGCAGAGCATCCTACAGTCATCCCCATGGACCTACCACCGTCTCACCAAGTGCCAAGAAGACCTATGACACGAGCACGAGTAATAGAGGCAAGGGTGTCCCGATCTTTCGATGAGATGATAGCTATCATTTTTGGTGGAGTAGACTTTGACGATCCGACTACGAACGTGCGAGGACGTCGCGCCTTAGCAATCGCTAAACCAACTTCGAGAGGTTATTGACCACGCCGGAGCACAATCAACCTGACCACGAGGGTCTATCTCCTGCAAGCGAAGAACAAGCAAGAAACTAAGATTTGCAATCTGGATATTGCGAATATAAGATGAAAGCTTTATTGATCAAGGTGGGGTTCTGTGACGTCTTGGTCTGGTCGTTGAACACAAACGAAGTACGCGAAGTTGCAGCTATGGCAAACTTTTAATCTAAACAAAACCCAAAGTCTAAACGGTGCCCTAAGGGCTGTATATATGGAGGAAGAGGGGGGGATTTCGTGGCCCTTGAAGGAGGGGTCCGAAACCAACCCTATCTCTTGTTTCCCCACACATACGGACTCTAAAAACAGCCTATACTCAAGTATTTCGAAATTACATGGGCCTGGCCCAATAATAAGGTGACACAGCACCTATGATAGCCTCTGGACGAAATTTATGAAGAGGCATCTTGTATATTTCGTCCAAGGCTTCATGCACTCATTATGGTGGCTTCAAAGTCCTGAAATCATCACTTGTAACTCCGTTCTTGTTCCCCTTGCGCATGCCATCATATCCATGCTTGAACTTGCTCCAAGGTTCCTCTTTCTTGTCCAAGCTAGGCCCTTCATTTGTAAGCAAAACAAATGTATCCAATTTAGGCAGCATCATATTCTCATGAACATTAGAATCATTACCAAGAAACGAAAGTACCTGATAATTTAATTGGCGTGCGCGAGCTCTAGTAATTGGTCCAGTATGTATAGCAGCAGGGGCTGTGGGTGTAACAATGGTATTGATGTCCTCATCATCCTCCCCTTCTTGAAATGAAGTCGTCCTCGACGGAAGCTCATCTTCCTCACCCAAATAAGGCTTCAAATCTGCAATGTTAAAAGTGGGACTAACCCCAAAATCTGCAGGCAGCTCAAGTTTATATGCATTATCATTTATTTTCTCTAACACCTTAGAAGGACCATCAGCACGTGGCATTAGCTTTGATTTGCGCAAATCAGGAAATCTATCCTTACGCAAATGTAACCAAACAAGATCTCCAGGTGCAAACACAACATGTTTTCTACCCTTATCTCCAGCAAGTTTATATTTAGCATTCATACGCTCAATGTTCTCCTTAGTTAACTCATGCATTTTTAAGATCAATTCAGCACGTTGTTTAGCATCAAAATTAACCTTCTCCGAAGCTGGAAGAGGCAACAAATCAATGGGTGCACGAGGTAGGAAACCATACACAATTTCAAAAGGGCACATCTTAGTAGTAGAATGCAATGAACGATTATAAGCAAATTCAATATGAGGCAGGCATTCTTCCCACATTTTCCTTTTATTCTTCAAAACAGCCCTAAGCATAGTAGACAAAGTTCTATTGACTACTTCAGTTTGTCCATCAGTTTGGGGGTGACAAGTAGTACTAAAAAGCAGTTTAGTCCCCAACTTAGCCCATAAACATCTCCAAAAGTGGCTAAGAAATTTGGTATCACGATCTGAAACAATAGTATTTGGCACACCATGCAAGCGAATAATTTCACGAAAGAACAAATCAGCAACATTAGCAGCATCATCGCTTTTATGACATGGTATAAAGTGTGCCATTTTCGAGAACCTATCCACGACAACAAATATGCTATCCCTCCCCTTCTTTGTTCGAGGTAAACCCAAAACAAAGTCCATAGATATATCCTCCCATGGAACACTAGGTACAGGCAAAGGCATATATAAACCATGAGGATTGAGTCGTGACTTAGCTTTTTGACATGTAGTGCAGCGAGCAACAAAGCGCTCAATATCCCGTCTCATCTTTGCCCAAAAGAAATGTGTAGCAAGTACATCCTCCGTCTTCTTTACGCCAAAGTGTCCCATTAATCCTCCTCCATGCGCCTCCTGCAACAACAAAAGACGAACGGAGCTAGCTGGAATGCATAGCTTGTTAGCACGAAACACAAATCCATCGTTAACGACGAACTTGTTCCATGTTCTCCCTTCTTTACAATTCTGCAATACATCTTTAAATTCAGCATCATGCACATATTGATCTTTGATGGTCTCCAAACCAAATATTTTAAAGTCAAGTTGTGAAAGCATAGTATAACGACGAGACAATGCATCAGCAATAACATTTTCTTTACCCTTCTTGTGTTTAATGACATAAGGGAAAGTCTCAATGAATTCAACCCATTTAGCATGTCTACGGTTCAGTTTGGCTTGACTTTTAATATGTTTCAAAGATTCATGATCAAAATGAATAACAAATTCTTTGGGCCATAAATAATGTTGCCATGTTTCCAAAGTCCGAACAAGAGCATATAATTCCTTATCATAAGTAGAGTAATTCAGACTAGGCCCACTCAATTTTTCAGACCAGGCCCATGTAATTTCGAAATACTTGAGTATAGGCTGTTTTTAGAGTCCGTATGTGTGGGGAAACAAGAGATAGGGTTGGTTTCGGACCCCTCCTTCAAGGGCCACGAAATCCCCTCCTCTTCCTCCATATATACAGCCCTTAGGGCACCGTTTAGACTTTGGGTTTTGTTTAGATTAAAAGTTCGCCATAGCTGCAACTTCGCGTACTTCGTTTGTGTTCAACGACCAGACCAAGACGTCACAGAACCCCACCTTGATCAATAAAGCTTTCATCTTATATTCGCAATATCCAGATTGCAAATCTTAGTTTCTTGCTTGTTCTTCGTTTGCTTGCAGGAGATAGACCCTCGTGGTCAGGTTGATTGTGCTCCGGCGTGGTCAATAACCTCTCGGAGTTGGTTCAGCGATTGCTAAGGCGCGACGTCTTCGCACGTTCGTAGTCGGATCGTCAAAGTCTACTCCACCAAAAACGATAGCTATCATCTCATCGAAAGATCGGGACAACCTCGCCTCTATCAGGCATTCTTCCCACATTTTCTTATTATTCTTCAAAACAGCCCTAAGCATAGTAGACAAAGTTCTATTGACTACTTCAGTTTGTCCATCAGTTTGGGGGTGACAAGTAGTACTAAAAAGCAGTTTAGTCCCCAACTTAGCCCATAAACATCTCCAAAAGTGGCTAAGAAATTTAGTATCATGATCTGAAACAATAGTATTTGGCACACCATGCAAGCGAATAATTTCACAAAAGAACAAATCAGCAACATTAGCAGCATCATCGGTTTTATGACATGGTATAAAGTGTGCCATTTTCGAGAACCTATCCACGACAACAAATATGCTATCCCTCCCCTTCTTTGTTCGAGGTAAACCCAAAACAAAGTCCATAGATATATCCTCCCATGGAACACTAGGTACAGGCAAAGGCATATATAAACCATGAGGATTGAGTCGTGACTTAGCTTTTTGACATGTAGTGCAGCGAGCAACAAAGCGCTCAACATCCCGTCTCATCTTTGGCCAAAAGAAATGTGTAGCAAGTACATCCTCCGTCTTCTTTACGCCAAAGTGTCCCATTAATCCTCCTCCATGCGCCTCCTGCAACAACAAAAGACGAACAGAGCTAGCTGGAATGCATAGCTTGTTAGCACGAAAAACAAATCCATCGTTAACGACGAACTTGTTCCATGTTCTCCCTTCTTTACAATTCTGCAATACATCTTTAAATTCAGCATCATGCACATATTGATCTTTGATGGTCTCCAAACCAAATATTTTAAAGTCAAGTTGTGAAAGCATAGTATAACGACGAGACAAAGCATCAGCAATAACATTTTCTTTACCCTTCTTGTGTTTAATGACATAAGGGAAAGTCTCAATGAATTCAACCCATTTAGCATGTCTATGGTTCAGTTTGGCTTAACTTTTAATATGTTTCAAAGATTCATGATCAGAATGAATAACAAATTCTTTGGGCCATAAATAATGTTGCCATGTTTCCAAAGTCCGAACAAGAGCATATAATTCATTATCATAAGTAGAGTAATTCAGACTAGGCCCACTCAATTTTTCAGAAAAGTATGCAACAGGTTTGCCATCTTGTAATAACACACCTCCTAATCCAATTCCACTAGCATCACATTCAAGCTCAAAAGTCTTATTAAAATCAGGAAGTTGGAGTAAAGGAGCATGTGTTAACTTATCTTTCAACACCATGAAGGCTTCTTCCTGTGCGGTACCCCAAACAAAAGGCACATCCTTCTTTGTAAGCTCGTTGAGAGGTGCAGCAATGGTACTGAAATCTCTCACAAAACGCCTATAGAAACCAGCGAGGCCAAGGAAACTCCTCACTTGTGTGACCGTTTTGGGCTGCGGCCAACCCTCAATAGCTTCAATCTTGGCTTTATGAACTTCAATTCCCTATGGAGTAACAACATAGCCAAGAAAAGATACTCGGTCGGTGCAAAAGGTGCACTTCCCAAGGTTACCAAACAAACGTGCATCACGTAGAGCAATAAAAACAGCACGTAAATGTTCCAAATGTTCCTCCAAAGATCTGCTATAAATCAATATATCATCAAAGTAAACTACCACAAATCGTCCAATGAAAGCACGTAAAACTTCGTTCATTAATCTCATGAAAGTACTAGGTGCATTAGTTAACCCAAAAGGCATGACTAACCACTCATATAAACCGAACTTAGTTTCAAATGCTGTTTTCCATTCATCTCCCAATTTCATACGAATTTGATGGTATCCACTACGCAAATCGACTTTGGAGAATATTGTAGAGCCACTCAATTCATCAAGCATATCATCTAGCCTAGGAATAGGATGACGATAATGAATAGTAATATTATTAATGCCTCTACAATCAACACACATACGCGACGTAACATCCTTTTTTGGCACTAGTATAATAGGAACAGCACAAGGACTAAGAGATTCGCGTATATAACCTTTGTCGAGCAGCTCCTATACTTGACGCATAATCTCCTTCGTCTCCTCTGGATTGGTATGGTATGGCGCACAGTTTGGCAACGAAGCACCGGGAATTAAGTCAATCTGATGCTCAATCCCGCGAATAGGTGGTAATCCCGGTGGCACGTCTTGTGGAAAGACGTCAGCGAACTCCTGCAAAATGTTAGTGACAGCAGGAGGCAAAGAGGAAGGCATGTCCTCGAATGAAAATAATGCCTCTTTGCACACAAAAGCATAGCAAACAGATTTGCTTAAATCTAGCTCATCAATATCAGATTTGGTGGCAAGTAAACACGCATTTTTCAATTTAATTTCAGAAGCAACACTAGATGGTTTATTATTAGGCTTCATTTGTTGCTCAAATTCTTTTGCCACAATCTGATTTTCACTCTTATTTTTCTCCTGTTTTGCTTTACTAGCTCTATTAATATCATCTTTCAAAATAGAATCAGGAGTCATAGGAAGCAAAGTAATATGTTTATCCTTATGAACAAGAGTATACTGATTGTTTCTACCATGGTGTACAGAATTTTTATCAAATTGCCATGGTCTACCAAGTAATAAGGAACATGCTTGCATGGGTACCACATCACAATCAACATAATCAGCATATGTAGAGATACTAAAATGCACACGAACAGTACGTGTTACCTTAACCTTGCCGCTGTTGTTGAACCATTGGATATAGTAAGGATGTGGATGTGGTCTTGTGGTGAGAGATAGCTTCTCCACCATCTCCATGCTAGCCAAGTTGTTGTAGCTCCCTCCATCTATGATGACGCGAACATAACGTTCCTTCACAACTCCCTTTGTATGGAACAAATTATGCCTCTGATTTTGCTCAGCTTGTGTGACCTGCACACTCAAAACACGTTGAGCAACTAAACATTCATACCTGTCAGCGTCTTCAGGAGCCATGTATTGCGTCTCATGATCAGAATCATCTCCACCGTGTTCTTCACTTGTAATAAGAGCCAAAGTCTCCTCATCAGTCACTAGCGGACTCATACCCACCATCCTCAGTAGCAATCATAACACGCGGAGATTGGCATTCTCTGGCATAATGACCTCTTCCCTTACAACGACGACAAATAATATCATGTGTGTGCCCTGTTGATGCCATAGATGAAGAAGAGCTCTGGGCAGGCCCAGAAGGTGTACTCTTGGCAGATGGTGGTGGTGGTGCCTGTTTTCTTGTATCTCGGTTGGAGTTGGCGGCTGAAGTCAGTGGTGCTGCAGTAGGACGTGTGGGAGTAGAGGAGGCATGCGGTGTCCATGATGAAGATCGACCTGCAGAAAAATTAGTTCGCGCCAATGCCTGTCGATCCTGCACTTCATGTTCAGCTTTACAAGCAAGATGGAATAAACGAGTGATATTATTATACTCCTTATACTCTAGAATGGTCTGAATCTCTCTATTTAATCCACCCATGAAACGTGCAAGCATAGCTTCATTTTCCTCAACAATACCACATCTAATCATGCCAGTTTGTAATTCCTGATAATATTCTTCTACAGAATTTTTTCCTTGTCTTAAGCGCTGCAATTTTTGAAGTAATTCACGTTGATAATATGGTGGAACCCAATGAGTACGCATAGCAGTTTTCAAAGCAGCCCACGTAGCTGGAATAGGATATAATCTACAATGTTCAGACCACCATACACATGCAAAACTAGTAAAAGCACAAACAGCAGCAGCAACACGTCTCTCCTCGGGATATTGTAAACATGTAAAACGTTGTTCAGTTTCTAACTCCCAAGTAAGATATATATCAGGAACATATCTACCCTCAAATGGTGGAATATTCAATTTCAGTTTAGGAATATGGTCATGATCTCATACCTGAGGTGGTAATGCAGCCCTACCATTGCGATTATTGGCATGTGGACGACCTGGTGCTGGTACGTAGTTCTGATTTTGATCAACCTCATCCTCGTAATCGCCCGCATAATCGTCCTCCTCAACGGCAACAGGAGCCATAGAAGCATCAACAGTAGGTGCAGCGGCACCAGAAGTTTGACCAGGCTCAAGGGGAACGCGCTGTGCTCGTCCCACTTGATTTGGAAGGCGACGTTGTTGTTGTTGTAGAGGTGCGACAGGTGCAGCGGGCGGTGGTTGTGGAAGACGCGCGAGCAATTCATTGAACTTGTTATCGAGCTTAGTTTCGAATGTCTTCTCAATTCCATCTATCTTCTCCATGGCCTCTTCAAATCTGTTTAGCACATCTTGCACCTGTCCACTCATCATTTGCTGAAATTTATCATGTAGCTGTTTGTTCGTCATGTTCTCCCAATCAGTCTCATCGGCTTGTGATCCTGCCATGGTTAGCAGCAATAGAAACACACAAGAATATGATCCTACAGACTACTGGGAAGTGGTGGTGGTGGTGTATCACAAAACCGTCAAGCGAATCTCAAATGCTTACCAGTTCTTACCCAGCAGCAGGTGGTGATCGGCAACCGTTGTAGTCAAAACTCTTAAAGATTGGATAGAGCGATTGCCAGGTGGTGTCAAACGCACGACGTAGATGTATGTGGTGCTGGGAAGGCTTATGATATGGTAGCAAAAATGTCAGCAATAATCAATTCAGAGATGCAAAGTTGAATAAACGCTCAACGACGGTACTGTGCTGGTCCTAGGCTGGACCGTACTAGAGACGCGAGCCTAGAACACTAACAAAATCACGGCGTGGCACGTAAACAAGGGAAGAGCACACTCTAAAAAAAATTTCTTTTTTTTTTGCGCTGTTTTTCTTTTTTGCGCTCCTTTTTTTTGCAAAAAATCACTATAATGGCGAGTGTCTCAAAACTCTTCCCAAGTCAAACTAACAGGATTGGCACGAAATTTTTTTTTGAGTTTTTTTTCGGAAATCAGGGCAGCGACGATGAAAAAGTGCGACAAAAAATCACTATGATGGCAAGTGTCTCAAAACGATCCCTGGGACCTAAAAATAGGATAGGGAAAAAATATTTTTGACTGCCAAAATTTTGGCCTAAAAACTGCCCGGGGGTCTCCAGACTCTTTTTTTTTCCCGAATCCTACTCAGGCAAGGAAACACGAATCGGAAACTAGATGGATCTCGAAAACAAACCTAATATGAAAAGAACTCGGATTGGTGGTGGATATATGGTGGTGGTATATGGTAGCGGTGGTGGTATATGGATACAGATCGGTGGTGGTATATGGATACAGATCGGTGATGGTATATGGATTCAGAGCGGTGGCGGATAAGCGGTGGTGGTAGATGGCAGGGGCGATGATGATGGTGCGGCGGCGGCGTGACAACTTATGACCAGAACTCGAAACTCTAAAGGACTAGACGCTAAGACCAGCAACTAGACACGACGATGCAACCGCAAATTCAACAAAGCAAAAACCCTAAAAAGATTATGCAAAGGCTCAGATTGGTTCGGATATGATGAACTAACCCTAAATTTTTTTTTTGGCTTTTTCGTGGACTGTAGGTATGAAGAACAGACTCGATCTAAACTACGAAAAACTGTAAAATCTCACCGAGCAACCTGAAAATCTGATACCACTTGATAGAGGAGAGGGTGTCCCGATCTTTCGATGAGATGATAGCTATCGTTTTTGGTGGAGTAGACTTTGACGATCCGACTACGAACGTGCGAGGACGTCGCGCCTTAGCAATCGCTAAACCAACTCCGAGAGGTTATTGACCACGCCGGAGCACAATCAACCTGACCACGAGGGTCTATCTCCTGCAAGCAAACGAAGAACAAGCAAGAAACTAAGATTTGCAATCTAGATATTGCGAATATAAGATGAAAGCTTTATTGATCAAGGTGGGGTTCTGTGACGTCTTGGTCTGGTCGTTGAACACAAACGAAGTACGCGAAGTTGCAGCTATGGCGAACTTTTAATCTAAACAAAACCCAAAGTCTAAACGGTGCCCTAAGGGCTGTATATGTGGAGGAAGAGGGGGGGGATTTCGTGGCCCTTGAAGGAGGGGTCCGAAACCAACCCTATCTCTTGTTTCCCCACACACGGACTCTAAAAACAGCCTATACTCAAGTATTTCGAAATTACATGGGCCTGGCCCAATAATAAGGTGACACAGCACCTATGATAGCCTCTGGACGAAATTTATGAAGTGGCATCTTGTATATTTCGTCCAAGGCTTCATGCACTCATTATGGTGGCTTCAAAGTCCTGAAATCATCACTTGTAACTCCGTTCTTGTTCCCCTTGCGCATGCCATCATCTCCATGCTTGAACTTGCTCCAAGGTTCCTCTTTCTTGTCCAAGCTAGGCCCTTCATTTGTAAGCAAAACAAATGTATCCAATTTAGGCAGCATCATATTCTCATGAACATTAGAATCATTACCAAGAAACGAAAGTACCTGATAATTTAATTGGCGTGCGCGAGCTCTAGTAATTGGTCCAGTATGTATAGCAGCAGGGGCTGTGGGTGTAACAATGGTATTGATGTCCTCATCAACGAGCTAGAGCTCTCGAGACCGAGGTGACTTCTTTCCTTAGTGATATTACATTTGATCCACTCAAGACATGGCTACTACCTAAGTCCGGAATGTTGTGCATGATCAGGTACCAAGAAGGCCCTCCCGAAGATGGACATGATGACGGACAAGTCCCCAAGTTCACGGATGAAGAGAAACGACGGAAGGATCCGAAGAGGTCTCTAGGACCCGGACATCCGTCCCCAAGACCCGGACATCTGGCCCCTGGAGCATCTACCACAGCAGCCGCCAAGTCCCTACAGGCCCCGAACATCCGGCCTCAGCCCGGACATCCGGCCAAGCCCAGAAATCTGGCGCCCTCAATCTAGAGAGCACCAGGACGACGCCTGGCCATCCCGGACATCCGGCCCGAGAACCCAGACATCCGGCGTCTCGGGAAGGCCCGGACATCCGGCCCGACGCCCGGACGTCCGGCCTCCCCTGTCTGCGCACAGTGTAAGGGCTCGAGGCCCATGTACCCCTTTGCCCCCAAGACTATATATACTCCTCCTCCTCCCTCTTTCTAGGGTTAGCAAAGGATTAGCTCAATTTAGAGATAGAGTTTTGCTCATTCACTTGGTTACTTCTCCATCGGAGTTCACGACCTCTACGGAGAAGATTCCCCAAGCGGATTCAAGACCCCTAACGGGAAGACCTCAAGACCTCCTCACGGAGAAGAACTTGCTACTTGTATCGTCCTTTGTTGATCGTGTATCGTGTATCTCTTTGTGTTTCGAGGATCTAGCACATGCGTAATCGAATCTTGTTGGTTTGAGAGATTTCTCTCATTTTTCCCTCATGTTTCTCCTCGTGTTCTTCGTAGGATCCGCCCCAATCGTGAAAGATCGGCCCTAGGGTTTCTACCCTACATTATCTTGGTATCATGAGCTTTGGTTGATCACGGATTTTGGAGCCCCTACCCTTTGTTTTCTAGCCTAATTTTGTTGTGTTCTTCCCCAATTTCGAAAATCCCCACAAAAATAGCCCCCCAAATTTTTTTGTGATTTGTTGGTGTGATGAAGTTTTGTTGGATTTGATCTGCGGATTTCGTGTGTAGCACGTAGATCTAGCTTTTCCCCATCTTTTCCCCAATTTCCATCCACAAAATCTCCCAAATTCTACCCCGATTTTGCCTTATCCACGCAGAGTTCTTCGAGTTCGTCCACGGATCCAGAGCCCGGACATCCGGCCCGATAGCCCGGACATCCGGCCACCCCAGACATCCGGCCCTGAAGCCCGGACATCTGGCCTCTGACAGCATCACTTCCATCCGCCGCTCTGTGTCCCGCCTAACTTTCACCAAATTTTGCTCCGGTGCCCACGTACACTTCCGCATACCCACTTACAATTCCGCATACCACCACCGCTTCCGCAAACTCCACCACTTACCCGCCACCAACTCCGACAATTTTGACATGTTTTGTTTTGAGAATTTGAGTTGCGGTTTCCGTTTCCTAACGCGTTTCGGCAACTTAGGGACGGTTCGACATCAACATCACCGCCGCTCATCTTCGCCACGGACTCATCATCGACAACAACCGCTCAACAATTTTGACACCCTCAACCATAAGCAAGGATGGTAATCTCGACGACATTGGTCTACTCCTTGCCATTACATTGATAACCATCATAGCCCAATTTTGCGTATCTTGTCTATCGAGACTAGCCTTTGAGTATTGCCGGCAACGTCACTTGTGCACATTTGTGATCATAATTCCCATAGCATACATACCATATCATCTTGGTACATATCTTGGTATCATCTCTTGTGTCACAAGGTTGTCATAGCATACACAATTGCTATCTTGGTTCGTGAAGTCTTGCATGAGAAAGAGCTCAAAAGAGAAAGAGCCAAACAAGCTTTTAAGCAAAAGGAAAAGATAAGCAAAGAGCTTATAAGCAAGAACCATAGCATCATACTACATTAAGATTGTCATACTCGATCATCTTGGATCATATCATCGGAACACCATACATATAGCATACTTGGGATAGAAGTTGTTGCATTTTTGCTTAGTAGGTTGTGCACAAGTTTCGTATCCGCCTATTGTGCAATCGTGCTAGCATCTCTCTAGAGTTGTGCAACAAGAGCATTTTCGTGGATTCCACATTTTGGCTCATCCCTTGGTTGCACGACCCCATTATCTTTCCGTGTGTGTGTTTCCATGTACCATATCTTGCTATTGGTCTACTTGTTGCATTTGCAAATTTGTGATTTTTTTTCAACATTATTGAGTCTCACTAACAATTGCATCAAATTTTGTGCCACCATCCTAACCGAGCTCCACTATAAGCTTTTACTTGTGTAGGTGTGAGAACTGACAAGAATTGGTACCAATTGTGCTATTCCCTTGTTACACATTTGAGTGGTCATTGATCCATCTTCAACATCGGTCAAGGTACATTTGGTATAAGTTCTTCTCTTTCTCCCACTCACATATTTTCTTGGAATGATGGATAGGCCAAGTTCTTCTACCAACCCACTCTTCATCGAGCAAGACGACGACCCGAACACCTACGTCACCAAGAACCACCTCTTTGGCGCACAACGAGCTTTGCATCAATAACAACAAGCATTGAGCGACCACATCGACAACCTCGCCACCGACTTGCGACTCTCCGAGCAACGTACAAGAGACTACTTCGACAACAAGCTCGCCGAACAAAAACAAGAGAACGATGCAAGAATGGACGAGATTCGTGCCTTGTTGGTCAACCGATCTTCTACCACTTCGTCCTCCTCAAGACGGAGCCACTCAAATCGACACTCCTCCGACAACTCAAGTACACCGACGTCGAACAGTCTTCGCCAAGCCGTGCGCCAAGACTGTCAAGCAAACTGCAATCCTCTCCATGGCAACCCTACACAAGAGCAACTTGACGAGCAAGCACATCGACATCGCCAAAACCAAGCTACCTTTGCGCAAGCACAAGAACGGCAACGTCTACGCCAACAAGAGCAAGAACGAGCATGCCTACACCAAGACAAGCAAGATGCCGAGGCACAACGTCAAGAACAACTACGACGAGAAGCTCAAGCACTTGAGGCGCAACGTGCCCTCCACGACATAAGTCGTGCTGTTGCCGCACGCAACCGCCAGAGGCGCGAACAAGAAGAAGCACTTCGCGAAGAAGTTCAAGAGAGGGTTTATCAATCACGGTTGCACCGACAAGTTCCTCAAGTTCCTCCTCAAGCTCGACAAGCTCCTCCACAAGCTCGACAAGAACCTCAAGTTCAACAAGAGCAACAAGACAATGGAAATCCTCCACGACAAGAGCAAGTTGAGGGAGACAATGCTCCTCATCAAGGACGTCATCACCCTCGACCACAACACAATGAAGAGCAACGCTATGGCAAGCTAAAGTTCACCATGCCCAAGTTCTCCGGAAGCAATGATCCCGAAGAGTACTTTTCATGGGCATTGAAGGTTGACAAAATCTTCCGCTTGCACAACTACGAAGAAGAGAAGAAGATCGCTATGGCATCCCTTGAGTTCCAAGATTACGTCCTCATTTGGTGGGAACAAGTCATTGAGCGCCGTGAGGCAAGAGGTGAACCACCCATCACAACTTGGGCGCAAATGAAGGATGTCATGAGAGCACGTTTTGTGCCAACCTACTACAACCGCGACCTCTTCAAGAAACTCCAACTCCTCAAGCAAGGAACAAAGAGCGTTGAAGAGTACTACAAGGAAATGGAGATTGCCATGATACGAGCCAATGTCACGGAAGATGATGAGCAAACTATGGCACGTTTCTTGAATGAACTCAATCATCCTATCAAGAAGATCGCCGACTTCCAACCTTACTCAAACCTCATTAAGCTAGTGCATCAAGCTACCAAGGCGGAACGTCAAGTGCAAGATGACTTCAAGTATGCCAAGTTCTCATCCAAGTCCTATGGCTTCTCCAACACCCAAGCTTCAACGACTCCAACACCGTCTACCTCAACCAAGCCTTCTACAAGCAACGGCGACAAGTCCAATTACAAGAAATCTTCGACAGCCTCAAGCCGTCCTCCTACTCCTTGCAACTTCAAGCCGAGAGCTTCATCATCTACAACTCCACCGGATGAGACCGTCAAGACAAGTTCCATCAAATGCTTCACATGCGGCAGCCGAGGCCACAAGTCCTTCGAATGTACCAACAAGCACACCATGATCTTCAACGACGATGGTACATACGACTCCATGAGTGAAGGAGAAATGGAAGCCCTTGAGCAAGTGGCCATGCACCGGCAAGTGAACGACGATGAAGATGATCAAGTCTTTTGTGACGAAGATCAGAGCCCCGCTCTTGTTGTCTCCAAGGTCTTGACTCTTCAACATCAACAAGAAGAAGAGCAAAGATGCCATATCTTCCACACCAAGGCCGGCATCAATGGAAGGTCCGTGAAGGTCATCATCGATGGAGGAAGTTGTCATAACTTGGCAAGTGAAGAACTATGCTCCAAGCTCCAATTGGTCAAGATGAAGCATCCGCATCCCTACAAGGTTCAATGGCTAAGCGACTCTGACACTATTCAAGTCAAACATATGGTGCAAGTTTCCTTCAAGATAGGAGCATATGAAGATACTTTGGAGTGTGATGTCGTTCTGATGTCCGTTTGCCACCTCCTTCTTGGACGACCATGGCAATTCGACCGAGGCGTCATCCACAACGGGTGAACAAATCACTATAGCTTCAAGATGAAAGGGAAGGAGTACGTGCTATGACCTATGTCTCCAAGTCAAGTGATCGCCGACAAGCAAGCCACCCATCGTGGAGAAAATAGTGAGAGAGCGAACCACCAAAAAGAGAGTGAGCGCCACAAGCCAAAATTGAGTGCCTCCACGATGAGCGACAAGAAAAGCTTAGTCCTATTTGCCACCAAAAGTGAGATGAGAGAAGTGTGTGAGAGCCCATCAAGTGTTATGCACTATGTCCTTTTGTGCAAGGACGAGGCACAAAAAACTAACACCTCTCACAATCTACCTTTAGTGTTATCTTCTCTATTGCAGGAATTCCAAGATGTTTTCCCCGACGAGCTACCTCCGGGTCTACCTCCTCTTCGAGGCATCGAACACCGCATCGACCTCATCCCCGGAGCACCTCTTCCTAACAAGGCTCCCTACCGCGTCAACCCCGAGGAAACCAAGGAGATCCAACGGCAAGTACAACAACTCATCGACAACGGCCATGTACGAGAAAGCTTGAGTCCTTGTGTCGTACCGGTAATCCTTGTTCCCAAGAAAGATGGTACATATCGCGTGTGTTCCGATTGTCGTCCTATCAATGCTATCACCGTGCATTATCGTTACCCATTCCACGCCTAGATGATATGCTAGATGAGCTTAGCGGAGCCACAATTTTCTCTAAAATTGATCTTAAAAGTGGCTATTACCAAATCCGCATACAAGAAGGTGACGAATGGAAAACAGCATTTAAGACCAAATTTGGCTTATATGAATGGCTTGTTATGCCAATGGGTTTATCCGAAGCACCCGGTACTTTCATGCGAGTCATGCATTTTGTTCTTAGGCCCTACATTGGTGTATTTGTTGTGGTCTACTTCGACGATATTCTTGTCTTTAGCAAATCTCTCAAAGATCATGTCACCCATCTTAGAACCGTGTTGCAACTCTTAGAAAAGAGCGCCTTTATGCTAATATGGACAAATGCCTTTTTGGTGTTGATAAGCTTGTTTTCTTGGGTTTCGTTGTATCTTCTAAGGGTGTTCATGTAGATGAATCTAAGATCAATGCTATTAAAACTTGGCCCCAACCAACAAACTTGCAACAAGTGCGTAGTTTCCTCGGCTTAGCCGGATTCTATCATCGATTCGTGAAGGATTTTAGCACCATTGCTTCCCCTTTACATGCTTTGAGTAAGAAAAATGCACCGTTTATTTGGGGACCATCCCAAGATACCGCATTCAATGAGCTAAAGAATTTGCTTACACATGCTCCCGTGCTTGCATTACCCAACTCTGACAAAACTTTTGAAGTTCATTGCGATGCTAGTGGTAATGGCATAGGAGGTGTGTTAACGCAAGAAAAGCGCCCCATAGCTTACTTTAGTGAGAAACTTTCCAGAGCGCAACTCAATTATCCCATCTATGACAAAGAGCTATATGCTTTAGTGCGAGTTTTGCGTGAGTGGGAACATTATCTTCGCCCTCATGAATTTGTCATTCATACCGACCATGAAACGCTTAAGTACCTCAAGGGTCAAACTAAGTTGAACAAGCGTCATGCTAAGTGGAGTGAGTTCATTGAGTCGTTTCCTTATGTCATCAAGTATATCAAAGGTAAGGAAAATGTTGTGGCAGACGCGCTTTCCCGCAAATGCATGCTTGTTACCCAACTTGAATCGAATGTCATTGGTTTTGAGCACATAAAAGACTTGTATGCGCATGATCCTACTTTTGCTATTCCTTATGCTAAATGTTTGACGCATACGTCTTGGGAACGCTATTACATAAAAGATGATTATCTTATGAGAGCTGACAAATTGTGTATCCCCGAGTCTTCTCTTTGTTTGCTACTTTTACAAGAATCCCATGGAGGCAGACTAATGGGACACTTTGGACGCGACAAGACATTCGCTACGCTCTCCAAGAACTACTTTTGGCCCAAGATGTTCCGCGACGTCTCACGCTTCATCAACCGATGCTCTACATGCCGCAAAGCTAAGTCCAAAGCTCAATCTCATGGTCTTTATATGCCTCTACCAATTCCATACCACCCATGGGAAGATATTAGCATGGATTTTGTGCTTGGTTTGCCTAGAACTAAAAATGGAAAGGATTCTGTGTTTGTTGTTGTGGACCGATTCTCTAAAATGTCACATTTCATACCATGCAACAAGATAGATGATGCTTCACATGTTGCAAATATTTTTTGTAGGGAAATCTTGCGCCTACATGGAGTACCAAAGACGATTGTCTCGGACCGCGACGTCAAGTTCTTGAGCTACTTTTGGAAGACCTTATGCGCCAAGCTCGGAATCAAGCTCTTGTTCTCTTCGGCATACCATCCTCAAACCGACGGCCAAATGGAGGTGACGAACCGAACGCTCTCCACTCTACTACGCGTGTTGATCAAGAAGAACATCAAGGAGTGGGAGGAGTGCCTACCCATCGCCGAGTACACCTACAACCGCGCAAGACATTCGACTACCAGCAAGTCCCCCTTCGAGGTCGTCTACGGTTTCAACCCGTTGTCTCCATTGGACATTCTTCCTCTACCACTACAAGAGCGCACCAACATGGACGCGAGTGCCCAAGTGAACTACCTCAAGAGGATGCATGAAGATACAAGGCACACTATCGAGCGCCAAGTACAACGACTCGCGACCAAGCTCAACATCAACAAACAACCCATGGTATTCAACATTGGAGATCTTGTGTGGCTACACCTTCGCAAGGACCTCTTCCCCAACGAACGCAAGTCCAAACTTCTACCACGAGCCGATGGACCCTTCAAGGTGCTTGAACGCTACAACAACAACGCCTAAAAGATCGACATCCCACGTGACAAATACACCGTGAGCGACATCTTCAACATCAAAGATCTCTCTCCCTACCATGGTGATGAGGATTTCGATCCGAGGTCGGATCTTTCCCAAGGGGGGGAGATGATGCGGAGCATCCTACGGTCATCCCCATGGAGCTACCACCGTCTCACCAAGTGCCAAGCGGACCTATGACACGAGCACGAGCTAGAGCTCTCGAGACCGAGGTGACTTCTTTCCTTAGTGATATTACATTTGATCCACTCGAGACATGGCTACTACCTAAGTCCGGAATGTTGTGCATGATCAGGTCTCCAGGACATGAAGACGGACAAGTCCCCAAGTTCACGGATGAAGAGAAACGACGGAAGGATCCGAAGAGGTCTCTAGGACCCAGACATCCGGCCCCAAGCCCCGGACATCCGGCCCCTGGAGCATCTACCACAGCAGCCGCCCAGCCGCCAAGTACCTACATGCCCCGGACATCCGGCCAAGCCCGGAAATCCAGCCTCTGCCCCAGAAACCCGGCGCCCTCAATCCAGAGAGCACCAGGACGGCGCCTGGCCAGCCCGGACATCCGGCCCGAGAACCCGGACATCCGGCGTCTCGGGAAGGCCCGGACATCCGGCCCGACGCCCGGACGTCCAGCCTCCCCTGTCTGCGCACAGTGTAAGTGCCTGAGGCCCATGTACTCCTTCGCCCCCAAGACTATATATACTCCTCCTCCTCCCTCTTTCTAGGGTTAGCAAAGGATTAGCTCAATTTAGAGATAGAGCTTTGCTCATCCACTTGGTTACTTCTCCATCGAAGTTCATGACCTCTACGAAGAAGATCCCCCAAGCAGATTCAAGACCCCTAACGGGAAGACCTCAAGACCTCCTCACGGAGAAGAACTTGCTACTTGTATCGTCCTTTGTTGATCGTGGATCGTGTATCTCTTTGTATTTCGAGGATCTAGCACATGCGTAATCGAATCTTGTTGGTTTGAGTGATTTCTCTCGTTTTTCCCTCATGTTTCTCCTTGTGTTCTTCGTAGGATCTGCTCCAATCGTGAAAGATCGGCCCTAGGGTTTCTACCCTACATCAAATCTCCAAAAAGTTTCGTCCAATTCCGAGAACTTTTATTTCTGCACAAAAACAACACCATGGTAGTTCTGCTGAAAACAATGCCAGTCCAGGTTAGTTTCATTCAAATCATGCAAATTAGAGTCCAAAACAAGAGCAAAAGTGTTTGGAAAAGTAGATACGACGAAGATGTATCAACTCCCCCAAGCTTAACTCATTGCTTGTCCTCAAGCAATTCAATTGACAAACTGAAAGTGATAAAGAAAAACTTTTACGAACTCTTTTGTTCTTGTATCCGTATATTTGCTTAAATACTACCCATGTTTTCAGCGAAAATCATAACTAACCATGCAAATGATAACTCTTAGAAATTATATTCACTCATATGAATGGCATAATCAACCAGCAAGCAATAATAACATATCTCAAATGCTAACACTTTGTCAAAACAATCATGATATGATATGATATGACAACATGATATCTCGCTAGCCCTTTCTGAGACCGCAAAACATAAATGCAGAGCACCTCCAAAGTTCAAGCAACGACTAAACATTGTAATTCATGGTAGAAAAGATCCAGTCATTATGCACACAATATTAACTATACACAATGCATAAGAATGACAATAGTGCTCTCAGGACTGGTGCTTGTTTGAGAAGGTGATGACTCAACAATAAAAGTAAAATAATATAAAAGTAAATGGATAGGACCTTCACAGAGTGAAGCACGGATTTGAAGAGGTGCCAGAGCTTGAAGCTTAAAAAAGAGATAAATATAATTTTGAGAGGCATGCCTTTCCTGTCAACGTCACGACCGAGAGTTTTCAATATCTTCCATGCTAAACAAATTAGCGGCGGTTCCCAAGCGAAAAGGTAAAGTTTACTCCCCTCATCCAACAAACACAAGACATGGCTAGCCGAATCCTCGGGTGCCGTCCATACCAACAACTTTCTGGGGGAGTTTGTTTCATTATTTTGCGATTTGATCATGGGACTGGGCATCCCTAATACTAGCCCCTCTCGTGTAAGGACAAGTGAATAAACACTTATCATGAGAATAGCCCGCTTAGCATGGAAGATACTGGCCACCCCCTGTCGCTCCATGAGCAGTATGGGCACACAAAACAGATGTTCATTTGAATGTTTAGATGTGGCACATGCAAATTTACTTTGAACGGCAAAGTAATACCGCATATAGGTAGATATAGTTGTTGGGGAACGTAGTAGTAAATCAAAAAATTTCCTACGCATCACCAAGATCAATCTATGGAGAGACTAGCAACGAGAGAGAGAGAAGTGTATCTTCATACCCTTGAAGATCGCGATGCGGAAGCGTTGCAAGAACGCGGTTGGAGGAGTCGTACACGCAGCGATTCAGATCGCGGTCGATTCCGATCTAAGCACCGAACAACGGTGCCTCCGCGTTCAACACACGTGCAGCCCGGTGACGTCTCCCGCGCCTTGATCCAGCAAGGAGGAGGGAGAGGTTGGGGGAAGAAAGCTCCAGCAGCACGACGGCGTGGTGGTGGAACTTGCATTTCTCTGGCAGGGCTTCGCCAAGCTCAAACGGAGGAGGAGGAGGTGTTGGAGAGGGGGAGGGCTGCGCCAGGGGAGAGGTTGTGGCCTCCCTCCCACCCCTCCACTATTTATAGGCTGGGGGGGAGAGGGGGCCGGCCCCCCTAGATCCCATCTAGGGTTGGGGCGGCGGCCAAGGGGAGGAGGAGTGCCTCCCAAGTCAAGTGGAGGCCCTCCCCCTTTAGGGTTTCCCCTCTCCCATGCGCATGGGCCTTAGGGGGCTGGTTCCCCTAGCCCATTAAGGCTAGGGCGCCCCCTTACAGCCCATGCTGCTGTATTGGACGTGGTGGAACCCTTTCCGGACTTCCGGACCCCTCCGGAATCCTCCGGAACCTTTCGAAAGCTTCCCGGTACAATACCGAAAAAACCGAACTTTTTCCGGAACCCCAATAACAACTTCCCATATATAAATCTTTACCTCCGGACCATTCCGGAACTCCTCGTGACGTCTGGGATCTCATCCAGGACTCCGAACAACATTCGGTATTCACATACTATTTCCCATAACAACCCTAGAGTCACCGAACCTTAAGTGTGTAGACCCTACGGGTTCGGGAACCATGCAGACATGACCGAGACATCTCTCCGGCCAATAACCAACAGCGGGATCTGGATACCCATGTTGGCTCCCACATGTTCCACGATGATCTCATCGGATGAACCACGATGTCGAGGATTCAATCAATCCCGTATACAATTCCCTTTGTCTACCGGTATGATACTTGCCCGAGATTCGATCGTCGGTATCCCTATACCTTGTTCAATCTCGTTACCGGCAAGTCTCTTTACTCGTTCCGTAACGCATGATCCCGTGGCTAACTCTTTAGTCACATTGAGCTCATTATGATGATGCATTACCGAGTGGGCCCAGAGATACCTCTCCATCATACGGAGTGACAAATCCCAGTCTCGATTCGTGCCAACCCAACAGACACTTTCGGAGATACCTGTAGTGCACCTTTATGGTCACCCAGTTACGTTGTGACGTTTGATACACCCAAAGCATTCCTACGGTATCCGGGAGTTGCACAATCTCATGGTCTAAGGAAATGATACTTGACATTAGAAAAGCTTTAGCAGACGAACTACACGATCTAGTGCTATGCTTAGGATTGGGTCTTGTCCATCACATCATTCTCCTAATGATGTTATCCCGTTATCAACGACATCCAATGTCCATGGTCAGGAAACCGTAACCATCTATTGATCAACAAGCTAGTCAACTAGAGGCTCACTAGGGACATGTTGTGGTCTATGTATTCACACATGCATATCGATTTCCGGATAACACAATTATAGCATGAACAATAGACAATTATCATGAACAAGGAAATATAATAATAACCACTTTATTATTGCCTCTAGGGCATATTTCCAACAATAGTGGTCTCATCTGGAACAACTTTGGTTTTAGGGATTTGGATGCACAAGCAGTATTCCTGCTTAGTACAGGTGAATGCTAGCAAATAGATTGAGAAGCGACCAACTAGAGAGCGAAAATGGTCATAATCATGCATTGTGAATAATTAACATTGAATACTAGCATGAGTAGGATATAAACACTATGAACATAAATATCGCGGAGGCTATGTTGGTTTTGAATCAACTATATGCGTGAACATGTTCCAAGTCAAGCCACTTGAAACATTCAGAGGAGGATACCATACTATCATACTACATCATAACCATTTTAATGCATGTTAACACCCAAGATAAATCATTATCCACTCCTAGCTACTTAAGCATGGCATGAGCAACTATAATATCTAATTGTCATCATAAACATGTTTAATCATAATATGCTAAATCATGGATACTGAGTTAAACATATTTACAAAAACAAAAATAAGTTGAGTTCATACCAGCTTTTTCTTGCCACCGTCACTTCATCAAATATCGTCATCATTGCCTTTCACTTGCACACAAGAATGATATGAAAATAATAATAGTGCAAGAGTGTCGTGGACTAAGCAGGAATCTGCAAACATTTTATTCAAAGGAGAAGACAATGTAATATGGGCTCTTTGTTAGATCAACAATAATGCATATGAGAGCCACTGAACATTTTACCCGTGGTCTTCTCCTTACGATGACTCAACAAAAGAAAAGAATTTAAGAGAAACGCACTAAAATATTTTTGGAATTTTTAGTTTTTTCTGAAGAGGGCAAATTAACAAAGGAAAAACAAAAATGAGAAAAACTATTTACACAAAAAAGCTCCCAACAGGCAAAAGGAGAAATGAGAAATCTTTTTGGGTTTTCTTTTAATGCTACAAGTAATTAAACTAGAAAGAAAAACTGAAAAGAAGCGAGAAATATTTTTGGATTTTCTCAAAGCTTTTTCAAACACACAAGAAGAAAGCAAAAATAAAACTAACATGGATTATACAATGAAAGAGGATGAACACCGACAACTGAAATGAAATGTGTGAACATGAATGTAATGTCGGTGAGAAAACGTACTCCCCCAAGCTTAGGCTTTTTCCTAACTTGGTAATCACCAATGCTGGTCTGGATAATAATCGAAGTGGTAGTTCTTGGAGGCTCTCCGTGTAGCCTCCCCAGCCAGGCGAGCAGCTTCAGCTGCTGCGTTGTACTCACGTGCCTCGCTCTCATAGATGTAATATCTTTGTTTCCTATGAAAATCAAACAGAGCAGGTGCAGGCAAAATAATGGAGACAACATGATTTTTGTCAAACATTAAATTATAATCATAGTTCTGAGCCCCATCCTTAATAAAATCATGATGACGTATTGCCTCAAAGTCTAAGTATTTACCAGGTAGTATAGGATCATTGGGCCTAGGCGAGACACCTAACCTTGCAACTACCCGAGAAGCATAAATTCCCCCATATGCGTGACCACTGTCTGCGTTGCGTTGCAGCTTCCGTGCAACAATTGCCCCAAGATTATATAATTTGTGGCCCGTTAGAGTAGTATGAATAATGCTCAAGTCAGGTGCACATAGTGCACTACAATCGTGTTTACCAGTGATGCATTTGCCATTAAACAGTGCAAAGTAACAAACAGAGGGGAATTGAATACTTTTATTCTAGCCTGTGTGACCCCTCTATCCTCACCATTGCAAAGACTATTAAGGAACATATGATAATCAGATTTTTGCAGTTCATCGAGTGACAAGAATTTTGCATGCATCGCAGAATTCTTCTAGAGGCATACCATAGGCTCTATGATAAGGATGAAATAAAACTCTAGAATCACGAGAATGGTACTCAAACTTTTTGGTGAACGAGTGAGTGAGACTATAGTGCTGAGTACACTTATGTGCGAGGAAGGCAGTGAGCTCAGTGTTCTGAATATATTGATCAAATTCCTCCTTAACACCAGCACCTATCATGAACTCATCGCACGACCACCGACATGATTTGACACTGGTAATCCGCGCCGAACTTGCCCTTGGTTCAACATACGCCTGCCGCAGCGAACTCTAGCTCAACGACCCCTCCGAGGACCTCCTCCTCGAAGAACTTCTCTTGAAGAAGTTCATTTTTCCTATGAACAAATTTCTGATATTTTTGGGCCACAAAATGATGTCAATAAAACTTCACAAGATTGATAGCAACTACTCATATGAGTGTCTAGAGGCTATATCAAGCATTCAAACTACTTGGAACTCAAAGAATTCAACATGCAAGCTAATTTTTAGTAGCACCAAGAACAACTAATTATGCAAAATATAATCCACTAAAGCAAAAGCTAATTGGAGCAATGGAGGAGCCACATACCAAGGAGTAATCCCACAAAACAGTTTCGGAAATGGAGCTCCGAGTAAAGAGATCGGAAATCTCAGGTTTTGGAGCAAGAACACGAGAGAGAGAGAGAGAGAGCTACCAGGAATTTTTTTCTAGAGGTAAGAGATGAAGTGGGCTAACGGAATAAGTGAGGGGGTCCCTGTGGGGCCCACAAGCCACCAGGGCGCGCCCAGGGGTGGTCGTGCCCTGGTGCCTCATGCGCACCAGGATCACCCCCTAGTGTTGTGTTTAGTGCTAAAAATTCTTAAATATTTCAGAAAAATTAATGTTAAAATTTCACATCATTCTGAGCACTTTCATTTTTGGGCCATTTTTTATTGCACGGAAAATTCAGAAAATAGGATAATCATGGCACGAAAAATAACAGAGAGCAAATAGTAAGTACAGAAGGTTGTGCTTACTAAATTCATCGACCACATGCCCCTAAAAAAGAATCCATTAATAAGGTTGATCAAGTCTTATTAACAAACTGTTTCCGAGTAACAAGAAACCGAAGAATCTTCGTATAACACTAAGTTAACTCAACGCGGATATGCATCTCCCCAATAATAAGAGTTCATATTTCTTTTTAATAGTAGTAAGAGGGAATTGAAAACCTCCAATAGTAATTGTCGAAGGTAGTAATATTTGCAACTACAACAGGCACATCCTCACAAATAGCGATAGGTATGGCAGTTAATTTGTCAACCATTTGCAATGATATTTCAGTAGGTGTGAGTTTATTGAAATCAAGTCTTCTATATAAAGAGAAAGGCATAACACTAACACCAGCTCCCAAATCACATAAAGCGGTTTTGACATAATTTATTTTAATGGAGCATGGTATAGTAGGTATTCCTAGATCTACTAGTTTCTTAGGTACTCCATCCTTAAAAGAATAATTTGCAAGCATGGTGGAGATTTCAGCTTCAGGTATATTTCTTTTATTAGTGACAATATCTTTCCTATATTTAGCATATGGGGCCATCTTCAAAATATCAGTCAAACGAGTACGCAAAAAGACTGGCTTAAGCATTCCAGCAAAGCTTTCAAATTCTTATTCATCCTTATTCTTAGGTGGTTTAGTTGGAAAAGGCATGGGTTTCTGTTCTCTTTCTTTATCATGTTTTCTAGCAATGAAATATCTTTTATCATAACGTTTATTTTTAGAAGGTGGGTTATCAAGATTAACTGTAGGTTCTATTTTAACATCATTATCAGGTTCTTTATCATTGTCTGGTTGAGCATCTACATGAACATCATCATTATCACTAGGTGAATGTTCATTACCAGATTGTGTCTTGGCATTAGAAATAGAAACATTATTACTATTCTCAGAAGGTTTTTCTACTTCAGTTTCACTAGAAGCATGCAAAGTCCTATCATTTTTCTTTTTCTTTTTAGATGGACTAGGTGCATCAATATTAATTCTTTGAGAATCTTGTTCAATTCTTTTAGGGTGACCTTCAGAATAAAGTGGCTCCTGAGTCATACTACCTCCTCTAGTCATTACTCTAACAACATGATCATTAATATTATTATTCTTCTCTTTGAGCAAATCATTTTGAGATGTAGCAACTTGTTCTAACTGAGTTTGGACCATGGAAGCATGTTTACCTAGACCTTTAACATCATTAGCAATTCTAAACATCAAGTCACCCAAGCGATCAATCATGTAGGCATTACATTTCAATTGTTTCATAACATATGCATTAAAGTGTTCTTGCTTAACAATGTAATTGTCAAATTCATCCAAGCATTGACTAGCAGATTTATTATAAGAAATACCATCTTCATTGAATCTTATAAAAGAATTTACATTTACTACCTGTGTCGGGGTGTCAAGACCATGTATTTCTTCAATAGGTGGTAAATTCTTAACATCTTCATCTTTAATACCCTTTTCTTTCGTAGTTTTCTTTGCCTCTTGCATATCTTCAGGACTAAGAAATAGAATACCCCTCTTCTTCGGAGTTGGTTTAGGCGGTGGTTCAGGAAGTGTGCATCATCATCATTGCTTAGTATATTATTCAATAGTTCTTCAGCTTGTTCAATATTTTGTTCCCTGAAAACACAACCAACACAACTATCTAGGTAGTCCCTAGAAGCATCAGTTAGTCCATTATAGAAGATATCAAATATTTCATTTTTCTTGAGAGGATGATCAGGCAAAGCATTAAGTAATTGGAGAAGCCTCTCCCAAGCTTGAGGGAGATTCTCTTCTTCAATTTGCACAAAGTTAAATATTTCCTGTAAGGTAGCTTGTTTCTTATGAGCAGGAAAATATTTTTCAGAGAAGTAATATATCATATCCTGGGGACTACGCACACAATCAGGAGCAAGAGTACTAAACCATATCTTAGCATCACCTTTTAATGAGAAATGAAACAACTTAAGAATATAGTAGTAGCGAATTTTTTCCTCATGAGTAAATAGGGTGGCTATATCATTTAATTTAGTAAGGTGTGCCACAACAGTTTCAGATTCATAACCATGGAAAGGATCAGATTCAACCAAAGTAATTAGCTAAGGATTGACAGAGAATTCATAATCCTTATCAGTAATAAAGATAGGTGAAGTAGCAAACTTAGGATCATATTTCATTCTTGCATTCAGAGATTTTTCTTTCATTGAGAATCAAACGAGAGAGAGAAAGCCATCTAGCTACTAACTACGGACCCGTAGGTCTACAAAGAACTACTCACGCATCATCGGAGAGGCACCAATGGACATGATGAACCCCTCCGAGATGGTGTCTAGATTGGATCTGGTGTTTCTGGAACTTGCGGCGGCTGGAATTGATTTTCGTCGACTCCCCTAGGGTTTCTGGAATATCGGGGTATTTATAGAGCAAAGAGGCGGTGCGGGAGGCCACCGAGGTGGGCACAACCCACCTAGGTGCGCCTGGGCCTCCAGACGCGCCCTGGTGGGTTGTGCTCCCCTCGGAGCACCCCCCCAGGTGCTTCTCCGGCCCACTGGATGTCTTCTGGTCCAAAAAAAATCCACAAAAAGTTTCGCTGCGTTTGGACTCCGTTTGGTATTGATTTCCTGTGATGTAAAAAACATGCAGAAAACAACAACTGGCACTGGGCACTATGTCAATAGGTTAGTACCAAAAAATGATATAAAATGACTATAAAATGATTGCAAAACATCCAAGAATGATAATATAACAGCATGGAACAATAAAAAATTATAGATACGTTGGAGACGTATCAGCATCCCCAAGCTTAATTCCTGCTCGTCCTCGAGTAGGTAAATGATAAAAACAGAATTTTTGATGTGGAATGCTGCCTAACATGTTCATCACATATTCTTTTCTTTATAGCATGGACATTTGGACTTTTATATGGTTCAAAGCAATAGTCTAGTTTTGACATGATAACTTAAATACTCAAGCATATCAACAAGCAATCATGTCTTTCAAAATATCAACGCTAAAATAAGTTATCCCTAGCCCATTATGCTCAATCATTGATCCATTCATGAAACACACTCGCATATTAGTTACACCCAATGCTCAAGTACGATCATAGTGCCCCTTAGTTGGTGCTTTATAAGAGAAGATGGAGACTCAAAATAAAAATTGCATAAAGTAAAAGAAAGGCCCTTCGTGGAGGGAAGTAGGGATTTGTAGAGGTGCCAGAGCTCAAAGCAAAAATTGAGAGATAAAAAATATTTTGGGAGGTATACTTTTCCCACCAACGAAAACGACTTAGAGTTCCCCACACTTTTCATGCTAGATATATCATAGGCGGTTCCCAAACAGAAAATAAAGTTTATTCCTTTTTCCACCATTTCTTTCACTTTCCATGGCTAGCCGTATCCACGGGTGCCCTCCATACCAACACTTTCCAAGAAATTTATTATTTGACAACATAAAGTAAATTCATTTATTCATTTTAGGACTAGGCATCCCTAATACCTTTGCCTTACTCTCGTGCAATGACAAGTGAATAAACACTCATCGTGAGAATAACACATCTAGCATGGAAAATATCGGCCACCCCTCACCGCTTCGCGAGCGGTACGAGCACACAAAAGAGAAATTTATTTTGAAAATTAGAGATGGCACATGCAAATTTGCTTAGAACGGCAAAAGAATACCGCATATAGGTAGATATAGTGGACTCATATGGCAAAACTGGTTTAAAGGGTTTTGGATGCACAAGTAGTGATCATACTTAGTGCAAAATGAAGGCTAGCAAAAGATTGAGAAGCGACCAATCAAGAAACGAAAAATCTCATAAGCGAGCATTAAGCATAATTAACACCGAATAATGCACCACAAGTAGGATATAATTTCATTGCATAACTATTGACTTTCGTGCATGCATAGGGAATCACAAATCTTAACACCAATATTCTTACTAAAGCATAATTACTCATCAACATAACTCACATATCACATCATCATATCTCAAAACTATTACAAGGAATCAAGTTTATTTTGTCCAATGATCTTCATGAAAGTTTTTATTATATCCTTCTTGGATATCTATCACTTTGGGACTAATTTTCATGTGTTGCTTTTGATAAGTTCAAACAAATATAAGTGAAGATCATGAGCATAATATTTCTTTCTCTCAAAATAATTTAAGTGAAGCAAGAGAGAATTTCTTAAAAAAATTACTAACTCCCAAATAAATCTAAGTGAAGCATGAGAGCATTTCTTCAAAAATAATAAAGCACACCATGCTCAAAAAGATATAAGTGAAGCACTAGAGCAATTCCATAGCTCATAAAGATTTAAGTGAAGCATAGAGAGTAATTCTAACAAGTCATGGCATAATTTTGGCTCTCTCAAATAGGTGTGTCCAGCAAGGATTCAAGACTTAAAACAAAAAGCAAAACAAGCAAAGACTCATATCATACAAGACGCTCCAAGCAAAACTCATAGTATGTGACGAATAAAAATATAGCTCCAAGTAAAATACCGATGGTCGTTAGAAGAAAGAGGGGGTGCCACTCGGGCATCCCCAAGCTTAGTTGCTTGCTTCTCTTTGAATAATAGCTTGGGATGCCATGGGCATCCCCAAGCTTAGGCTCTTCTTACTCCTTATTCCTTCATCCATCGTAAAATCACCCAAAACTTGAAAACTTCAATCACACAAAACTCAACAAAACCTTCGTGAGATCCGTTAATATAAGAAAACAAATCACTACTATAAGTACTGTAGCAAACCAATTCATATTTTATTCTTGCATTATATCTATTGTATTCCAACTTTTCTATGGCAAAAACTCTTCAAAGAAAACCATAGAATCATTAAAACAAGCACACAACGCAAAGAAAACAGAACAGTCTGTAGCAATCTGAATATTTCGAATACTTATGTAACTCCAAAAATTCACAAAAATTAGGAAAACAGAGGCAATTTGTATATCAATCTTGTGTAAAAAATTAAGAATTTTTCGTCTCTGCTGTGAATTTTCAAAATTGTTTTATTGGACGCAAAAGTTTCTGTTTTCCAACAAGATCAAATCAACTCTCACCCAAATCAATCCTAAAGGCTTTACTTGGCACAAACACTAATTAAAACACAAAAAACTCAATCATAACAGTAGCATTATTATGCTAACACTCAAGAACAGAAAGCAAAAGGCAAAAAAATAAATTTTATTCATTGGGTTGCGTCCCAACAAGCGCTATCGTTTTACGCCCCTAGTTAGGCATAAATCAAGGATCTAAGTATTGTCAACTTTGTTCTTGTTTTCCTTGGAGGTGTTTTTCTCAGGAGGCTTTGCAAAAACAACATAAAACACATTATCCATGGAAACTTTAGCACAACCAAGTTGCTTATCATCATATCCCTTTTGATTTCCGGCAGTGATCCAAGAATAATGTTGATTACCATTATTAAAAACTTGTTGGATAATATCTAAAACAGGGACTTGCTTTTTAAGATTCTCATCAAAGATTTGATTATCCCCAAGTAAATGTCTTAAAACATAATCACTATTATAGAGAATTTCATCTATCACGGGTTTTTCACGATTCATACCATAAAAATCAAAGATTTCCCTAGCTTCCCGTATTATGTAGTCAAATTCATTCATAAGAACAAGAGTGGCCAACTTTTTAGCTTTAGGATTCTTTATAACGGGTAACTCATAAAACAATCTTTGCAAGGTAGGATGAGTATGGATAAATCTATTTTCAAGTTTTAGAACTAGCGCTGAAATAGCTTCCGCATAAGATTTAGTCCTTTTAAGTACAGGAGCATCATCAAGACTCAAATTTCCAACACAATTGAAAAATTCTTGACTATGTTCTTTTCCCATAACATTCCCCTGCCCCAAAACAAAAGTTTTGTCATCCAGATTACCTGTACGCTCCATTTTAGGAGTTAGGCCATTATCTGTTTCTGCCATACCAAAATCACTCATGATTGCAAACAAAAAGACAGATCTGACAAGAGAACGGCGAACGAAAAAAAGGACGAATAAAACGGCAAATTTTTGTGAAGTGGAGGAGAGGCAAATGGCAAATAATGTAAATTGCGAGAAGCAGAGATTTGTGATTAGGAACCTGGTAGATGTTGATGATGTCTCCCCAGCAACGGTGCCAGAAATTCCTTTTGATGTCTGCTAGAACTAGGTCGGTATTTCCCCAAAGAGGAAGGGATGATGCAGCACAGCGACGGTAGGTATTTCCCTCAGTGATGAGACCAAGGTTATCGAACCAGTAGGAGAACCACGCAACACTACGTGAACGGTGCCTGCACACAAATAACAAATATTCGTAACTCGACGTATTAAAGGGGTTGTCAATCCCTTTCGGGCAACGGCACTAGAGATAACTAGTGGACGGGAGTAAGTTGTAATAGATTGGATAAATAGATCTCGAATAAATGCAAAATAAAATAAAATGCAGCAAGATATTTTTGGGTTTTTTATAAATATAGATCTGAAAACAAAAGCAAATAAAAATAGATTGCAAAGGCAAATATATTAAAGAAGAGACCCGGGAGCCGTAGGTTTCACTAGTGCCTTCTCTCGAGAAAAATAGCAAACGGTAGGAAAACAATTACTGTTGGGAAATTGATAGAATTTCAAATACTCATGACGATATCCATGCAATGATCATTATATAGGCATCACGTCCAAGATCAGTAGACCGACTCCTGTCTGCATCTACTACTATTACTACACATATCGACCGCTATCGAGCATGCATCTAGTGTATTAAGTTCATGAAAAAGCGGAGTAATGCAATAAGAACGATGACATGATGTAGACAAGATCTATTTATGTAGAAATAGACCCCATCTTGTTATCCTAATAGCAACGATACATACGTGTCGTTTCCCTTTCTGTCACTGGGATCAAACACCGTAAGATCGAACCCATTACAAAGCATCTCTTCCCATTGCAAGATAAATAGATCAAGTTGGTCAAACAAAACCCAAATATCGGAGAAGAAATACGAGACTATAAGCAATCATGCATATAAGAGATCAAAGAAAACTCAAATAACTTTCACGGATAAAAACATAGATCTGATCATAAACTCAAAGTTCATCGGATCCCAACAAACACACCGCAAAAAGAGTTACATCATATGGATCTCCAAGAGACCATTGTATTGAGAATCAAACGAGAGAGAGAAAGCCATCTAGCTACTAACTACGGACTCATAGGTCTACAAAGAACTACTCACGCATCATCGGAGAGGCATCCAATGGACATGATGAACCCCTCCGAGATGGTGTCTAGATTGGATCTGGTATTTCTGGAACTTGCGGCGGCTGAAATTGATTTTCGTCGACTCCCTTAGGGTTTCTGGAATATTGGGGTATTTATAGAGCAAAGAGGCGGTGCGGGAGGCCACCGAGGTGGGCACAACCCACCTGGGCGCGCCTGGGCCTCCAGACGCGTCCTGGTGGGTTGTGCTCCCCTCGGAGCACCCCCAAGTGCTTCTCCGGCCCACTGGATGTCTTCTGGTCCAAAAAAAATCACAAAAAATTTCACTGCGTTTGGATTCTGTTTGGTATTAATTTCCTGCGATGTAAAAAACATGCAGAAAATATCAACTGGCACTGGGCACTATGTCAATAGGTTAGTACCAAAAAATGATATAAAATGACTATAAAATGATTGTAAAACATCCAAGAATGATAATATAACAGTATGGAACAATTAAAAATTATAGATACGTTGGAGACGTATCACGCGTGAGTCGGGGTAATTGCCATTTTACCTTTAGTTCACCCACCACCCCTGCCATTTCCGCCACGGGCGCCGCATGCATTACACGGAGTTGGTGGTGGATGAGCGAGGCTCGGGGACGTGTGCTTTGGCAGAAGACGCAACGCCTCGGATTGGCGTAGTGGGACGGTTGACGGAGCAAGATGCCACCCAGGGATGCAAAGGGCCGGATTGGCAGAGCGGGGTGGTTGCTCCAGAGTAGTGGAGAGCCAGCCATGGCTAGCGATGCTCATCCACTTTCTCCTCCTTCTCCTTTCTTGCTTCTGTCTACTGTCATGGAGAGAGGACAAGGCCGGGCTCGTGCTCCGGCCGCAGCGACGAGAGCTTCTCCTCGACACCATGCTTTGGCTCCGAATGAGGCTGCAGAGGCCGGTTCCAGTGCGCGGGGCGGAGCCACGGGGCGAGGTCGGGGTCGACGCGAGCGGGGCGGGGCGGCGCGCTCGTCATCTCTCCCCCAACTGCTCCACCCCCAGCAGAAGGCCATGCGGGGGACACGGTGCTTGATTTCATCGTCAAGCTGCACGATCCTCCCCGAAGCCGCCTGCGGCTCCATCGCCCCTTCGCCAGGGTGATGGAGGTCGACCAGCCGCTTGGTCTGCGGCTGCTACAATGGCGCCGTGTGGGTGAACATTGAGTTCCCCGCGCCTCGTGTCATGCTCCTTAGACGTGGGTGGAAAACCTTCGCCCGCGCCCACTATCTTGCGGAGGGGCAGGTCCTTCGCTTCAAATTAGTGGAGTCTGATATGCTCTCCGTCAAGGTTTTTGGGCGTTCGGGTGCTCGCCTTAGGTGCTGCGCAGAAAGCTCGAGTGATGACGAAAGCTCCTCCTCGAGCAACAACGACGAGGAGAACACTGATGGTGAAGATGGCGGTGATGGACATCCGGTCGTCAAATCCGAAGACGACGACTTGGACTCCGGCTGAACACCGGCGGCACCATCATCTGCAGCGACCCCCGGCAGAGCGATTTGCCGGGGGTGCTTCTTCTAGACGTCACCGCCACTTCCTGCTGGACCCCGGAAGTCTCGTGAACTCCGGCTTCGTCTTCCCTGCCGGGGGGTGCTCCGCCTAGCCGCTCTCTCCGTCCTGGCTTCATCTTCCCTGCCGGGGTGGCGCTCTCCCGATCTTGTCGGGCTGCGTCCCTCTGGTCCTGGCGGGGGTGACCAGGGCATCGCCTAGGCACTCCTTTAGCCCTTTTTGCCCTCGAGATAAACCCTAGGAGGAGACGGACAAGAAAGGCATTACGGAGCACTTTTCTTTTTTGATAAAAAAGATTAGGACAATGCCCGTGCGTTGCAACGAGATAAAAACTCACGAGCCCCTAGCCTAATAAGGATGGTACATGACCCCAGCAGTAAACCCCTCTGTTTCAACACGACACCTCACCCTATTGTCCCTGAGCAAACGCCGGTTGCCATAAACAAGGTTTTGCTGGCTTGAGGCACTGGGTCACGGCACAAATGTTGCTGATGATAAAAATGATAGATTGATTGAGTGTAAGATTGTCCGGGGCTTGAGTTCAAAACTTGGAACATGATCCCAAAATATACTTTACTATTATTCTGGACATGTATTTGGTCTTTTATACGTTGATTACCAATACAAATTTAAATAAATAAATTACTAACTGGTCTCAAAAATCTAAAACTTTTTCCTTGTAGAGAAGGATACTTACATCATCATTTAGCCTCCCTTCATCTAGCAGACACAACATTTGATGTTGTTTGACAGATATTTTATCTATCTTCACAAGTAATTAACTTTCCAAAGATGATTATATTATTAAATGATCACATACATCACGGTTGGTCAATGCATAATCTACAAAAAGTCAAATAATTTAAAAAATTATTATTGAATACATCATGTGTAAATATGGATTAACCGTGTACACACACAAATAATAATACACAAAGAGTAATTAATCAATGGCAGGGCATTGAAGATGGTAGATACAAAAGTACACGTTATAATAACTTATAAGTCAAATAACCATGACACTTTTCCTTCATCCATCAATTCAGAAAACAGAGATAATGTTGAGATGGTTGGTGACGGAGGTTTATGTGTCTATCGGGTTCTGAACCAATCATTTCAGAACTTCAGAAACCGGAGATGATGTTGAGATAGTTGGTGATGGATCTTCATCACCATCTATCAGTTTATCTGAATTGGAAACACTCGATTCAGAATGTATTTTTTATAGGCCCGTTATCAAAATCCTCAATAGTGGTTCATTTTCTACAACACAATAAAAAATAGACAATAAACATCTCATGCTCAGTTTGTTCAAACAGTAATTCGGAAATGAACGCATAAAGAGTTATAACCCATCTAGCTTAACATAACTATTTAATAGGTTCAGTTTCTATCCTGTCGAATCTGAATGTAAATGCCACAACAGTTACCAACTTCATGATGTATGTATGAGGACCACAGAAACTTTCTGGAGTTTGCAGACTAATACTCCAATTCTGGAATTAGCATACTAATACTCCAAAGTAAAGGTACAACATACATTTTTCTGGAGGGTTGATGAAATTTTCCAGAAACAGCAGCCCATTAATATTTGGAAAAGAGGTTTGAGGTTAACCAGATCTTCAGGGAAGTTAATTCTTAATCATGTGTCAGGCGTATAACACATTACTTCCTCGGGGTCTCTAGAACTGAATTTAACAGTACGAATAGCAAAGAGAGGTGGTTTTTGATGGTCATGACAACAGCCAACCAAACAGATAGAACATCTTTGAGATGACGAAATTACAGGAAATTAGCAGTATGATTCTATCTATATCAATCTACCAGAAGGCACATGTTACAAAGCAACTGAAGGATATACCAAATCCTATCAAAACTCATGCTCTTTTCAAATTTTAATTTCAAAAAGATTATGAAACATAACAGACATGTTGCTTTTATCTTGGCATGTGATCCCAGTGGTGCAGAATGTACAACAACGTACCTCAGGTGAAGCGTGGGTGGTCGGCGTTCCAGCGAAGTTAGTAGAACGGCAAGATTGGATCCTTCCGGTGTGATAATTTCGAGCACCGGAATTTGCAATTCGGACGTGGCTTCAGTAGAGGGGCTCGATGCTTTTTTATGTTGCAAAGGAGGGTGATTCATGTGGAGTTCATGTCCGGCACGACTTGATGGAAGTAAGTTTGCAAAACTTGGTACAAATATTGCTAGGATAAAAACTCTCAACTCGCCAATGACAACAACTTAGACAGCATTGCTCTCCTTTTTTCCTTGTAAAATAAACCTACAAAAGTACTACAATTAGTTAACCAGAAAAAATAATCCTGGTACCATGTCGGCCTGCATGCATGCATGATTGACTAAAATGTGACGACAGATAAACAAACCTTAGACAGTACCACAAGTAAGAAAGAGCATAGCAGCAGCAAAGGCAAGAGAAAGCAGCATCATATTGTTAACTAACTCCAGAGAGTTGTGAGAGGGCAGCCAAGACAATCGAGCGTCCGATTAAGATGGTTGTACCCCAAGTCCTCTCATAGTTACGTCTAGCCGAGTATTGCATAACAGTTCATGATCGACAATTGACTAAAGTGCAATATGTGAAACAAAACCCACGACAACTCACCTCCAAGGTCCCTGCAGTTTCCCCTTCTCCTGTAGGTCGTACATGCAATCAAGGAAGCGCTGCTGCTGCTCATCAGTTTCACCTCAACCTCCCATGTCCCTTCTATCTAGACAATAAATTGCAGAAATTCACCTCTCACTCTGCTTGCAAAGTTCAGCAAGCAGAGAGTTTCCTGGGGCAAATTTGAACAAACATTAATGTTTTGGAGTCTCCACCTGCAGTGCCTTGTACATTTGTTCTGACCAATCAATTGGACCATGAGCAATTGTGCGAAGAAACTGATTACATTAGCCTAGAGACATGATGCCAGCGTCATTATTTTACTTGCCTGCATTTATTAGTAATCAAATATAACGTCATTACCTTTGTGGCCTGCATGACTGCATACTAAAACATGGGCTTCGAATAGTAGCTATCATAGTGGCTGTCCTTGTCAGTCGTCAATACAAATCTTCTTTTCTGAAGACGGTCTCATCATACAAACCTGAAGATTTTTATTAAAACTCATCCAGATGTCCTTCGAATAGTATTATATATGAAGAGAAGCATAACTGACAATATAAAATGATTTACTAATACTATGTTGAGATGTTTGCAATTCAGTATGTACAGAAGGCAAAAGCATAGAGATAAAAACTACCAATACATATGTTTCGAAACGGAGTTACTAATAAGATGAGATTGATCATAAGATTTCTAACAAAAGCAATTCATTGGTCCAAACTTACAAAGATTTCAGTAAACGTTTTTCATGGGAACTATTAAAAAGCGTGTGAACAAATCAAAAAACATCAAAGCAGAAGCATGTTGTGTCATAGTTTTATCTTGCCTACTTGATGTATTGGTCTCCATCACACCAAGTAACTTGGTTTCCTTGGAGTTTAAGCGAGGACACCTCCGTTAGAAGGAAGACAAAGACAGCCACAACAATTGAACAGACAAAGCCATGTTGCAATATATCTGGTAGCCAAGCGAGTCCTTCAGGATCATAGATTGATCAAGGAGTTCGGGGCCCAAGGAGCAGGTCGAGCGCCAGCGACGTTGCCGGAATCCTTTTCCATAACAACTCAGCCACGCCATACCTGATCCACATCACCCACAACAATGCTTAGATCCATGACTTAGCGAATTCAGGCAACAAAGATTATACTTACTGAGGATACTCAGGAGGCTTCACACGGAGTAGCGACGCAAGCGCGGAGGAGGTCGACGACGGCCTACGACTCATGGTCAGCGATTGCGACGGAAAGAACTACAGCAGGGACCACCAACACGCTGAAGCTCGTGTGCCTGCGTCCATCCCGACCGCCAACACGCTGGTGATGCTGCCGGCTACGCATCGCGCTGCAGCGGCTAGGAGGGGCCATCAAGGAAAGCAGCAGCGTGAGCGGAGCCTCGCCGGCGGGAGTCACGGTGATAGCAGAGGCATGGCAGAGGGGTGGGGGAATCGGTGCGACGGCAACCAGGCAGGCAACAAAGCAGAGAGCAGCAGTTCGGCCGTCCAGGAGAGAGGATGTGCCTCGGCGACCGGAGATGGAGTGGGTGGCGGCGCTTGGTAGAGCAGGAGCGGAATCGAGGTCTGGGCACTTCCGGTTGAGAACAGAGGAAATAGAGCTATGCGTGCGTTCGGCTTTTTATCTGATTGTTTTTGTTAACGAATCGTTTTTTTAACTCATGGATGGCATGGTGGGTAATTTTTAGCGAAGTTTTAAGGGTAACTTAATGACAGTGAACGGGCAGAAACAATAGCCGGTTTATTATTATTAGGGAGAGATGTATGGTGCTCCTATGTTTGAATTGAATTTATGTACTTCCCCATCCATACTAGCACTTGTATGATTTGTACTTGTTGTTTCACGCAATTTTAAAAGAAAAAACCCGCCGTGCTTTTGAAGTTTTCTGATGGACTTGCCCCCAGCCCCCTCCTGGCAAGTAAAGTTCCCGGCAAGGCTTCTTGCCGGCATTTGGCACAGCTACTACTAACCCTCGATCGAGTGGACTCGAAGCGAGTCAGGAGCGCGAATGGAGGCCGTCCTCTTACCGGTTTATTTAGACGCGGCTGCACTAATCCTGTCGAGTGGGCTCGAGTCAAGGATAGGAGCGCGAATGGTAAACGCAGTAAGGCCCCTTACCGGTTTATTCAGACGCAACTGCACTGATCCTGTCGAGTGGACTCGAGTCAAGGATAGAAACGCGGCAAGGTTTCCTCACGTGCAAGTTTCTCATACATAGGTGTAACATGGAACGACTAGGAAGTTTAAATGAGACAAACTTATCTTTATTTGATGTACTTCTTATCATTTAGATAAGGAAGATCTGTCATTGGACCAACTAAACGGGTCCGTTTCCATCTCCATCTCGATCTCCCCCCCCCCCCCAAGAAAGTTGCTCGCTGCCGGCGTCAATACCGGCGGATCTCGGGTAGGGGGTCCGGAACTGTGCGTCTAAGGTCGATGGTAACAGAAGGCGGGGGACACGATGTTTACCCAGGTTCGGGCCCTCTCTATGGAGGTAATACCCTACTTCCTGCTTGATTGATCTTGATGAATATGAGTATTACAAGAGTTGATCTACCACGAGATCGTAATGGCTAAAACCCTAGAAGTCTAGCCTGTCTGATTATGATTGCCCCCACGGACTAAAACCCTTCGATTTATATAGACACCGGAGGGGACTAGGGTTGTACAAAGTCGGTTACAGAGAAAGGAATCTTCATATCGAACGCCAAGCTTGCCATCCACGCCAAGGAGAGTCCCATCTGGACACGGGAGAGAGTCTTCTGTCTTGTATCTTCATGGCCCATCAAGTCCGGCCCACGTCACGTAGCCCGGACGCCCGAGGACCCCTAAATCCAGGACTCCCTCAGTAGCCCTCGAACCAGGCTTTCAATGACGATGTGTCCGGAGCGCAGATTGTCTTCGGCATTGCAAGGCGGGTTCCTCCTCCGATTACTTCGAAGTACCTGACTTAAGGAGCTGTATTCGGCCTTCCATTTAATGTCGTGCTCATCGGCTTCCACACCTTCATGACTTCAGTTTCCACGTGTCGAACGAATACGAGATGTCGGGGTATCTTTGCACATAACTCCCTGACCATGTAAGAAAGGCGTCTATTCAAAGAGATTGGATCTTCAGATCCATTCCACGCCAAGCGGGAAATCCTCAAAGCTTGCTAGGAGAAACCATTCCAACATGGCTAGTGCTCCCAGTTCTTCCACCCGCCCCCACGGCTCCAAAAAAGGCGATTGGGAAAGATGTTCTGTATCCCATGATCAACTGGTGAAGCTCCAAACACAGGGATTTCTTCCCCCCGCGGATCTGGTCCCTGTTCGAGCAGGTTTGACCTCCTTCTCAGGCGAAGCTTTGGCGGAAAATTTCCCCAATCCAACCAGGGGGGAACGGGTGTGCTTCATTTCTTATTTGCCAAGAGGCGTCGGGTTTCCAATCCACCCTTTCCTCCGAAGACTCCTAGAGTATTATGGCCTCCAACTGCACAACCTCACGCCGGCCTCTATCTTGCACATCGCGGGTTTTGTTGCCCTTTGCGAGCTTTCCCTAGGCTGTGAAGCCCACTTTGATTTATGGAGAAAACTATTCTGCCTCGTCCCTCGTACCCAAGAGGGATCCATATTCGAGGTGGGCGGCGCCGAAGTATGGCGCATAGCCGGGACCGGATACCTATCCGGCACACCGAAGAAGGCGTCCGAGGAGTGGCCCTCAGAGTGGTTTTATATTGAGGACGTCGCTCTCCCTGACCCAATCCGAATGGGTCTCCCTTAATTTTCCAGCGCTCCTTTGAAGAAACGCCACAGCTGGCGCCCTGGGAGCCTCGAGGAGGAAGATAGTGCGGAAATCCATCAATTAATGAGCAAGATAAAGACGCTCGCCCAGTCCGGATTATCAATAATCGAGGTAATGGCGATCTCCATAGTGCGGGGTGTCCAGCCACTCCAATTTAGAGGGCTCCCTATGTGGCACTACAATGGGGAAGATGACGCCTCACGCTGTGGCCGGAAAGGTCCGGACACCCCCGCCGCTCTGGCCAAAATATTGGTCGATCTGTACAAAGGGGAGAAAGAGGAATTTATTCGTCTTAAACGCCGAGAGGGATTTTCCATGTACAATCCTCCCAGCTGGGTGAGTTTTAATCCCACCACCATACTCAATCCTTTCCATGAGTCACTTTTGACTGATACTAACCCGTCCATTTGTAACAGGAATGGCGAAAGGTCGTCACGGGGATCTACAGCCCCGCTCCACAGCCGGAGGACCATAACCGGGATCTTGACCCCGGATTCGAGGAGGATCCGGACATATTTGTGGAGCTAGAGGAGGGAGTATTTTACCTGGCGAGCTACGATGGCACAGAAGTGGCCATTATAGCAGACTATCCCGGCCTCCTTCCTGCCTCACACGTAAGTAATCAGGAGACCTCTCCTCCGAAAGAGCTTCCTCATTCTGCCTCACCCACCGCACTGTCTCGTGTTCCAAAGGGGAGGCGCTCGGCGCGCCATGTTACACCAGAGGCGACTCAAAAGAGAGCGGCGCCTACATCGGGCAAGCCTTCGAAGAGGAAGGCAAACGAAGTCACGACCGAGCCGTCGTCAAAAAGGTATGGCTTCGTAAATATGCCCCTTGGCAGTCACATCCAACTGTGACATTGTCTGTTTGTGTTTCATCAGGAAGAGCATTCGCCGGACTATGTCCGGGGGTCCTGCAGGTCATGCTCCCAACAGCCAGGCTCCAGAACCTGCCATAAAGACGAGGGCCGGTACGGGAGTGACGCCGGATTGTCCTTCGGCAGAGGATTCGGATGATGTATCCGTCACAAACTCAGAAGTGGAGAGCGCCATGAATCATCGGCGCCTGAGGGCCGCTCTTCGCGACCCCGGCTTTACAAAAGAGGCATTCAATGCCTTCAGCTCGGCTGATGCATACATCCGAGCTGCTCGACACGGGCTTACCAGAGCCACAGACCAGCATTTGAAAGATATGCGGGTAAGTTCACATCGTACAAACCTGATAATTATATACCAGTAGCCCCCGAGACTTGAAGCAGTTGATACAACTGATTTAAGGATCATTGTATAACCAGGTGCTTACAGAGAAGAACAACCTGCTGTCTCAAGAACTGGAAAAGTGTCGGACTCAGCTAACTGCTGCCACCGCCGAATTGGAGAAATCCAAGAAGGCGTCGCCTGGTAATGTTCCCCTCCATCGAGAAAATATAATCATATACCAGCAATGCTAACAGTGTTGCATATCTCATGGCAGGATCGTCAGATCAGCTGAAGGAGGCACTTGAAATCGCGCAAGCGGATAAACAAGAAGCCAAAAGGCTACTGGCCGCGGGCGAACGTGTGCTGACACGGGTCAGGGAGGATAAAAACAAGCTGGAGGATTCCAACACCCTGCTGGGCGAAGAACTGAAAGATGTGCGAGCCCAGCTAGCTGACTCCGTGAAGGAAAATAAGAGGCTACGAGGCGACATATACAGTATGCTTTCGAACTTACCTCCGTGTAATTCGGCGAGGAAAGGAACTGACAGATTTATGTCTGCAGGTATACTGACCGGCCGTCCCGAAGAGGAAATGTCTGGATCTTCAGGCGATCTGCTACAAGAGCTGTCGCAAATGCACGGGCGAGCTCGGCAGGCAATGCGGAGTGTTGCCAAGGCCTTGTGGCCATCCGCCTCCCCTCCAGGAAGTATGAAGGAACTTGTGCAGCTATTCAAAGGAGCGCGGAGGCGTTTTCGATTTTGGAAGATATCGGCCTGCCGAGAAGGTGCGCGAGAGGCCTGGGCCATGGTGAAAACACGGTATACCAAGCTTGATCCGAATCATATGGCTCGGGTCGGACCTCGAGGATCAGACGGAAAAGAAGTTCCAGTTAGTTTAGTATATGACCAAGTAAAGGTAGCCGCCGAATTGTCCCAACAGGATTGTAGGCTAGACAGCCTGTTGGACGGCATAGAGGAAGAAGTTTTTGAGTCTAAGTGACTATGTGCTTCGATTGACAAATTTGTCCCTAGCCGGATTGTAAAACGATTGTCATGGCGGACCTTTTCGCTTCGACCTCCGGACCCGAAGGTGCGGAGTGTTTCCGAATACCCGCACGGTATATTTAAACCGGGGTATGCGTGGAAACCAGGCGTAGGGGTCATAGTTGCTTGAACAGACAAGTTGTATCCGGCTAGCTATGTTATATTACGTGTGATTGTAAGAAACATCTTCTAGAGAGAATAGTTCCGTTAAGGGTTCCTTTCCCTGGGTGAACATGCGTTAATGTTCATGTCCGAACTGTGATAAAATCGCAGTATACATAGCATCTGGGGGTTCATAGTGTAATGAGTGAAAAAACATCTTTAGTCCGCCGACCGAATATTCCCTTAAGAACGCTAGCTTTTGGCTTTACCCAGTCTGAGGTACACATCCGGATGACCCGGCAGTAACAATCGTAGAGGTGCTCCCTTTATGCCCTAGCCGAACTAACGGGAACGTAGGGCATAAGCACAGGAGCCAGGCAACCCAGCTTGGCCAAAACTTAAGTCATAACGATGCATATAATGGCGAAGAAAAGGTACATATGAGGAAAAGACACATATGTGGTGAGCTTGATGCTCGGAAAATAATAATAATAAGCTTCTGTACAAGAAGCCCCCATGTATTATGGACGTATATATTTAAGGATGTGTACGTCATAGGTGCGCGGTTTAGCCGCTCAAGAGCTTAAAGCTAGGAAAAAAACGAAAGAGAGGAAAAAAAGGTAATGGACAAAAAGGGAGAAGAAGACGAACAAAGAGTCCGGCTCTAGGCGTAGAATCTTCGGAGTCTGGCGGCGTTCCATGGGTTCGGCTCCAAGCGATTGTCTGATGCATCACGCAGTTGGTACGCTCCTCCAGTGAGAACTTCGTCAATGATGAAGGGACCCTCCCATTTGGGCTTGAGTTTGTCCTTTTTCTTCTCTGGCAAGCGTAGAACGAGTTCGCCAACATTATAAGTCTTGGCCCGCACTTCTCTGCTTTGATATCTGCGAGCCTGTTGTTGATACAATGCGGAACGGGCCTTTGCAACGTCGAACTCCTCCTCCAGGGCGTCTAAGTTGTCCTGCCGATCAAGCTCGGCCTCTCTCTCTTCATACATGCGCACTCGTGGTGAGTCATGCATAATGTCGCAGGGCAACACGGCCTCTGCGCCGTACACCATGAAGAACGGTGTGTATCCGGTAGTGCGGTTGGGCGTGGTCCGCAGCCCCCAGAGTACGGAGTCGAGCTCCTCAACCCAGTGCTTGTCTGATTCTTTCAAAGACCGCACTAGTCTGGGCTTAATGCCGCTCATAATAAGACCATTGGCTCGTTCGACTTGACCATTTGTTTGCGGGTGATAGACGGAGGCATAATCGAGCTTGATGCCCAGGTTAGCGCACCAGGTTTTCACCTCGTCGGCTGTAAAGTTGGAGCCATTGTCTGTGATAATGCTGTGTGGAACACCATAACGGTGTACGACACCGGATATAAAGTCTATCACTGGTCTGGCTTCGGCCGTTTTAACCGGTTTGGCCTCAATCCACTTAGTGAATTTATCTACCATGACCAGCAGATATTTTTTCTTATGGCTTCCCCCTTTAAGGGGTCCGACCATATCAAGCCCCCAGACCGTGAAAGGCCATGTAATGGGGATTGTTTGTAGCGCAGTAGGTGGCATATGGCTTTGATTAGCGAAAAGCTGGCATCCGACACAACGTTGGACAAGGTCCTATGCATCTGCTCGGGCCGTAGGCCAAAAGAAACCTGTACGGAAGGCTTTACTCACAAGGGCCCGAGCCGCGGCGTGGTGACCGCCAAGGCCAGCATGGATTTCGGCCAGGAGCTGCCGCCCCTCTTCTTCGGAGATACATCTTTGAAGGACTCCGGTAGCGCTTTTCTTGTAGAGCTCACCGTCATGGACCTTGTAGGCTTTCGAGCGTCGGACAATGCAGCGAGCCTCGTTAGGATCCTCAGGGAGCTCTCGCCTATTAAGGTAGGCCAAGAAGGGTTTGGTCCATGGGGCAATTACTGTCATTATGAGATGGGCCGATGGTGTTGCTTTGGTGGCTGAGCCCCCGATGATATCGGTATTGTGCTCGGACTCAGGGGGTATGATCGGGTCCGGGCTAGTGTTGCCGCTTTCATCCTGCCACACCACGGATGGCTTGAAGAGCCGCTCCAGAAAGATGTTAGGCGGGACGGGGTCGCGCTTGGCTCCCATGCGAGCAAGGACATCCGTCGCTTGATTACTTTCTCGAGCCACATGATGAAACTCGAGTCCCTCGAACCGGGCTGATATTTTGAGTACGGCGTTACGATAGGCCGCCATTTTCGGATCTTTTGCGTCAAAGTCTCCGTTTATTTGGGATATTGCGAGATTTGAATCCCCGCGCACCTCCAGATGTTGTATGCCCATGGAGACGGCCATCCGAAGACCATGCAGTAAGGCCTCGTATTCGGCTGCATTATTGGAGTCTGTATATAAGATTTGGAGTACGTACTGGACTGTATCTCCCGTTGGGGATGTTAAGACGACGCCCGCTCCCAAACCGGCCAGCATCTTAGAGCCATCGAAGTACATGACCCAGTTGGAATATGTGCCGTACTCTTTAGGGAGTTCGGCCTCTGTCCATTCGGTGATGAAGTCAGCCAACACTTAGGATTTAATGGCTCGGCGCGGTTTATACGTTATGTCGAATGGCAGGAGCTCAATGGCCCATTTGGCAATCTGGCCCGTAGCATCGCGGTTGTTTATTATGTCATTGAGTGGTACTTCGGAAGCCACCGTGATCGAGCATTCTTGGAAGTAGTGTCGTAGCTTCCGGGATGCCATGAAGACCGCGTATGCTATCTTTTGGTAATGAGGGTACCGGGATTTGCATGGTGTGAGGACAGTGGATACATAGTATACCGGCTTCTGAAGCGGGAATTTGTGTCCGTCCTCCTCTCGTTCAACGATGAGCACTGCGCTCACCACGTCGTGAGTCGCAGAGATGTATAACAACATTGGTTCGCCGACATTTGGCGCGGCCAGGATTGGGTTGCTTGCTAAAAGAGCCTTTACTTCTTCTAGTCCGGCCGTTGCTGCATCCGTCCACTCGAAGTGGTCGGTGCGTCGGAGAAGGCAATAGAGTGGCAATGCTTTTCCTCCAAGTCTGAAGATAAAGCGGCTTAAAGCTGCCATGCATCCGGCTAGTTTTTGGACCTGTTTAAGGTTAGTTGGTGCAGCCAATTGTGACAAAGCTCGAATTTTGGCTGGATTTGCCTCAATTCCTCTACTGGAAACAATGAAGCCCAACAGCTTTCCAGCGGGAACGCCGAAAATGCACTTTTCCGGATTGAGCTTGATGTCATATGCACGGAGGTTGTCGAATGTGAGACATAAGTCGTCTATTAATGACTCGACGTGTCTAGTCTTGATGACGACATCATCCACATATGCTTCAACTGTCTTGCCGATTTGCTTCTCCAGGCATGTTTGAATCATGCGTTGGTAGGTAGCGCCGGCGTTTTTAAGCCCAAAGGGCATAGTGTTGAAGCAGAAAGGCCCGTATGGGGTAATGAATGCCGTTGCGGCTTGATCGGACTCCTTCATTTTGATTTGATGGTATCCGGAGTATGCGTCGAGGGAACACAGTGAGTCGTGTCCTGCAGTAGCATCAATGATCTGATCGATGCGGGGGAGGGGGAAGGGATCCTTGGGGCAGGCTTTGTTGAGGTCTTTGAAATCGACGCATAGGCGCCAGGATTTATCCTTCTTTGGTACCATCACCAGGTTTGCTAGCCAGTACGGATGTTTTATTTCTCTGATGAATCCGGCCTCGATTAACTTGGCCAGCTCCTCCCGCATAGCTTGTCGTTTGGGTTCGGAAAAGTGCCGCAGTGTTTGTTTGACCGGCTTGTATCCCTTCAATATATTGAGGCTGTGTTCGGCCAACCTGCGTGGGATTCCTGGCATATCAGAAGGGTGCCAGGCAAATATGTCCCAATTTTCGCGTAGGAACGCTCGTAATGCGGCGTCAACCGTTGGGTCCAGCTGTGCCCCGATAGAGGCTATCTTCTTGGGGTCCGTTGGGTGGACCTGGAATTTGACGATTTCGTCTGCTGGTTTGAAGGAGGTGGATTTGGGTCGCTTGTCCAGGATTACATCGTCCCTATCCACCGTGGAGCGTAGTGCAGCTAATTCTTCGGCCGCGAGGGCTTCGGACAATGCCTCGAGGGCCAGGGATGCGGTTTTGTTTTCGGCGAGGAGTGCTATGTCCGGATCACTGGAAAGAGTGATAATACCAGTGGGCCCGGGCATATTGAACTTCATGTACCCTTTTGCGCCTATTGTATGAAAAGCTTTACTCACAAGGGCCCGAGCCACGGCGTGGTGACCGCCAAGGCCAGCATGTATTTTGGCCAGGAGCTGCCGCCCCTCTTCTTCGGAGATACATCTTTGAAGGACTCCGGTAGCGCTTTTCTTGTAGAGCTCACCGTCGTGGACCTTGTAGGGTTTCGAGCACCGGACAATGCAGCGAGCCTCGTTAGGATCCTCAGGGAGCTCTCGCCTATTAAGGTAGGCCAAGAAGGGTTCGGTCCATGGGGCAATTACTGCCATTATGAGATGGGCCGATGGTGTTGCTTCGGTGGCTGAGCCCCCGATGATATCGGTATTGTGCTCGGACTCAGGGGTTATGATCGGGTCCGGGCTAGTGTTGCTACTTTCATCCTGCCACACCACGGATGGCTTGAAGAGCCGTTCTAGAAAGATGTTAGGCGGGACGGGGTCGCGCTTGGCTCCCATGCGAGCAAGGACATCCGCCGCTTGATTACTTTCTCGAGCCACATGATGAAACTCGAGTCCCTCGAACCGGGCTGATATTTTGAGTACGGCGTTACGATAGGCTGCCATTTTCGGATCTTTTGCATCAAAGTCTCTGTTTATTTGGGATATTGCGAGATTTGAATCCCCGCGCACCTCCAGACGTTGTATGCCCATGGAGACGGCCATTCAAAGACCATGTAGTAAGGCCTCGTATTCGGCTGCATTATTGGAGTCTGTATATAAGATTTGGAGTATGTACTGGACTGTGTCTCTCGTTGGGGATGTTAAGACGACGCCCGCTCCCAAACCGGCCAGCATCTTAGAGCCATCGAAGTACATGACCCAGTTGGAATATGTGTCGTACTCTTTAGGGAGTTCGGCCTCTGTCCATTCGGCGATGAAGTCAGCCAACACTTGGGATTTAATGGCTCAGCGCGGTTTATACATTATGTCGAATGGCAGGAGCTAAATGGCCCATTTGGCAATCCGGCCCGTAGCGTCACGATTGTTTATTATGTCATTGAGTGGTACTTCGGAAGCCACCATGATCAAGCATTCTTGGAAGTAGTGTCGTAGCTTCCGGGATGCCATGAAGATCGCGTATGCTATCTTTTGGTAATGAGAGTACCGGGATTTGCAAGGTGTGAGGACAATGGATACATAGTATATCGACTTCTGAAGCGGGAATTTGTGTCCGTCCTCCTCTCGTTCAACGACGAGCACTGCGCTCACCACCTGGTGAGTCGCGGAGATGTATAACAACACTGGTTCGCCGATGTTTGGCGCGGCCAGGATTGGGTTATTTGCTAAAAGAGCCTTTATTTCTTCCAATCTGGCCGTTGCTGCATCCGTCCACTCGAAGTGGTCGGTGCATCGGAGAAGGCGATAGAGTGGCAATGCTTTTTCTCCAAGTCTGGAGATAAAGCGACTTAAAGCTGCAACGCATCCGGCTAGTTTTTGGACCTGTTTAAGGTCTGTTGGTGTAGCCAATTGTGACAAAGCTTGAATTTTGGCTGGATTTGCCTCAATTCCTCTATTGGAAACAATGAAGCCAGCAGCTTTCCAGCGGGAACGCCGAAAACGCACTTTTCCGGATTGAGCTTGATGTCATATGCACGGAGGTTGTCGAATGTGAGATGTAAGTCATCTATTAGTGACTCGACGTGTCTAGTCTTGATGACGACATCATCCACGTATGCTTCGACTGTCTTGCCGATTTGCTTTTCCAGGCATGTTTGAATCATGCGTTGGTAGGTAGCGCCGGCATTTTTAAGCCCAAAGGGCATAGTGTTGAAGCAGAAAGGCTCGTATGGGGTAATGAATGCCGTTGCGGCTTGATCGGACTCCTTCATTTTGATTTGATGCTATCCGGAGTATGCGTCGAGGAAACATAGTGAGTCGTGTCCTGCAGTATCATCAATGATCTGATCGATGCGGGGGAGGGGGAAGGGATCCTTGGGGCAGGCTTTGTTGAGGTCTTTGAAATCGACGCATAGGCGCCTGGATTTATCCTTCTTCGGTACCATCACCAGGTTTGCTAGCCAGTCCGGATGTTTTATTTCTCTGATGAATCCGGCCTCGATTAACTTGGCCAGCTCCTCCCCCATAGCTTGTCGTTTGGGTTCGGAAAAGCGCCGCAGTGTTTGTTTGACCGGCTTGTGTCCCTTCGATATATTGAGGCTGTGTTCGGCCAACCTGCGTGGGATTCCTGGCATATCAGAAGGGTGCCAGGCAAATACGTCCCAATTTTCGCGTAGGAACGCTCGTAATGCGGCGTCAACCGTTGGGTCCAGCTGTGCCCCGATAGAGGCTGTCTTCTTGGGGTCCGTTGGGTGGACCTAGAATTTGACGATTTCGTCTGCTGGTTTGAAGGAGGTGGATTTGGGTCGCTTGTCCAGGATTACGTCGTCCCTATCCATCGTGGAGCGCAGTGCGGCTAATTCTTCGGTTGTGAGGGCTTCGGCCAATGCCTCGAGGGCCAGGGATGCGGTTTTGTTTTCGGCGCGCAGTGCTATGTCCGGATCACTGGAAAGGGTGATAATACCATTGGGCCCGGGCATCTTGAGCTTCATGTACCCGTAATGAGGTATAGCTTGGAAGCGTGTAAATGCATCTCGCCCCAATAGGGCGTGATATCCACTGTTGAAAGGGGCCACTTGGAAGGTCATCTCTTCGGACCGGTAATTCTCCGGTGTGCCGAATACCACATCGAATGTGATTTTTCCCGCGCACCACGCCTCCCGACTGGGAATGATTCCTCGGAAGGTCGTGCTACTTTGCTCGATGCGGCTCCTGTCTATTTCCATTTTGTTGAGTGTGTCCTCATAGATGAGGTTTAGTCCGCTGCCGCCATCCATGAGTACTTTGGTGAGCCGAAAGCCGTCTACGATTGGACTGAGGACCAAGGCAGCTGGTGCCCGGACTGTCCTGGATTTTGGTTCGTCACTGGCATTGAAAGTTATGGCCGCGTCGTTCCAGTGGTTTATTGTTGCGACTTGGAAGACTTCGGCGAGGTCGCGGAGTGCTCTTTTGTGCCTATTATTTGAAGCGAAGGTCTTGAAGACCGTCAATACTCTGAGGTCGTCGTCTTCCGGGGGGTGTTGTTCTGAGGTGTTTTTGGTGAGGATATCCTTGCCGCTCTTGGCCACTTGCCGGAGTATCCAACATGCTCTAAGGCTGTGAGTTGGTACGGTATCCGGTGTTGTGTGTATTTTGCATGGCCTATCGAGCCATCCCTCCAGAACGGTTCCACGCCCCGTAATGGGCTTAGATTTCTTTACTATTAGGTCGGGCACCCCATGGGGGTGCATCCTTTTTGCTCGGACTAGGGGTTGAGTGGAAACCAGTGGTTCCCGACGAGCTGCCTGAGTTTTCCAGGCGCTTTCCATTGCGCAGTACTTCTGTACTATGGTTGCCAAGTCAGTGAAGTGTGATACGCGACGGCGGTTGATGGCGTTGAGGATTCCTTCGTCCGTGCAATTGTTGCAGAATGCTGAGATCGCGTCTTCGTCGCGGCAATCTTCAATCTTGTCTTTGACAAGGAGGAATCTGGCCCAAAAGTGATGGACTGTTTCCTGAGACTGCTGTCGTACGTACATGAGATTGCGTATATCTGGGTGGGTGGGTGGCTTTAAATCCGAACCCTGACCCAGTTTAGGATCCGGAGTTTGAGAAACTTCCGAGCTTAATAATTCGGGCTCCGGGATATCGACTGATTTTTCAAGCCCATCGTCCGATTCTAGGTTCGGAGGACAGGGCGTGCCGTTCCGCAGACAGGAATCCGGCTCTTCGATCTCGGAAATCCGAACATAGTTCGTCCTCAACACAGGGGAAGAGTTGTTGTTTTGCTCTTCTACCACCGCTATCTGATGGGTGATCGGTGGAGATTTGATTTCTCTCTGATCGGGTTTAAGCCCAATCCGATCGTAGTCTGTAACGACCCCCAAGGCGGCGATGCGATCCAGGAGTTCGTTTAAAGATGACAACTCCGTCGGATCCATCCGTTTGGAGTATTCGGAGTCAACGCGGAGGCGATTTTAGATGACCCGAGAAGTCATCGTCGGCTTAACGGCCGGACGGGCGGTCATGATAAATCCGCCCAGCCGGAGGGTTTGGCCTGAGGCCTGGGCTCATCCGGAGGTGATATTGTCCTTGATAACAAGGCGAGCCATCATGTCACGACCCCGGCTTAATCGTGCACTAACCATACACACAAATGCACACGATCAAGCCTATGGACTCACTTGAAGATATCACAACACAACTCTAAAACATAAATAAAGTCATACAAGCTTTATATTACAAGCCAGGGCCTCGAGGGCTCGAATACATAGCTCGATGGCATACAAGTGTCAACGGAAGCATCAGATATCTGGGTACAGATATATTACAGAACAGAGAGATAAGCCTTCACAGAGGCGGGGCAAAATTAAAAGCTACGATCGAAAGGCGTAGGCCTCCTGCCCTGGACCCTCCGATCCTACTCCTGGTCGTCAGTCGGCTCCTCGTAGTAGTAGTACTCTCCGGGCTGGTAGTAGCAGTGGTCGTCGACTAGGGCATCTGACTCAGGGGCTCCGTCGTCTGGTGGCATCAATTGGATATGGGGGAAAAAGAAAGTAAAGCAAACGTGAGTACTCATCCGAAGTACTCAGCAAACAAGGATCTACACTACATATGCAACATTTTCAAAGGGGGCTGTATATGTGGACTGGGCTGCAAAAATGCCAGAATAGAGGGGGAAAGCCTAGCCCTATCAAAGACTAGCATCTTCAAGCATCTTCATCGGTCTTGCAGCATTAGAAGAGAGCAGAATAACATAATGTAAAGTATAGCAGTGCCATCAACCTCGGCCAGAGATTCTTCCTCGACTCCCTGCGAGAAAGCAATCCCAGAGCCGTACTATCCATTTCATCTCAAGTCATGTTCTAGTTGTACCGATCGGGATACAACTCCGAGTGTCCGTTACCGTAGGACAGGCTATCGATAGAAGTTTCTTCCCTGCAGGGGTGCACCAACTTACCCACCACGCTCACTTAACTCCGGCCGGACACACTTTACTGGGTCATGCCCGGCCTCGGCTAAGCAACACGCCGCAACCCGACCTGGGCTCTAAAGAGAGGTCAGCACGCCGGACTAACCTATGCCCCCAGGGGTCTTGGGCCTTCACCCTGGGAACCCTGCATGTTGCGAGGACGTTTCGGAAGCAGACCTAGCAACCCCTTATACAAGCGCAGTTGCGTTCCCAGTCCATCCAAAACGGGCCGCTCCTCGCTGACGTCAATAGAGCTTCGGCTGATGTATACGACGCAGAACGCCCATACTATGCCCACGTGATGGTTAGTGCTATCAGGCCAGAGGCCCCTCGGATCAAATATCCAAACCGTTTAGTGGTTTAGGAGCGCGCGGAAACGAGCAGAGACTCACGATCGATGTGACCCCGTCGCCCTGTCTCGAGGACTTGCGGCAAGGGCTAAGAATGCCCGGCCACGCCTCGTAGTTATCTCGCGGGCACCTCTCAGGTCAACCCGACTCCACATCACTTCGCATTCATGCTCGCGCGGGTACCCCTCAGGGCCGACCCTTCTTTAGTGTCATGTTTCAGTATAAGTCACAGTAACAACAGTAACCGTGTGTCTAACACCAAGGGAACCCTGAGGAATCACCCTCGATGGAGTCCCACTTGATGTTCTCGTCAAGGTGAACGAAGTAGGTATCACCCTCGAGGTCCACACTTGAACAGTTGCACGACGATGTCGTTATCGGGGGTGGTGTAGGAGGAATCACCCTCGCTTACCACGACTGAATAACTAACCTACAAAGTTATCATCAGAAGTGCTGACGAGGTATCACCCTCGGCACTCGATAGTAACCCAGTAGAGTCACGCAATTTAAGTGGGAAGTGACGTGCAGTGCCAGGGTCTGATCTTCGATCCCATTGCTCGGGTCTTCTGAGAGTCCAGCGGGGCAGTCGGGACAAGTGGGTCTCTGATAAGGCTCTACCCACCCTATACTAAACAGTTTAGGAGAACAGGCAGGTATCAAAAGTAGGCTACAATAAAACAGGCTATGCAGCAGATATAGGACAACAGTAGCAGCAGTACTTCTAATGCAAGCATAAGAGAGAAGAGAGTGGGCGATATCGAAATGCTCAAAATGGGGGTGCTTGCCTGTCTGCTCGACGGCAAGGGCAGGGTCGTCGGGGACGTAGTCGTACTCCGGAGCTGCATCTGCCTCGGGAGCTACGTCAACGTCGGGGTCTACCGAGAGAGAAGAGGGGGAAGAAACAAGTAAACATAATGCAAACAGATGCAACACAGTGCGTGCTATGCTATGATGCAGTGCAGGGTTGCCTAAATATGCATCTAAGTCATTTTGGTTATTTTAGGATTAAAGTTGGATTTATTAACCGGTGATTATGCACTATTCATCTATCAGATATGGGTTCGGAGTTACAAGTTCTCCTACGTAGGAGGTTCCGATATGGAAACATACGGCACGATCAAACTTGTCTCGTCGTTTTGAGCAACTTTCATGTTTTAACTTTTTCAATCCGAGCTACGGTTTAAAAGATATTAATTTTTAAAAATTAATTGATTTTCTGGAATTAATTTAATTTAACAGAAATTGTAATATGATGTCAGGATGATGTCATGCTTGCATCAGCGGTCAACTGGGAGGCTTGACCAGTCAAATGGGGCCCAGAGGTCCCACATGTCATAGACTGGGCACTGCCCAGTCAGCAAGTTGACTAGGTCAACTGGGTCCAGCGGGACCCAGCTGTCAGTGAGTGTTTAACTTAACAGTATTTTAATTAGCCTAATTTGATAATTAGAGGCGGTGGGGCCAACTGTCAGTGTCAGCGGCACTAATTAACTGCTACAGTGCCGGGACCACATGTCAGCGACTGTTAGAGGGGGTTTTGGGTGGCTAACCACGCGGGGTCCACCGGCGTTTGAACACGGCGGTGCGCCGGCGGCGACCACCCGAGGCGGCGGCGACGCACGGAATTCGCCCACGGGCGACCAATTCGAGCGCGAGACGGCTCGTTCGAATGAGCGAACGAGCGCGCATCGGAAGAAGCAAGCAGTACGAGCTGGCGGTGGCCCTATCGGCGACAACGGTGACGGCCGAGCGGCGGCAGTGACGGACGTCCGGCCGTGGCAGCTCTACAGGTCGAGATCGAGCAAGGTGAGGGGTTAGGCGGCAGCTACGGACCTCCAGGAGCACGCTGTTGCAGCTGGCTCGAGTGTGGAGGCTCGCCGTACATGGCAGTGGCCGGAGCTCGGGTTCGCACGGAAGCTAGCGAGGCGGCGCACGCGAAGCAGAAAAGAGAGGGGGGAAGGGACGGCGCTCACATCGGTGATGAGGAGCCGCTCGGGGAGGCCAGGGAGCTCATGGTGGCGCTGAACGACGGCGAGGTCGTGCGGTGGCCGAAGGCGGAGAAGAGGATGAAGGTGGCGGCTCTGCAGCCCCACTACTCCGATCCAACGGCGCGGAAGACGAAGACGAACACGGCGGGCCTCCTGAACGTCTTGGAGAAGCTCGAGGTGGCCGATGGCCATGGTAATGGCGAGCGGCGGCGACGACAGTTTCGGGCGCGAGCTCGATCTACTCGGGGGTGGGGGGGGAACGGGAGAGAGAAAGGGGTGGCGTGGGGGCTAGGGTTCGATGGGGGAGGACGAGGGAAGCACGAGGCAGGCCTTAACGGCGTCAGGGAGCCGCGGGATCGACGGCGCGTGGCGATCGGCGGCTCGGGCGCGCGCGCCAGCCGACAGCGAGGCAGAGGAAGGGGATAACCGGGACGTGGGCTGGCTCGTGTGGACTGGGCCGATCACTGTAGCCGCGGCCCAGATGCCAGGTGAGTTTCTGATCCTTTCTTATTTTCTGTTTTTCTCTTTTATTAATAAGCAGAGAGAGAGAGAAGGACTTATTTAGGCATCCTAATCACTTAGGAAAAATATGGGAAAGGTCCCAATAATTCCCTGGTGATTTTAGATACTGCCACAAAAAGTTTGGGGACTTTTAGTACTGATTTGAATTTCTCAAAAATGAATATGGCATTTAATAGGGCTGTTTGTTACTGTTTGAGGTTGTTAGAGTTACTCAACTAATTTTATTAATGTGGAGTACAATTTTATAGTTGCATCTGAAATATTTGCAACATTATGTACATTTTAGTTTTGTTGTTTGAGGAAATATTTATTTGACTTGCATTTTAAATTTGAATTGAGTTGGATTATTTCCTAGTTGCAATTTATTTAGATTGATCATGATGACATGGCAAGTTAAGTAGCTTAACTAGGGTGAGGTAACCTGGGGATGTTACAAATCTCCTCCACTACAAGAAATCTCGTCCCGAGATTTAAGTGGGGAAGTAAGGGTAACTTGCGGAAGAACTGACCTTTATAGGGTGGAATATCTGACGAACAATTCAGGGAATGTGGCAGAAGTATCTCTCGAGTTGAAACTTAGGAAACGTTGAGAGCAAAGTATGAAGGTACAATAAGAAGTATCAATCGAATGGACATTCAATCGATACCTGAACGAAGTGTTAACAGGGGTTCAGGGTATCGGGAGTAGATCATCTCTCGAGGGGTGGCTCGGGATAACACACAAAGTCAAGGGCAAAGGATGCTTCAGAATCAAGGATGTTACAGGAGAGTCAGGTTCCGATCCTGTGGAACTGTGGAGGGGAGTCGATCAAAGTAGGAAGAATGGTGACATCTTACCGGTCACGACAACAAGGTATGTCAGAGGAAAGTCTGTCACTATGTCGGCAACAACGTCGGTACCAAGGGCGAGGGACGAAGAGAACCATTTTCCTGCTCATTGAACGAGGCGGACCAATAGGTAAAGTTCTCGTCCATCGGGGGTTACCGGAATGTCATCAACAATAGTAACAGGATCTCACTGTCAGAGCTGTTGACCGGGGTGTTTTATAAGCAGGGAATTATTTCTGTTTATATCATAGAGATCACAAGAAAGGTTAAACAAAACAATGGAAAGGAAAATGTGTTTTCACACAAGTATTGGGAGTATATTCTGTCCTAGGAAAAGCGAAACAGGACATACATGATGGGACAGCAAGTTCCAACTCATTTAGACAGAGGGGCGAAGGAAGAATCATGATATTATCCATACAACGGTGTTTGGATAATTGATCGAGACACATTTGGCATTGTGCTTCCAATGTTCATGCTGGAGTTCGGAATAACACAGTCATGCTTCGAGGCAGCAATGATTATGGTGTCAAGTGAAGATTGAGTTCGAAGATACCAAGAGATTACAGAGAAACAATTCCAAGATTATCTCAGAACGCAAGGAATAACCAAACACAACCAGGTATGTGTTGGCAGAGAGTCAAGGATGTCATTGATGATATCACAATTCATCGAAGAGCAAGGATGGTATTTCTAGCCGTGAATTCAATTGATAACCTGTTAGAGCTCGGAATGTTGATGATGATCATGACTCATTTGTCGAGAGGTTTCAAGAAGATGTAATTGATCCGTGATGACATCAAATCAAAGGAATGATGAAGCGAAAGATTATTGGAACCACGGATACGACACAAGCTCGAAGTCAAGCTTGTTGTTCAAGGTGAAATGACAAGATGAGGAAGATTGACGCAAGCTTAACTCATCGTCGAAAATTGTGCTCCGGGAAGAAGGGCCGGGTAGCACAGTTAAAAGTCGGCACGATAATGATATAGCCGATCAGGCTAGGAATGAGGTAATGGAGTATTTAACTCCCTAGTAACAAATACTAGGTATAATACCGGAAGGTAAATCGGAGTAGAGGTTGGACGGGGGAAATGATTTGCAGAGGATAAGTATTTTATCTTATCCAGAAAATGGAATCAAGGAGGAAATATGGTCGGAACCACGATTGCAAAGGATCAATTCGTAGATTCAAGATGAACTTGTACCAAGGAAATAATTATTTTTACGAGCAGCTTTCATGATAAGTTCTACATCGGGTCCATGGGCATGAACACAAAGGTTCAAGGTCGACTCCCACTTCTTCAATGAACAACTTCTCATTCACTGCTCTCTGTTAAGAATGTTTAGAGTTTGAAAGTTTAACTGGTGGAACAACAGAAGGTATGGCACATGAGGCCTTGTGGGTTCTCACAGCTAGTGAAGGCATAGACTCAACCCATAGGGGCATTTTATGGATCTATACCCCACGCTTATAGAAGCAACAAACAACATTTCTTAATAGAATATGGACGAAAAGAATTACATGATACCGCATTGCCGAAGGCAATTGCAACATGGGAAGAATTCTCAAAGATAGAAGATGAAGGATGTGATGCCCCCGGTCCAATCATGCACTAGTCATACACGCAAATGCACACGATCAAGCCAAAGGACTCACAGGAAGATATCACAACACAACTCTAAAACATAAATAAAGTCATACAAGCTTTATATTACAAGCCAGGGGCCTCGAGGGCTCGAATACATAAGCTTGCGTACAAGCGTCAGCGGAAGCATCAGATATCTGAGTACAGATATGAAACAAAAACAGAAAGGCCTTTAGAAAGGCGGGGCAAAATAAAACACTATGATCGAAAGGCGTAGGCCTCCTGCCTGGGACCCTCCGATCCTACTCCTGGTCGTCAGTCAACTCGTAGTAGTATCCATCCCCTGGGTAGTAGTAGTAGTCGATCGACGGGGCATCTGTCTCAGGGGCTCCGTCATCTTGGTCACGTCAAACTGATATGGGGAGAAAAGGAAAACAAAGCAACCGTGAGTACTCAGAAGTACTCAGCAAGCAAGGATCTACACTACATATGCAACATTTTCAAAGAGAAGGCTGTATATGTGGACTAGGCTGCAGAAATGCCAGAATAGAGGGGAAAGCCTAGTCCTATCGAAGACTAGCATCTTCAGCGGTCTTGCAGCAATAGAAGAGAGTAGCACAGTACAATATAATGTAGCAATATCATTAAGTCTCAACCTCACCCAGAGATCCTTTCTCGACTCCCTGCGAGAAAGCAATCCCAGAGCCATACAATCATCAACCTCGTCCTGAGATCCCTTCTCGACTCGCTGCGAGAAGCAATCCCAGAGCCATAGTATCCAAGTATCCAGTTCTAATTGTATCAATCAGGATACAACTCCGAGTGTCCGTTACCGTAGGACAGGCTATCGATAGAAGTTTTCTTCCCTGCAGGGGTGCACCAACTTACCCACCACGCTCGCTTAACTTCGGCCGGACACACTTTTCCGGGTCATGCCCAGCCTCGGCCAAACGACACACCACAGCCCTACCTAGAGCTCAGCAGAGAGGTCCCCGCCGGTCTACATCCTAAGCGCAAGGGGGTCTTGGGGCATCGCCCCTCGCCCTCCGGGTCGTTGCGCTCATGGCTCAGATCCAAGCGCCACCTCTGTCGTGAATGGCGCCAATCACTCCATGCCGCACTGCTGAACTGGACGTCTGTCAGAGCTTTCGGCTGATGCATATGATGCAGAACGCCCATACTATGCCCATGTGGTGGTTAGTGCTATCGGGCCAGAGGCCCACTCAGAACAAATATCCAAACCGTTAGTACCTTGGGCTTGCGGTAACGAGCGGAGACTCATGAAAGATGTGACCCCGTCGCCCCGTCTCGAGGACTTGCTGCAAGGGTTAAGAATGCCCGGCCGCGCCTCGTATTCATCACTCGGGCACCATACAGGCACCCGTCTTCACAACACTCGCCTCTTAGGCGCACGCGGGTACCCCTCAGGGTCGACCCGCCTATCCAAGTAACAGGGTAAGGTCCAAGTATCCGTGTGTCCATAACATCAGGGGAATCCGAGGTATCACCCTCGTTGGATTCCTACTCGATGTATCCGTCAAGGTGAACTCAGAGGAATCACCCTCACTGGGTTCACACTTGAGGTGTTGTACGACAGCGTCGTTATCGGAAGCGGTGAAGGTGGAATCACCCTCGATGACCACGACCGAATAGCTACTCTACAGAGTTAACATCAGAAGTGCTACAAGAGGTTTCACCCTCGGCACTCGATAGTAATGCTGCAGTGTCGTTACAACTAAGGGGGGGGGGAGAAGTGTGGTGTCGGGGCCTGGTCTTCAATCCCGTTGATCGGGTCTTCGGATAATCCAGCGGGGCGGTCGGGACTAGTGGGGTCACTGATAGGTGTCTACCCAGCCTATACTAAGCAGTTTAGGTTATGCAGGTAATTATCAACAGCAGGTTTCAATAAATAGGCTATGCATCAGAATAGGTAAAGCAGTAGCAGCAGCAATTCTAATGCAAGCATGAGAAATTAGAATGGGCGATATCGGGATGATCAAAGGGGGGGCTTGCCTGGTTGCTCGGCGGCAAGGGCAAGGTCGTCAATGGTGTCTTCGGTCTCCGGAGATGCGGCGGTACCGAGAACTGCGTCGGGGTCTAACAAGAGAGAAGAGGGGGAGGAAACAGTATAAATACACAACCAACATAAGCAACACGGAGCAGGCTACGCTAACGTGCAGTGCAGAGTTGCCTGAAGACACGTCTAAGTCAATTAGTTATTTTAGGAATTTATTCGGATTTATTTAGTTAAGGTTGTGCACTATTCATTTACTGATATCGGTCTAAAAGTTCCACGTTCATATAGCTACGGGCGTCTGACAGGAATACGGAGGATGTATTCGGGTTCGTATCAAAAATCTGAGCAAGTTTCATGTATAAATTATTTTCATCGGAGTTACGGTTTATTTTATATTAAATTCTAAAGTTTTATTAACCATTTTGAAATATTTTTTAACTCAGAAATCATTTACTGCATCAGCAATGATGTCATGCTGACATCAGCAGTCAACATGACAGTTGACTGGTCAATTGACCACTGGGTCCCACTGTCATAGACTAGTCTGACCTAATTATCACATTAGCTACTAACTAGCCAATTAGGTTAACTAATTTAATTAGTATAAACTAACAGAGTTAATTAATTAATTGATTAATTAATATTTATTTTTTATTACATTTTTCTTTTTAACTAAATGTTCTGTGGGGGGGTGGGGCCCCTCTGTCAGTGGCCCGGGCCTTGCACCACTTTCTTCTTCGAAGCAGCTTGCTCCTCAGCCGTTTCTCCTTGCACTATTTCTCCTTCCCGGCACCCGGCCTTGCCGGGGAAACTGCCGCTTCATCGACGGGGGGCTTGTCGTGGTTGCTTCCTCATCATCGCTTCTCTCTGTGCAACTAGCGCAGCACTGACTTGATTTGTTGCCACTAAATTTAGCAACAATGATTCTTGTGGTTTAGGCGCGACTAGAGTTGGCGCAGAGGACAAGTATCTTTTCAGGTCTTGCAGTGCAACCTCCGCTTCCGGGGTCCATTTTACTTGACTTGCCTCTTTCAAGATTTTGAAAAATGGCAGGGCGCGCTCAGCAGACCTTGAAATGAACCTGCTCAAAACTGCAACGCATCCGGTAAGACACCTCATGTCCTTAACGGTCTTGGGGTGCTTGGATATGCTCGATGGCCTTGATCTTGTCGGGGTTCGCTTCGATCCCTCGCTATGATATAAAGAATCCAAGGAGCTTGCCAGAGGGTACACCAAACACGCACTTCTCTGGGTTGAGCTTCATGTTGATCTTTCGCAAGTTGGCAAATGTTTCCTCCAAATCTTGGATCAGGGTAGACTTGTCTTTGGTCTTGACCATGATATCATCCATGTGGGATTCTATGTTTCTATGCAACTATGGCTCGAAACCAATCTGAACTGCCCTTGCAAATGTTGACCCTGCACTCTTTAGTCCAAAAGGCATCCGTACAAAACAGTACGTGCCACATGGAGTAATGAATGCGGTTTTCTCTTCATCCTCTCTGGACATGAATATATGGTGGTATCCAGAGTATGCGTCAAGAAATGAGAGCAGGTCATAACCGGTAATGGAGTCCACAATTTGGTTGATGCGCGGCAGGGGGAAAGGGTCATTCGGGCATGCTTTGTTAAGATCAGTGTAATGATGCAAAGCCTCCATTTCCCATTTGCCTTGCACAACAACCGAATTTGCCAACCAGGTTGGGTGCAACACTCCCCTAACTAGGCCAACCGCCTCGAGTTTCTTGATTTCTTCTGCTATAAACTGTTGCTGTTCCAAAGCCTGTTTCCTGACCTTCTGCTTGATGGGCCGAGCGTGAGGAGGACAGACAACAAGTTGGTGCTCAATTACGTCCCTGGGAACACCGGAGATGTCAGATGGTTGCCATCCAAACACATCTACATTCGCTCGCAGGAAGGTAATGAGCGCGCTTTCCTATTTGTTGTCTAGGGTGGCACTGATGGTGAAAGTACCATCAGTACCATCCTCTCTGGCTAGCACCTTCTTTATCGTAGGTGGAGTGGGCTTGGATCTCTTGTCGGTAGAGCTTTCTGGTGAATCCTCGACGGGTTCGCAGCACTCCGAAGAGGCGCACTTCCCGGAAGGCTCACTGGACGTCTTGCCGGACTTCTTGCTATTCTGCGTCTTGGTCGGAGTTCTTGTCTTGCTAGCTTCTGCTGCAACCGCATCTCTATAGAGCCTGTCCATACAAATGATTGCATCTATCTGATCTGAGTTGATGGAGATAACACCCATGGGCCCTGGCATCTTCAATGTATTATAGGCATAGTGAGATGCTGCCATAAACATGGCCAAGGCAGGGCGGCCAAGGATTCCATTGAACGGCAAGGGGATCTTAACCACATCAAACACTATCTTCTCAGTTCGGTAGTTTAGGTCCCCGCCAAACGTCACCGGCAGCGTGATCTTTCCCTTTGGTTGGCTCCTTACCGGGTTGATTCCTTGGAACGTCCCCACTTTTCTTGAGCTCTTCCTTAGGTATCTGCAGCCTCTCAATCACCTCTGGGGAGATCAAGTTCGAGCCAGCCCCACCGTCAACTAACATTTTCGTGACTTTGAGGTTGCGAATTGTTGGTGAAACCAACAATGGCAAGCACCCGACCGCTGTCGTGCGATCAGGGTGGTCCTCGGCATCGAAAACGATAGGCGTGTGAGACCACTTGAGAGGCTTTCGTGCATCAGCTGTTGGTTCTGTGGCAATGACTTCCCGTGCCCACTGCTTGAGTTGGTGGTGGGAGGAGTGCAAATATGCACGTCTGTCAATGCACATGGCTTCCGTTGCCTTCTGGAACTCTTGTTCACTAGACTCATCATCCTCATCCTCACTTTCTTCATCTTCTTATCTCTTTTATCTGCCTCTGGCAGGCTTTTCTTTCTTCTAGCCAGTGTTGCCGCGGCACCCACCTCGTCCACCGCGGCCCTTCTTGTCGGATCCACCAGTACCTTCCTGACCTTTCTCCTTGTCCCACTTCTCGTACTCTGCTTTCTGCTTTTCAACTAGCTGCTCAACTTGGCGGCACTCTTTGAGGTCGTGGCCCTTGGTACGGTGAATCTTGTAGTATGGCCCGTCAAACTTGCCAGCCTTCTCCCCCACAGCGGTGACCTAGCAATCAGGGCATGAAGCTGCTTCCTTGCCGGTGCTCTCCATTTTGGGTTTCTTGGTGGGACTGGAGTTGCCGGACCCTTCCACAGCCATAACTGCCTTGCCTCTTCTATTTCTGTTGTGCCTTCGTCCTTTCTTCCTCGGGGCGGTTGCATCGTCATCGTCAGAATCAACCTCAGCGGCGCCTTCCTCCCTAGGAAGCCTTCTCCCTTCTTCAGCGCGTGCACATGTGTCCGCCAACGTATAAAGTTCGTTGACGGTCTTCGGCAAGCGGATATGCATCTTCTCCCACATCTTGCGGTTGCACACATTCGTGTGGAATGCGGCAACTACAGCTGCGGGGTGGATATCCGGTATGTTGTGATGCACACGACTGAACCTCTGGATGTACTTGCACATGCTTTCTCCTTCTTTTTGTGGGATCACTTGCAAGTCGCTGGGCAACCCCGGACCTTTCTGTCTTTCGGTAAAAGCACCGATGAACTCATTGCAAAGATCTGACCACGAGGAAATGGAGTTTTCCGGCAAGTTCATCAGCCACGACCTTGCGTTGGGTTTGCGCACCAACGGAAAGTAGTTGGCTAGGATTTTCTTGTCTCTTCCCCCAGTAGCTTGCACAACAATCGTATAAATGCCCAAGAACTCTGCTGGGTTTTGATTGCCGTCGTATTTTTCTGAGATTTCAGGCTTGAACGCATGGACTGATGGCCAGCGGACTTGACGCAGCTCACGTGTGAAAGCGGGGCACCCGACCTCGTAAGGTAGGTACCCGCTAACAACGGGCGCTGGCTCATCGACGACTGGGCCATTGTGCTCATTTGATTGACGGCGTACCTCTTGGTGCCGCTGGATGGTGGTACGAGTGTCCTTCGCCCGCCTTTCCAGTAACACTTGCCTCTGATCCTGCTGCATCTGCGGATCTGAGGAAGCCATGGACGCATCGTTGGGCTGCATGTTCCGCTGGTCTTGTTGTGAGGGTCGAGGTTGCCACTGAGACTGATGCCGGGGAGGGGACTGCACTGTGGGCGCAGCACCCGCCCCACGGCCGTCAAGTTGTGCTGCAGGCACAGTTGGCGGACGTCGTGAGGGCTCTGCCAATTGGGACCTATTCGCATCGGCAAACTCGATCAAACTCCGAATGGTAGCCCTCCATTCGTCCATCTTGCCGGCCACTGGAGGGAAATCCAGCAGCATCTGCGCCCGTGCCATCGCCTCTGTCGCCGTCTGGGGCATGTTGGAGTGTGAGGAACGCGATGTCGCTTGACTCCTAGCAGAGCCAGCAGGAGCAGCATTGCGGTCTCACTATCAAATTGTGAGGGCAGCAGTGGGCTGGCGCGGTGGAAGTGGTGTGTGGAGATCTTGAACTTGATCAACTGGCGACTTGCCATGCGGGCGTTGTTGCGGAGGCACAACAACACCGTTCGGCGTCTTGTCGCATCCATCTTACGACGGGCGCGGTACGTGTCTTGATGTCGTCTCCCCCATAGCCGCTGGGGTTGGTGCAGTGGGAGGATCTCGGCTTGTACCGGACCGAGCGGTGTTGCTTCGGTGGTTGCGCTCGCCCTGGCGCATGGGAAGTGGGAGTTGTATGCCCGCATCACCCGCACCATCATCGTGGTTACCGCCAGAGGGTCATGGGAGTTGACCGTCTCCAGCGCGCCCATTGTCCGCCCTCGCCGCGGTGGGGGCGGCGACAACACCTCCTGTGTCGGCCGTGCCCCCTGTGGCTTCCGCACCATCCGCCGGAGTGGCGCTGCCTGCGCCATCCGTGGGCGAATGTGGTGGGAGTCTGGACGAGGATGGTTTTGCCATCATGGGGCCCTTCTTCTTAGGCGCCATGAGTGATGAAGAAGATGCCGAACTTCACGTAGCAAACGTGCTACCTGCTGCTTTGATTCACGCCAGTGCAGTCCACCTGCCTTGCGCGCCAAAGAAGTTGGTGTCGGAGCCAGCGATCTATGGGACAAGGAGCCCCTTTGTTGGTTCGGTGAGGGGTGGCGATCGGCGCAAAGAGCAAAGACAGCAAGGAGCACATGATTTTACCCAGGTTCGAGCCGCCCGGAGGCGTAAAACCCTACTTCTGCATTGGGTGTATTGGTGGTGGTTGAGCACAATTACACGAAGCGCTCTCCCCTGGCAAGAGGTGGGAAGAGGGCAGCTACAGGAATACCTATGCGTGAGGGTTATCAAGGATTTCAACCCCCTCTAATGTTGCCCTGGCCCTCCTTTTATAGCTCAAAGGGGTCACCACAGTGGCAAAAAGGTCATTACAGGGGTGATTAGACTGATGCAGAGCTATCATACCTAACTCTGGCAGTTAGGACAAAATGCATTAAATGCGCTGCTAGGTGTCATATGGAGGTTGAAGCGCGGCAAGGTTGCCGCGCCGCTTATCCAGCTACCTCCTATTATCATGACACGCCATCAAGACGGGTGTCAATAAAGGTGATTTACCCCTCCAACAAGCTGACACGCACGGGTTATGTCCACCTAAGCACCTGCGGACTCAACACCTCACTAATCAGCGGCCAGCTGGTGAGAGAGGTAGAGCGCTGGTGTTGGCGGGGAACCCATGCCCGGAGGGCTTGCCGAGGCCTGACTTGCCGGCTCGCTCCTGCTGGGGTTGGTTGCTCCTGTTATAAAACTTCTGTCTTGTTCCAATGCTTAGTCTTCTTAACGCTCTCCTTGATTTCATGAAGAGCGGTTTCTCTGGCTTAGTACTATATGAGACTTGGCACTAGACACAAGAATCCGCAACACACCTGTGCATAAGTCAGGATGGCAAACACTCATGTTTGTTGCACCGACACTCGGGTATCTAAGACATTTCAATTTTAGGATAGCTAGGCCTAATAGGTAAATCGTACTTTCCAGTTTCAATAATTTCATCAGTTTCAGCGTTCTCAAATTCTTTAGCTTTAGCAAGTTGTTCATCAAGAAATTCACGTAGTGGCACAATATCATCAAGCAAAGTGTCGGCGTTCTGGGAACCAGGGTACCTAGACTTGCCTGCCCTTGGCCAATGGCGTGGCTCCTTCGACGGCCTGGTACGGCCCAGCTACAAGACTACCAAGACAAGACCCTCGCGAGCCCCCCTGGCCTCGCGAGGCGGACGACCCCAAGACCTCTAGAGGAGCGGCCTCCCCAGGCTGCCTCCCGAGGAGTGGAGTTTCCTATGCAAGTGCCCAGCCTCACGAGGCTGCGATGACGTGAGCCATGACGACCAAGGCCAGGCGGGCGCCAGCGGGCGCAGAGGAGACAGTTTCCCTTTCAGTGCTGAGGGAGCAAGGACAGACGTGGGTTCCCAAGGAGCCCTGCAAAGGTTTCCATTCCGGTGCCACAAGACCAAGACCGCGAGCTCGGCAGGACGGATGTCATCACCGAGCCCACTACTGCGTCACGACCAGAAGCTTTGCAGGAGAAGACCACCTTTTGTTAGGATAGGGTGTACCTCTTGTCCCCTTTCAAATTGGCCGTTGTGGTATCCCTTCCCGCATAAGTTTCCAGGGAAGAGGACCGAGGCCACTATAAATATAGGTTAGCCACCACCGTAGAAGGGGTCGACTCATTCTCACCCCCGAGCCATCGCGAGGCAACTCATCCACTGTACTAGTTCATCCTCAAGCTCCTCATGAGGCTAATACACCACAAACCAGGAGTAGGGTTTTACACCGCAAGGTGGCTCAAACCTGGGCAAACTGCTGTGTTCATCTTCTTCCCCGCTCACGCGAATCTGGGTAGGCTAGGCTATAGGGAGATGAGCTTGAAGCTTGAGAGGTTGAGATCTTTGCACACGCCCCAGAGTTCGAACCTTCTTGGGTCTGCGGAGCCCTAAATCCGACACAAAGTAGTAGCATCATCAATATCATCATTCATAGCAGAAGTAGCATCATCAATGACTTGTGACATATCAAAATTAATAGCAGGTGGTGGTGTGCAAGCTTACCTAAAACAGAAGGAGGATCAAGTGCAGAGCTAGATAACAGTTCCTTACCTCCCTTCATCCTAGAGGGAACGATCTTGGTTCTTTCATCCTTCATATTCTTCATGGTGATCAATAGATATAAATCCCAAGTGACTCAACAAATAGAGCTATGCTCCCCGGCAACGGCGCCAGAGAAAGGTCTTGATAACCCACAAGTATAGGGGATCGCAATAGTTTTCGAGGGTAGAGTATTCAACCCAAATTTATTGATTCAACACAAGGGGAGCCAAAGAATATTTGCAAGTATTAGCAATTGAGTTGTCAATTCAACCACACCTGGTGAATTAAATATGCAGAGTGATCAGTAGCAAAGTAATATGATAGTTTGATAGTGGTAGTAGCAATAGCAACAGTAGCGGTAACAGTAACAGTAGCAGTTTTATAGTGATTGTAACAGCAGCAACAACAACAACAGTAGTAACTTAGCAAAATCAGTATGCGAAAGTCGTAGGCATTGGATCAGTGATGGATAATATGTTTGATGACATTCATCATATAACAGTCACAACCTAGAGCGACACAAAACTAGCTCCAATTTATCAATGTAATATAGGCATGTATTCTGTATATAGTCATACGTGCTTGCGATAAGAGCTTGCATGACATCTTTTGTCCTACCCTCCCGTGGCAGCATGGTCCATAAGGAAACTAAGGGATATTAAGGCCTCCTTTTAATAGAGAACCAGAACAAAGCATTAACACATAGTGAATACATGAAGTCCTCAAACTACGGTAATCACCGGAAAAAATCCCAATTATTGTCACTTTGGGGTATGCGGATCACAACACGTAATAGGTGTGTATAAGTTGCACGATAGGATCAAGAACACAAATATATTCATGAAAACCTAAAGGGTTCAGATCTGACAAGCATTCGGGCCCTAGTGACAAGCATTAAGCATAGCAAAGTCATAGCAACATCAATCTCAAAACATAGTGGATACTAGGGATCAAGCCCTAACAAATTGACTTAGTTACATGATAAATCTCATCCAACCCCATCATCGTCAAGCAATCCTACAAAGGAATTACACACTCCCGGTGGTGAGCATCACGGAATTGGTGATGAAAAAGGGTTGGTGATGATGACGGCGACGAATCCCCCTCTCCGGAGCCCCGAACGGACTCCAGATCTGGCCTCCCGATGAAGAACAGGAGGTGCCAGCGGTCCGTATCATATAACGCGATGAAACTTCTTCTCTTAATTTTTCTTGGGAAATACGAATTTATAGACTTGAGTTTAGGGTCAACAGATCCATGTGGGCCCCACGAGGCACCAGGGCGCGCCCAGGTGGCTTGTGGGCCATTGGTGGCTCCCCTCCTGTGGATCTTCGCTCCAGTATTTTTTATTTATTCCATAAAAATCTTCAAAAAGTTTCGTCCAATTCCGAGAAATTTCTGCACAAAAACAATACCATGGTAGTTCTGCTAAAAACAACGTTAGTCCGTGTTGGTTTCATTCCAATCATGCAAATTAAAGTCCAAAACAAGAGCAAAAGTGTTTGGAAAAGTAGATACGATGGAGACGTATCAATGGTTCATGCTAAATTTTAGATCGTACCATACAAACACACCATTGAGTGTGCTGTGGTTCCTATGACCGTGTGTCGGAATCGGAGCTCCGTGGACCCAAAGAAGGTTCGATCTCTGGGGCGTGACGAAGGATTCTGCCTAGCTACGACTCGCTGCTCACCGCCCCACGGCTTGGCTCCGTCGTGCTCGAGCAAGCGGGAAGAAGAGGTGGACACAGTGATTTACCCAGGTTCGGGCCACCTTGCGGTGTAAAACCCTACACCTGCTTTGTGGTGGATTGCCTCGCGAGGAGGATGAGTATGAACTAGTACAAGTGTGAGCTGCCTCCGGAGAGATCAAGGGGTGATGGATCGATCTCTCCCCTCTCTACGGTGGAGACTAACCTATATTTATAGTGGCCTTGGTCCTCTTCCGTCATGGATTAAGCGGGAAGGGATACCACAATGGCCAATTTGAAGGGGGACAAGAGTACACCCTATCCTGACTAAAGGTGGTGTTCGCCTGCAAAGCTTCTGGTCATGACGTGCAGGTGGGCTCGGTGATGACCTCCGTCCTGCCGAGCCAGTGGTCTTGGTCTTGTTGCACCGGAACGGAAACCTTTGGGGGATTCCTTGGGAACCCGTGCACATCCTTGCCTCCTTAGCACCAATGAGGAAACTGTCCTGGAATGCACCCGCTGGCGCCCTTCTGGCTCTGGTCGTCATGGCTCACGTCACCGCGCGCCTCGCGAGGTGGGCGTGAGCCTAGAGATGTCCGCCCCTCGGGAGGCTGCCTCAGGAGGCTACTCCTTAGGGGGTCTTGGTGTCGTTCACGTCGCAAGTCGCGGGATGTCGCGAGGGTCTCGTTCGCGAAGTCTTGGAGTTGGGCTGCACTGGGCCTTTGATGATGCCACGCGTTGGGCCGCAAGCAGAAGGGTTTGGGTACCCCCGGTCCCAGAACCCTGATAGTAGCCCCCGGGCCCACGGCATGCTCGGCCTTGCTTAGGAGCGAAGGTGAAGAGGAGAGGTCAAAGCGACGCGGGCCCTAACGGCCTGCGGGCCAGGCTTGACGCGTGGCGCATGATGGGGCTCGGATACCCCCACTTCCCCATGTCACCTCGGCAACTGCCCAGGCTGACAAAAAGCCTGGCGTGTGCCGCAGGGTCATCATTGCCCAAAGGTGAAGGGGTGCCGGTTGGCCTTCTCTGATCGCTTACAAGAGGGCGAAGGGGCAGAGCCCTCGACCCATCTCTGTCTTTTCGCCCTTCCTTTCTCAACTCTTGCCACTCCTGCCATGGCGCCCGTGAGGAGGTTCTCCGCCGCCGAGAAGGGCAAGGCGGCGCAGGAGGGGCCGGAGCCACCGCAGCCCAAGAGGGGGCGTGACCGTCCCCGCAAGTCCGACGCCACGCCCGCGGCGCCTCCCCGAGGACGCGGGGGCCCTCCATTGTTGTTCCACGCCGGCTCTGGCAGCCGCGCGAAGAACTCCGTCCGCGGGTGGGGCCGCTGGAAGCGGCACACCGGCAGACGCGGGGGGCGGAACGACATCGGCGCCCGGCCACCTCGGGCGTGGGCGCACTCTGCCGAGTCGGCCCGTGAGTTTGTCGTGTGGATGGAGAGCCCGCACTGCACCTGGATCCAGCTCCTGAGCTCCTTCGTGGGGGAGATGGCGGCGGACGGCCCCGTCGGGCTGTGGCTGCAGCCCGACGGCTGCTGCAGCAAATCCTCCTAGGCGGAGGTCGAAGTCACCCCCTCCGGCTTCGTATACTTAAGCCAGGGGTGGCCATCGTTCGCCCACGCCCGCGACCTGAAGGGGAGGCACACCCTCCACTTCAAGTTTGATGGGGCGGCGACGCTCTACGTGAAGATCTTCGGGGAGACCGGCTGCCGTCTCGGATGCTGCCCGGAGGCCGACAGCAGTGGCAGCGACCACCTTTTCTCCGGCGATGATGACCACAACGGCGACGAAGGCATCCTCGGCGGTGAACTTGCCCTTGGTGACGGCCACAACGCCTCCAGCGACGACGGCACCTCCTTCAGGGAAAGCGGGAGCGACGGCGACTACGACGAGCCGCGACACCACCGCCTCCAGGTGGAGGACGACTCTGACTAGGCGCCCGCGATGTCGGAGTCGGCGCTTCAGGAGCGGCGGCCTCCGGGAGGCTGTTTCTTTTGTTTCTTTTATTTCCTACATCGAAACCATCAAGGGCCCCGTGGGGGCGTGTAAGGAACCGCGGCGCTCGCGCCTTTACCTTAATGCTCCCAACTCATGTTCAAGTTATTACGGCGCCTCTCGTTTGAGCTTAACACTTTTTTCTTTATGACCGCCTTATGCTCTGCGTCACCGGGATCCAGTCCCCAGGCAAGCTTCTGCCGTCGCTGATATGCCAGATCGTGATGCCTTGTGCAAGGCCAGGAGGTGAGCGACCCGAGGTCCGATAAGAGCTCCTGAGGCGCGATGCTCAAGAGGTTCCCCTAGACTCGCAAGCGGCTTTCGAGAGAAAAAAGAGAGGGGTTTTTTGCCCAAACAAGATCGCGAGAGCCAAGGTGAAACGTTAATAGTAAGGCTCACGAGGGCGCTGATGAGACGACTTAGCTTAAGGTGCTCGTGGCCCGTGAGGGATTCCTGCATCATGAGGGTGCGCCTCCCTGGAGTTTGGTCCTCTGTATGCTTTCTGCTCTGCAACGAGACAACACAAGTCCCACTCGGGGTGCGTAAAAAGGTTGGTGTCCTTTGTATTTCAAGCGATGCCTGCGCAACTGGACTGCGCCCCTCTTCCCGTATTCCCTCGCGAGGTTTGCCCCTCATTTCCTTGCTCACCAAGGTGCTCTACGTCCTTAGGACCTGGCCCTCGAGCGGAGCTCATCCGCTGCTGGTATGTCAGGTCGTGATGCCTGGGACAAGGCTAGGGGGTGAGGGCCCGAGAGCCAGTAGGGGCTCCTGAGGCGCGATGCTCAAGAGCCCCCCTTTTAACATGCAAGCAGCTTGCGCAAAAAGGACCGGTTCGCCTCGCGGGGGTTGTAATGAAAGGGACTTTGGCCGGCAACATGCGGCAGACGAAGTGATTTTACTTAGCCTTTTGCGGATCAAACCGCTGCTTGATCGAGGCCGACCCTCCTGAGGTGGCAGGGTGTCGTCAAGGAGCCGTTCGAATGCCTGTCTCCTGAAGTTCCTGTGTATTGACAGATCACGAAATACAGAGGGCGGCGCGCGCTTGCTGATTTGCTCATGATTGTTCCATGAGAAGACAAGGCACTAAGGACCTGGTGAGGTGACGTGCACGGGGCCGGCCCGCGAGCCAGAGCTCAGTCGCTTAGATTTATCAACGCTGCAGGGACGAACCCAAGCATAGGCGCCGTCCCGGTAGCCCCCTCTCATGGGACGTTCAAGAGGAGAGCTGGCAACACATGAAGTCCACGGGGTGGTGACTCCAGAAGTGATGTGACATCAAGCATAGGGTTAACAGTCATAGTAACTCATAAAAGCATAACTGGTTTGAGGTACATGAACGAAACGATGCAACTGCAGGGGCGGACTCTTACAGCCTGAGGATAATGCAGCCCGTGGGGCGCCCTCAATTGAACAAACCAAAAAGTCACGTGGCACTGAAGCTGCAGAGGCGTCGAGGTAGTCGATGAAGTGTGTCACGGAGGTTCGTTCCTCACGAGCCGGATGGCTCCGGAGGCTCGAGAGGCTCACGAGGCCCAGGGGGCTCACGAGGGTCCGGGGCCTTCTGAGACGCCACCGCCAAGCGTCGGGCCTCATGAGACGCCATTGCGCGCTGCGCCAGATGCTGGTACGAGGCGCCAAAGTTCAGCAGGCCGAACGACAGGCAGACGTAGTTGCAGGGGGAGCCCCCGCTTCGCCCGGCGTGAGACGGCTAAAAGAGGTCCTGAGAAGCGGCCATGTTGAGGCCCGGGATGTCGACGCAGACACGCAACCCGTCGCCAGTGTTAGGGGTGGCTGCTGCACTGGTGGGGCACATGGGGCGGCGCTAGCCGCGCATGGCTTGCTCTTCCTAAAGTTCCCCAATCGCCTTGGTGATGAATTCTCGTGCTCCTGACGCCTTGCGCCTCATTCCTTGCTTGTGGGGGTGCACATCAAAGGATGCCTCCACGTGGTGCTCGAGCACCTCCCTCGTCGCACTGGTCAGGTCAGACGCTCTCCAGATGGGAGGCCCCGAGCCCGTCCTGAGGGAGGCGCCGGGCGCGCCTTCCTATGCGGGACGGAGAGGCGCCCCGGCAGCAGGCGCGGAGCCTGAGGCATCGCAGGTGGGTTTCTTGGCCTCCGGATGTCTCTTGGGGAGAAGCTGCTTCTTCTTCACGGGGGCAGCCTTAGGGGGCGCGGCATCACCTTCGCCATCTGAGTTCTCGGCCGCTGCGGCCCGGTAGGCATGCTCAAGGGAGCAGACCGCATCCTTCTCATCACAGGCGATAGTGATGACGCAGCTGCTCCCTGGCATCTTGAGGATGTTGTAGCCATGGTGGGTAGCCGCCATGAACTTGGCGAGGGCAGGGTATCCTAGGATGGCGTTGTATGGGAGGCCGATGTGGGCCACGTCGAAGTTGATGAGCTCAGTGTGGTAGTTGTCACGCTTGCCGAAAGTGATAGAAAGACGCACCTACCCCAGGGGAGTGGTGGAGCCATCGGTCACTCCAGAGAATGGCTTGGTGGGCATGAGTTGGTCGTAAGGCACTTGAAGCGTCTCGAATGTCTCCACAGAGAGGACGTTGAGGCCGGCGCCGCCATCGATGAGTGTCTTGGTGACTAAGACGTTGCTGATGGTGGGCGTGAACATCATGGGGAGCGTGCTAGCAGTAGCTGAACACTTGAGGTGTTCCTTGGAGTCGAAGATGATGGCGTACTGTGACCACCTGAGGGGACGCGCAGCTTCAAGCCTGGGGAGGGCTGCGTTCACCTCACGACAGAACTGCTTGAAGATGCGGTTCGAAGCGGGTGCCTCAGCTCCGCCGAGGATGCAGGCAATCGCACGAGGCTCCTGGTAGCCCCCAGCCCCTTTCTCCAGGGCGGCGGCGACAGAGCTGGAAGGCCAGCGTTGCCCTGAGGACGGGCCTCACCAGGCTGATCGCGCCAGGCGCCATCACGATGCTGGTCACGCCAGCCACCCTCGCGAGGCTGATCACACCAGCCCTGATGGAGGTTGCGGTTGTCTCAGTGGCCTCCACCGCGGCGTCCTCCACGGCCGAAGCCATGGTCGCTATGCTCGGGGCGGCGGCCCAGGCGCTCGTCCCGGAGCGCCCTGAGCTCCTGAGAGTCATCGGTGTTGTGGGTGTGCACGTTGTGGAAGACGCAGAACGGGCGAGCATCCTTGGGGGGCTCATCGCGATCATGGCCGCGCTTTAGCTCAGGCTCTGCTGCCAGCACGGTGGGGCCCTTGCGCTTTGCTTCCTTGGCCTTGGCCTTCTTGTCTTCGGAATTGATGTTTGGGTACTTGAGAAGGGAGAGGTGGCCTTCTTCGGCCTTGGCGCACTTGTTGACCAGATTGAACAGCTCCAATGCTGAGCACAGATCATCGTTGATGGCAAGCTCCTCGCTCATCCTAATGTCCGTGACGCCTTCTAAGAACGTGGAGATGATGGCCTCGTCCGAGGCCTTCGGGATCTTGAGGCGAATTTGGGTGAAGTGTTGAATGTACTTGTGGAGGGTCTCGCCCGGATGCTACTTCACGCTTCACAGGTCGTTGACTGTGAGGGCGCGGTCACGGGTCCCTTGGAAGTTGGCAATGAACCGCTCGCGGAGCTCATCCCGCTAGAAGATCGACCCCTCTGGGAGGTGCATGAGCCAGAAGCGCGCGCCGTCCTTGAGGGCCATGGGAAACCAGTTCGCCATGACCTTGTCGTCGCTGTTCACCGCCTCGATGCTCAGCACATAGAGCTGGAGGAACTTCGTAGGGTCGGGGACACCGTCGTAGCGCGGGGGCAGATCTGGCTTGAACTTGACCGTCCAGACAACACGGCGCAGCTCACGAGTGAAGGCGCGGCAGCCCGCCGTGCTTAACAGCACGACCCACGCGAGAGGAGCATGGTCCTGGCGTCCACGCACGACAGCCTCCAGAGCGGCCCGCTCTTGGTGCTGGCGCGGCGGTGCCGGCAGTGCACACGCGTCGTACTATGGCTGCTGTACAACCTGGTAGCTGGCTTCGTCCCGGGCCGGCACCGACGCCCCACGCGGTGGGTCGCGCGGACGCACGTCGCGCCTTGGCTCGATGTCGGGACTGCGCAGGGGAGGAGGCGGAGGCGCGCTGTGAGCGATGTCGCCCGCACAAGATAGCGGGGGACGAAGCGAATGGGAGGGCACCGGGGCCTCGCCAACGGCATTGACAAGCTCGGTGATGTGGCCCAGCCAGGCGTCGTAGCCTTCGTTGGCGGGGCGGTAGCACAGCAGCTCGCGCGCCATGAGTAGCGCAGCCTGCATGTTCACCGGCTCGCGACGAGCGTGGGAGGACGAGGCCGTGGCGGGAGTGAGGGAAGGCATGGTGGTGCGGCCATCACGCTGCATGGAGGGTGGCAGCAAAGAGTCCTGCTGCTCATGGGTGGTAGGGTCGGTGGCAGCATTGGCTACGGGAGAAGCGGAGCGGCGAGGGGCACCGCAGCCCATCGGTGCCGTCTGGGCGACACGGGCGGCCCGACGCTCGGCACGAACTTGACGAGCATCGGCCATGGGAGTGGTGAAGCAAGGATGGAGTGAGGCAGAAGGAAGAGGAAGAACTTTGACACGCCCCTACGTGGCGTGCCAACTGTCAGAATCAGGGCTTCGCGGACCCAAAGAAGGTTCGAACTCTGGGGCGTGAATGAAGGATTCTTCCTAGCTACGACTCGCAGCTTACCGCCCCATGGCTTGGCTCCGTCGTGCTCGAGCAAGCAGGAAGAAGAGGTGGACACAGTGATTACCCAGGTTTGGGCCACCTTGCGGTTTAAAACCCTACTCCTGCTTTGTGGTGGATTGCCTCGCGAGGAGGATGAGTATGAACTAGTACAAGTGTGAGCTGCCTCCGGAGAGCTCAAGGGGTGATGGATCAATCTCTCCCCTTGTCCATGGCAGAGGCTAACCTATATTTATACTAGGCCCAGTCCTCTTCCCTCATAGCTTAGGCGGGAAGGGATACCACAGTGGCCAATTTTGAAAGGGGACAAGAGTACATCTTATCCTGACGAAAGGTGGTCTTTGCCTACAAAGCTTCAGGTCATGACACAGTGGTGGGCTCGGCAGTGACATCCATCCTGCCGAGCTCATGGTCTTGGTCTTGTTGCACCAGAACGGAAACCTTTGGGGGATTCCTTGGGAACCCGCGCATGTCCTTGCCTCCTTAGCACCAATGAGGAAACTGTCCTAGACTGCGCCTGCTGGCGCCCTTCTGGCTTTTGTCATCATGGCTCACATCACCACACTCCTCGCAAGGTGGGGCGCGAGCCTAGAGATGTCCGCCCCTTAGGAGGCTGCCTCGGGAAGTCGCTCCTTAGGGGGTCTTGGTGGCGTTCGCCTCGCGAGGCAGGGGCCCTCGCGAGGGTCTCGTTCGTGAAGTCTTGGAGTTGGGCCGCACTAGGCCTTTGACGATGTCGCGTGTTGGGTTGCAGGCAGACGGGTCTAGGTACCCCCGGTTCCAGAACCCCGACACTGTGTGTCACTTGTTGTTGGGCTGCCCATGGCAATTTGATAGAGACATATGTCACAATGGGAGAGCAAGCACATATCACTTGAATGGGTGTGGCAAGGATGTTTCTTTGAGGCCTATGACACAACAACATATAGTGAATGAATCTCGTCAAAAAATTGATGTGAACTCGAGGAAGAAACAGAGAGATTAGATAGGCGAGAGTCTCCACTTTTGGTGAGCAAGATCCCAAGCCAAATCTGAGCGGTAAAACTAAAAGTCAGGGAGTAAATTCCTTAGTTATGCTAGCCACCAAATTAGATTTGATGAAATTTCATGAGCACCCCACTACTATACAAGTTGGGCTTATGTGCAAGGGTGAAGCTTTGTTTCAAATGACATGACCCCTGTCGGGATCGGGGCTCCGCGGACCCAAACAAGGTTTGAACTCTGGGGCATGTGTGAAGGATCTTGCCTAGCTACAGCTCGCTGCTCGCCACCTCACGGCCTGGTCTCATCGAGTTCGGGCGAGCGGGAAGAAGGAGCGGACATGATGGTTTACCCAGGTTTGGGCACACCTTGCAGTGTAAAACCCTACTCCTGCTTTATGGTGGATTGCCTCGCGAGGAGGATGAGGATGAACTAGTACAAGTGCGACCTACCTCTGGCGAGTTCAATGGCTGAAGCATTGGATTGGATCCCTCTCTATGGTGGAGACTAACCTATATTTATAGTGGCCTTGGTCCTCTTCCCTCATAGCTTAGGCGGGAAGGGATACCACAATGACCAATTTGAAGGGGGACAGGAGTACACCCTATCCTGACTAAAGGTGGTCTTCATCTGCAAAACTTTTGCTCGTGACGCAGCGGTGGGCTCGGTGGTGACCTCCGCCCTGCCGAGCCTGTGGTCTTGGTTCTGTTGCACCAGAATGGAAACCTTTGGGGGATTCATCGGGAACCCGCGTACGTCCTTGCCTCCTTAGCACCAAAGAGGAAACTGTCCTCTCCTGCACCTGCTAGCGCCCTCCTGGCCTTGGTCATCATGGCTCACGTCACCGCGCACCTCGCGAGGTGGGGTGCTTGCCTAGAGATATCCGCTCCTCGGGAGGCAGCCTCGAGAGGCCACTCCTCGGGAGGTCTTGATGTCGTTCGCCTCGCGAGGCGGGGGCCCTCACGAGGGTCTTGTTCGTGAAGTCTTGGAGTTGGGCCGTACTGGGCCCTTGGTGGAGCCACGCGCTGGGCCGCAGGCAGATGGGTCTGGGTACCCCTAGTCCTAGAACGCCGACAGTAGCCCTCAGGCCCATGACATGCTTGGCCTGGCTTCGAGGCGAAGGCAGAGAGGGGAGGGCGAAGCGACGCAGGCCCTATCCACCTGCGGGCCAGGCTTGACGCGTGGCGCACGACGGGACGCGGATGCCCCCAATTCCCCATGTTGCCTCGGTAGCCGCCCAGGCAGACAAAAGCCTGGCAGCACCGCGGGGCCATCATTGCTCCTCCTCATCTTGCTCCTGATCCCCTTCTCCAGCAAGAAGCTCCCCAGATCCAGTCACAGTGCCACCTCTCCTTTTCCCTTGCCGGCACCGGTGATTCCTCGAATGGCGCCTGCCGAGAAATCGAAGCCCGCGGCACCTGTCGCGAGCTCCTCGTCCCTTCTGCCGGCGCTCTCAGCCTCCTCCATCACCCAGGGGGAGGACCTCAATCCGGTGATCCCAATGGCGGCCAACGACAACAACGAGTGTGGCGAGACCCAGATTTGGCTCGGCTCCGCGGAGCGGAGCACCCTGGCAAAGTCGGCCTACCCCTTCTTCTTCCACAACATCTTCGCGGGGCTCGTCCCGCCCTTCTCGGAGTTCTTCTACGCCATCCTCAAGCACTACAAGATCCATGCTCTTCATCTTCAGCCTAACTCCATCCTCCTCTTGTCCATCTTCGCCTTCTACTGCGTGGCCTTCGTTGGCGTAAAGCCCTCGGTGGCACTCTTTCGCCACTACTTCAGCTTGCGGTTCCATATCCGGACCCAGCGATCCACGTGCGTATCCTTTGTCGCCGTTCAGAGTGGGAACTCGCTCCTGAAGGCCGGGAAGAAGGTGGAAGGCTTTCGGCACCGCTGGGTCTTCTTGGACGCCTGCGGTTCCGACCCATGCTTGGTGCCTCTGGCGGCGCTGCCTGAGCATGCCCCTGAGTGGGGCTCCGCCAAGCTTACCGACCCCCAAGCGAGGCCCGTCCAGGAGAAGGTAGACTCGCACATGAAGGCGAAGCAGCTGATGGGGGCGATGATCGTGAAGGAGTTCCTGATGCAAGGCCTTGCGCCGCTCTAGTCGCACTCGAAGCCTTTGTGGGAATACCAATGTGCGGGAGACGCGATGAGGCTGCACGCCGCTGGCCTGACATGTGAGGAGCTAGACACGGCCTTGGTCACCCTGCTTGGCTGCATTCCGGGGAACATCCCCGAAGCCTACGCCCCTTTTTATAGCCATGATGACATGGAGGATCTGGTCGTCGCCATGCCCGCCTTCAACGAGTTGGGGCTCGAGCCGTCCGATAACCCTGATTGCGACGTGGTGCTGCCCTCCGGCAATAGTGGAGATGACGAGGACTCGGAGGAGACGGATAAGGACGACCTTGAGGAGGCGTCCCCATTGTTGCGGCGGGAGCTCCTCCTCAGCCTTGAAGACGATGATGCTGAAGTAGGAGAGCCCCCGGCCACAGATCCCCCGCACCTCATCAGGGCGCCTAGGAGGGCCGAGTTCGTGCCTCCGACCACGCGAGTGTCTGGCCAGGCGGCCCCAGGCGAGGGGGCGGCAGTGCCTCCTCCAGAAGGCCCTCTGCACCCTGCCAGGGTGGCCGAGGAGACGGGCTTGTCCCTGCAAGGTGCGCCGCCGATGGTCGCGATGGCCTCCACCGAGACAACCATGGTTTCACCGGCCAAGACCCCTCAGGGGAGCCCCTACGCTCCTCTAGTCAGTGACGCCACAACGGGGCACGTCGGGGGCCACTCTGCCAGCCCCCGGGGCGAGACCGAGAGCGCGTCGAAGAAGAAGGCGGGCGTGAAGGCCTTCGAGAAGGAGAAGAGGAAGTGGGCTGCGCTAGATGAGTGAGTATCTTTGCCTTACCTTTCGACCATGCATTTGTAATCCATATGCTCATGCTGCCCCTCGTCGCACCGAACAGGGGCGACGGTGCGGAGAAGAAGAAGAAGAAGAAGCCGACCGCCGGCGCGAAGGTACCCATCGTCCTGAGGGCGGCCTCGACACTTGGTCGCGGCCTTGGTGGGCATAGGAGCGTGCAGAACTGGCCGGGCGCCATCCTTGGGCGCGCGGGCAACACCGCGCCAGGTCGTCCGGGCACTCGCTCCCTCCTGATACTTCGCCGGTGCTACTCGGAGGGCCGGCCAACAAGGATGCGGGGGCCCGCTGAGCAGCGCTCTCCACCGCGGTCGTGACAGCCCCGGTCCTGGGTTAAGGGGTGACACCCCACGCTCCACCGGCCGAACCCGACTTAGGGCGTGCAGTAGCGTAGCCTCAGGCAGCGCCGGCCCCCGTAACCCAGCAGGCCGTGGTGTCGATTGCTCTTGCCGTGTCGCAGGGATCGGGCGTGGAGAAGGACCTGGAGCCCCTGGCGCTCCAAGTTGATCGTACCACGGACTCACCAGCCACGGTCCCAGCTAACGCACCAGCTCCGCTCCCTGGTCAAGTCCTCGCGCTTTGCGAGCTGCGGCGCCTTGATCAGGCACTGGGCTTTGGTTGATGCTTATGCCGCGCTCGGCCGTTTCGAGGTGGACCTTCGAGATGCCGACCGACGCCTTGCCAATGAGCGCCTTGGGCTTGCCTCAGCGTGGCTTCAGGTCAATGCGGCGACCAAAGAGGCCTGGAGCCGGCCCGAGGCCGCCACTGCGGAGAGCAGGAAGGAAGCCGCCGAGGCCAGGGCGGCTCGTGATGACACGCTGACTAAAGCAGCGGTGGCCATCAAGCGCTGCGGCGAGGCAGAGGCCGCCCTGAAGACGCTCCAGGAGGAAAAGGTCGTGCGCACGCAGCGCCTCCAGCAGCTGGAAGACCACCTCAAAGCTTGTGAGGCGAAGCTTGCGGATCGCGACTCCGCGCTGTCGAAGGTGGTCGTCGAGTAGGCCATGGAGCGCGAGCGCCTGGACAAGCTGCAGAAGGAGGTGGTTGAGGTGCAGGCATCCCACACCAAGCATGTCTCCGGGGCGACAGCTCGGCTAGATGCCCGGGAGAAGAAGATCCTTGCTGATGCCGACGTGAAGGCGGTGGCGGACCGCAACGCCTTCTCCTCCCACGAGCTTAGGACTCGCTAGGCGCTACAGTCCATCTGCAGGGGAGGATTCAGGGATCCGCTCATGACTCCCGAGGGCGGCTACGCAGAGCTCTCCTCCAAGCTCATCGCGGAGCTCGAAGGCGCCATCGCCAAGGTGGACTCCATCCTAGAGGGGGAGTGTCGCGACCTCTTCTCCGTGGCAGCGACGCGCGTCTTCAGCCACCTTTACCTCCGTGACTCCAACTTCAACTTCGACACAGTGATAGGCCCCGTCCCTCTTGCATCCAGCGCCACCATGGCGGATGCCGTGGAAGGTCATGTGGCTACGCTGTTGGGGAAGTTCACCTGCAACATCGACGATAGTTCTGCCGTGACCGAGGCAGGCGTCGGTGGCGATGGCAGTGATGGCGATGTTGAAGACGGGCCTGTCGTGGTCGAGGCGAGGGGCATTGGCGACGACAATGGTGGTGATGGCCCTTCCTCCTAGAATTTATCCTGCAATGACCTATCGTGCCTCATGGAGGTGTAAGACTTTGTTTGAATTTGTGATGCATTTGGTGCCTGTAATAACTGTTTGAACTCCGTAATTTCCTTTTCACGCTTGATTTCCTTCCCGCTTGCCTTTGTGCTTTGCGTCGGCAGGGCCCAGCCCCGCGCATACGTCGTCCGCTGTTGGAATGTCAGATCATGATGCCTGGATAAAGCCAAGGGGTGAGGGGCTACGTGACTAGTGAGGCCCCTGAGTCGCGATGCTCAGGGGTCCTCCTTGACGCTCGAGCGGCTCGCATGATAGAAATGTGGGCGACGGCGAGGTTAATCCGGGGTTCTTCCTACCTTCCTCTCGTCAGCCTGCACCTAGGGGTCACACGAGGAGACCAGACACCAAGGACCTTGGTGGGGTGACATGTGCAAGGGCACAAGCACCGTGTCCAGCTCCCGCTCGCGTGAGGCTCAAGGGGAGGCTGCGAGGGGTGCTGCTGAAGAGTCGAGCGGCGATCCTGAGGTTGATGCTATCCGTAGGGGGCCCTTAGTTGTTTATCCACTAGCACGGAGCATGGGGCTTCCACTGGGTGTGGGCATGGTCGAAGCACGACCGTATCCGCGAGTGCGGAGCATGGGGCTTCCACTGGGCATGGGCATGAGCGCTGAGCATGGGGCTTCCACTGGGCGTGGGTAGGGAGCTCTGTGCTAGAGTCTTTGGGCGTGTACATCCCTGTTTCATTCATACACATGGCTGGCACGACAGAACTTTGAGGAGGTGTATCTGGACACTCATGGGCCAGCGCGGGGCTCAGGAGGTCCTACCTCAAGGCGGGTTGTGCCTGGTTTTTGGGCGCGAGGCGCGCGTATGAAACCTGAGTGATGAGGGCGACCTACGCTGAGCGAACGTCCAGGGGTCATCGCATGAGAAGGCCAAACACCAAGGACCCACAGGAGGTGACGTGGACGGGGCCAGCCCGCCAGACAGAGCTCGGCCGCTTGGGTTTATCAACGCTGCAGGGACGGACCCGAGCACAGATGTCGTGCCGAGTCTTCTCATGCAACAATCTAAGGAAGGACACCCGACGCACGGCTCCCACGGCAGTAAAACACCAAATTGCGGTCATTCGAACTGATCCGCAGCCCCTACTCACCTACCCTTGATGAGCTCATGCGAGGACAAGGCACCAAGGACCCCGGGAGGTGATGTGCACGGGAACTGGCCCGCGAGACAGAGCTCGGTCGCTTGGGTTTAACAACACAACAGGGACGGACCCGAGCACAAACGCCGCGCCAGTCCTTAATCTTGAGGCGGTCGATGGTTGGCTCGTGAGGGCGCGGCGACAATCATGGCGACGAATCGCCGGGCACGCAAGTTGAAACATCAAGGAAAATCTTATCGAGGCAAGACCAGTTCTGATACACGAGCAAAATGATACAACTGCAGGGGCGGGCCCTAACAGCTTGAGGATAATCCAGCCCGTGGGGTGCCCTCAACTGAACGAACCAAAAAGTCACCTGGCAATGATGCTAAAGAAGCGTTGAGGAAGTCGATGAAGCACGTCACGGGGACCCGTTCCTCACGAGCCGGACGGCTCCGGAGGCTCGAGAGGCTCACGTGGCCCAGGGGGCTCGTGAGGGTCCGGGGCCTCCTGAGACGCCACCACCGAGCACCGGGCCTCGTGAGATGCCATTGCATGTTGCGCCAGGCGCTGGTACGAGGTGCCAACATTTAGCAGGCCGAACGGCATGCAGACGTAGTTGCAGGGGAAGCCCCCACTCCGGCCGACGCGGGACGGCCAGAAGATGTCATGAAAAGCGGCCCTATTGAGGCCCAGGATGTTGATGCAGACGCGCAGCCTGTTGCCCACGCCAGGGGTGGCGGCTGCACTGGTGGGGCGCATGGGGCGGCGCTCACCGCGCATGGCTTGCGCCTCCTGAAGTTCCTCGATTGCCTTGGTGATGAACTCTCGTGCTCCTGGCGCCTCGCGCCTCATTCCTTGCTTGTGGGGTCACGCGTCTAGGCATGCCTCCAAGTGGTGCCCGAGCACCTCCCTCGTCGCACTGGTTAGGTCAGAGGCTCTCTAGATGGAAGCCCCCAAGCCCGTCCAGAGGGAGGCACCGGGCGCGCCTTCCTATGCGGAAGGAAGGGGCGCCCCGTCAGCAGGTGCAGAGACTGAGGTGTCGCCAGCGGATTTCTTGTCCTCCGGACGACTCTTGGGGAGGAGCTACTTCTTCGCAGGGGCAGCCTCAGGGGGTGCGGCGTCACCCTCTCCATCTGAGTTCTCGGCCGCGGCGGCCCGGTAGGCATACTCGAGGGAGCAGACCACATCCTTCTCATCACAGGTGACAGTGATGACACCGCTGCAGCCCGACATCTTGAGGACGTTGTAGCCATGATGAGTAGCCGCCATGAACTTGGCAAGGGCAGGGTATCCAAGGATGGCGTTGTACGGGAGGCCGATGTGGGCCACATTGAAGTCGATGAGATCAGTGTGGTAGTTGTCACACTTGCCGAAGGTGACGGGAAGGCGCACCTGCCCTAGGGGGGTGGTGGAGCCGTCGGTCACTCCGGAGAATGGCTTGGTGGGCATGATCTGGTCATAGGGCACTTGAAGCGTCTCGAAGGTCTCGGCAGAGAGCACGTTGAGGCCAGCTATGGGGTTCTCAGCTCCTTTTCTATCAGTAACATATAAATCAAATTCTTGTAGCAAAAGGACCCAGCTAATGAGTCTAGGTTTAGCATCTTTCTTTTCCATAAGATATTTAATAACAGCATGATCAGTGTGAACAATTACTTTGGAATCAACAATGTAAGATCTGAATTTGTCACAAGCAAACACAACTGCTAAAAATTCCTTTTCAGTAGTAGCATAATTTCTCTGGGCACTGTCTAGAGTTTTGCTAGCATGATGGATAACATTTAACTTCTTATCAACTCTTTGTCCTAGAACAGCACCAACAGCATAATCACTAGCATCACACATAATTTCAAAAGGCAAGTTCCAATTAGGTGGTTGAACAATAGGTGCAGAAGTTAAGGCTTTCTTAAGTGTTTCAAAGGCTTCTACACAGTCATCATAAAAAAGAAATGGAACATCCTTTTGTAAAAGATTTGTAAGAGGCCTAGAAATTTTAGAGAAGTCTTTAATAAACCTCCTATTGAAACTAGCATGACCAAGGAAACTACGAATACCTTTAATATCTTGAGGACATGGCATTTTCTCAATTGCGTCAACTGTAGCTTTATCCACCTCAATACCTCGTTCAGATATTTTATGCCCCAAGACAATACCTTCATTAACCATAAAGTGGCACTACTCCCAATTCAAGACAAGATTAGTTTGTTCACATCTCTGCAAAACTCGATCAAGGTTGCTCAAGCAATCATCAAAAGAAGTTCCATAAACAGAAAAGTCATCCATGAAAACCTCAATAATCTTTTCACAAAAATCAGAGAATACAATGGTCATACATCTTTGAAAGGTAGCAGGTGCATTGCATAAACCAAAAGGCATACGTCTATAAGCATAAGTTCCAAATGGGCAGGTAAAGGTGGTTTTCTCTTGATCAGGTTGTGAAACAGGTATTTGAGAAAAACCAGAATATCCATCTAGAAAACAAAAGTGTGTGTGCTTGGATAATCTTTCCAACATTTGATCGATAAAAGGCAAAGGGTAATGATCTTTTCTAGTTGCTTTATTTAATTTTATAAAATTAATTTCCATTCTATAGCCAGTAACAATTCTTTGTGGAATAAGTTCATTTTTATCATTAGGAACAACAGTAATACCTCCCTTCTTAGGGACACAATGAACGGGACTTACCCATCTACTATCAGCTATGGGATAGATTATACCTGCTTCCAGAAGCTTTAATATTCCAGTTCTTACCACTTCTTTCATCTTAGGATTCAAACGTCGTTAATGATCAACAACAGGTTTAGCATTAGGTTCCATATTAATCTTGTGTTGACAGAGAGTGGGACAAATGCCCTTAATATCATCAAGAGTATATCCAATAGCAGCATGGTGCTTCTTTAGAATTTTCAATAATCTTTCTTCTTCATGTTCTGAAAGGTTAGCACTAATAATAACAGGATATATCTTTTTCTCATCAAGATAAGCATATTTCAAAGTGTCAGGCAATTGTTTCAATTCAAACAAAGGATCGCCTTTAGGTGGAGGAGGACCTCCTAGAGTTTCAATAGGCAAATTGTGTTTGAGCAGAGGTCATTGTTCAAAGAAAATTTTATCTATCTCATTTCTTTCATGCATATGCATATCATTTTCATGGTCTAGCAAATATTGTTCTAGTGGATCAGTAGGAGGCACAGTAATAGAAGCAAGACCAATTATTTCATCCTTACTAGGTAATTATTTATTATGTGGTTGCCTACTAAACTTGGAGAAATTAAACTCATGAGACTTATTACCAAAGCCAACACCGAAAGTTTGTTTTTCACAATCTATTTTAGCATTCACGGTGTTCAAGAAAGGTCTACCAAAGATAATGGAAAAAAATCATCTTGTGGGGAACCAAGAACTAGAAAATCAGTAGGGTATTTTATTTTCCCACACAACACTTCAACATCTCTAACAATCCCAAGTGGTGTGATGGTGTCTCTATTAGCAAGTTTAATAGTAACATCTATATCTTCTATTTCAGCCGGTGCTATGTCATTCATAATTTCTTGGTATAAGGTAAAAGGAATAGCAATCACGCGAGCACCTAAGTCACATAAACCATGATAAAAATGATCTCCTATTTTAACTGAGACAACAGGCATGCCAACAACAGGTCTATGTTTATCTTTTTCATCGGGTTTGGCAATTCTAGCAGCATCATCGCAGAGGTAAATAACATGCCCATCAACATTTTCTACCAGGAGATCTTTAACCATAGCAACACTAGGTTCTACTTTAATTTGTTCAGCAGGTTTAGGTGCTCTAATATTACTTTTGTGAACCACAGTTGAAACCTTAGCATGTTCCTTTATCCTAACAGGGAAAGGTGGTTTTTCAATATAAGCAGTAGGCACAACTGGATTAACATTGTAAATAATAGTTTCATCTTTAACTATGACCGGTTCTTTAATTTCTTCTTTAATAGGGGGATGATATTTAAACCACTTCTCCTTAGGGAGATCAACATGAGTAGCAAAAGATTCACAAAAAGAGGCTACTATGTCAGAGTCAAGTCCATATTTAGTGCTAAACTTGTGAAAAGCATCGGTATTCATAAGAGATTTAACACAATCAAATTCAAGCTTAATACCTGACTCTTTACCTTCATCGAGTTCCCAATCTTCAGAGTTGCATTTAATTATTTCTAAAAGATCCCACCTGAATTCAATAGTCTTCTTCATAAAAGAACCAGTACAAGAAGTATCGAGCATGGATCGATCATCATGAGAAAGCCGAGCATAAAAATTCTGAATAATAATTTCTCTAGAGAGCTCATGATTGGGGCATGAATATAACATTGACTTAAGCCTCCCCCAAGCTAGACCGATACTTTCTCCTTCACGAGGCCAAAAATTATATATATAATTCCGATCACGATGAAGTAGATGCATAGGATAATTTTTTTGGTGAAATTCCAGTTTCAACCGATTCCAGTTCCAAGATCCAATATCATCGCATAGCCTATACCATGTCAATGCTTTTCCCTTCAAAGATAAAGGGAAAACCTTCTTCTTAGCTTCATCTCCGGATAAACCTGCAAGCTTAAATAATCCACAAATTTCATCCACATATATCAAGTGCATATCAGGATGTTTAGTTCCATCTCCTGCATAAGGATTTGCTAGCAGTTGTTCTATCATACCCGAAGGAATTTCATAACCAATATTTTTAGTAGGTGTAGTAGTTTGAGGGGCAACTAATTGTGTTTTCGGTCGAGGTGAAGATACCCCGAACAAACCCCTCAAAGGATGGTTCTCCATAGTAACAAGTGACAATAAATTTCAGCACGTAGTAATAAATTTTCCTTACCAAGAATGCTTCACTCCCCGGCAATGGTGCCAGAAAGGAGTCTTGATGACCCACAATATAGGGGATCAATTGTAGTCCTTTCAATAAGTAGGAGTGTCGAACCCAACGAGGAGCAGAAGGAAATGACAAGTGGTTTTCAGCAAGGTATTTTCTGCAAGCACTGAAATAGTCGGTAACAAGTAGTTTGATAGCTAGATAATTTGTAACGGACAAGTAACGATAACGGTAAATAAAGTGCAGCAAGGTAGCCCAATCCTTTTGTGGCAAAGGACAGGCCAAAACGGTCTCTTATTTTAAGCAAAGCGTTCTTGAGGGTACACGGGAATTTCACCATATCACTTTCATCATGTTGGTTTGATTCGTGTTCGCTACTTTGATAATTTGATATGTGGGTGGACCAGTGCTTAGGTGCTGTTATTACTTGAACAAGCCTCCTACTTATGATTAACCCCCTTGCAAGCATCCGCAACTATGAGAAAAGTATTAAGATAAAATCTAACCATAGCATTAAACTTTTGGATCCAAATCGGTCCCTTACGAAGTATCGCATAAACTAGGGTTTAAGCTTCTGTCACTCTAGCAACCCATCATCTAATAACTACTCCACAATGCATTCCCTTAGGCCCAAATATGGTGAAGTGCCATGTAGTCGACGTTCACATGACACCACTAAGGGAATCACAACATACATATCATCAAAATATCGAACACATATCAAGTTTACATGATTACTTGCAACATGACTTCTCCCGTGACCTCAAGAACAAAAGTAACTACTCACAAATAATAATCATGTTCAAGATAAGAGGGGTATTAAATAGCATAATGGATCTGAACATATAATCTTCCACCAAATAAACCATATAGTAATCAACTACAAGATGTAATCAACACTACTAGTCACCAACAGGTACCAATCTGAGGTTCCGGTACAAAGATTGAACACAAGAGATGAACTAGGGTTTGAGAGGAGATGGTGCTATTGAAGATGTTGATGGAGATTGCCCTCCCAAAGATGGGAGAGTTGTTGGTGACGACGATGGCGATGATTTCCCCCTCTGGGAGGGAAGTTCCCCCGGTGGAATCGCTCCGCCGGAGGGAAAAAGTGCTCCTACCCAAGTTCCGCCTCGAGACGGCGGCGCTTCGTCCTGAAAGTCCGCCTCTTATTTTTTCTAGGTCAAATGACCTATATACCAGAAGATGGGCATAGGAGGTGGGCCGAGGAGGCCACAACCCTCCAGGGCGCGCCTGGGGGCCCAGGCGCGCCCTGGTGTCTTATGCTCACCAGGGTGGCCCCCTCCAGTAGTTATTTGCTCCAGTATTTTTTATATATTCCAAAACAATTCTCCGTAAATTTTTAGCTCATTTGGAGATGTGCAGAATAGGTAACTCTGATGTAGTCATTTCAGGTCCAGCATTCCAGCTACCGGCATTCTCCCTCTTTGTGTGAACCTTGCATATTATGAGAGAAAAGGCATTAGAATTACTCCAAAAAGCATTATTATGCATAAAACATTATAAATAATAGTAGGAAAACATGATGTAAAATGGACGTATCAGGCATGGGGGTCCTGTGTGCATGGTACACGCCCGTGCGCACGGGGTCGTCAGATCCGTGCAGACTGGAAGGCCCATGGGCACGAGGTCGGGGAGGCCCGTGCGCACGGGGTCGCCTGGGAGTTACTGCCTTCTTCTTGGCGGTTCCTTCTCCGCTTCTAGGCTTCTCTCATGGATGGTGTAGGCGCTCGCTTGTGGGTGACCTCCACCATGGCACGTTCATCATTGGGCTCAAACCTATATGCACTACAAAAAAATACACTTCTGTGATGATACGTGTTTGTCACAGTAGGTCATGTTTTCTGTCATGCATGTACATCCATGACGATTTTATGACAGAATCAAGATAGTCATACCTGTGCTGTCGTAGAAGTGTTCCATGACAATACCAAAATTATCATCACGGAAGTGTCCACTTCCATGACGATAAATCACGCGTCATGGAAGTGTTTTCGTCAAGGGTAACCGACACGTGGCATCCACCATAACGGGTCGCCATTAAGCTATCAGGTTCCAGTTTGGATCCGATAACCCGTTAATAGCCTCGACCAATGGGGATTTTCCACGTGTAAAAATCTCATTCGCCGGAGTACCCACGTGTCAGCTCAGTGCTAGGACAGATGTCATCCAGCGAATGGAGGGGACGCGCCTATGACACGTCGACACGTGGCTCAGCCCAATAGTGGCCCATTCAGGTCAAAAGGCCGCCCCGTTTGACTTAGTCAAAAGGTAGCGGCCCGGCCCACGGAAGGCCTGTTAACGGCCTGCTCACATATAGCCCATTTACAGCCCACTAACTCACGGCCCGTTATAGCCTATCCGAATTAGGCCCAGTAGCGCCATATGGGCCGTCCAATATGATTCCAGCCCGTTGTAACTTCCGGCCCATGTATGGCCCATGTCGTCTTTCGGCCCATATGAGGTCCTTTGTAAATCTTGGCCCATAAACGGCCTGTGGTGAAAGTGGCCCATAATGAACAGTATATCCCTTTATACCCATTAACGGCCCATTATTCCATTGGGCCATTTCAACCCGTGTTATCTTTCGGCCTTCTAAGGGCCCATTTATTATTGGGCTCATTTCTGGCATTCGATTACTTACGGTCCGTTACTGGCCTGTTCCGCTTGTGGGCCATATTCAGCCCGTGGTTAAAGTCGGCCTGTCTGTGGCCCTTTAATCCGTTGGGCCGTTTTCATAGCGTCATCAAATATGGCCCATTAACGAACCGTTATGCCTGCCGATAGAATTAAGCCCATTGTACACATGGGCCTATTAACGGCCCGTTATGGTCGGCCCATAAACAGATGATTCCCATTATAGCCCGTTTACGGCCCATATTGCGGTCCGTTAATTGTCCACGAAAGTACGACCCATGTTTGGCCAATCGAACATACAGCCCGTAGAAGTCCCATTGAATCTACGGTCCGTAGAAGGCCCATGGATCATACAGACCTTAGGAAGCCCGCTACAGCAGGCAACAGGACCATGGTTACAATGGTCCGTATGTTGCCCATGGTTATTGTGGCCTAGTTCTAAATAAAAAGGTTACCGTGGAAAAAGAACTGCATCGACACAAGCAAAAAAATAAACAAGACAATAAGGAAATAAATAAGCAAGCAACTTACGCTAGGCTATTACGGCTATTACAAATATTACATCCACTGGGCATCATAGTTCACCACCAGTGCAAATATAGTGAACAAAGCAGCATATTACATCCACTGGGCATCAAAGTTCGCCATCAGTGCAAATATAGTGAACAAAGCAGCATATTACATACACTGGGTGTCTAAATTGGCCACCAGTGAAAATAAACGCGGCAGCAAAACAAGTCCAGAACTGAAACCACTTCAGAAGAGCTCAAGAAATGATATCCTGGATACCCACCATGCTGGCAAGAAGCTTAGCAAGCTTATTAGTTTTCTCTTGTTTGGCGCTAAAATTGTCCAGCGCTTGCTGTTGCACCAGAAAGTATGCATCTGAATTCTGCAGGGACTTCCTCAGTCCTTCGGCTTCTTGCTGCAGCACAGCTGACTGATGCCTTTTAGCCTGTAGCTGAGACTGAAGAAGCCGAAGTGATTCAGGTAGCGAGTTCGAAGAGCTTCTGCCAGCGGGTAGTGGCCAGTAAGTCGAACACTACATCAACGCAGGACTTTGGGGTTGTCTCACTATCTACAAGATAGTTTTTATCACCTTTCTTGGAGACCAACAGGGTTGTCTCACTATCTTGAACCTTATCTGCATTACTTTCTCTACCATTGCAGAATTGGGTGCTCTTCTCCAATATTCTGTTCGCATTCTACAAGAGAAACAAGCAAACACATCATAGGTTTAGCATGTAGTATATGAAACTCATTTTGGTAAACCGGTTCAATAGTAAGGTGGATAGGATAACAGCATGAAACAAACATATATCTACGTACTATGGTCACTGTATTGTCTATATCATTCTAGTTTATGTTGCCAAATCAAGATAGAGACACAGTTCAAATCATATCTTTATAAGACATAGCAACATAGACATAATATATGTGTGGGAAACTACACAGCACTGGCAACACTTGTAATGTGCATGACATGAGAACAACTGTTTATACAACTAAAACTGAAATCAACATAGAGCAAGAAGTTAGAACAGCAATCCAGTTAAAGAAATAGGTTTAAAACATACCTATTGCGCCATTAGAGTTTCAATTGGATCCTTCAAATTCGAAATTAGTTGGTATGAGTAAATACAAAGATGCAAGAGCAAAGGAGTATGGACCATAGCTACGGAATCTGACCTGAGAACAGTTGCTCTTCTACTTTAAACATGGAGTTTGGGTTCGCTGTGGTGGTCTTCGTGCTTTGGGCACTGCAGTTGCTTTACAAACTGCTCGTGTGGGGGTAGTCTGTGGTGGACATGGTGTTGTGTCAACTAGAAGTGGGTTACTATCTGCTGGGGTTCGGGTTAGATGGGGTGTAGCTAGTTCTTTGTCCAACGGTGTAAGTGTACAATCTGGAAGAGTCTAGATTATGTGTGGTGGGGCTAGTTCGTGGGCCAGTACAACCTTGGTTCTATCTGCATCGATGGGTAGCACCGTCTTTTGTGAAGAACGGGTTTTTACTCCCTTAGATACTGCCATCACCCCTCCAATTCAAATGGCTGATAAACAAGAAAAGAAATTGAATGTACAGACATTGTATGATAAACAGATGTGGCAATTCACATATATGTTGTCTAACCAAACAGGACAGCATGACACAATTTCACATATATGATGGCTAACTAAACATGATAGCATGATACAATTTTAGATATATGATGGATAATTTAACAGGATATAATGGCATAATTCAACATATGATGAGTATCTAAACAGGATGACATGACAAAACTAGATGATGTCTTTCTAAAATAGGTTGGGATGAAATAATTCACATACATGTTGTCTAAGTATACAAGATGGCATGATATAATTCACATAATTGATTGATATACTAAGCAGCTGGCACTCGCATGTATGATCTCTAAACTAAGCAAATGGCATTGAATATTGTGTATATGATGTCTAAACTAAGCAATATAAGACACCATATGCATGATATGAGAAATATGAACATTGCAAGTTAGAGCATACACCTCAGGTGGGATGTATGACTGGTCATCTGTCTCTGAATCCTCCTATGAGGAGCTATCTGTAACCATCGAGATATATGCTTCAACATGTACCATTACCTGCTCTAAAGACCTTGTTTTCACTCTAGATTTTTCCATAACCGGCTCAAATGGCTGATACACATGAAGAGTAGTTCAATATACACAGATTGTCGATAAATGGAATACGTAATTAAAAAAAAGGATGGCATGAGATAATTCATATATATGATGCCGGGCTACATAGGATGGCGGTGCATAATTCACATATATGATAACTGGCTAAAAAACATGGCATTGCATAATTCACATATCTGATATAGAAAGCAAGCAGGAGGCATTCACACAAAGCATGTCTAATCTAAGCAGATGGCATGGAAATGCAACACACCATATGCATGATATGAGCAATATAATCCTACCAAGTTAGAGCATACACCTCGGGGGGGGGGGGGATACGACTGGTCATCTGTCTCTGAATCCTCCTCTGAGGAGCTATCTGTAACCAGCAAGAAATCTGCATCGACAGGTAGCATTGACTTCTCAGAAGACCTTGTTTTCACTCTAGATTTTGCCATGACCTCCACCATGGCACGTTCATCATTGGGCTCAAACCTATATGGGCACATGGTAGGGCGGTCAACTAGTATACCATCCTCGAGGGAACTAAGAGGGCATGTATTAAGGATGGAATTCACATTAGTATGATTGAAGTAGGAGTTGGGCGTGTCTCTTAGTAATGGAACTCTTGACATGGTGATGGTCATAGGATGCTCCGCATCATCCCCTCTCGCTTGGGAAAGATCCATCCTCGGATCAAAAACCAAATCACCATGGTAAAGAGATGATGTCGTCGTGTAGAAGTGGACGATCACCAAGCATTCTTCATGTTGAAGCTCAAAATGGGCACTCTCCAATGTCGCACCGTCTTGTAATTCCTTCAAAAGGAGCAAAGACAACGAACACTTGGAAAACCAAACGTGGTTAGCGTTAGTGCAAAACCAAGCATTCAAGAGGTGATTTACCCAACAAGTGTCATCATCAAGCATAGCATAGGGTGTGGGAGGTAGAGATGCTAATATGTGTGACAAGTGAACAATCATCTACCTCAAGATCATAGCAAACTTGCACAAAGCGCTCAAAACATGGTCTATGGTATGCATAAGAATCATTCACAACACCAAATATAATGAGATGCCTAAACACATGGGGCAAGTGCAAGACAATCCAAGCATAACGTGCACATGGTGTAGTGAAAATAGTGTGGCACTCAACACAATGAAAAGAGCAATTGTTCATCATGTGTGTGGCAATCAAGTCAATCATGTAGCAAGCAGTGGGACATGGCATATGTGAACAAATGACATTGTTGTAACTAGGCGTATGATAGGTACAAGTAATCAACAAGTTTGATGCAACACACATGGCATATATATCATGAGGCAATGCAATGTGGAAATCATGAGTGAAAAAAATATCTCTAACATGCGTGCAAATGGTGCAAGCAACACATGAAGTATGATCCACAATATGCGTGCTCAAGAAGGATATCACCTTGAAAGCATGTCCTTGTGCGTCCTTCACAATGTTGAAGCACAAGCAAGTGCGATGTAGAATTGTCATGGTCAAAAGTGGTTCGCTCTCAAGAGCTCGAATGGTCAACTCACATGAAGTAGAAGTAGACACAAAGTCGAACGATCCTACACATGCACAAAACAAAACAAAGAATGTATGTGCATGGTAGATAAACACATCATCCATCATGATGGTTCTCTGCTCTTGTACATAACCATTAGAAGCAAAAGTGCATGAATGATATGATGCAGCAATGTCAATATTCATGGCACTAGGCATATGGTGCAAAGAAGGAAGACAAGCATGCTTCACATGAAAGATGGTACAAGCTCCAAACTTATGCGAGAAAGCTATGGGGGCAATCTCATTAGCAAGACTAAAAGCATTGTTGCAGCCAATACAAGGCAAGTCATCTAGCATGAGAGAGGCAACATATGGAGATGTATGACAAGAAGCAATAGCAAGCATGTGCAAAGCATGGCAATAGGGGCTATCAACCACATGAAACAAGCAAGTATGAATCATTGGTGATGCACTACACAAAGCAAGCATAATAATCATGTCGTGCAAACTAGTGGAGCAAAGATGCAACACACTAGGGGAAATCATGGCAATCATATCATGTGAGCAAATAGTAGGCATAGGCAATGCACATGGCATAGCGCAAGCACGAATACAAAGCGAGATCAAAGTATCATCATATGCATGGGTAATATGGAACATGGCAATAACAAGCAATATCTCCACCAAGCTTGTAAATACACAAGTAAGTACTAGAATCGATCATCATGTGTAAAGCAAAGCATGAGTCACAAATGCATGGCAAAGGCATAGAAATGAGCATATCATGCAAAGTGAACATGGCAACATGGGCATAAAGTGATAAGTGATATATAGCCCATAACCATGTGAGGGCCATGTAGAAGAAATGCACGAAGCCTTTGTGCAAAGGGAGCGGTGCTAAGGACAATCCACGGGATCACAAATCATCATTGCTCTCTAGAGCTCGTTTCGTCAACTCATGGGATTGTGACGTTGACAAGTATTCATGGGTACCTACACAAAAAAGACACAAACCAAAGAAAGTGTGTGCATGGTAAATGTACACATCATCCATCATGATGTATATGTGCATGTGCGAGTTCACACAAGATAAGCATCACTCAAAGAAATTTGAAGCATGGTATATGAACATGTCATCCATCATGAAAGGATAGTTGTTATGTATGACACGACGGGGACACAAATTGAGAATGCAAGTATATGTCACATCAATAGCGTGTTTATGCATCAGGAGCATATGGTGCACACAATCATGGGAATCATGCAAATCATAGGATGGGTAAAAATCTCCTAATATGTATGAGGAAACTATGGGGGTCTCCTCAAGAGCAATAGCTGAAGCATAACATGGAGAAAATTTACAACATGGCAAACAATGCATGTCCGAAGCTAGGTGGTCATGGCATAGCATATGAGATAAATGATGCAAAGGGAGCATATCAATATCACCACAAGACAATCAAATGCCAATAACCAAGGGTTTGTCATCTATGCCATATGTGCAATTTGTGTTTATTTTAATGGCATATGCATAGTCACTACAATGAGATTGTAAATATGACATATGGTTGATCTCATGCATAGCATATGACAAGTCAAGCGAAATGTCAAACATGATGTGACAGAGAGAATAATCACATGAAATCCTATGCAACATGGCATCACAACTAATAGACTCCACACGACAATCATCAAACTCATCATAAATGGGTAAATCATCACATGGGGAAATCATACTAGCATGAGGCATGGTAATAGGTGGATCAACATCATGCAAGCAATCAATGTCAGGAATGTCCACTAGTGGGACTAGAGCATCACCTTCACCTATGTTACCTTTCTCATTCCAATCATGTGGTGTAGGTGAGGTGTCAAGGACCAAATCATGGTCAACGTCATCATCACGATGGAACCATGTGGGGGGGGGTGCATCATAGTCCACCATGGCCATCATCTTGTCCAAAGGAAGGACGTAGTCGTCAAGGATCAGCGTGTCGTCGTATATGGGACCTAGCACCAAATGAGAAGACACAATAGAGGTAGAGGTTAAGTTGTTAGAAATTGAAATGGCCTCACATGCCCTATCAACTACCTCACTCTCTCTATGTGGTTGTGGCTCACTCACTCCGTCAAAATAGGTGCACTCAATGTCACATATGGTGGAGTCACTCAAATCACTCAAGTGGTCGTGATGGTGGCTCTCCTCACATGGGAATTGGGGCAACTCGTCATATATGGGGCTAGTGGTGAAGTCACTCTCACTCTGAAATGGTGGCACAAGTCACTCAACTCATCACTATACGCCTCCTTGGTCGAAGGGAAAATCCCATGCTCAACCATCTCATAGTCGTGGTCGTGGATGAAGGCCGAAGATGGCACATCATCACTCTTGCCTCCCAAGATGGAAGCATCATCCTTGCTCATCACCATGTCGATCGCCTCAAAATCTTGATCCTTGAGTTGCTCTATAGTCGTAGTCGTCGCCTCACCGTCTTGAAAAAGAGTCGTGGTACACTCGGCATCGTCAATGCCACAAAGAGGGATGGAGGTGAAGTTGAACTTGGGCGCAACGTCTTGGAGCTCTTCGAGCTTGGAAATCTCGGTGGTACTAGCCTCATGCTCACCGTCTTGGAGCATGGTCGTCGCGAAGTGTCCTTGGGTTCGAGTAGACTTGGCCTTCTTGAGTTCTTGCTGTCGGAATCGGGGCTCCGTGTGACGACCCCAGCTTAATCGTGCACTAACCATAGACGCAAATGCACATGATTAAGCCTAAGGACTCACTTGAAGATATCACAACACAACTCTAAAACATAAATAAAGGCATACAAGCTTATATTACAAGCCAGGGCCTCGAGGGCTCGAATATATAGCTCGATGGCATACAAGTGTCAGCGGAAGCATCAGATATCTGAGTATAGATATATTACAGAAATACAGATAAGCCTTTATGAAGGCGGGGCAAAATAAAACTCTACGATCGAAAGGCGTAGGCCTCCTGCCTAGGACCCTCCGAATCCTACTCCTGGTCGTCGGTCGGCTCCTCGTAGTTGTACTCGCCGGGAGGGTAGTAGTAGTAGTAGCCGTAGTCGTCGACGAGGGCAGCTACCTCAGGGGCTCCGTCATCTGGCGGCGACATATGGATATGGGGAGAAAAAGAAAGTAAAGCAAACATGAGTACTCATCCGAAGTACTCAACAAGCAAGGATCTACACTACATATGCAACATTTTCAAAGGAGGGCTGTATATGTGGACTGGGCTGCAGAAATGCCAGAATAGAGGGGAAAGCCTAGTCCTATCGAAGACTAGCATCTTCAAGCATCTTCATTGGTCTTGCAGCATTAGAAGAGTGCAGATTACATAATGTAAAGTACTTATAGTATCATCAACCTCGGCCAGAGATCCTTTCTCGACTCCCTGCGAGAAAGCAATCCCAGAGCCGTACTATCCAGTTCTCATCTCAAGTTCTAGTTGTACCGATCGGGATACAACTCCGAGTGTCCATTATCGTAGGACAGTCTATCGATAGATGTTTTCTTCCCTGCAGGGGTGCACCAACTTACCCACCACGCTCGCTTAACTCCGGCCGGACACACTTTACTGGGTCATGCCCGGCCTCGGCTAAGCAACACGCCGCAACCCGACCAAATACTTAATAGAGAGGTCAGCACGCCGGACTAACCTATGCCCCCAGGGGTCTTGGGCCATCGCCCCGGACGCTCCTGCATGTTGCGTACACCGCCGATGAGCAGACCTAGCAACCCCTTATACGAGTGCGGTTGCGTTCCCAGTCCAACCCAGCGTGTGCCGCTCAGTTGCTGATGTCTATTAAGCTTCGGTTGAAGTATATGACGCAGAACGCCCATACTATGCCCACGTGATGGTTAGTGCTATCAGGCCAGAGGCCCCTCGGATCAAATATCCAAACCGTTAGTGGATTAGGAGCGCGCGGTAATGAGCAGAGACTCACGATCGATGTGACCCCGTCGCCCCATCTCGAGGACTTGCGGCAAGGACCAAGAATACCCGGCCACGCCTCGTAGTTATCTCGTGGGCACCTCTCAGGTCAACCCGACTCCACATCACTCCGCATTCATGCTCGCGCGGGTACCCCTCAGGGCTGACCCGTCTTTAGTATCATGGTTCAATGTTCAGTCACAGTAACCAAAGTCTCCGTGTGTCTGACACCAAGGGGGAACCCTGAGGAATCACCCTCGACGGAATCCTACTTGATGTTATCGTCAAGGTGAACGAAGGAGGAATCACCCTCGAGGTCCACACTTGACGTGTTGCACGACGGCGTCGGTGTCGGGGGTGGTGTAGGAGGAATCACCCTCGCTTACCACGACCGGCTAACTAACCTACAAGGTTATCATCAGAAGTGCTGATGAGGTATCACCCTCGGCACTCGATAGTAACCCAGTAGTGTCGAGCACTTTAAGGGGGAAGTGACGTGCGGTGCCAGGGTCTGATCTTCGATCCCGTTGCTCAGGTCTTCTAAGAGTCCAGCGGGGCAGTCGGGACAAGTGGGTCCCTGATAGGGCTCTATCCATCCTATACTAAACAGTTTAGGATGGCAGGCAGGTATCAATAGTAGTCTACAATAAACAGGCTATGCAACAGAAGTAGGATAACAGTAGCAGCAGTATCTTCTAATGCAAGCATAAGAGAGAAGAGAGTGGGCGATATCGGAATGCTCAAAATGGGGTGCTTGCCTGTCTACTCGACGGCAAGGGCAAGGTCGTCAACGGCATCGTCAGGCTCCTGAGCAGCGTCGACCTCGGGAGCTACGTCGACGTCGGGGTCTACCGAGAGAGAAGAGGGGGAGGAAACAAATAAATACACAGCAACGATGCAATACATGGCATGCTACGACTATGATGCAGTGCAGGGTTGCCTGAAGTATGTCTAAGTCATTTTAGTTATTAAAGGATTAAGGTGGAATTTATTTACCGGTGATTATGCACTATTCATCTACCGGATACGGCCTTAAAGTTGCGGTTTCACCTACGTGGGGGGTTCCGGCATCAAAACAGACGACACAATCAGACTTGTCTCGTCGTTCTGAGCAACTTTCATGTTTTAACTTTTTCGATCTGAGCTACGGTTTAAAAGTTATGAATTTTCAAAGTTTTAAATATTTTCTGGAATTATTTTTATTAACAGAATTGATTTATGACATCAGCATGACACAGAGGTGACATCAGCAGGTCAACTGCGGCTGACCAGGGTCAAACCTGACATGGGACCCACATGTCAGCCTCTGTTAAGGTTAACAATGAGTTAACTCAGCTAACAGGATTAATTAGGGGGTGGGCCCCAGGTGTCAGTGGGTGATTAAACTAAACTAATTATTTTTTATTAATTAAATTCATTTATTAGCTTAATTAGCGTGAGGCCCACACGTCAGTGGCTTAGGGTGAATAGTAACCACAGTTGACCGTGGTCAACGTGGTCAAAAATGGCCAGGGGGCCCACTGGTCAGCGTCCCTGGGTGGGGCCCGCCCTTGCCATGTCAGCGCGGCCGGCGGCTTGTCGTTGGCGACCAAATCTTGCGGCGGCGTGCTCGGGAGGTGGCCGGAATCGCACTACGGTGGCCCGTTTCGGATGCGGCCACTTGCGTTCGAACGGGCACTTGATGCCGCGTCCGTTGGTGGCGGCGCCGGACCCAATGGTCGCCGGAATCGGGAACAATGACGAGATCTGCGGCGGCGGCGCTCGGGTGAAGATGGGGACGGCGACTCCGGGCACGGCAGGCAACGGCAGTTAGCGCGTTCGACTCATAACGCGACGGCGAGTACGACTGTGAGCTCAAACGAACTCAACAGCGACCGTAACGATGGCAAGGCCAATGGCGGCGGAGCTCCGTTTGGTCGTCCATGGCACATCGGCTACGGCTACGCAGGAGGACAGAGGAGCTAGGGAAGGGAAGGAGCAGCTCACCGTGCGGCACGCAAGGTGGCCCTCGAAGGTTTAGTAGCTGCAGCGGCGTCGCCGGAGTCGGAGAGAAGCGCCGACATCCCGAGGATGAAGACGATGCGTGCGGCCGAAGCAGAGCTCCTCGGCTCCCTCCTGCTGCTTCAGAAGGCGAGCCCGACCACGACGCTCCTCCTTGGCACCTACAGGCGACGCGGGGAGGCCGCTGGCCACGGCGGTGGCGATGCGTGGTGATGGCGGCGCTCTGACGATGCGGATCTGGGGGGGGGGGGAACGGACGGAGCGAGCGAGGAGAGGGGAAGAATGACGGAGAGGCCAGGGGGAGTGCTCCGCTCGCCCTTATCCCCTCAGCCTCCCTGTTTCGTCGGTGGACGCCGGCGTGTCGCCGCGCGCGCGGCCATGGCGCAGCCGACACGGGGAGGAGGGAGAAGGAGTTGGGCCAGTTGGGCCGCGGTCGGGGCACTGTGCACTAAGGCCCAGTGCAGAGTGCCTCGTTTTATTTTCCTGTTTTTCTGTTTTGCCTTTTCTTTTATTCTTTTCTGTTTGGAAATAGTTAGGCCTTTTGTGCACTTTTGTAAAATATGGGACTTGGCCCAAATATTAATACACAATGTAAGCATTCACCAAAAATTGGTTTGAGCAAAGTTGGGCTTCATTTGAAATTGATATGATTTTAAATGTGTTATATATTGCTGTTTTGGTGCTGTTTCATATTGTTTGAGTCATTTAATTAATCCGAATATTACTGGTGATATTTTTATGAGTGCTTCTGGAATATTTGCTATTTAGTGAACATTTTTGCAACAGTATTTGAGCAAATTTATTTTGCACTTTTGAATTTGAGTTGATTTTCAGAATAGAGTTTGATTTATTTTGGTTAACCACTATGTTTAAGCACTGCAAATGATATGACTTGGCATTATTAGCAGTAGATCAAAGTGGCTATTACACAGGGGTGTTACACTCCGCTGACCCAAACTAGGTTCGAAGTTTGTGGCGTGTACGAAGGATCTGGCTTCACGTTAACACGCGTCTCGCCGCCCTCACAGCCTGATCTCGTCGAGTACGCGCGAGCAGGAAGAAGAAGCGGACATGGTGGTCTTGACGTCGTGAGGTCTTGACGTCGTTCGCCTTGTGAGGCGGGGGCCTCGTGAGGGTCATGCTCGTGGAGTCTTGTAGCTGGGCTGCGCCGAGACATCGGTGAAGCCACGCGCTGGGCCGCAGGCAGGCAGGTCTGGGTACCCCCGTACCCAGAACGCCGACAGTAGCCCCCGGGCCAAGGAGTGCTCGGCCTGGCTTGGAAGCGAAGGCGCGGAGTGAACGGTAAAGCGACACAGGCCCCAATCGCCTGCGGGCCAGGCTTGACGCGTGGCACATGATGGGATGCGGACGCCTCCACTTCCCCATGTTGCCTTGGCAACTGCCCAGGCTGACAAAAAGCCTGGCGCACGCTGTGGAGCCATCATCGCATGAAGGTGGAAGGGCGCCGGTTGGCCTTCTCCGACTGCCTATAAGAAGGCGACAGGGCAGAGCCCCATCCCATCTCTGTCTTCTCGCCGGTTCGCCCCCAATCCTCGCCGCAGCAAACATCGCACCGGTGAGGAGGTTCACCGTCGAGGAGAAGGGCAAGGCCCCCAAGGAGGGACCGGAGTTGCCGCCGCCCAAGAGAGGGCTCGGCCGCCCCCGCAAGTCCGTGGCTGCGCCTGCAGCGTCATCTCAGGGGCGTGGGCGCCCTCCATTGGCGGTTCGCACCGGCGCCGACAGCCGCGGGATGAACCCTCCCGCGGAAGCGACCGCGGAAGCCGTGGTGGCCATGGCCGAGGGGAGGCATGCGGTGGCCGCCCGACCACCTCGCCCGCGGGCCCACTCAGTGGACATGGCCCGCGAGTTCGTGGTGTGGATGGAGAGCCCGCCGCGTACCTGGATTCAGCTCCCACGCTCCTTCGTGGAGGAGCTGCCGGCGGGAGGACCCGTCAGGCTGGGGCTGCAGCCTGACGGATGCTGCAGCCGGTCTTCGTGGGCGGAGGTTGAGGTCACCCCCTCGGGCTACGTGTACCTGACCCGTGGGTGGCAGACGTTCGCCCGCGCCCGTGGCCTGAAGGGGAGGCACACCCTCGACTTCAAGTACGACGGGGCAACGACACTCTTCGTTAAGATCTTCGGGGAAGACGGCGGATGCCTAGGGTGCTGCCCAGAGGGTGACAGCAACGGCGGCGACCACCTCTCCAACGACGACAGCCATCGCGACGGCGACGTCCTTGGCGGTGAACTTGCCCTTGGCGATGGCCACGACGCCTCCAGCAGCGGCAGCACCTCCTCCGGGAGGTGCTCAAGCGACGACGACTATGACGAGCCGCCACATCGCCGCGCCCCGATCAAGGAGGAGGAGGACTCCGACTAGGCGTCGCGACACTGGAGTCAACACCTCTGGAGCTGCGACCCTTGGGAGGCCGTTTCTTTTGTTTTATTTCCTGCATCAAAGTCATGAAGGGCCCCTTGGGGGCGTGTAAGGAACTGCGGCGCTTGCGCCTTTATCCTAACGTTTCCAGCTCATGTTCTTAAATTATGTTGGCTTTTCTCGTTTGGGCATGGGTCCCCTTTTTGTTCTTACGATAGCTTAGTGCTCTGCGTCGACGGGACCCAGTCCCCAGGTAAGCTTCTGCCATCGCTGGTATGCCAGGTCGCGATGCCGTGTGCAAGGCCAGGAGGTGAGCGACCCGAGGTCCGGTAAGAGATCCTGAGGTGCGATGCTCATGAGGTCCCCCTTGGCGCGCAAGCGGCTCCCGAAAGATAAAAGAGGGGGGATTCCTTGCCCAAACTAGGTCGCGAGAGTCTAGGTAAAGCATTAATGGTAAGGTTCACGCCTGGCGTGGATAGGATAACTTAGCTTGGTGCGTTCGTGGCCCGTGGCGGGTTCCTACGTCATGAGGGCGCGCTTCTCTGGAGCTTTTGATCCTATGTACGCTTCCTTTTCTGTAATGAACCAACACAAGTCCCGCTGGGTGTGCATGAAAAGATTGATGCCCATTATACTTTGAAAAACACCTGCGCTGCCGGGCCACACCACTCTCCTTGTATTCCCTCGCGAGGCTTACCCCCCCCCCATCTCTTTGCTCACCATGATGCTCTACATCCTCATGACCCGGCCCTCGAGCGGGGTTCAGCCGCCGCTAGTATGCCAGGTCGCGATGCCGTGGACAAGGCCAGGGGGTGAGGGCTCGAGAGCCAGTAGGAGCTCTTGAGGCGCGATGCTCAAGAGCCCCCCTTTTAACATGCAAGTGGTTTGCACAGAAAAGGAGTGCTTTCACCTCACGGGGGTTGCTAGGAAAGAGGACCTTGGCCGGCAATCAAGGCAAACAGACTGATTTGCTTAGCCTCTGTGGGTCGAACAGCTGCTCGATCGAAGCGAACCCTCCTGAGGTGGCAGGGTGTCGTCCGGACGCCTGTCTCCCAGGGTGCCAACACATTGACAGGTCGCGAAATGCAGGGGGCGGCGTGCGTTTGCTGATCTGCTCGTGATTGTTCCGTGAGAAGACCAAGGCACTAAGGACCTAACGAGGTGACGTGCATGGGGCCGGCCCGCGAGCCAGAGCTTAGTCGCTTAGATTTGTTCGACACTGCAGGGACGGACCCGAGCACAGGCGTCATGCCAATAGCCCCCTCTCATGGGACGTTTCAGGAGGAGATCTCGTAACGTGTGAAGCCCATGAAGTGGCGACTCTGGAAGCGGTGTGACACCAAACGCAAGGTTAATAGTCATAGCAGCGCACGAAAGCATAATCGGTTTGAGGTACATGTGCAAAGCGATGCGGCTACGGGGACGGGCCCATGCAGCTTGAGGATGATGCAGCCCGTGGGGCGCCCTCAATTGATCAAACCAAAAAGTCACCTGGCAATGATGTTGCAGGAGCATCGAGGTAGTCGATGAAGCTTGTCGGGGAGGCTTGCTCCTCATGGGCCGGATGGCTCCGGAGGCTCGAGGGGCTCACGAGGGCCTGGGGCCTCCTGAGATGCGACCGCCGAGTGCCGAGCCTCATGAGACGCCATAGCACACTGCGCCAGGCGCTGGTATGTAGCGTCCACATTCACTAGGCCAAAAGGCATGCGAACGTAGTTGCAGGGGTAGCCCACGCTGCGGCCGACATGTGACGGCCAGAAGAGGTCCTGAGATGTGGCCCTATTGAGGCCCCGTATGTTGACGCAGACGCGCAGCCCGTCGCCCACGCCGGGGGCAACGGCTGCACCGGTGGGGGGTGCGAGGCGGCGCTCGCCGCGCATGGCTTGTGCCTCCTGAAGCTCCTCGATCGCCTTGGTGATGAATTCTCTTGCCCCTGGTGCCTCGTGCTTTGGTCCTTGCTTTTGGGGGCGTGCGTCAAGGCACGCCTCCAAGTGGTGCCCGAACACCTCCCTCGTCGCACTTGTCAGGTCAGAGGCTCTCCAGACGGAAGCCCCCTAGCCCATCCTGAATGAGGCGCCGGGCGCGCCTTCCTATGCGGGAGGAAGTGGCGACCCGACAACAGACGCGGAGCCTGAGGCGTCACCGGCGGGTTTCTTGGCCCCCGGACGGCTCTTGGGGAGGAGCTGCTTCTTCTTCGTGGGGGTGGCTTCGGGAGGCAGGACGCCACCTTCGTCATCAGGGTTCTCTGCCGCCGCGGCACGGTAGGCGTGCTCAAGGGAGCAGACCGCATCCTTCTCATCACAGGCGACAATGATGACGCCGCTGCACCCTGGCATCTTGACGATGTTGTAGCGATGGTGAGTTGCCGCCATGAACTTGGCGAGGGCAGGGTACCCAAGGATGGCATTGTACGGGAGGCCGATGTGGGCGACGTCGAAGTTGATGAGCTCGGTGTGGTAGTTGTCGCGCTTGCCGAAGGTGACGGGGAGGCGCACCTGCCCCAGGGGAACGGTGGAGCCATCGGTCACCCCAGAGAATGGCCTGGTGGGCATGAGCTGGTCATAGGGCACCTGAAGCATCTCGAAGGTCTCAACGGAGAGCACATTGAGACCAGCGCCACCATCGATGAGAGTCTTGGTGATGGAAATGTTGCTGATAGTGGGCGTGCAGAGCATGGGGAGCGTGCCGGCAGTGGCCACGCACCTGAGGTGATCCTTGGAATAGAAGGTGATGGCGTACTGTGACCACCTGAGGGGGCGCACGGCCTCAAACTTTGGGAGGGCCGCATTCACATCACGAGAGAACTGCTTGAAGATGCGGTTTGAGGCGGGTGCCTGGGCACCGCCGAGGATGCAGACAATCACGCGTGGGTCCTGAAAGCCCCCAGCCCTACCGTCCTGATGGTTGTCGTTGTTCCTCCTTGGCGGTGGCGGCAGCGGAGGGAGGCCAGTGTTGCCCTAGGGACGGGCCTCATGAGGCTGATCACGCCAGGGGCCGTCACGTGGCTGATCGCGCCAGCCATCCTCGCGAGGTTGGTCACGCCAGCCCTGACGAGGGTTGCGGTTATCCCAGCGGTCTCCTCCACAGCCGAAGCCACGGTCGCCGCGCTCGGGGTGGCGACCCGGGCGCTCATCCCGGAGCGCCCTGAGCTCCTGACAATCGTTGGTGTTGTGGGTGTGAATGTTGTGGAAGATGCAGAATGGGCGGTTATCCTTGGCTGGCTCGTCGCGGTCTCGGCCGCGCTTCATCTCGGGCTCTGCTGCCAGCACAGTGGGGCCCTTGCACTTTGCTTCCTTGGACTTGGCCTTCTTATCTTCAGGGTCGACGTCCGGGTGCTTGTGGAGCGAGAGGCGGCCTTCTTCCGCCCTGGCGCATCCGTCCGCCAGGTTGAACATCTCTAGCGTCGTGCACAGGTCATCATGGATGGCGAGCTCCTCGCTCATCTTGACGTCCGTGACGCCCTCGTGAACGCCGAGATGATGGCTTCATCTGAGGCTTTTGAGATCTTGAGGCGAACATTGGTGAAGCGCTGAATGTACTTGCGAAGGGTCTCACCCGGCTGCTGCTTCACACGCCGCAGGGTCGTTGACGGTGAGGGTGTGGTCATGGGTGCCTTGGAAGTTGGCGATGAACCTCTCGCGAAGCTCATCCCAAGAGGAGATTGACCCCTCCGGGAGGTGCAGGAGCCAGGAGCGCACACCATCCTTGAGAGCCATGGGGAACCAGTTCGCCATGACCTTGTCATCACCGTTTGCCGCCTCAATGCTCAGTGAGTAGAGCTGGAGGAACTCCGCAGGGTCGGGGGTGCCGTCGTAGCGCGGGGGCATGTCTGGCTTGAACTTGCCCAGCCAGACAACGCGGCGCAGCTCCCGGGTGAAAGCGCGGCAACCCACCGCACTCACTGGTGCGGCCTGTGCGAGTGGAGCATGGTCCTGACGCCCCTGCGCTGCAGCCCCCAGAGCTGCCCTGTCTTGGTGCTGGCGTGGTGGTGCGGGGAGCGCACGCGCGTCGTACTGCGGCTGCTGCACCACCTGGCAGCTGGCCTCATCCCGCGCCGGTGCAGGCGCCCCATGTGGCGGGTTGCGCCTGGGCTCGGCGTCGGCACTGCGTAGAGGAAGAGGCGGAGGCGCGCCGTGAACCACGTCGTCCGAACGGGAGGGCGGGGGACAGAGCGAGTGGGAGGGTGCCGGGACCTCGCCGACGGTGTTGACGAGCTCGGTGATGCGACCAAGCCAGGCATCATAGCCTTTGTTGGCAGGGCGGTAGCGCAGCAACTCACGCGCCACAAGGAGCGCAGCTTGCGCATTCGCAGGCCCGCGACGAGCGTGGGAGGATGACACCGTGGCAGGAGTGAGGGAAGGCGTGGCGGTGCGGCCGTCACACTACATGGAGGGTGGCAGCGAAGAGTCCTGCTGCTCATGAGCAGCGTGGTTGGTGGCGGCGTTTGCCGCAGGAGAGGCGGAGCGGCAAGGAGCACCGCGGCCCACGGGCACCGTCTGGGCGACGCGAGCGGCCCGACGCTCGGCATGAACCCGGCAGGTGTCGGCCATGGATGCAGTGGAGCGAGGACGGAGAGTGGTCGATGAAGAAACGGAGGCTTCAACACGCCCCTACCTGGCGCGCGAAATGTCAGAATCGGGGCTCCGCGGACCCAAACTAGGTTCGAACTCTGGGGCGTGTATGAGGGATCTCGCTTCACGTCGACACGCTACTTGCCGCCCTCACGGCTTGATCTCGTCGAGTACGCGCGAGCGGGAAGAAGAAGTGGACACGGTGGTTTACCCAAGTTCGGGCCACCTTGTAGTGTAAAACCCTACTCCTGCTTTGTGGTGGATTGGCCTCGCGAGGAGGTTGAGGATGAACTAGTACAATGGATGAGCTGCCTCGCGAGGGCTCAGAGGATGAGAATGAATCAATCACTCTCCATGGCGGAGGCTAACCTATATTTATACTAGGCCCGGTTCTCTTCCCTCATAACTTAGGCGGGAAGGAATACCACAGTGGCCAATTTTGAAGGGGGACAAGAGTACACCCTATCCTGACTAAAGGTGGTCCTCGCCTGCAAAGCTTCTGGTCATGACGCAGCTTTGGGCTCGATGATGACCTCTGTCCTGCTGAGCCCGTGGTCTTGGTCTTGTTGCACTGGAATGGAATCCTTTGGGGGATTCCTCGGGAACCCACGCTTGTCCTTGCCTCCTTAGCACCTAAGTGGAAACTGTCCTGGTCTGCGCCCGCTGGTGCCCTTCTGGCCTTGGTCGTCATGGCTCACGTCACCACGAGCCTCGCGAGGTGGGGTGCCTGCATAGATATCTCCGCTCCTCGGGAGGCAGGCTCGAAGAGCTGCTCCTCGGGAGGTCTTGACGTCGTTCACGTCGCGAGGCGGGGGCCTCGCGAGGGTCTTGCTCGTGGAGTCTTGTAGCTAGGCCGCGCTGTGCCGTCGGTGAAGCCACGCGTTGGGCCGCAGGAAGGCAGGTCTGGGTACCCCCGTTCCCAGAACGCCGACACTTGCTCTGCCTTGAGAGCACCAAGGTACATGTCGTCGTGGGACTCGTAGTTGTTGGTTAAGATAGTCTTAGCGATGTTGTTGTTCAATCCCATCATGAAGTAGAACTTCATCCAAATGGGGTCGTCCACACCGGCTCGTCACAAGGCTTTCTTCTTGTTCTTGAAGTACTCGTCGAGGGACTTGGATCCTTTTATGGTGTTCTCCAATTTGTGAAGAAGATGTTCCGTGTAGGCGAAAGGCACAAATTATCGCCGCATGGCTTTCTTCGTCTTGGGCCAACTCATGTCGAAGTTTCTCGAAGGTGTGTGAAACCACCATGTCGATGCGTAGCTGTGGAAGGTACTTTTGGTGCACTTCACTTGATCTTCGGAGGGGACTTGATGTAGCTTGAGGTAGTCGTCCATCTTGTGCTCCCACTTGAGGTACTCTTCGGGGTCATGGTTCCCAAAGAAAGGAATCTCATCGTCGTTGGCAAAGTCGAAGTAGCTCGTGGAGGTAGTCGACTTGAGCTCGTGGAGTAGGCAAAGATGCCGTACATCCGAAGGCGAGGATGCCTTGAAGTCACTTGGCGAAGATGCCAATGTTATTAAAGAAGCCGCAGCCTTGGGGTTGCTATCGCGGTTCAGTAGAGCCCGTGCGCATGGGGATGCAGAAGGTCGTGTGCATGGGGGTCGAAGGCCCATGTGCACGGGGGGTGGCAGAGAAGCCAACTCTCGTCCGGAAGGTCGTTCTTCATGGTCTTGTCGATGTCGATGCTTGTGTGTATTTGCCGGAGATGGTAGCTCGGGAGTCTTTGCACTTTAGCATCTTCTCGAAGATGAGGAAGACCTCTTGCGTTTCTTGATGGGGACCTTGAGCTCCTCCATGTGCTTGTCCATCTTGGTGTTGATGAAGTTCTTCATGGCATCGAACTCGTCGTCGTGGTTGTAGACCGGAGATGATGTGCTTTGCCTATCCATCACAAGACTCGAGCAAAGGTGAGTAGGAAATGAGATAAACAATACCAATCTACCTTTTCCCAAGGTTGAGGATGTATCCCGTGTCACTCAATGTGAAATGAAAGAATAGTGGAATTGGTATTGGACTTGTTCACTCACACCTACAAAGTAAAGCTTATCGAGTTGCTTGGTTAGGACAAGTGGCACAAATTCATGCAAATTGAAGTCCAAGATATTGTAAATGTTGAGATAAATCCAAAGGACTCACAATGCAAAGCAAGTGATCACAAATATAGAGGAGGACAATAAAGAAACACACATGGTGGGATAATTTGGCTTGTGCAACTATCGGGATGAGCAATACAAAATTGCCTAACAAAGACTAAGCTCGTGTTGCACAAACACTAGGAGAGCACTAGCTTGATTGCACACTTGGACACGATTCACCACTTAGCACCAACCTATATGTATGGAAGCTAAATGTTTCCTATTCCATGTATCCTCATGCACAAGTATCTCCTTTTCATGCTCAACTCTCTTTTGCTTATAAGCTTATGATCTCTTTTTTTCATTAAAAGCTTTTTTTTCCTCTTCTCTTCCTTTCCACTTTTCTTATTGAGCCTCAACCACAAACATGGGACAAGTATCACAATATATGCATGGGAGAAAGCAATTGCACTATATGATATATCCAATGATGCAACAATATGATATCGTATCACTATGGTGCACAAGTTTTCGCGAAGCCCGACAATACTCGGATAGCTAGTCTCAATAGGTATGAAGGTATACGCAAAGATGGTGGGGCTATCAAGATGTAATGGCAAGGAAAGAAAAGTTAATGACAGAATTGATACCTTCGTCACACTTAACCTTTCACAAAGTCGTGGGTAACCGGCCTTGCTTCCGGTTGAAGACGGACTCAATGGATCGATGATCATCGTCAATGCGGAATGTCATGGTGGATGTAGTCGATGGAACGATACAAGTGTTCGGTAGTGAATGAAGATGTAACTGTCGCTAAGTAGCCAAAACACCTTAGGAGACTCAAATCACAACTCAAACAACCACAAATGCAATGGGAACCAAAATGGGTTAGGTTGCGGAAGTTTTATGTTGTGATGCAGAAGTTATGGCGGAGGGCCTATGCAAAGATGCGAAAATGCAAAAACATTTTATGGAGTCAAATGATTGTAAAACCAAGATGAGCAGCTCAGGCACGTCGCTAGCTTTTCAACGAGCCAAAGAACACCCAAATCGGAGTTCAGAAGTGGGAGATATGGGCAAAACAGTGAAACGGTGGCAGCTGAATCTGGGAGGGCCGTGCGCACGGGGTCTAAGGCCTGTGGACACGGGGTCCCGTGTGCATGGTACATGTGCCATGGACACGGGGTCACCTGGAACTTTGCGGGGGCCCGTGGGCACGGGGTTGGGAGCCCGTGGACACGGGGGTGGCGGAAAATGCACGATTCTGAGGTAAATTTCGAAGGGGAAAAAAGGAAAATTAGGCTATGGGGACGAAATAGAAGGTGGATCTACTTGCTAAACACCAGATCCATTGATTGAAATCAACAAAAATGCACTAGGAACAACAAATCACAAAAAATTGGTATGGCTCTTTTTGTGGGGAATTTATGAATTGGGACAAAAACACACAAAATTAGGCTAGAAAACGGTGGGGAAGGCTCCAAATTCGTGATCAACGTGGCTCATGATACCAAGATGTTGTAGGGCGGAGACCCTAGGTCGAGATCTTTCATGAATTGGAGGGGGATCCACGAAGAATGCGAAGAACATGATGAACAAGAGGGGAAATCACAAGAGGAACACTCGAGAACAAGTCCAATCACACATCCACTAGACCAACAAACACAAGATCCACAAGGTACATGAACAATCAAAGGGAAATAAGATACATGATACAGTTCATCCCAAATCCTATGAAGGAGATGAGGTCTTGATGATCTAGATAGATCGTTCCCTAGATGGGATCTTGATATCCACTAGGGATCTTCTCTCTCTCAAGAAGAATCCCACAAGGGGAGGTACATGAGCTAAGCTCTAATTTCAAGATCTATTCTTAGCTAAGTCTAAATGGAGGAGGAGGTGGAGTATATATAGTCCCAGGGGATGAAGGTGTAAGCAGGCATGAAATAGACATTACATGGCCAAGCCCACCAACAACACACAGACAGCCCCATGTGCACGTGGTAAGTGGTTCCCGTGCGCATGGGGTCTCCAGCGAGCTGACAACATTAGCCCGTGTGCACGGGGGTCTATAAGGCTCATTGGCACGGGGGTCCCGTGTGCATGGTACACGCCCATGCGCATGGGGTCTTCAGATCCGTACAGACTGGAGGACCCATGGGCACGGGGTCGCCTGGGAGCTGCTGCTTTCTTCTTGGCGGTTCCGTCTCTGCTTCTAGGCTTCTCTCGCGGATGATGTAGGCGCTTGCTTGTGGGTGACCTCCACCATGGTACGTTCATCATTGGGCTCAAACCTATATGGGCACATGGTAGGGCGGTCAAGTAGTATACCATCCTCAAGGGAACTAAGAGGGCACGCATTAAGGATGGAATTCACCTTAGTATGATTGAAGTAGGAGTTGGGCGTGTCTCTTAGCAATGGAACTCACGACATGGTGATGGACGTAGGATGCTCCGCATCACAATCTATAGGTATCCCTAGGTGGCCTTGGATCGAAGTTGATGACAGCAGTGACCTAGATCACATCTCTCTCTGTAAAACCATAGCCCCCATCGTGTATATAAGGGGAGGAAAGGGGGTTGCTCATCATCATCTACACTCTCGTAGAACAACTCTCGGTACCCACATCTCTACTCCATTGTAATACCTCCGACGAGATATACCCACCATCAACAAACAACAACAAGCATGACATATGGTATTACTCCCCATGGTGTCCTGAACCTGGGTAAATTGTGCATGCGGGCTGATGGAAATATGCCCTACAGGCAATAATACTGTATTATTATATTTCCATTTTCATAATTAAGAGTTTATATTTCATGCTATAACTGCTATGATACTGGAATATGTGATTCAGTGGGAAACTCATATGCACGTGTGGAATGATAAACAATGAAGCATAGGTTCCCTATCTTGCCTCTAAGACTGGCTCAAGTTTTGTTGGTGTTAAGGTTTGCCAGATCTTAGGATATCAATAAGTGTAATGATAGTCCTAAAACAACATTGATAGTATGGCGTTAGAAGAACGATCATATTGAATTAACCAAATCTTGTTTGTTGTACTTTGAGATAATATCGTCTGAAATCAATTGTTATAACACTAAATGTTAGCATGTATTTTAGTTCCTCAGACCATGAGAGTATCGTAGTCACTTCCTACCATACAGTGAACTTTGGGGTTGCTCAAATGTCATCTGTAACTAGGTGATCATAACGATAACTTACATGTTTGTCGGAAAGTTTGACAAGGGACTCGGTAGCTTCAGAGCGGAATTTGCTCCTCTTACGATGCAGAGATACTCTTAGGGCCCTCTCGGTGTGACGACATCCATCATCATCTGGCCATACACAGGTGACTACGTCACGGGGATGCTGGAACATGTCAATGGGAAAGAAGAACAAAACTGGCAACGAGGAGACCGGTATAGTGAGCATGTGTATGACTTAAGAGGATACCAGCACATCTCACCTCGAGTTTTGTAAAGTATCGTGAAGCAAAGGGAACATCACATCATAACCAGAGGTTCACTCGAATGTCACTGGTGTAATCATAGGGATCGATATGGACGTCCACAGTTCCGCTATCGGTCATTGAGCGAAGGGGTTTCGTTCATGTCCATGATTTACCGAACCTATGGGGTCACAAGCTTAAGGTAATCACGATCTACTAAGCATTAGTAGGACGATAGTATCAAGAATTTATTTATGGAATTGTTTCATTAATATTCAGAATTGTTTCAATAGGAACCAAAAGCGTTCCGAGGTCACCGGAAGGGTTTCAGATTAATATTCAGAATTGTTTCAAGAGGAACCAGAAGCGTTCCGGGGTCACCGAAAGGGTTTCAGAGTTTACCGGACAATACCGGATATTCCCTATAAATAATATCTAGGTGGAAAATGTTTCCGGTGATGTTAAATTATATATAAATGGCTCTAGTAATTGTTAGAGGGCTTTTATATTTAATTAAATATCAACGAGCCTTAAAAGGCCGAGTGGTGGAAGGCAACTTGGGCCACAAGGGCCCAAGTGGAGGTGGCGCCCCCTTTACTAAGGGGAGGCCAAATTGGACTAGGGGACGACTTAGACTCCTCCCCCTTGGCCAGCGCCCCAAGGAGGGACTTCCCCTCCTTGGTGGCAGCTGTCCTCTTCCCCTCTAACCTATATATACTTGAGGTATTGGCCCTATTTTCTACACAAGTTTTGGAGCCTCCTCTGGTTCATCAAGTTCTAGTTCTAATTGGTCCTAGTTGACTAATTAGAGCTAGACCTAGTTCCTCTAATCCTCATAATTAGAAGCCCAGTGTGGTTCTAATCTTCTCCCTCTAATTCTTCGATGATCATTAGCTTTGGATGGCGAAGCGCTGCCGGATCGTGAACACCGTACGCTTGCAACCAAGTAGATAGACCATGCTTTCAGTCTTCCTTTCATGGCACCATTCGAGGGAGGTTCATGGGATAGTCATCAACGGTTTGAGGGAATCCAATACTGATGTGGCGCATCCTATGGACAACACCATGTCAAGAGCCCGTTTGGCAAGTGACACGTGCAACATCTACTTCACATACATAAAGGTGAATCATCTCCTTTACACATGCTCACTTGACCCCTTCAAGGATGGTATACTACTTGACATTCCTCTCATGTGCATGCATAGGTATTGCCGGAGCTGCACGGATGAGGAGGAGGAGTGGAAGCGCCAAGGAACGCCTACACCATCTGTGAGGGAATCTTGGAAGTGAAGACGGAAGAAGACGGAGCTGCGGAGTCTATAATGTCCGGATGACCGAGCACCTCCGGACGTCCGACGCGTCCACGGCCAGCCGGCCAGAAGAAATACAGCCGACAAATCCTACAGTGGCTGAACGTCCGACGCCTACCGGAGATCTGGTGCCACATTTCCAGAAGCAAAACATCGGAAATCCGACACCCTCCGGACGTCCGGACCCCCGCGAGCCTCCGGACGACCGACGTCCTCCGGACGTCCGGCACCTGCGCGTGCACAGCCGGGCCAGAAGCCCATGTATCCCCTCCTCACTTACCCCTTCGTGGCCTAGACGATAAATAGACCTCCCTCCTCATTTCTAGGGTTAGCAAATATGATAGCTCATCTTAGTTGAAATTTTCTCCTACCTACTCTTCTCTTGAGAGAGAGACCACTCCCATTGAGTTCAAGACCTCCATATGAGAAGATCCCTAGTGGATTTAAGACCACATCTAGGGAAGATCCTCCAAGGATTCAAGACCTCAACTACTCCAAGGATTGGGATGAACTAGTTACCTCTTGTATATTCTTGTGTTGGATTCGGACCTTTGTATCCCCTTTGTGTATGTGGATTTACCATATGTGTGATCAGATCTCGTTGATTTGAGTGTTTCCCCTCTCTTGTGTTCATCGTGTTCTTTGTGTTCTTCGGGAACTCCCCTCCAAATCATGAAAGATCGGCCCCTAGGGTTCCACCCTACATAATCTTGGTATCATGAGCCACGTTGATCACGAATTTGGACTCCCCCTCTTTTGTTTTCTAGCCTAATTTTGTGTGTTTTTGTCCTAATTCGAAAATCCCCACCAAAAATAGCCCCCATTTTTTTGTGATTTATTGGTTTGATGATGTTTTGTTGAATTTGATCCATGGATTTGCTGTGTTTCGAGTGGATCTAGCTTCTCCACAAGTTTTGCCACTTTCCATCCATGAAATCTCCTCAATTTTGACCCCAAAATCTTCAATTTTCACCCAAAATTGCGCCCCAGATCTCAAATCCCGCGTTGACCCCGACCCATCGGACGACCGGCACTTTACGGACGTCCGGACCCTTCCTAAGCACCGGACATCCGACCTTTACCGGACGACCGGAACCACCACCCAACAGAACCAAAATCACGGATTTCCGGACTTTTCACACATCTGTCCACCGGACATCCGTCCTTTTTCGGACATCCGTAACCTGTAGAAACTGACTTCGGTTGATTTTTGCTTCAGCCATAACTAATTCATCCGGACTCGGATTTTGACGTTCTTTAGCTCGTTGTGTAGCTATTGACATCCCCCATACCACAAAAATACCTCCAACATCATTTACTCTATAATTTTTTTGGAACTTTGGCATCTTTGCCTAGGCCTTCCACCATATCATCCGCATTACCACCATCGCTTTCCGCAACTTAACCCATTTTGATCCTTATAGCATTTGTGGTTGCTTGAGTTGTGATTCAAATCTCCTAAGGTGTTTTGGCTACTTAGGGATGGCGACTTCAACTAGGACTCTGCATAACAAGCCACCTCCACTTCCACATTGCCTACTCCAAAGCCCATCATTGCACTTCCACAATTCCATTGAGCTTCCAAAAAACCACCACCGCATTCCACTACCACCATTTGACATTTGTCATTTGATATGTTGAGTTCGCGGTTTTTCCGTTTCCTAAGGTGTTTCAGCTAATTAGGAACAGTTCGACATCGAGCACACCGCCACTCATCATCACCATGAGGTCGTCATCAACATTGACCACTTCACCATCATCCGTCCTTGCCTACAAACGAGAAACCCTCGACGGTAACTTTGACGACACCATTGTATATTCCCCTTGCCATTGCATTGTTAACCCCTGAGTCCATTTCGAGAAACCCTCGATGGTAACTACGCTCAAGGGAAGCTCCCCAAGCTCAAGTCCGTGACTTCCACGAGATTCTACGACCTCGACATCGACCACGAGATTCCTTTCTATGGAACTCAAGACCCCGAGGAGTATCTTGAGTGGGAGCACAAGATAGATGACTTCCTCAAGCTTCATCAAGTCCCCTCCGAAGATCAAGTGAAGTGCGCCACAAGTAACTTCCACGACTACGCGTCGACATGGTCGCTTCATACACCTTCGAAGACCTTTGACATGAGTTGGCCCAAGATGAAGAGAGCTATGCGGCGAGAGTTTTCGCCTTCCATCTACACAGAACAACTTCAACGCCAATTGGAGAAAACCATCCAAGGGTCCAAGTCCATCGACGAGTACTTCAAGGTGATGAAGAAAGCCTTACGACGAGCCGGCATGCATGACCCCATTTTTATGAAGTTCCACTTCATGATGGGATTGAACTACGACATCTCCATGACTATCTTCCTCGAGAACTATAAGTCCCTCGACGACAACTACATTGGTGCTCTCAAGGTGAAACTAGAACTCATGAAGGCCAAGGCTTCTCCACCCCAAGCACACTTCGCGACGACCAAGCTCCATGACAAAGATCATGAGGATAGTACCACCAATATGTCCAAGCCCGATGAGCTCCAAGACGACACTCCCAAGTTTGACTTCACCGCCATCCCTCTTTGTGGCATTAACGATGCCGAGTCTAGCACGGCTCTTTTTGAAGACGACGCGGTGACGACTATGACTATAGAGTCTCTCAAGGAACATGCTTTGGAGGCAAGCGACACGGTGGCAAGCAAGGATGATGCTTCCATCTTTGGAGGCGAGAGTGAGATGATAGAGCATGGGATTTTCCCTTTGGTCATGGAGGCGAGTGATGATGTGCCATCTTCGGCCTTCATCCACAACGACGGTGATGAGATGGTTGAGCATGGGATGTTCCCTTCAACCACGGCAACGTATGATGATGACTTGAGTGACTTGTGCCACCATATTGAGAGTAAGAGTGAATTCACCACTAGCCCCATATATGATGAGTTGCCCCAATTTCCATGTGAGGAGAACCACAACCCCCACCACTTGTGTGAGATGAGTAACTACACCATATGTGAGTTTGAGTGCACCTATTTTGAGGGAGTGAGCGAGCCACCACATAGAGAGAGTGTGATAGTTGATAGGTCATGTGAGGCCACTTTCAACACTAACGACTTAACCTCTACCTCTATTGTGTCTTCTCATTTGGTGCTAGGTCCCACATACAATGACGCGCCGACCCTCGATGACTTCGTCCTTCCTTTGGACAAGACGATGGCCATGGAGTAATATGATCACCCCCCACATGGTTCCAGCACGATGAAGACGACCACGACTTGGTCTTTGCCACCTCACCTACACCACATGAGTGGAATGACAAAGGTAACATAGGTGAAGGTGACGCTCTAGTGCCACTAGTGGACATCGATTGCTTGCATGATGTTGATCCACCTAGTACCATGCTTCATGCTAGTATGATTTCCCCATGTGATGATTTACCCATTTATGATGAGTTTGATGATTGCCATGTGGAGTCTATTAGTTGTGATGCCATGTTGCATAGGATTTCTTGTGATAATTCTCTTGGTCACATCATGTTTGACAATTCGCTTGACTTGTCATATGCTATGCATGAGATCAACCATATGTCATATTTTCAATCTCATCGTAGTGACTATGCATAAGCCATTAAAATAAACCCAATTTGCACATATGGCATAGATGACAAACCCATGGTTATTGGCATTTGTTTTTCTTGTGATGATATTGATATGCTCCCTTTGCATCATTTATTTCATATGCCATGCCATGACCACCTAGCTTTGGATATGCACTATTTTGGATGTTGTCCATTTTCGCCATATGATGTTTCCGATATTGATCATGAGGAGACCCCCATAGTTTCCTCATCCATATTAGGAGATTTCGGTTCATCCTATCCATTGCATGATTCCCATGATTGTGTGCACCATATGCTCCCCATGAATAAAAGTCCTATTGTTGTGCCGCATACTTGCTCTAATTTGTGTCCCCATCATGTTATACATAACAACTATTATTTCATGATGGATGACATGTTCTTATACCATGCTTCAAATTTCTTTGAGCGATGCTTATCTTGTGGTAACTCACACGTGCACATACACATCATGGTGGATGATGTGTACATTTACCACACACACAATTTGTTTCATTTGTCTCTTCGTTGTGTAGGTCCCCATCCTTACTCATCTACCTCACAAGCGCATGAGTTGACGAAACGAGCTCTAGAGAGCAATTATGAATTGGGATCCCATGGATTGGTTTTCACACCATCTCCATTGCGTAAGAACTTCGCACATTTCTTCTACATGGCCCTCACATGATTATGGCTTATTGTCCATTATGTATCATTTGCCCATATTTCCATGTTCATTTTGCATGATATGCTCATTCCTATGTCCTTGCCATGCATTTGTGACCCATGCTTTGCATTACACACAATGATTGATTCTCATACTTGTATGTGTATTTGCAAGCTCGGTGGAGATATTTCTTGTTCTTGCCATATTTGCTTTCTACCCCATGCCTATGATGATACTTTGACCATGATTTGTTTTCGTGCTTGCGATATGTCATGTGCATTGCCTATGCCTACTATTTCCTCACATGACATGATTGCCATGATTTCTTCTAGTATGTTGCATCTTCGCACTACTAGCTTGCATGACATGATTGATATGCTTGCTTATGTTGCATCACCCATGATTCATACTTTCTCATTTCATGCGCTTGATAGCAACCATTGCCATGCTTTGCACATGATTGCTATTGCTTCTTGTCATATATCTCCATATGTTGCCTCTCTCATGCTAGATGATTTGCCATGTTTTAAGTGCAACAATGATTATAGTCTTGCTCGTGAGATTGCCCCCATAGCATTCTCGCATATATTTGGAGATTTCGACATATTTCTTGTGAAGAATGCTTGTCTTACTTCTTTGTACCATATACCTAGTGCCATGAATATCGCCATTGTTGCATCATATTATTCACGCACTTGTTTTTCTAATGATTATGTGCAAGAGAAGAGAACCATCATGATGGATGATGTGTTTATCTACCATGCACATACGTTCTTTGCTTTGTTTTGTGCATGTGTAGGATACCTCGACTTAGTGTCAACTTCCACTTCCCGTGAGTTGACCATTCGAGCTCTTGAGAGCGAACCACCTTCGATCACGACGCTTCTACATCGTACTTGCTTGTGCTTTGGCATTGTGAAGGACTCACAAGGACATGCTTTCAAGGTGATATCCTTCTCTTTTGAGAACCCCCAAACCATGAGCATGAATATTGTGGATCCTACTTCATGTGTTGCTTGCACATTGACATATTGCACACATGCTAGAGATCTTGCTTCGAATTATCATTGCCACATTGCCATGCCTCATGACATATATACCTTGTGTGTTGCACCCAATTCTTGGATTACTTGATACTATCATATGCTTGGTTGCAACAATGACATTTCTTCACATATGCCATGTCCCATTGCTTGTCACATGATTGACTTGATTGCCTCACACATGATGAACAATTGCTCTTTCTATCGTGTTGAGTGCCATACTATCTTCACTACACCCTATGCACGTTATGCTTGGATTGTCTTGCACTTGACCCATGTGTTTATACTTTTCATTTTATTTGGTGTCGTGAATGGTTCCTATGCCTACCATAGACCTTTCAATGAGTGCTTGATGCATGTTTGCTACGACCTTGAGGTAGATGCTTGTTCACTTGTCAAACATATTTGCATCTCTACCTCACAATTGCATACTTGTGCAATGATATCTTTGCTTGTGCTTGATTGATGTGCTTACATGCCATGTCACAATCCTGTGTCACGCCATATACTATGCTTGATGACGACACTTGTTGGGTGAATCACCGCTTGAATGCTTGGTTTTGCACTAACGCGAACCACATTTGTTTTTCCAAGTGTTTGTTGTCCTTGCTCCTTTTGAAGGAATCACGAGACGATGCGACATTGGAGAGTGCCCATTCTGAGCTTGAAGATGATGAGTACTTGGTGATCGTCCACTTCTTCACGGCGAGACCATCTCTTTCCCATGGTGATTTGGTTTTTGATCCGAGGTCGGAACTTTCCCGGGGGGGGGGGGGAGATGATGCGGAGCATCCTACGGACATCACCTTGTCAAGAGCCGGTTTGGCAAGTGACACCTGCGATGTCTACTTCACATATGTAAAGGTGAATCATCTCCTTTACACGTGCTCACTTGAACCCTTCGAGAATGACATACTACTTGACATTCCTCTCGTTTGCATGCATAGGTATTGTCGGAGCTTCACAGACGACGAGGAGGAGTGCAAGCGCCAATGAACGCCTACACCATCCGCGAGGGAAGCTTGGAAGCAAATACGGAAGAAGACGGAGCTGCGGAGTCTCCAGCGTCTGGGCGACCGAGCGCCTTCGGACGTCCGACGCTTCCACGCCCAGCCGGCCAGAAGAACTACAACTGACAAGTCCTACAATGGATGGACGACCTCCGACCTCCGACCACCGGACGTTCGACACCTACGGGAAATCCAGTGCCACATGTCCAGAAGCAAAATGTCAGAAGTCTGACGCCCTCCGGACGTCCAGACCCCCGCGAGCCTCTAGACGTCCGGACCCCCGCGAGCCTCCGGATGTCCGGCACCTGCGCATGCATAGCCGGGACAGAGGCCCATGTATCCCCTCCTCAATTACCCCTTCATGACCTAGACCATAAATAGACCTCCCCCTCCTCATTTCTAGGGTTAGCAAATACGATAGCTCATCTGAGTTGAGCTTTGTGATACGTATCCAATGTATCTATAATTCTTGATTGTGCCATGCTATTATATTATCTGTTTTGGATGTTTTATATGCATTAATATGCTATTTTATATTATTTTTAGGACTTACTTATTAACCTAGAGCCCAGTGCCAGTTTCTGTTTTTTCCTTGTTTTTGAGCTTCGTAGGAAAGGAATACCAAACGGAAAAAAAAACCTTCGCGTTGATTTTTCTTGGACCAGAAGACACCCAGGAGACTTGGAGGGCAAGTTAGAAGAGCCACGAGGCGGCCACAAGGGGGGAGAGCACGCCCAGGGGGGTAGGGCGCGCCCCTACCTTGTGGGTCCCTCGGTGACCCCCTGACCTAGATCTTCCTCCTATATATTCACATATATTCCCAAACCACCAGAAGCATCCACGAAAACACTTTTCCACTGCCGCAACCTTCTATTCCCGTGAGATCCCATCTTGGGGCCTTTTCCGGCATCCTGCCGGAGGGGGATTCGATCACGGAGGGCTTCTACATCAACTCTATTGCCCTTCCGATGAAGCGTGAGTAGTTTACCTCAGACCTACGGGTCCATAGCTAGTAGCTAGCTGGCTTCTTCTCTCTCTTTGATTCTCAATACAACGTTCTCCTTGATGTTCTTGGAGATCTATCCGATGTAATCTTCTTTTGCGGTGTGTTTGTCGAGATCCGATGAATTGTGGATTTATGATCAGCTTATCTATGAATATTATTTGAATCTTCTCTGAATTCTTTTATGCATGATTTGATATCCTTGTAATTCTCTTCGAACGATCGGTTTGGTTTGGCCAACTAGATTGGTTTTTCTTGCAATGGGAGAAGTGCTTGGCTTTGGGTTCAATCTTGTAGTGTCCTCTCCCAGTGACAGTAAGGGCAGCAAGGCACGTATTGTATTGTTGCCATCGAGGATAAAAAGATGGGGTTTACATCATATTGCTTGAGTTTATTCCTCTACATCATGTCATCTTACTTAAAGCGTTACTATGTTCTTCATGAACTTAATACTCTAGATGCAGGCAGGAGTCGGTCGATGTGTGGAGTAATAGTAGTAGATGCAAGCAGGAGTCGGTCTACTTGATATGGACGTAATGCCTATATTTCATAATCATTGCCTTGGATATCGTCATAACTTTGCGCTTTTCCATCAATTGCTCGATAGTAATTTGTTCACCCACCGTATTATTTGCTATCTTGAGAGAAGCCTCTAGTGAAACCTATGCCCCCCGGGTCTATTTTCCATCATATTACTTTCCGATATACTATTTTGTAATCTTTTATTTTCAGATCTATAAACCAAAAACCCTAAAAATATTTACTTTATCTTTTGTTTAGTTTTATCTATCTCTATCAGATATCACTTTTGCAAGTGACCGTGAAGGGATTGACAACCCATTTATCGCGTTGGGTGCAAGTGTTTGATTGTTTGTGCAGGTATTGGTGATTTGTGCGTTGTCTCCTACTGGATTGATACCTTGGTTCTCTAACTGAGGGAAATACTTATCTCTACTTTGCTGCATCACCCTTTCCTCTTCAGGGAAAAAACCAACGCAAGCTCAAGAAGTAGCAGGAAGAATTTCTGGCGCTGTTGCCGGGGAGAACATCCCTAGTGGATTCAAGACCCCATCTAGGGAAGATCCTCTAAGGATTCAAGACCTCAAGTCCTCCAAGGATTGGGATGAACTAGTTACCTCTTGTATCTTCTTGTGTTGGATTTGGACCTTTGTATCCCCTTTGTGTATGTGGATTTAGCATATGTGTGATTGGATCTCGTTAATTTGAGTGTTTCGCCTCTCTTGTGTTCATCGTGTTCTTCGGGAACCCCCCTCCAAATCGTGAAAGATCGGCCCCTAGGGTTCCACCCTACATCTAATACGATTTACACTGACTTGTCTACTTTCGCTAAAATCCGGTGTCGGTAACTGATATCTCCTTTTTATTGATCTGGTATTGTAACAGAAAAGAGTATCCCTCACCTATTTCCCAGAGGTGACCATGGGTTATCGAACCCACGAGAGAAAGATTCCTTTGAAGCGATGGTCTCTAGCAAGCTTTCGTCAAAGTGTCAAATCCACCTTTTGACTGAATCATCAAGCAAATAGTGATTCAAACACTTATAAAAAGAGGTACAAGTATGAGGTCTTATGCTTACAACCATGTATTTGCGATGGGATCAAATATGATATTTGAGATGTGCTTGTTGCGGATCGAAGTGGGGGATGTGTCCAAATAATATCTTGACCGGCACGAGTCCTGCATCAAGAATCAGTTGTCCTACTGCAGGCCCTATTCGTCACGCGGGGTTACCTCGATAATTAAGATAATGAAATCAGACAAGAGCTTTGGGCGTTTAATGGCTACACCTCATTTCTTCCCAAGGATAGGATCCATGTTACCCTACTAAACCTTACTGTCACCGGTGTTCGATATAACACTTCACGGTCTCCTTGCTCCTAGCCTCACTGGTGCTCGACCTCCATGTTCCTGGGTACCTACAGGGATGAAGGTCGCGGACAAGACAATAGACATCTTCACGTAACAATTTTATTTCACACATAAGGGACGTTATATCTAAGTCTTCCATTGATCCCCTCAACAAATACCTCTTGTTGCCAGGCTTATGCCTCAACCCATACCTTACGAAACTACTCACACATGGAGATCAGATCGCGGGAAGAAAACATTAAAGAACACATCTTGAGATTGATAGATTGCAATATGTTTTACAATGGATGCCTTGTGCGATGCATGATTACAAGTATCAATGGGATGGATGAGCACTATGGTGGTGGTGGAGATTGCTATGGAGATGGCAGCGGCTAGGGTTTGTGGATGATGAAGAAGAAGATGTTCTACCTTTTGTGCTTCATGCTCCCCTCTCTGTTCATATTTCAATTGGGTCCCTTTAACGAAAGTTGTTGGGCTGGAAGATCTGCCTCAGAATCCATGCCATATGGGTGCTCATACGGGCGCTTGCGCCCATATAGAACGCCGTCTTTTGTGTTGTTTCCGCTCAGACGCCTCCTGATGATTCCTTCCTCCTCCATTCTTCTTCCATTCCATTTCCACACGTGTTTTCTTCCATTTTTAGCCCATTTCCTATGGAAACACATCAAAGAGAGGATTTGTGGAATCCTTTGCATTCATTAGTCATTAGTACCAATATCGGAGCGAATATCTCTTTTAAATTGAAATATCTCGGTTTAAACAAAGGTGAAATGAGTGTAAAAATATCACTCATCAACTCCCCCAAGCTTAAACTTGATCGTCCTCGAGCAACACAAAGAGAAATCCAAATCATAAGGAACTTAGTTGTTTAAACCGAAATAACGAGATGGTTTTGGTTCACTTACAATTGGTACGCCTAGATAGCCCTCCGCTTCTTGACCTGAAAACTTAGAATAGTTGTAGCGGTGGCATGGTTATAGTGCAAGTGTTAGTGAAGCAAATATAATCAACGCAAAGTTCTTGATCTACTAGATAAAACAACTTTGCAACACTCTATTCTATTTAATCTAGACAACACTTGCTTGCCGAGAATGCACGGAAGAGTTTTTCTTTAGATAGAGCCAATAAAACATAGGTTAGGGAGTGAGAGCATGTAGTAAAATATGATCCTCTAATGCTCTTAAGCACACCCACTATCTTTTCCTTCTAAAGGCTCTTAAGCACTTTATTTCAACCATTGTGTAGTGTAACTTTGATTGCCAAGTGAAGGGATTATGTCAACTAAGTGATCATGCATAGGTTTTCACTTTGGCTTAATGTTTAGGAACTATGGATCTATGATAAATGACTCTTGCAAGCTCTTTTGACTAGTTCCTTTTATTTACCACATGCACACCATTTCAAGAGAAAGCCGAATAATATGCATTTGTAGTGTTGCCACTATGTACGGTAACAAACTCATAGTCGAAATCTAAGCTATCGCTCTTGGTGGATCGTTCATTGGCCAGCGGACTCCTCAGCAGAACATCAAGAAAGGTGACGAAGCCACATTTACAAACGTACACTTGCATGTAGTAGCAGGGCCATGGCACCAGCAAGGAGCTGAAGCACCATTTAAGAGATATAACATAGATTTTTGGCATAATCTCGTTCACCCTTGAACTAAGTTCCTCTAGACAATTTAATCCACAAGTGCTATCAATTCTACTGAAATTAACAACATGGAGTTGAGCAATTCAAACATCACTTCCACTACAATTTTCTCAAGTCCCAAGTCTTGAAAGACTTTCTCTTGTGCATAGTTGTACTTAGTTAATATCATTTGATTCAAAAACAGTCCCACGGCAAGTCTTGGTTCTCTAAAATAAATAGAATAAAGGCTACAAAATTATTTCAGCTACTAGAACAAAACCTTTGTCTTAACTATCAAGACTTACTCCCATCTACACATATCACACATACTAGTACTACATCTACTCTAAGCATTTCAAGTGCAAAAGATGGGGGTCGTAGGACATACCTTCATGGTTGTGAATTTACACACTTCTCTTCCTTACTCTTACATTCCTCGTTGCCTGGGGTTGATCAACTCCTCTAAAAACAAAATGTAAAAGAACTCCAAAGGGCAAGATAAAGAAGAAGAGCAAAGCGAAGCTTATTCTATTTTTGTTTTTTCTGGGTTTTTGAAAACTAACTAGCAAACAAAAAATCACAAAGGCAAAAGAAAAATAAAAAGCAAAAGCAAATAAAAGTAAAGTGTTGGAACAAACCAACATGAGTGTTTTGAAGCTCCTCAAGCTTAAGTAAAACCTCAATATAATTTATTCAAATACCGCCACATTTTGATGTAGAAGTGGTGATAACCTCCCCCAAGCTTACGCTCTTGCAAGCCCAAACCGGCGAGATCATTGTGGCGGATGGTCAGGAGCCCACTCCTGGCTCCAATTGGAGAAGTTCATGTTCATGTAGGCGGACGTGCTCTGAAGGGATGTAGCGAGCTTGCTCATATAATCAATGGAGCACTAGAGGCTGCCGAGGTCTGCGTAGGTGGTGTAGTCTTGTTGGGGTTGTTCTTGGGGTTGCTCCTATTCTTCATCAGTGGCGAATTCTTCATCTTCTTGTTCTAGTTCTGGGCCTTCTTGGTCAAAAGTTGCATCTCATAAAAAACACTTCTGTGATGATAGTGTTTGTCACACTAGGTCACGTTTTCTGTCATGCATGTACATCTATGACAATTTTATGACAGAATCAAGATAGTCATACATGTGCTATTGTAGAAGTGTTCCAAGAAAATACTGAAATTATCATCATGGAAGTGTCCACTTCCATGACGATAAATGCCGCGTCATGGAAGTGTTTTCGTCAAGGGCAACCGACACGTGGTATCCACCATAACGGGTCGCCGTTAAGCTATCGGGTCCGGTTTTGGATCCGTTAACCCGTTAACAGCCACGACCAATGGCGATTTTCCACGTGTAAAATTCTCACTGGCTGAAGGAACCACGTGTCAGCTCCGCGTTGGGACAGATGTCAACCGTCCAATGGATAGGTGTCGCCAATGAAACATCGACACATGGAACGGCCTAATAGAGGCCCATATAGGTTAAAAATCCGGCCTAGTAAAAGGCCCAAAAGAATTCGTCAGATACTAATGGGCCGCCCCATTAACATCCTACCGTTATCTAGGCCAAATTATGGCCCATATCAGATATGGCCCGTTAAAAGCCTGCCATATTGTGGGCCAATTTATGACCCATATCATACCTCGCCCGTTAACAGCCTACAATAGTTTGGGACAAATTACGACCCATATTTGACCCGGTCCGTTAACTGCCTGTCGTATTTTGGGCCAAATTACGACCCATAACAGATACGACCCGTTAATAGCTACTATTCCTTTGGGCCCATTGAAGGCCTGATTTGCTCTTCGGCCTCATAATGGCCCGTTTAACAGTTCAACCCGATATTAGTTTCAGCCCGTTAGCGGCCCTGTGTACATATGGGCTGCTGTCGGCCCGGTTTCACTTTCGGTCATTTAACGGCCTGATTTGCATCTGGGCCTAATTCTGGTCCATAGTGACTTTCAGCCTCTTAACGGCCCATAGTCTTCATGGATACATTTTAGCCCAACCTTCCTATCGGCCCGTTAAAGGACCTTGAGAGTGTTGGGCCTAATTTTTGCCCGCTAAATTAGGTCTGCTATGCATCCGGCCTGCTTCCAGCCCGTCATGAGATTGGGCCAGCCAAGGCCCAACTACATTTTGGCCTATTAATGGCTCATCATATCATTGGGTCAATCATAGGGCGATGTATATTTCAGCCTGCTGTCGGCCCGTGATTTGGTCGGCACATTTCAAGCCCAATCTACTTCTCAGCCTGTTAAAAGCCCATTTTATTTTCTGGCCCAACTAAGGCAAGCAGTTTACTCGGCCTTTTAAAGGCCCAAAACTAATAGTGGGCCAGATTAAGTCAGGGCCTGCTAATGGCCCAAGATGATTGCATGCCCATGTTCCAGCCCATTTATAGCGATTGGCGGGCCGGTCAGTTTTAGTACCGTATTTTTTATATAAACCTAACGTATTGGCCCATTGTGCTTCGATCAAAGCTTACAACCTTTTCACAGAGTGACGACAACATATACAGTAAATAAATTACAGCATCGTGACGAAGAATAAACCTAGACTATACAACAAAGAAATTACAACATATTACATCCACTTGGCATCAAAGTTCACTGCCAATGATAATAAAGGGCAACCAGACAGCATATTACATACACTAGGCATCAAAGGTAGCCACGAGTGCAAGTAAACACGTCAACAAAATAATAGACAGAACCGACAACACTTCAATACAGTTCAAGAAAGGTTAGCCCTGCCCAGGAGCTGCATCACAAGCAGCTTAGCAACCTGATGAGACTACGCTTATTTGGCGCTTATATCCACCAGCTCAAGCTGCATAGCATCAATAGACGTCCTATACTTATGGTTAATCTTACATAGAGATTGAAGTTCCAGTCGGATTTGAGCTGAAGCATGTCTTTCTGCTTGAATTTGGGACTGAAGAAGTCAAACAGATTGAGGTGGCGACTTCATCAAGCTTGTGTCACTGCTATTAGCGAGTAACTTCGACACTACATCAAGACATGACTTTGGGGTTGTATCACTATCCTCAAGATGTGTTGCCTTCTTCTCTGCAATATATGTTAGAGGGACAAGCAATGGGTTCGTCTCACTATCATTGTGGCAGTTCTTCCTAACGTCAGTGATGTCACCCTAAAATAGAAACAAGTAGACAGATAAGAGGTTTTGCATGTATAAGGATCAGTGATGTCAATTCATCCCATTTCTTAGTCAGAAATAAAGAGACTTAGTTTAAAATAGCATTAACATAATAGGCATTGTTCATAGTTATGACGACAGGAAATGGCATTGTGCAGGAGCGACCAGCTTCACCACACCACTAGATTACAGATCAAGAACACAAGCATACATGTAGTGCTAAACAACATATAATCATGAATGGTGAGTGTATTGTCAATTTATCGCATTTCAGATTGGTAAATAAAGAGACATGATTTAAATAACATTAACATAATATGGCATTGTTCATAGTTAACACATAGAAGGATATGACATTGTGCTGGAGTTGGTAGTTTCACCACACGACTGGATTACACATCAAGAACACAAGCATACATGCAGTGTTAAAGAAGATAACTTGCTATGTTTAGTTTAATTTACATGGTATGAATAAGGAACTAGGTTGTACAACTAAAAACAGAAATTGAGAAGGGTAAACATATGTTTATGTACTTCTTCGTAATAAACTTTAACATGCAATTTGATGCAAACGACAAAAATAAACAGCATTTGCAGTCATAGCTATCCAAATATACACAACAAAGTTTGAAGGCTCGAGGAGGACAAACTTACATTAGTAGTGAAGACCAGCTCTATAAAGCCCTTGGCCATATTGATGGGGGGGGGGGGGGGGGGGGATTCAAGAAGTTTACCACAAAGTCTTCTTCATGAGCATTGCCTTTATACTACATTTTGTTAAGAGTAAATATAGAATTGATAATATAGGAACAAATGGAGATTATTTCAGCTAAGTTGCCGACTAAATGTAAGTACAACATACAGGCAAAAGGCACTAACAAGAGTAATGCAGAGCTAAACTTCTTCAGTAGCATTTGTTTTATTTAACATTTTGGCAAGAGTAAATATAGATCTGATGTGTAGAACATAGAGGGCAAGGGAAAATAAGCTGCAAAGTGTGGTACACGAACAACTAGCTGACAATATAAGTATAGCGATGAAGGACAACAGATACTTACAAGAACAATGCAGAGCTAAACTTCTTCACACTACAAAAAAAAACACTTCCGTGATGATACGTGTTTGTCACAGTAGGTCACGTTTTCTGTCATGCATGTACATCCATGACGATTTTATGACAGAATCAAGATTGTCATACCTGTGCTGTCATAGAAGTGTTTCATGACATTACCAAAATTATCATCACGTAAGTGTCCACTTCCCTGACGATAAATCGCGCGTCATAGAAGTGCTTTCATCAAGGGTAACCGACACGTGGCATCCACCGTAACAGGTCGCCGTTTAGCTATCGGGATCCGGTTTGGATCCGATAACCCGTTAACAGCCCGGACCAATGGGGGTTTTCCACGTGTAAAATTCTCAATGGCCAGAGGAACCACGTGTCGGCTCTTGGGACAGATGTCATCCACTCATTGGACCGCAGGCGCCTATGATACATCGACACCTGGCACGGCCCAACAGAGGCCCATTCTGGTGAAAAGGTCGGCCCATTTGACTTGGTCAAAAGGTAGCGGGCCGGCCCACGGAAAGCCTGTTAACGGCCTGTTCGCATATAGCCCATTTACAGCCCGCTAACTCACAGCCCGTTATGGCCTATCCGAATTGGGCCCAGTAGCGTCATCCGGGCCGTCCAATATGATTCCAGCCCATTGTAACTTCTGGCCCATGTATGGCCCATGACGTCTTTCGGCCCATACGAGGCCCTTTGTAACTTTGGGCCCATTAAAGTCCCGAGGTGAAACTAGCCCATAATGAACAGTGTATCACTTTATACCCATTAACGGCCCATTATTCCGTAGGTCGTCTCTAGCAAGTGTTACCTTTCGGCCTTCTAAGGGCCCATTTATTCTTGGGCTAATTTCCAAAATTCAGGTACTTACGGTCCGTTACTGGCCTGTTCCGCTTGTGTGCCAAATTTAGCCCGAGGTTACAGTCGGCCCGATTGTGGCCTGTTAACCCGTTGGGCTGTTTTCATAGCGTCATCAAATACGGCCTATTAACGGCCCGTTATGGTCGGGCCATAAACAGATGATTTCCACTCTAGCCCATTTTCGGCCCATTTTGCAGACATTTATTGGTTCACAAATAGTACAGCCCATGTTTGGCCAAACGATTATTCGGCCCGTAGAAGGCCCATTGATTATACGGCCCGTAGAAGGCCCATGGATCCTACGGCTCGTAAGAGGCCCATGGTCACTACAGCAGGTTGCAGGACCATGGTTACAACGGTCCATGTGTTGCCATGGTTATTGTGGTCTAGTTATAAAAATAGGTTATTGTGGCCACTAGAAAAATGCGGAAAAAGAACTGCAGTGACTACAAGCAAACAACTAAACAAGACAATAAGGAAATAAACAACCAAGCAACTAACGCTAGGCTATTACGGCTATTACACATATTACATCCACTGGGCATCATAGTTCGCCACCAGTGCAAATAGAGGGAATAAAGCAGCATATTACATACACTGGCCGTCTAAATTGGCCACCAATGCAAATAAACACGGCAGCAAAACAAGTCTATAACTGAAACAACTTCAGAAGAGCTTAAGAAACGTTATCCTGGGTATCCACCATGCTGGCAATAAGCTTTGCAAGCTTATTAGCTTTCTCCTGTTTGGCACTAAAATCCTCCAATGCTTGCTGTTGCACCAGAAAGTATGCATCTGAATTCTCCAGGGACTTCCGTAGTACTTCGGCTTCTTGTCGCAGCACAGCTGATCGATGTCTTTCAGCTTGTAGTTGAGACTCAAGAAACCGAACTGATTCAGACAGTGAGTTCGAATAGCTTGTGCCAGTGGTAGTGGCCAGCAACTCGAACACTACACCAAGACAGGACTTTGGGGTTGTCTCACTGTCTTCAAGATAGTTTTCCTTAGCTAATTTATCAGCTTTGTTGGAGACCAACAAGGATGTCTCACTATCCTGAACCTTATCTGCATTACTTCCTTTACCATTGCTTAATAAAACACTCTTCCCCAATATTCTGTCAGCATTCTAAAAGAAGAAACAAGCAGACACATAACAAGTTTAGCATGTAGTATATGAAACTCATTTCGGTGAACCAGTTCATTAGTAAGGTGGACAGGATTAAACTACCAAGTCTTCTATTGCCAAGTAGTACATAATAAAAGCATCAAACAAACATATATCTATGTCCTATGGTCACTGCATTGTCTTGCCAAATCAAAATAGAGACACGGTTCAAATCATATCAGTTCAAGACAAAGTAGCATTGAAAGAATACAAAGCATGGGAAAGTACACGGCACAACAAGATTTCAGATGGGTACCACGGGTTTACATGTACAACAACACTATTGGCTCTGTTGTGATGCTAGTAATGTGCATGATATGAGAAGTCAATTGTATACACAATTGAAATTGAAATCAACAGAGCTATTTATAAGAGCAAACCTGTTAAAGAAACATGCTTATACATACCTGTTGTGCCATTGGAGTTTCGATTGGATCCTTCAATTTAAAAATAAGTTTGTATGAGTAAATACAGTGATACAAGAGTAAAGCAGTATGCACGATAGCAATGGAATCTTAAATGAGAACAGTTGTTCTTCAGGTTTAAGAACTTGTTCTACACGAACAGAGTACAGTAAGGCACAGGCATATAGTACTTAAAAATGAAAAATGAGCTCATAGACCTTACCACATTCTTGGTTCGGGACCAGTACAGAACAAGGCGTTCCCAGTCATCGTTACGTAAATGTGTGTTAGGAGAACGTAAGGGAATTTGATGAGTTTCTTTGCCAGTGAAGTATGTTTTCTTCAGGTAATTCTGATACTGCCACCAAGCATTCTTGAAGATAGCAGAGGTATTAGCACAGGCTACCTCATCCTGAGTTTCCAAATCGGTCCTTCTCTATAGAGAAAAATGGGAAAATTTGCTGTATTATAACCATCATGGAGGTAGAATGTATGGGACAAAGCAAAGTAATTGCCATGAATAACATTACTTACACATAACTCCTGGACGAACACCTGCAATTGGCATTTTCCTTCATCTTTCGTATAATATTTCCATGATGGGAAGATACGCACATAGGATTTAACAACATCAAATGCGATAGATGCTAAACTACGAATGACTGGTTGTGCTTCCTCCACAGGAATAGGTGTACTAACTGGTGGAGTTGGGGTTTGCCGTGGTAGTACTGGTGCTTTGGGAACTGGAGCTGCCTTACTAACTGCTCTTGTTTGGGAGCTCTGTGGTGGAGATGGTGTTGTGTCAACAGGAACTGGGTTACTATCTGCTGGGGTTGGGGTTAGATTAGGTGAAGCTGGTTCTCTGTCCATCACAGTAGGGGTACAATCTGCGAGAGTCTGGGTTATGTGTGGTATGGCTGGTTCTCGTGCATGTACAACCGGGGTGCTATCTCCACCAAGAGGTAGCACTGTTTTATTTGTAGACCGTGTTTTTACTCCGCTAGATACTGCCATCACCCGCTCCAATTCAAATGGCTGATAAACAGGAAACATAGTTGAATGTATAGACCTTGTATGAGAGACAGATGCAATAAATAGTGTGGAAAAAAGAGGGCATGAAATAGTTGACATGTATATTGTTTAACTAAAAAGGATAGCATGACATAATTTCACATATATGATGTCTATCTAAACTGGATAGCATAGCATGACATAATTCAAAGATATGATGACTAACTAAACAGGATGGCATGAGATAATTATATGATGTCTTTAGTAAACATGTTCGCATGACATAATTCACATACATGTTATCTAAGTAATCAGGATCGCATGATTTAATTCACATATGTGATTTATATACTAAGCAGAGGGTATTCGCATATATGATGTCTGAACTAAGAACATCGTATTGAATATTGTGTATATGATGTCTAAACTATGCAATGCAAGATACTATATGCATGATATGAGCAGTATAACCGTGCCAAGTTAGAGCATACACCTCAGTGGGGGAATAGGAATGGTCATCTATCTCTGAATCCATCTCTGAGGAGCTATCGGGACCCAGCAAGAGATCTGCTTCGACAGGTAGCACTGTCTGCTCTAAAGACCTTGTTTTCACTCCAGATTTTTCCATCACCCACTCAAATGGCTGATTCACAGGAAGAGTAGTTTAGTGTACAAACATTGTCGACAAATGGAAATGTAATGAAGAAAAGGATTGGAAAGATATCATTCAAATATATGATGCCTGGTTAAGCAGGATGGCATTGCATATTTCACATATATTATGGCTGGCTAAAAGAGATGAGACTGCATAATTCTCATATATGATATAGAAACTAAACAGGTGGCATTACAGAACATGTCTAAACTAAGCAGATGACATATATGATGTCGAAAGTAGGCACTGCAAGGCAACATATGCATGATATGACCAACATCATCATGCCAAGTTAGAGCAAACACCTTGGGGGGTAAATAGGAGTGGTCAGCTACGTCTGAATCCGCCTCAGAACAGATATCTTCCTCTGGATTACAATCTGGAGAGGGGAGGGGAGGGTTTGCCATTGAACCCACCATGGAGCGATGTCTGCATGACATTGTATTGCCGCGCAAAACTCTTCTCTTTTTCTCTACATGTTCAGCATGACTGTGTACAATATCTGACATGCATACGAAAAAATATAGTGAGATTATGTAAGGAGAGCATGCAGAAATCTAGAGTGATGGTTACAACCAGTGGATGGATCCAAAAATAATGATAGCAGGCTGATGATAGCTTTAATTTAATAAAAAGACAGATGATTATTGCTTTACTATTTGTTTCCCACCCAAGATGAACAACATAGGCATACCCTAGGTGAACCAGATAATAGACAGAGATACATTGCTGCCTCGATATGTGCCCCACAAGTAATTTTAAAACTCAAGTTTGAACATTAATTTGGACCTGACTTGGAGTCTAAGAGGTGAACAGGACGATAAAGTAGCAGGTAATATTAAGCAATGCATAACATAAGCAGAAACAAAAGAGTGCGACCTCTCTTGTGGACCCGTGTACTCCTCAGGTTCATCTGCTGAGTCGATGATGGTGATGTAGTTGCGGTGGGTGCCGGCGGCAGGGAAGGAGATCTGAGGCGGCGAAAGATGGTCAGGAGTCATGATGTCTGGTTTGGTGGATGCTTCTGTCGATGGAGCAGCGCAGGTGAGGTGGATGATGTCGCGGCAGGAGCAGGACAAACCACACAAAGTTTTCTTCGACACCTATCTATAACTGAAGTAATTCTATAAGGGCTCCTTTGGCTTGCAGGATTCTAAAAATGCAGGGATAGGAAAAACACCGAAATAGGATAGGAATGCATGTGGGAAACAGAGCATTTGTAAACACAGGATTTCTGTCAACTTGGGTGTTTGGTTCACAGGAATTGGAAGAGCAGAGGAATGTAAAGAAACATGGCCAAATTAAAGTGAAACCATATGAAAGTGTGTACAGTTAGAATGTTATTCTGCCACTAATGCACTTAGTCTTGTTTTCATGCATAGGATTTTGAAAAGTAGGTCCAGGTGGATGTTTTTCTCCATTCCTTTCAACGAAATGCATGAATAATTAAATAGTAGAGTGCCATAGGAAAATTTCCTATTGCTATGTTTTTCCTTCACTTTTTCCTTTGAACCAAAATAGCCCTAATGGATCGACATGCATGTAGAGTAATAAGTGATGCGACAAGTGTACAACCTCTTTGGCGTAGCCGTGTCGACCTCAGCATCATTGGGTTAGTCGCTGAAGAAGTTGCGGCAGAGGTGGCTGTCGGAGGTGTGGAGGAAGATCTGAGGCGTCTGTAGACGGCGTCCAGGGCACTGCTCTGTTGTGATGGATGGTTCCGTCATTGGAGCAGCTCCGGCGAGCCGTAAGACGTCGAGGCTGATGCAGTACAAGACAGACATCGTTAATCTCAAGTGGGGTTCTAATAGCATCTCCAATAGATGATGTAAAATACATTACCAAAAAGTGAGAGATGTAAAATTTACATCACGAAAAAACACCTGACTACAACAGATGTGGTAAAAACTGTTGACTCTGAACTTAACTGTCGAAACTGAAATTTACCGTGAATCTGAATGTTACTGTCGAAACTGAACGCACTGGTAGCAGAGAGGCACTTCACATGTAGTTTAGGCCGCTCGAGCACTAGTAGTAGAGAAACAGTGATCTAGATCAACAGATGATCGACGAGGAAGACAGTAGCAGATAGCAGCCGGAGCAGCAGCGCCTGGAGTAGCAGCGTGAACTAGAGCCAGAGCAGCAACTCGTGTAGCTGCAGCAGCCCATGTACCAGCATCAGCAGCGCGAGCGAGAGCAAGAGCAGAGCAGCAGCACGAGCGAGGGGGAGAGCAGAGCAGCAGCTCGACCGAGCGAGAGACGGAGCAGCAGCAGCGCGAGCGAGCGACAGCCGGAGCAGCAGTAGTGCGAGCGAGCGAGAGCCGTAGCAGCAGCAGCAGAGCAGCAGCGCGAGCGAGCGAGAGCTGGAGCAGCAGCAGCGCCAGCGAGCGAGAGCTGGAGCAGCAGCAGCAGCTTCGGCTGGTATGGCCGTCGCCGCCGAGGGAGCCTCGCACTAGGGGAGAGCCGCTGTGGAGATGTTGCCAGCGACGCCGACTACGAGGTAGCCACGCCATGGGGGAGCGGGGTCGAGCACCGGCGGCGCCGGGAGGTCAAGTTAAGGAGAAGGTGCGATACGACGAGTGTACAACCTCTTTGGTGGCGCCGAGTAGGCCTCGGCTTCGTCTGAGGAGTCGGTGAGGATGCTGCGGTTCCGGTGGAGCAGGTTAAGGCGGTGCTGTGGGGATGGAGCAGCCGCGATAGACGAGGCGATCGTCGGAGCAGCTCCTTGGAGGTGGAGGACGGGGTGACTGAACCAGCGGGACGACCAGATCGACGATGGATCCTCATCCTGGGCGGTGGATGAGGGACGTTGAGCTATTGCGGTGGACGATGTCGTCGGGGAAGAGGCTTCGGTTGGATAGCGGTGGGGTGGCGGACGGAGTAGGGTGGGGTTTCGCGGCTAGAGCAAAGAGGTTATGGCGGCCTGGGATTTCGAATGGCGAAAAGGAGGTGATGGGAGGGGGAACCATGACTTAGGGACGCGCTTGTCCAAAATGTAGGGTGTGTTACAAAAGTACCCCCACCGATTTGAACTAGTGGCCCTATCAGCTCAGAGTTAGAAGGGGGATTTCGCGTGTCGGGATTTGGCAGCTGGTGGGAGTTTTCGCGCGCGTTGTAATTTCGGGATAGCAAGGCACGGGTTATGAATGCACGAGTTTTGGGAGCACGATATCTGAATTTTCGGGATAACAAGGCGCGGGTTGAATTTTAGGGACAAGCCTAACGTGTAATATTGTACGTACCAAATCAATTCGCACTTCCCTCAATGAAAAAAAAAACTATTCGCACCACACAAAGAGAGAGTCTTGTCCCGTTTTACTGTACAAATGCTATTCAAAGCTATGAATCCATGTTATGTCCAATTAAATTTTTTTCGCTGGCTGTATAATGCATGTAACCTACTCATACGAACATTTTAGTGCATTCCAAATGTCTATACTACCGCTGCCATTCGAAGTAAATTTGAATTCGTTTCTCTATTTGAATAAGAATCTACAATCATGATTGTTGCCAAGTTAAACCATCATTCGTATATTATCTTAACAACACACCACATGATTACTATAGAGATAGATATGAACTACGTGTACTATATGAACTCGAATTCAAAATTTTGAATACACTTGATGTTGATTCCGAATAATAGTACATTTGATGTACTAACTGGATCTTCATAATCTAAACCATGTTTCATACGTACACTGTGTTTATCACACAAAGTATAGTGCCCCGTCCCCTACATTATGACATGTATTTAGCCCTGAGCTGCAAAAGCCACACATTATCACAAATTCAAATAAATGTTCTATATATTATATGTAGTATAACATGTTCATAACCACACCATGCGTATCACCATTATATATATTCATGCATGCGTCGGTTTAAAACACTATGATATCTTCTTCAAATATCCGAATCCACTTTTTTATAATGAATTATGATCTCTGTTCGTATTTTACACCCACACAATCCTCTTCTCTTTGTAGCTAGCGCTAACTTTCTATCGTGCATGCACACGCCCGCCCCCTCTCACCCTCCCTCAGCGTCGCCTCCATCGCACACATTCATTAATTCTCTTTAGGTCGTTCACCCACGGTGTGTGTAGGCCCCCCGGCTCCTTCTTTCCAGCACACACCGGTCGATATACCTCTCTAGCCAAGTGTGCCTACCACAAACACACACTTCCCCTCTTCTCTTCTCACCGTCCATGCCCCCTATGTCCAATACGGTTCCACGCAGGTGCACACTCCCGCCCCTCTTTTCATCGATCTCATAGTCACACACTCCTCCCCCCTCGATATAGTAGGCCTCTCGCACCACCTCCTAGCCGCATCCCTCTCCCCCTGTCTGTCTCTCCGGACCTTATTTGCTTCTAACACATGCATGTATACCTACCGATCTCCCTACATATAGCTAGGTTGACTATAAGTCTTTTTCCCCACGCACCGATCAATGTACCTCACTAGTTATGTCTCTCCCTTTCTCCGACACACGATGATTGATCTTCCTATGTAGTTACGTCTGCTTAACACAACCATATCGCCCCCCTCATCATCCTTGCATACCTCCCGACCTGTCTCTCACACGCACGTGCATAGACAGGCAGACATCCCTTCTCTTATTGATATTGCACTCGTACCCTCTGTTTGTCTAGCAGGCCTCTCCCACCATTTGTGAGAAGCAACTCCACCACCAACCCTCCGACACTCTACCTTTATCTCTCTCCCAACCTTATTCCTCTGCTACACATATGCATGGATGCCGATCGATCTCCCTCAATACATAGCTAGGTCTCTCTCCTTCTCCACACATATACTAGTTGATCTACCTCTCTATAGTTAGGTCTCTGCCCCCTCCCCCCCACACCGATAGTCAAACATTGTAGGTAGGTATCCATGCCACAGAGACAAACTGCACCTCTGCCCTCTCACAATCCAGTAGGCCAGCCGCCCTGTATCTTTGACGTGGGCAAACACAAATTCGATGGCACTCTTTATCGATCGCGCACCCACACACTTCATCCCTGTTTTCGATTCTATCGATATCTCACGCCGATGATCCCTCCACTCTCTTCTCGTGGATCGCTCCCTCTATATATGATATATCCATGACTCTGTTTCACACATATTGCATATGTTACATTTTTTTGATTGAGATATCATTGACACATTGCCTCTGTTTCACACAAACCATCCTCTCACACCCACCCACGTACGTACCTGCACGTAAAGAAGAGGTGCACGCATGATGCACGTACTCATGTCTCGTTCCCGGCCACACCCGTGCGGGTACACGGTGGAGTTCATTTCTGTACGAAAAGGCAGTCCACGTGATAATTTGACGCATGTAGCGGTTATTTACTCGAAGGAGGGTCGTGTACCACGCGTACACGGAACAAAGTTCGACTTGATGTGTTAGTATTAAATAAAGTTATATTCCTCAATGGCACGTACAGAATATAAAATGATTGTCATTGGGAAAAAAAATCTACTCCACTATATACAATGGAGCCTGCCTGCCGGGGTTTGTCTCTCGTCACACTATCTCACACAAGGCGGCGGTGGCCTCTCTCTCTCACCGTTGGTCACTGATCCGGCCGCATCCCGTCCGCCGGCGGAAAGGGAAGATGTGCATCATTTCTCCATTCGACGGCGTCGAGGCAGCACTTCCCGATCTACGGTACCCGCCGTTCTCTCTGACCAAGCTCCGGCACAGTAGGGCCTTCGCCACTTGCTCGTTGCCGCCGTATGGGCAGATCCCTGCCGCCAGTGCCCTCCTAGTTACATCCTGATGACCCTTAGGTATAGCTTCCTCCGGCCTTTCTCCACTGCCCATCTTCCCATGTTGCTGCATGTGGATCTTCCCTAGTTCTTTGCGCAAAACGTAGCTCGGCCGGCGTACTTTCCATGTTGCAATCTCGTCCTCACACCGTTTTACATAAACAACCGTGCTGCTATCTCCCCTTAGGACAAGGAATGTGCTTCTTTTTTGTCGGCGTATGTGTCATCAACTGTTATTGGCCAGTAATTATTTCCTTTCTACCTCTTTTTTACAAACAGGGCTATCCATTTCACCTCGTTGGTATTGCGACCTTTTGGTGAGCTGCACAAATCACTTTTTTCTTAAGAGTTTCTTGTGCAGTTCTACTAAAATGTCACACGAACAACGTCTCTACATTTCAATGCGACTGCACAAAGGGAGATTGGTTTTGCTATCCTCCTCATCCAACTCCGAACCTATTCTTCTCCAACAAGTGGTTAGTTTTATGAGAGATTGCAAAGGTGACTGGCTTCTACTTGTGTGTGTATGTTTCATCAACTACTACTGGTGCAACTATTAATGTAATCACACTTGTTCAATATCTTTGCAAACGGGGATGCTCAGCTCAATTTTAGTGGACCTGCACAAAATGATAGGATGGTCCATGTCCACCATAGAATCCTTTCTTGGCTAACATGTCTTGTTCAGTTCCACAGAGCTGCGTGAAACTAGCTGCCAACAAATGAACGCCAGGAAATGGAACCATGCCTGCGGACATCATCCTTCAATTTTTTATTTTTCTTTATTGGTACACATTCTCACAACTTCGTATTCAGTTGTGATGTAAATATTGACGCTGATCTGTGAATCATTGAGATGCATTATCATGCATGTTAGTTTCCTTTGTATTTGATGGAATGTTGTAACGAGACAACTTTGGAGGCAAGAGGACACATGAAACCAAAGTTGAAAGCTTCATAGCATTACAGCACAATTTCATTATGCAGGAAAATTATGTGTACATATAAACATATCCCGGAAGCTTGGTAGCAATGCCACAAATCATTCAAACTTCCTCTCGCCGACATGTGGGACAGCCAGAATCCGGGTCCACGTGCCATGCACCAATATTGAGTGCACAACCGCTGGCGAGATTCACCCCGCTCGTTGCGCCGCAGTAATAATGACTAATGAGCGGTCAAATCACAGAGCCCCACCTTTCCCGCAGTACTAGTAAAAGTTGCTCGGGCGAAGCAACCATCATTTCACTCTTCGTTGAATGCGCTCGTACTTCAATATTCCAAGAGTAAGTTGCTCGGACGAAGCAACCATAAGTACACGGTGCCAATGGTTGGTGAGATTTGTTAATTGAGCCATGTATAAGGGCTTTTTTCATTCAAAGGATTCTCAAAGGAATTTTGGAGGATTCTAATCCTTAGGAATTTTTCCTATGTGCGTTGTTTGATTCGTAGGATTGTAAACCGGAAAGAGGGGGGGAGAAGAGAAGCGGGCGACATTTTGTGAGAGAGGAAGGACAACCATACAGTGCGGTGGTTTTTTAGAGCTCAAGGACAAACGACGCAGGAAATTCGGATTCCCCTACAATCTTGGTCATTTACTATCGCACACGCTTCATTTCCGTCGCCTCTGGAAACTGTGTGCGCTCACCCGACCGGGGTTGTGTTGTGATTGGCTGGAACCCCAGGCACGCGGATCGCGCGTGTGCACCGTAGGATGCACCGCGATCGAACGGCAATCCACGTCCTTCTCATCACACTCGTGTAGCTGTAGCTGGGTTTTTGATGTAATACCTCCATATTTATTTACTCTGTATATTAGCTTTGGTCAAAGTCAAACTTTGTAAACTTTGACAAAGTTTTTATAGAAAAAAATATTAACATATACAATAACAAATGAATACCATTAGATTCAGTATTGAATACACTTTCCCATCATATAGATATGCTATTGTAAATGTTCATATTTTTTTCTATAAACTAGGTCAAACTTTATAAAGTTTGACTTCAGTCAAATCTAATATGCAGAGTAAATAAAAACGAAGGGAGTATCTGGGCTAATAAATGTCTAGAGAATGCACGAAAAAGTGCCAAATTTAAGCAAGTTGCTTCCTCCATCGAGAAACTGGACCCACTCATGGCACGCCTGTCGCGTTTGGTCCGCCGGTCAGAGCGCTTCCTATTGTCATATCACTATTCTTTTTAGATTTATAACATGTGGGACCGAGTGTGAACGAACCGACCTCAATCGATGGCAAGATCGCCTGCCGGACGCACTTTGAGAGAGACGAGGAGCAAGAAGCGAAACGGGTTGGTCGTGTCATGCAAGAAAATGGCTGGTCTCATGTTTAAAACTTGTTGTACTATAGTAGAGGTAGATGTAGTGTAGACGTAGATGCAAATGTAGATGTACATGAAGAGATGTAGAGATAAGTGAGACTCACCAACGGTCACCAACGTAGGCCGAGTACGTGCACGAATCACCCGCAAAAAAAAGGAGTACATGCACGAAGAGAAGAATTGCACGCACGGACGCACGTACTCTGTGCCTCATTCCCTAACACACACGCGCGGGTACACGGTGGAGCTCATTTCTGGATGAAGAGGCAACTCATGTGATAATTTGACGCGTGTAGTAGTTGCTCACTTAGTGGAGGGTCGGAAACCATGTGTGAACGAATCAAAGTTCGACCATGACGCGGTGGCGTGTTTGTTTTTAATTTTTTTTCTTCAATGGCACGTACACAGTTTTTTTTTCTTGAATGACACGTGAATCGTGCACGTACTCAATGACGGAGCATGGGATGGGATGGTAGCCATGGACATGGTCGGCCCTTTTTGGAGACTACTACACTAGTACTTTGATGTACATTTAAAAAAAACTACTACTTTGATGTGTCCTGTCAACTCGCAGAACGATGAGAAGCTTGCTTACTACGCCCTCTACATAGCCCACTGTAAGTGCATCTAGTGCCCCTTAGTGATTTTGGTGTATTGAAGACTTATAGGTTAAGGGTCTAATGTGTTTGTGAGTGTACACAGGTCTATAAGTCTATGAGGAGTTTGTTATTTACGATGAATGTCGACCCCTAAAAATGAATGTCTTCAACTGAAGACTTTGAAAGTGAAGAAATTGGTGTGACCCTGAAGACTTGATATTCATGCGAGGATTATGAAGCGTGAAGACTTTTGTTTTCGTAGTTTCATTTTCTTCTTCTTGAGTCATAGGAAACACCGTACTGTTAAAGGGGGTCGAGGTAAAACTAAGGAAAATTTTCCAAGTGATGCTCAACTCAATATCCTACACCTACCCAATCCTTTTGAGTGAAGCCATTGGAAATCTCATACAGTTTAGTCAAGTTCTTCAGTGACAGAGACGAAGTTCTTCTGTTCTCTGAGGAATTTGTTCTGACTGAGGAGTTAGAAATTCGCCAGTGCGGATTGCCTACAAGTGAGGATTATGATAGCCCTGAGGAATTTGATACTCAAATTTCCGACCGTTGCTGTGCTACGTGCCAGCTGTCCCAAAATATCTACCCACCTAACGGTCATATCATTGAAGGGCATTTATGTCTTATCATGTCGGGCTGCTCCCTAGGCTATAAATAGCCGCCCCCTTCAACCACTAGCTGGTTGGCTGCTCCAAGAAATAGATTGACACTTGTCATTTAGAGCATCCCATCCTCCGAGGACTTTGAGCGAAAATCATCAAGTGAGGAAAAACCCAAAAACCCAAACACCTACAAACCCAAAGTGATTGAGCATCACTGAAGAGATTGTTCCTGTGTGGAACCGACGCTTGTTACCTTTGAAGACTGTGCATCCTCCAGACGGTTAGGCGTCATGGTCTAGAGCATCCAAGAGGAAATTGTGGATTGCCGAGTGACCGAGTATGTGAAGGTTTGGAAGTCACCTGAAGACTTACCACGAGTGGTTGGGCGAGGTCTGTGTGACCTTAGCTCAAGGAGAATATGGTGAGGACTAGGTGTCCTGGACTGTGTGTTCAGGACTGGGTGTCCGGGACTGTGTGTCCTCAGGTTTAAATACCTAGCCGCTCCAACCAGACGTACAACTGTCACAGCAGTTGGAACTGGTCTACCAAATCAGTGTCTTCACCGAGCTACTGGTTCTATTTCCTCAACCCTTTCATTTCCTCGCATACTTGCTATGTATTTGATCATTACTGTTTGAAGACTTTGTCTGAAGACTTTCTCAATTTCCTCAGTTCAATTTCTTCAGTCAGTTTGTCTTCAGCCTGCTTATCCTGTGTTTACGCTACTCATACTCTGTGCTTGTTTTCATTTCATCATGATGACTGTGCTACTGCTCTGTTATGCTTGCATCTGAGTACTCATTCCGCTGCTAAGTAGTTCATCGCTTAGGAATTTCCTCACCTTGAAATTCCTCAGTGACGAATTTGTAAAAATCGCCTATTCACCCCCCCTCTAGTCGATATAACGCACTTTCAATTGGTATCAGAGCAAGGTACTCCCTTGTTCTGTGTGATTTTGGTTTAACCACCTGGAGTTTTAGTTATGTCGACTGCAGGCATGATCAAGGTCTCAGCTGGGTGTCCTACCTTCGATGGGACGGACTACCCCTACTGGAAGAACAAGATGCGCATGCATCTTGAGGCAATTGACAACGATCTCTGGTATGTTGTGGAAAAGGGTGTTCCCTCTGTCACTCCTTCCGTAAACGCTGCTGATGTGAAGAGATTCAAGCAACTCGACTCTCAAGCGAAGAATATCATATGTGGCCATCTGAGCAAAGGGCAGTATGGCAGAGTGAGTGCTTTGGAGACAGCTAAGCTTATCTGGGATAGGCTGTCCAAGGTCAACGAAGGAGTCTCAACTCAACGTGACTCTCGAGTTGATGTTCTTCGCAATCTCTTCAACCGCTTCAAAAGACTCAACAACGAAAATGTTCAGCAAACCTTTGATCGCCTCACTGACATTTCAAACGAGCTTCAAGCACTGGGTGCCACTGACATCACCGACCATGAGGTGGTGAAGAAATTGCTGAGGTCACTCGATTCTTCATTCGATACACTGGCACTGATGATTCAAGAACGTGGAGACTACAAGTCACTTGATGCTGCTGATATCCTCGAGAGGCTAAATACTCATGAATTCCAACTAGCTGAGAAGAGAGATCTCTACGGACCGAGCTATGGTAGATCTCGTGCACTGAAAGCCAAGGCAGTCTCTGAATCTGAAGATGAAGATTCTGGTAGCAGCCTTGGTGATCCTGAAGAACTGAGTCAGGAGCTAGCAATGCTCGTGAGGAAATTCCAGAAGTTCTCTAGACGTGGCCGATTTGGAAAATCCTCAAGAGGTGATGACATGAAATCAGATTCCTCATCCCGTGATTACAAGAAGAGAACTTGCCATAAATGCAAGAAACCTGGTCACTACATTACTGATTGTCCTCAGTGGGAGAAGGAATCAAAGAAGAAGAAATACAAGGATGATAGTTCAGATGACTCTAAGAAGAAGAAGAAATCTTCAAAGTCCTCATCGTCAAGATCTTCAAAGTCTTCATCTCACAAGAAGAGCAGCTCCAAGAAAGCTCGGGCATTCATTGGCAAGGAAATGGACTCTGAAGTTGAATCTGAGGAACATGAGGAAGAGGAGGCATCTGAGGAGTCAGACTCTGGTGTGGCGAGCCTAGCCCTCGCTACTGCTTACGTTAGCAAGTCCATCTTCAACACCGAGGAAAATGGCTTCCCCAACACTGCTGATGACGGCAACGATGACTATGCTCCCACCTACTGCTTCATGGCAAAAGGTGCCAAGGTATTCAAATATCCCTCCTCTGAGTCAAGTGAGGATGAATCTGATGATAACCTCAAACCCAGCTATTCCAAACTTGCTAATATTGCTGTTAAACAACAAAAGGCTTTGGAAAAGGTTCAAAATATGCTAGACAAAAGCGATGAACTGTTAGGTGAGGAAATGGATCGAACTCAAACACTGACTGATAATCTTCAGCAACTACAGTCTAAGTTTGACAACCTTCAAGGTCGTCATGACACTCTCCTAGCCGATCATGAGAAGCTTTCTTATGAATTTCTTCAAAGAAAGCAAGATCTTGAGAAGCTAAGGGTGAGTCATGAAGATCTTCAGAAGGAAAATGATTCCTTGCTTGCTCAACAGATCAGTTCCGCTCACGAAGAATTTATTCCACCATGCTTGAAATGCATTGAACGTGAAACTGCTAATTCTTCACCTGAATGTTCAAATGCTTCTATTGCTGCAAACTCTTCAACTATCTCTGTGGTCACAAATTCCTCATCTGAGGATACCACTAGTATCACTAACGAAAATGCAGGGTTGAAGGAATTGTATGTGACAGGTATGTACAAAAGCCTCAAAGGGCATCAGACTCTTTGGGATGTGCTCAAAAAGCAGATCTTGAACAGGAACCCTAGGAAAGAGGGTATTGCCTTTGAGAGGAAACTCAATGCTGATGGAACCTACTGGAAACCGGAGCAGTATCCCAAAACCTCATGGGTTGCTGCGAAGGGACCTCCCGTAGATCCATCCACTTTATCTGGCTTTACTTGTGAATCCTCATATTCATCTGATGAGTCACTTGACTCCAACTATGAACTGTTCAAAAATCAGAATGGTGAGGTATTTGCTAGATATGTTGGATCTAACTGCAGGAATGGTCCCCCTATGAAGAAAATCTGGGTTCCCAAAAAGTGCCTTGAAAGTCTTCAGGTGAATGTCCTCATGACACCACCTGTGAAGAATAAGAACCCCAGATCAAATTCTTCATATGAACCAAAGTCTTCATATGGATCAAATTCCTCACATGGATCAAAGTCCTCACATGAACATCATCGTGCTAACACTTCTGTTTCGCAGGGAAAGCCTAAGGGCTATGAATATATGCATTATTCTTCAAATCATTATGTTCATAAGTCCTCGAAGAATTTCTCTGCTTATTCATATGCTTACCCTAACCCCTCTTATGTGAAACGAAGTGGTCTGGCGTCTATGCCACCTTTCTCTTATGGAGCTCGCAGAATGATGAACTCTTTGCCACCCCTCCAGATGTGGGTGGTGAAGAAAAGGAACTAATCTCTTATGCAGGGTCAGGTCTCCAGACGAACTAAATCGTCTGAAGAATTTGCTGCAGACCTGAAATGCTTGAAAGGACGCAAGCTAATCATGAAGAAATGATTTATTCATTTCTCACGTCCTCACATTGCTATATATACATATTTTGCTTTAATTGATGAAATATGTCTGATAAATTTGATGTCATATTCTTCACTCTGAAGTATATGAGTTCGTAAGATGCACTAATTCATCTGCAGGATGATTTACCCAAAGCTACTGAGTGGGTCCTCGATAGTGGATGTACAAATCACATGACCGGTGACAAGAGCTTACTGATGAACACTCCTTTATCTCCATCACACTTGAAGCATATCACCTACGCTGACAAAGGCAAAAGCAAGGTATTGGGTCTAGGTAGGGTTGCAATCTCAAAGGATCGACACATGGATAAAGTCATGCTTGTCGAGTCCCTCGGATTCAACCTCATGTCTGTCTCAATGCTTTGTGATCTTGATATGGTTGTTGTCTTTGGCAAATATCGTTGCTTAGTGCTCATGGAATCTGACAATTCCAAAGTCTTCGAAGGCTTTAGGAGAGGAGACTTGTATATTGTTGATTTCTCTGCAGGACCACAGCCTGCCACTTGTCTACTTGCTAAAGCTTCAGAAGGCTGGCTATGGCATCGACGACTGGGTCATGCTGGCATGAGGAACTTGCACACGCTCGTGAAGAAAAAGCACATCATTGGCATCGAGGGTGTCAAATTCCTCAAAGATCATCTTTGTGGGGCTTGTGAGGCTGGAAAGATGACCAGAGCCAAGCACCCCTCGAAGACTATCATGACTACTTCTCGTCCTTTTGAATTGCTTCATATGGATCTCTTTGGCCCTACTCATTATGCCACACTAACAAATGCAGCATCTCTATATGGCTTTGTCATTGTTGATGACTATTCTCGTTACACATGGGTGCATGTCATTACTTACAAAACTGAAGTGCAGGAAGTCTTCAGACAATTTTCCTCAAGGGCTTCGACGAATTTCGGCGTGAAGATCAAGCATATACGTAGTGACAATGGGACTGAGTTCAAGAATACTGGTCTTGATGACTATCTCGATGAACTTGGTATTACTCATGAGCTATCTGCCCCATACACTCCTCAGCAGAATGGCGTTGTGGAGCGCAAGAACAGGACTCTTGTTGAGATGGCTCGCACCATGCTTGATGAATACAAGACACCTCGTCACTTCTGGCCTGAGGCAATTGATACTGCATGCCACATCATCAACAGGGTATATCTTCACAAATTCTTCAAGAAGACCTCATATGAACTCCTCACTGACAAGAAGCCCAATGTGAGTTATTTCAAAGTCTTCGGTGCTAAATGCTGGATTAGAGATCCACATCACAATTCTAAATTTGCACCGAAAGCACATGAAGGTTTTATGCTTGGTTGCGGAAAGGACTCGCACACCTACATTGTCTTCAATGCCTATCACAACAAGGTTGTTGAAACTGTAGATGTGCGGTTCGATGAAACTAACGGCTCGCAAAGAGAGCACCTACCTCCTGTGCTAGATGAAAAGACACCTGAGGAAACCATCAAGTTCAAAGCTACAGAGGATGTCATTCCTACCGAAGAATCTGCTGAAGAAATCATTCCAGAACATGAAGAACAGCATGCTGGCGCATCTGAAGAAAATGGCTCTGAAGAAAATGCTGAGCCAAATCAAAGTCGTCAACCTGCTCATCCCCGCGTTGCAAATGAAGTACAGATTGAGAGAATCATCAACGACATCAACGCACCAGGTCCTCTGACTCGCTCAAAAGCTTCACATTTATCTAACTTTTGTGGGCATTTTGCTTTCGTCTCTATCACAGAGCCCACCAAAGTTGATGAGGCATTTCTGGAGCCTGAATGGATTCAAGCAATGCAAGAGGAATTACATCAATTCAAGCTGAACAATGTGTGGGAGCTTGTCAAGCGACCGGACCCATGCAAGCACAATATCATCGGTACCAAATGGATCTACCGCAACAAGCAAGATGAAAATGGCCTAGTGGTGAGGAACAAGGCTCGTCTTGTAGCTCAAGGCTACACACAGGTTGAAGGTCTTGTAGCTCAAGGCTACACACAGGTTGTAGCTCGTCTTCTAGCAGTTAGAGTATGGGAGCACCTGATATTTCCCCGTCTAGACCAATCCCAAGCTGGCTTCTCACCTTCCTGGCCCACCAAAAACCCCTCCCCCCTCCCGTGCACGCTTCCCGCCCGGCGCCAGCTGAGCCCGCCGCTCCACATTGATGGCAAGTCAGGGCAATTTGACCTCTCACTGCTTCCACTGTTGAAGCGGTGCGCTGGCCGAGGGTGCCGCCCGCTGCATGCCCGGCATTTTAGACTACTCACAGTGGAGAGTAACTTTAGAGCAAGTACAACAAGGTGACATAAGCAGGCTATAAGGATTTAAATATAGTATTTGTGCTTAGTTGAAGGAGAGAGAAGAGAAGCGGGCTGTAAACTTGTAGCCGGTTGTAGCACGAGCTCTAACATACTTTGTGAGACAAAAGGTGGGGCCATGTATATGATATAGTATACTAAAGGGACTAACTATTGTACTAGTAGCAGGCTATTAGGTTCGCTCTAGATGATGTGTCAATTTCATATAGCCGGATGTTGGCTATACTATTAACCATGCTCTAAGTGTGGTGTGAGTGGGACTAAATTTTAGTCCCATACCGCTAGGTGAGTGTGAGTTGCACCACTTTATAATGTGATCTATTCTAGCATTTGCATGAGCATGGTAATAGGAAACCTACACGCTCGCTCTTCGGGAATGAGCCTGTCCAAGGACAAAAGCTATGCACGTGGTCTATATTTTTGTTGGTCAGAAAATTTATTAAGTCATTAATTAATAATTAACGGACGCCTTAATTATTCAGCCGTTTCCGATTCTTTTGGATAGCGGGGCTATTATTGACTTAGACGTGGGGTTTGGGCCAAAGGCCTACTACTGTATTATACTTGCTCTTACTCGCACGACCGACCTGACAGGTTCTACCCTAGCCGGCGCTGTATCATATGGTTTCACACCGTTCCAGATCATAGCGCCGCCACGCAAGTCTTCTCCATCCCTCCTTCCGGCGTGCACCGTGAGAAGGGACAGCAGTCCTCTGGAACCCCGCCTTTCGTGATCCTGTACGGGAGAGGGGCGATCAGGTTTTTGGGGAGCACACTCGTGCGACTAATGCCAGCGATGACTTCCTCAATGACAACCTTCTTCCTCGACCTTGGTAACCTCTTCATCAATGACATGAGTGACAACATCAACCACATCGGTTCTGCTCCCGCTGCATAGTATGTGATTCTATCCTCCTGGTTTAGTCCGCATCATTACTTTGAAATTTGCAATTGTCGTCATGATCTATTTACTGTTGATTCGGATTAAATCACATAGTAAATTGCTCATGTATTCAACAATCCAATCCAAAACCCTGATTATAGGTAATTTACTCTGAGTGGTTTTGCTGCGCTTTTGAAGCCGCCTACCTTTAATGGGGTGCAATATAAAAGGTGGCGCACGAGAGCAGTATACTGGTTTCCGATCATGTACTGCTATGACACCACTAAGGGCAAGCCTGAGGGCGATCTTAATCCTGCACAGCAGGAAGCTTTTGAGAACATGGATACCCTCTTCAAAGCCGCCCTTCTGAGTGTTCTTGACAATTCCATTATGGATTCATATATGTCATTTGACAGCGGCAAAGACATGTGGGCTGCGCTCGAGGCCACGTTTGGGGCCTCGGGCGCTGGCAGCGAGTTGCACGTCATGGAGCAATTCTGTGACTACAAGATGACTGATGAGCGCTCTGTTGTTCAGCAGGCTCATGAGATACAGTCACTCGCTAAGGAACTTGAGTACTTTAAGTGTGTGTTGCCGGACAAATTTGTTGCTGGGACCATCATTGCCAAGCTTCCACCTTCGTGGAACAATTTTGCTACTTCTCTGAAAAATAAGAGACATGAGTTTTCTGTTTCAGATCTCATTAGCACTCTTGATTTTGAAGAGAAGGCGAGAGAAAAAGACACACGTGCTCGAGTCGCTGAGGGAGCTTCTAGTGCCCACATGGTAAACGAGAAGAACTTCCAGCCCAACAAGCCCCAAAACAACAAGAACAAATCTCAGGGGAAAGGCAAGTTTGATGCAAAGAACAAGCCGTCACATTCTACCAACTTCAAGAAGAATTCTCATAAGAAGGGGAAGGGACACAAACCTCAATTTTGGTAGCACCGCACAAAATTATATGGCTGCATCTACCTGCTGTCAGCTAACCTCATGGTGCTCCAGGTATTCCTATATTCTTAACGAGGTACAATGACCACCGCAAGATGAAATAAGCTTATTCGTACGTTGACTTGCTGATTGCAGTGCGGAACGATCCTGTCATGTGTAGAGGAGCAAACAAGAAGTGCAGCCGAAGGTGGAAATCAACTAACAACTTATGAAATTATATATAATCTTCCTCAGGCAGGTCAATATCCCCTTCGTCCAGATGATCGTGTTTTTTCATGCCGAGCTATTGATATGTGCTACTGTTTTGCAACACCGTTTAAGTATAGCTATTGTTTTCCTATCTTTTCAGATTCAAGACAGTGAAGATGATTTCAGGGGAACTGCACAATATGGTCTGATGTTGAGTCATCTCTATTGCCTCCTATGTTTGCTGCAAATGTGTCAGCATCAATTGCAAGATGAGGCAGCCAGCTAGCTATGGAGTTGCCAACATGCTCAAAGTGCTTGCAACATTGAGAAGAAACAAGCATGCCGAGGAAATTAATGCGTGCGCAGGGAGGCCCTTTGCTAAGAGAAGCATCGATCGTTTTTCTTTATTTCTACACCTTCTCACAGCTTTTTATTGGTTATAGTATGGTGAATCATTGAGATGCATAAACATGCCAAACTTTTGTGCTTGTGAATGTTAGTATGCATACCGTATCCTGTGAAGCTTAGTTTAATGTGAATGTTGACTAGCCTGTGAACCTTTACAATCTAGTAAGTATATTGTAGGCCTGTTATTTGACACCTCATCTTGCCGCGCAACGACCAGTGTGAGTGTCTGCATGCAGTACCGCATCCTCTAATTTGGTGGATGCCAAGCCGGCCAGAGAAGGAGCTATAACCTTTTCCAAGTTGAAAAAGGTTACCGATGAGTAGCCATAAGCTGGAGGCGTCTCTTTTTTTCTTTCAAATGGGCAATAAGCTGGAGAGCTCTAGAGTGTCTCTAATGGGCAGCCTCTAGTACAAGGCCGTCCAGTACGAAACACGGGCAGCCGACTAGGTCGATACAAAAGCCTATCCATGTTAAAGCCCATTTGTTTTTGTTTTTTGCGAGGAAAAGACCATATTTCTTGAAGAGGGGCGATCCCAGAAAAACCCTCCTTCCTCCTCGCCTCCACTTACTGCAGCTGGCTGGACTCTCCGGTTCCGTCTCCCCCCAATTCCCCCCGCTCCCCATCTTCCTCACTCGTACAGAAAACCCCCGCTCACCTTCTTCCTCACTCGTACAGAAAACACCTGCTCCTCTTCTTCCTCGCTCCTACAGAAAACCCCAGCCATCCTTCTTCCCCACTCGCACTGCCACTAGGCTCGTCTCTCGCTACTCTGCTCAAACCCATGAGCTCGGCGCGACGCCCGCAAGGAAAATGGAGTCGACTGGCACTAGCACCAAGAAGATGAGGCTCCCGCCAGCGGCGACGCCGGTTGTAGATCCCGCACCCGGCAGTGCGGGGAGAAGCGGCGAACCCCCCCCCCACCCGGATCTGAGGAACCCTAGAATCTCCGGTGGACTGCATCAGCGATCTCTCGGACGACATCCTTGGGGAGATCATCTCCCTTCTCCCCACCAAGGATGGTGGCCGCACACAAGTCCTCGCATCTCGGTGGCGCACTCTCTGGCGCACCACGCCTCTTAATCTCGACTGTCGTCAGATATCTGTCCTTCCTGAATTTGATCTCCTCAGAGCCATCGTCTCCTCCCACCAGGGCCCCGTTCAATGCCTCTGCATCCCGACACGCTACCTGCTATCCACGCCCCGCACGATGGGCGCTTGGCTGACATCCACTGAATTCGAAAAACTCCAGCAGCTTGAGTTCTACCATTACTACGAAAAATATATGCCGCGATCCCAACTCCATGTATTTGTGCCCACACCACCGTTGTCCATCTCGTGGTTTCCTCCTCTCTCCACATCCTCACCATAGCACGGTGCCATCTACCAGACAATCTGGTACTAATGATTCGACTCCCACTGCTAAAAAGACTTTCGCTTGTGGTGGTTGATCTGTCGGAGGCCTCACTACACAGCATCATCCAATCCAGTTGACCTGCCCTAGAGCGCTTGCTGCTTGTTTTTGGATTAGAAATCCGTATCCATTATCTCCAAATAAAGTCGCCTCACCTTAAAAGCAATGGAATTTATTTTGAAGGACAACAGCTCATCATCGAAGATGCCCCTTCACTTCGAAGGTTGCTCCTTGATTATTGTTATAAACCTTCGCAAATAACTGTCGTCTCTGCGCCTAAACTTGAGGCCTTGGGTGTAATTCATGATCCGTTTGTACATCACGACATGGTGTTTGGCTCCACACTTATTCAGGTACTGTATATTATCATCTACACTTTTGTAATCACAAGCTGCATTTTTCATTTGCGCGCATAAGTTTTATATCATCTTGGAGTACACTTTGGATACTAATATTATGTTATATGCTCAATGAAGAGTTCGTCCATCGATAGCCTATCAATGGTGTTGGATTCTATCAAGATCTTATATATCGGAATGTTTAGTATTGATCTGAACACAATTATTGGCTTGCTGTGATGCTTTCCATGTCTGGAGAATTTGTATATAGAGGTGATTATTTCATGCACATTGAAAGCCCATATATATTGTACTAGAATTACCGTTCAGCTGTCGCTCTATCGACATACTCTTTTTTTAGACCTAACCTGTTTTCAATCTTCATGTCTACATAGGCAGCAACACATGGAGAAAAACATATAACCAATCGGTGGCGTAATAAGCACCGGGATTTTCTCAGTTCTCAAGACATTCGTTTGAGGACAATAACGATGGAAGGTTATGCATCCAATCAGGCAAACAGAAACTTCGTCACATTCTTCCTGTTGAATGCGAGGTTACTATTGTCCATGAGGCTTAAGTTTTTCAACAAGAAATTTCTCATGGATGGATATGTTGAACAGCAAAAAAAGAAGTTTCAGGTCGACAAATGGGCTTCTGAACGTGCTCGGCTTCTATTTACAACAACTTGTCGTCATATGCCAGTAAACTTTTTGGCATAGGATGTTGATTTTATGGATCAGACCGACCCATTTGTTTGTGACTGCCAAAAACAGTGGTTGGGTTAGATGTTATTGCCATGCATGTTTAGTCTGGGTTTTGTCTAAACCTGATGAACAATTAACCCTCATGCTTTTGTACAGTTTGTAATCTGGGTTTCAACTCGGCTGTGACTGTCATATTTTGTTTGAAATAAGGCAAATGGCTTGCCATTTGTTTGATTAAGAGAGAAATATTGTAACAAATCCCAACCAAGGGAAATAACATCACTCTCGCCGGCTGCTTGAGCTCATTGTGAATTACAGAACCCAAGTGATTAGCCCCCACCAGCACCCACAAACCTATTTTGAACTAGCACACCAAATGGGCTGTAAATTTTCATAAGAAAGGCTGCATGGCCATGACAGATTTGGACTCTGACATTTGGGACGCACGAGGAAAAAGCCTATCCAAGGTGGTGTTGACTTACTAGTCAACCTACCAGCCGTTGGATTGACATCCAACATCTGTCGTCTATCTTCTATCTCTTGTTTTCTTCCTCCAGTCGCCCAAACCAAACAACCCGGTCGGTTCCGCCTGCTCCCGCCTCCCACTACTGGTTGCGCCTCTGCCGCCCTACCGTACCCTCAAACATTGGCCAGTCCATCCCTCTCTTCCCCCACACGTCATGTTATTCTCCGGCGACGTCAGCCCCAATACGCACCTGCACCCGAACCAGTCAACCCTCGTACTCCCCTCCGCCTGCGACTAGACTGGCGCATCTTCCACGGCTCTTGTTTGTTCCGTCCGAGGCCTCGCCATCGTCCTCCGCCTTGGTTCGCTTGCCGTGCGTGGTGTGCCGCCGTCTGGCATTGTCAACATGGTCAACAACCGAGAGGAATAAGGAGATGACTGTACATCGAGAGGATGACAGTAGGGACCCACCAGGGTCATGGCAGTACGCAAGCAAGTGCCTCGTTATTACAAGCCCAAAAAAATGGTTCCTCCTAATGGTTGGACATCTGGGTCCCACGCCATTGTCAACGTAGTCAATAAATGAGAGAATTACACAACGAGCGGCTGACACCAGGGACCCAGCAGGGCGCGCAGTAGTTATTTACTTTTTTTTAGGAACAAGCAGTTGTTATTTACTAGTTTTAGAGACGGATCAGGGTAACAACGGGGCTGTGGCCTGTCTAGCTAGGGTTTTATTTTATGTTTATCACATCATGAGCCCAGTTGTGTTTTTTTCTTGCTGAAAATGGCTAGCCCAGTTCTACTTTTTTTAAAGAAATACCCAACGGAGGCCTACTTGCTTTCTCAGCCCTGCTGGGCTGCAAATCTTTCAAGACGAGAACGATGTATTCGCTTGCCTAGAAAATGAAGTAGTAAGAAATGGGATGTAAATTTTTAAAACACAGACAAACCGGAAATTAGTTTTAAATATCATTTTTTTAAGATTTCGACATTTCGAATTTAATTGTTTTTTTGCGGGGAAAATTATGTTGGATTTTAAATTGATATAAATTTATTGTTTTTAAATTAGTTTGAACGTGATTCAAAATTTTGGGATTTAAAACACTTCGGGGCGCACCAAAATATGAAAATTTGATTGAATTTTTAACCGTGGCCAGAATATGGGCTGTAATGGTAACAAAAAGAATATGGGCTTCAAAAAAATCCTTAAGAATTAGCCAGTGGGCTGTACATTTATTAGCAATAATGGCAGATGGGTTGTATGTTGTTTTCCACATATTTGAGGCTGACTTGTGGGCCTACTAGGTTGACGCGTACGCTTTCCTAAAAAAAGGTTGACGCGCAGGCAAGGCCTTGTCAACTTAGTCAACACACGAGAACAGTTATTGTTGGATGTCCATCCAACGGCCGTCATGCTTCTTCAATCTCTGCTCTTCCTTCTCCCGCCGCTCAAACCAACACCGGCGGGACTGCCTGCTCCCTCCTCCCGTGGCCGGCTATGTTGCCGCGCAGGCCTCACCGCCCCACCCTACTCCCATCGCTGGCCTGGCCATCCCTCTACTCACCCACACCTGCTGTTATTCTCCGGCGACGGCAGACGAGCCAGTAAACCCTCGTACTCCCCTCCGCGTGGGAAACAACTGCCGAGTCTTCCCTGGCTCCGTGTCGTTCCCTTCCTAGGCCTCGCTGTCGTCCACCGCCCTGGTGCTCTCGGTGCGGCGTGGTCAACGTGGTCAACGAACGACATCCATCAGAAGAGGACTGTACGTGGAGAGGCTGACAGCTGGGTCCACGGCCGCACGCAAGGAAGTGCCTCCTTATTACGCGCAAAATAATGATTCCTCCACCTGACAGCAGGGACCCACCTGAAGGGCCTCTGTATTTCACAAAAAAAAAACGTTCCTCCCGCAGCTCGGACCCACCAGCTATATCTTTGCATGCAAGGAAGTGTCTCTATATTACGCACACAAAAATGAATACCCCCTGCTAGCTGGGACCCACCATAGTTGGAGGCTGACTTGTGGGCCTACTAAGTTGACGCGGACGGAGGGCTTTGTCAACTTAGTCAATATGAATGATTCTAGCTCCAGTGAACGTACGATGTCCATCCAATGGCCGTAGTGCTTCTTCAACCTCTGGTCTTCTTGCTCCAGCCGCCCAAACCAGTGCCGGTCGTGCCGCCTGCTCCTGCCTCCCGTGGACGGCTCTGCTGCCGCACAGGCCTCACCGCCCCACCCTACTCCCATCGCTGGCCTGGCCATCCCTGTACTCACCCAGACCTGCTGTTATTCTTCGGCGACGGCAGCCTCACACTGCAGCCCAACCAGTAAACCCTTGTACTCCCCTCCGCGTGGGAAACAACTGCCGAGTCTTCCCCGGCTCCGGGTCATTCCCTTCCTAGGCCTCGCCGTCGTCCACCGCCTTGGTGCTCTCGCCTCGGCGTGGTCAACGTGGTCAAGGAACGACTTACATCGGAAGAGGACTGTATGTGGAGAGGCTGACAGCTGGGTCCACGGCCGCAGCAAGGAAGTGCCTCTTTATTACGCGCAAAATAATGATTCCTCCACCTGACAACTGGGACCCACCGAAAGGGACACCGTATTTTGCAAAAAAAATGTTTCCCCCCTGATAGCTGGGACCCACCAGCTACATCTTCGCACGCATGAAAGTGCGTCCATATTACGGAAAAAACCGATTCTTCCTCCTGACAGCTGGGACCCACCATCTATATCTTCGCACGCAAGGAACAGCTGGGACCTCCCGATCGAAGCGTACGTAGTGTTGTCACGAACGTGTACGTACATACTGGTCGATCGGTTTCTCTACAACGATAAACCGTGGCCGAACAAGCAGCGGCACGTGTAGTAGTAGTGTAACACCCCATGTAATTAACCACGGTGATCACCCTTAGTTAATGCCATGTCAGCAAGTTTAACAGTGCCTAGTCATCATTTGCATCATATTGCATTTCAAACTCCTAATTCAAACTTCAAATTAATTTAAAGTGAAAATAAAAGTTGTTCCAAATTAGAAACTAAAATGTTCATTAAATAGCAAATATTCATGGGCAATTATAAAATTATAATCAACATTTATGGGATTAGATAAGTGCCCCTAACAACCTCAAACAGTGGCAAACAGCAACATTTAATAACCTTTTATTAAATCTAAGTTAAATATGAAATTATATTTTACCCAAACTAGTTTTTGGTGATAGGTACTAATGCACTGCAATTTATGAGCTAGGTCACTTATTTTGTAAAAGTAGTTTAGTGACTAAACAATTTGCAAAACAGAAAAGAAAAAATAGAAAACAAAACAGAAAATAGACAAAAAAAGAAAAGGGGCAAAGGCCCACTGTACCTGGGCCTAACTGGCTACAGCACCGGCCCAGCCCACCCCGCACCTCCTCCAACATCGCACTGCTTCTCCCCGCGCGCTGTCGCCGCGCGCACGCACCGCACCCTGGCCCCCTCTCCCCTCTGGTCGACAGCGCGACGCCCGCGCACTTTCGCGGTGGATAAGGGCAAGGCCCTGCGCCCCCCTAGCGTCTCCCTCTCCATTCTCCCCCTCTCTCCCCTCTCTGTTCTTCCACACCCGAACGCCGCCGTCGCCGTCGCTCACCATTACCACGGCCACCGGCCACCATTCGCCAAGCCGGCGAGTCCCCGAGCCTTCCCTGCCTCGTCTACGTCGACCACGCGCTTCGGTTCGAGCTGGAGAACCCCACGGTGACCGCAGCGAGCTCATCCCCACCCTTCGGTCGCCGCCGATCCCCGCCTTGATCCTCTGCTCTGCTGCTACTAAGCCGATCAACGAGCACTCCGTACGCTCCTCGGTGAGCTCCCGCACTGCTCCTCCTCCTCCCGCAGTCGATCTCCCCTCCTAGCTAGCTCGCCTGCGACCTCAAGCTCCGGCCGCCGCCATAGCCCCTGAGCTCCATGCTCCCGCGCTGCTCAGCTCGTTCTAGGCGCGCCATCGAGCTCCTGGCAACCTGCTGAGGCCGTCCTTGCCTTTAGTTCGACAAAACTGAGCCTGTACGCTCGGCCCCGACATGCCCAAGCTACTGCCGCCGCTGTACCTCGCCGCCGGTGCTGTTTACGGCCTCCCCGGCTCGCGCTAGACCCATCGCTAGATGCGGCTCGTCACGCTGAGCATTTTTGTGGTCGTGGCCGGCGTTTTGGTTGCGTGTGCCGCTAATCAGAGCAGCGCCGCCCTCTTTGCCGCTCGCCGGAGCCCCTCCGACGCCGGCGCTGACCTAGCGTGGCCTGGGTCCCACCCAGTGTCATTGCCAGCGGGCCCCGCCGCATGTTTGACCGTGTTGACTCAGGTCAACGCGGGCGCACTGTTCCCCCCTGCCACTGAAGTGTGGGGCCCCCTCACTTATCTGACTATTTAAATTGATTTAATTAATACCTAATCTAATTAGTTAATTAGTGACACTGACATAGGGCCCCACCTAGCCTAACTACTCTGTTAATTAGTTAGTTAACGCACTGTCTATGACAGGTGGGTCCCACCGGTCTGGTTTCACTCTGGTTAACCGCACTGTTGACTGCTGATGTCATCCTATATTGTTTTGGATAATGTTGATTTAAAATAATTAAATAAAATCCCAAAATTGATTAAAACTTTAGAAATTCACATAAAATAAACCGTAGCTCCGATCGAAAAACTTTATACATGAAAGTGCTCAGAACGATGAGACGAATTTGAATACGCCTTTCGTGTTGCTGTCAGATGCCCCCAACTATGTGAACATGGAACTTTTAGACTGATTTCGATAAATGAATAGTGCTCAACTTTAATAAAATAAATCCAAATAAATTCCTAAATTAACTAAATCATCTAGTTAGGCAGTAGAAACCTCTGCATATCATTTAGGCATGTCATGCATATTGTTTTGCATTTTTGCCGTAAATTTATTGTTTCTTCCCCCTCCTCTCTCGATAGACGCCGAGACTGACGCCGACGCAGCAGAGTACGACTACGCTCCAGACGAGCAGCCTTCTGATGACCAGCCCCTCTCAGCAGAGCTTCCAGGCAAGCCCCCCCCCCTGATCACTCCGATATCGCCCATTCCATTCTCTCATGCTTGCATTAGATTTTGCTACTATAAATGATTGCTCCTATTCTGATGCATAGCCTACTTTTATAACCTGCTTATTGCTACCTTACCTGCCTATTCAAACTGCTTAGTATAGGTTGGTTAGTGATCCATCAATGACCCCCACCTTGTCCTTGTTGCCTCTTCTTCATCATCGACAACTCGATCAACGTGATCGACGTCCAGAGACCGACACCTCACTTCACCCCCCCCTTTGTTGTACGACTCTGCATAGTTACTATCGAGTGCCGAGGGTGATACCTCGTAACGCACTCCTGATGATAAGTCTGCAGTAAAGCTATTCGGTCGTGGTCATCGAGGGTGATTCCTCCTTAATCACTCCCGATACGACTCTGTCGTGCAACCCCTCGAGGGTGATTCCTCCTACGTTCACCTTGATGATTTCATCGAGTGGAATCCACCGAGGGTGATTCCTCGGGGTTTTCCCCCTTGATGTTATGACCACACGCTTACTTTGACCTTTGTCGTAGGCGGGTCGACCCTGAGGGGTACCCGCGGGGAAACTATGCAGTCGGGTTTGCCAGGGGGGCACCCGAGAGAGATATTGTGGCGGAGCATCAGAAACTCTGATCGTCTCCGCGAGTTATTATATACGCCTAACGGATTTGGGTAATTGATCTGAGTTGGCCAATGGCCTATACGCACTACCACCACGTGGGATAATGGTTTATGGGGCCCTCTACATCGTACGTTTCTCCCGAAAGCTCATCAGACGTCACAGTTCACCGTGCGGGCTGATTGTTGGGGTTGGGCTAGATACTTCACCGATGAGTTCAGTGTCGCGCCTGCTCCCCGGCCAGTCTCGCAACGCGCAGGAGCGCCCGGGGCGATGGCCCAAGACCCCTAGGTGCATAGGTTAGTCCAGCGTGTTGACCTTTCTGCTGAGCCTAGGTAGGGCGCTGCTTCGTGTCGATCTCCCGAGGCCGGGCATTACCCAGCAAGTGTGTACGGCCAGAGGTGATCGAGCGTATTGGGTAACAATAGTGCACCCCTGCAGGGAAGTGATCTATTCGAATAGCCGTGTCCACGGTAACAGGACACTCAGTTTGGTATCCCGATCTATTACTTGAACTGGATACTTGTTTAATTAATTGAAGCTTCGGGATCGCTTCCTCGCAGGGAGTCGAGGAAGGATCTCTAGGCTTTGCCTCAACATGCTTGCTTAATAAAAATGCTTTTCTGTACTCTTCTAATTGCTACAAGATGGTGGCTTCGTGAAGATGCTAGTCTTTGATAGGACTAGGTCTTCTCTCTAATCTGGCATTTCTACAGTCCAGTCCACATATACAACCTTTCTTTGATAATGTTGCATATGTAGTGTAGATCCTTGCTTGCTGAGTACTTTGGATGAGCACTCACGGTTGCTTTGCTACCTCTTTTTCCCCCATACCCCTTTTTGATGTTACATCAGCCGATGGAGCTCAGGAGCCAGATGACAACACAGGAGCTTACTACCAGGAGGGCCCAGACAGCACGTACTACTGGATCGAGCCAGCCGACCAGGAGTAGGATCGGAGGCCCTAGGCAGGAGGCCTTCGCCTTTCGATCTGGAGTCGTTGTTTGTGCTAGCCTTCTTAAGGCAAACCTTGACTAACTATGTCTGTACCCAGATATTATTTGTATGACTAACTTATGTATTCGGATCGTCGTGATCCCTGGTCTGTAATATTTGTGGATCTCTATTTATTTGTGTTAGAGTTGTGTTGTGATATCTTCCCGTGAGTCCCTGTGCTTGATTGTGCATGTTTGCGTGTATGATTAGTGCATGATTGAGTCGAGGGCGTCACAAGTTGGTATCAGAGCCGACTGCCTGTAGGAAGCCCCCTTCCAATTCCTTGGTCGAAGTTGAGTCTAGACATCCAAAAACTAATTTACTAACTTGGCTGTGTGGCTTACGGGCCCACGTCGCCAACTGGGTGGTATTAGGATCTTTTATTCCTCTTCTATACTTTGGGACTCTGATCTCTCTTCTATTCAGGTTAAAGATTTTACTAACGCTGACACTTAGGATCTCGTAAATCTCGCCTACCCGGAGAGCTGGATATCTGTGCTTATTCCTTTCCATTGATCTGATTAGTCTGATAATCCTTTTCCTTTCCATTGGTTTGTTTAACCTTTCTTTCCGAGTTGAATTATACTTCTCATTGTCATCCGACAATCCTGAATTTCCTCCGTTTCAGATGGATCATTTGTTTCCCCCACATCCCGCGACGCAGCTTGTGCTTCGCACTTGGGCTCATGATGCCCCTGGTTTTCCAGCTGTCCTGATCGCCCTCCTAACCAGACTAGGCTACCGCTGGTACCGCAAATACATGGTCTACGAGGATTACCGCGAGTTCAACCAGGAGCAGTACCATGCCGATGTTCGTATCTATGATCAGCAAGATGACTCAGACACTGAGCTGCACCTTTTTCATGGTATCGGCATGATGATTGAGATGGCAGTCCATGATGCCGCCTACTCTGCTGTCGCACGTCTTCGAGGAGAGTCCAGCGTTAGCTTGGTTGCCTCTGAGTTCCGATACATTCCGTATGCCCCTGCTGGAGATGCTACTGGATACTACACAGCTATTTGTGCCCCGTACGAGCGTCGTCGATACGACCTGCACGTTCTGATTCAGTGCACTCAGGCTCTGGATCGCACTGTTCGGGCTCTTGCCGTCGAGTTGTTTGCCACTCGAGCACGTCTCTACGATGCTATGACACAGTTGCTACCAGCTGTTCATGCAGGGATACATCCGGAGTACATCCTTTATCCGCACAGGACTCAGATGTATGCTGGTATAGATTGGCCTGCTGTTGGAGGTCATACACCTGCACGTGGACCTCTTCTTCCAGCTCGAGACCGGATTCTGCATCAGAGTGCACATGGAGAGCAGGATTTTCCTGCGACGGCCATTCGTCGTCCGCACTTGCAGTTACCCCGTTTCAGTAGTTTCCCCCGACGTTGATGTAGCCATTGCTCTGTCTCGTTGTGTACTTCCTTACCGCGTGCCTGCGCGCCGCCTAGCATGTCTAGCTTTTGAATTTGCGCCGTTATGCTGTCCGAATGTACCCGACTCAGTGTATGGATCTGTACGCCTTAATTGACTACTGTTAGGTATCTATTACACTGCTTAATTATTGTCATGTTACATCATGCTTGTCGCTAAACGCTTGCAATTACTTTTACTAAACTACCCCTGTTGAAACTTAGCAGGATGGTTAGACCAGGTGGTCGTGGTCGTGGTCGTGCCCCTGAACACCCACCACCGCCAGATTATATGGCAGCTATGATGCAACAATTCGAGCTCAACCATCAGTTCATGACTGGGATTATGGCTCAGTTTCTGCATCAGAACAACCAGAACCAGAACCCTGCTGCAATAACTCTGTCAGAATTTGTGCGTCTTAACCCCACTCAGTTCCGCAACTCTGATAAGCCACTGGATGCTGAAGACTGGATTCGCGACATTACTCACGAGATGGAGTCTGCAAATGTCACCCCTGCCAACTTTGTCACCTTCGTGTCCTTTTTCTTAAAGGGTCCCGCTGCTCAATGGTGGGACACACACAAGCGTACGCTGCCTGCTGGAACAGCCGTTACTTGGCCTAAGTTCCAGGCTGCTTTTCGTGCGGGATATATTCCTCAAGGAATCATGGACCGGATGAAAACCCAGTTCTGCAACCTCACTCAGGGCAACAGGACTGTCGAAGCCTATCAGTGGGAATTCCTTGACCTGTCCCACTATGCTGAAGAAGACATCGCCACGGATGCCCGTAGACAAGAGAAGTTTCGTAATGGACTCCACCCAGACATCGAGCTTGCACTTGTTGCTCAAGACTTCAACGACTTTGCTACTCTTGTGAACAAGGCTATTCTGGTTGAGACCGCTCAGATGAAGCATAAGGAGCTGCAGAAGCGCTATCGTGATGTTGGCTCATCTTTGGGCTCAACACAGAAGCGTCGAGTCTGGATTCCCAACAACGTGTTCCGTCTAGCTGCCCGTGCACCAAGGAACAACTATGCTACACCGCGTCTGCCTCCTCCACCACCGAGGCAGCCAAGAGCTCAAGCTGTTCCACACAATGCTCCTCTTCGTCCTGAAGATGGTATGTGCTTCAAGTGTCGCAAACCAGGTCACCTTGCTAAGGACTGCCGCCAGACTCAGAATCAGTTGGCTTTCCCTCGTACTGGCCATGGCAATGGTCGTGGCAACAATCAGGCCCGCAACTATAATACTGGGTCTCCTGCTCATGGTCGTGGACATGCTTACAATATTGATATTGAAGAAGTCCAGGATCAGCCTGCTACCGTGATGGGTACCCTTCTCGTTAACTCAGTACCTGCTTCTGTTTTATTTGATTCAGGAGCGTCACATTCATTCAGCTTTGGAAAATTTGCATTCATGCATGGCATTCATTATGAGAAGATGCATACTCCGTTAGACCTTAAAACTCCAGGAGGTCATTGTCATGCTGACGTGATGGCACCTAACGTTACCGTCGAAATTAAAGGATTGGAATTCCTTGCCTCACCCATCATATTGAAATCATCCACCATAGACCTCATCCTTGGAATGGATTGGTTGAAAGATCACATTGCTTCGATCAATTGTGCCACAAAAGTTGTACAACTTCTTCACCCCTCCGATGAGATAGTGAACTACACTGCCCGAATTACTTGGAATGCTGAAGCTCAGATATATGCTCTGAATGCTTTGAACGCCTCACCTCTGGAGGGAATCGAGAACGTTCCTGTCATTCGAGATTTTCTGGACGCCTTTTTGGAAGAACTTCCAGGAATACCCCCGGTTAGAGCTGTCGAGTTTGTCATTGACTTGAAGCCTGGTACTACCCCTATTGCGAAGCGTCCTTATAAGATGCCTCCGCACCACCTTCTTGAGCTTAAGGAAGAAATCGACAAGTCACTTAAGAAGGGTTTCATCCGCCCCATTTCCTCTGCATGGGGAGCGCATTCACTCTTCGTTAAGAAGAAGGATGGAACTAACCGATTGGTTCAGGATTACCGGCCCATTAACCAAGCCACAATCCAGAATAAATACCCACTGCCGCGGATCAATGATCTTTATGATCAGCTTGCTAGATCCTCTGTGTTCTTGAAACTCGACTTGAGGTTGGGTTATCATCAGATCCGAGTTCGTAAGGAGGATATTTCGAAGACCGCTTTCGTGACTCGCTATGGCTCATATGAGTACACCGTTATGTCTTTCGGATTAACCAATGCTCCAGCAACCTTCTCCCGGTTGATGAACTCTATCTTTATGGATTACCTCGACAAATTCGTCGTGGTTTATTTGGATGATGTCCTTATATATTCCAAGAATGAAGAGGAACATGCTGAACATCTTCGGCTTGTATTGGAGAAGCTTCGAGAACACCAACTTTATGCCTAGTACTCTAAGTGTGAATTCTGGTTATCTGAAGTGACCTATCTTGGTCATGTGATTTCCAAAGATGGCATTGCTGTTAACCTGGAGTGAGTACAGGCTATTCTTGACTGGACTCCCCCGAAGAATGCTAAGCAAGTCAGGAGTTTTCTCGGACTCGCTAGTTATTGCCGTCGATTCGTCGAGAACTTCTCAAAGATTGCAAAGCCATTGATGAATCTGCTCGACAAAGGTGTTAAATTTGAGTGGACAGAAAAATGTCAATAAAACTTTCAGATGCTAAAAGATAAGTTGACATCTGCCCCAGTGCTAGCACCCCCGGATACTCGCAAGGATTTCGTGATATACTGTGATGCATCTCGTCAAGGATTAGGCTGTGTCCTAATGCAAGAGCGCAAAGTGATTGCTTATGTCTCTCGACAATTGTGTCCTCATGAAGAAAATTATCCAGTGCATGATCTCGAAATTTCTATGGTTATTTATGCTCTGAAGCTATGGCGACATTACCTTCTCGGTAACTGTTGCAAGATATACACAGATCATCAGAGTTTGAAGTATCTATATACTCAACCAGATCTGAACCTTCGCCAACAAAGATGGCTCGAGAAAATTGCCGATTATGATATGAATATCTCTTACACCCCTGGCAAGGCTAACATAATGGCCGATGCTTTGAGTCGCAAGGCTTATTGCAACAATCTTATGGTTCATGAAGCACAACCTGTTCTTTATGAAGAGCTTCGTAAATTGAACCTCCATATTGTTCCACAGGGTTATCTCAATACCCTGGTTGTTGAACCGGATCTTGAGCACAACATTAAGATTATGCAAGGGTATGAGTCTGAAGTAGAAAGGATTAAGCGATACCTCGAAAAAGGGAATCCGTCGGAATTCCATCTTGATAATGATGGGGTCCTATTCTTCCAACGCCGTCTCTTCGTACCTAAATTCAAGGATAAGAGAGAGCACCTTATGAAAGGAGCTCACGACACTCCTCTGTCAATTCATCCTGGTAGCACAAAGATGTACCATGACATTTGTCAGAGAAACTGGTGGCCTAATATGAAGCGAGACATTGCTTGTTATGTTTCCGAGTGTGATGTTTGCCGCCGCATTAAAGTAGAACATCAAAGACCTGCTGGAACTCTGCAACCCCTTGATATTCCTAAATGGAAATGGGACAAGGTCCAAATTGATTTCATTACTAGTTTTCCTAGTTTTCAGAAGGGTCATGATGCTATCTTTGTCGTCATTGACTGATTCTCAAAGGTTGCTCACTTTCTGCCAGTTAAGGAGACAATCACTGCTAGTCAGTTAGCAGACTTGTATGTTTCCCGAATTGTGTCACTCCACGGTGTTCCGTTGGAGATCAGTTCAGATCATGATAGCCTCTTTACCTCCAGATTCTGGGAAAGTTTCCAAGAAGCTATGGGAACTCATCTGTCCTTCAACACCGCTTTCCACCCCGAGTCTCAGGGTCAAGTCGAACGAGTTAATCAAGTGCTCGAAGATATGCTTCGAGCTTGTGTCATCTCCTTCGGTAAGAAATGGGAGGAATCTCTCCCGTATGTCGAATTCCCTTACAACAATAGCTATCAAGCTAGTCTGAAGATGGCACCATTTGAAGTTCTTTACGGACGTAAGTGTCGAACCCCTCTGAATTGGTCAGAAACTAGGGAACGCTCACTCGTCGGACCTGACATTATCCAACAAGCTGAAGAAAAAGTCCGCATTGTCCGGGAACATCTGAAAACTGCTCAGCCTTGTCAGAAGAGCAACTATGACCGAAAGCACAAGGTAATGGTCTATCAGCCTGGCGAGCAAGCTTACCTTCGCGTCACTCCGTTAAAAGGCACTCATCGGTTTGGAATCAAGGGCAAGTTAGCTCCTCGCTACATTGGCCTGTTCCGTATTCTTGCCCGTCGAGGAGAAGTGGCATATCAGTTGCAATCGCCGCCAAATCTTTCTCAAGTGCATGATGTCTTTCATGTATCCCAACTTCGTCGCTGCTTCAAGGATCCCATTCGAGCTGTGGATCATGAAATGCTTGAATTGCGGGAAGATCTGTCTTATCCAGAATATCCCATCCGCATTCGTGATCAAGCTGAACGCCGAACTCATCAGAAGTCAATAAATTCCTTAAAGTTCAGTGGTCGAATCATTCTGAAGATGAGGCCACTTGGGAACGCGAGGATCGTCTTCGCGAAGAATACCCCGCTTTCTTTCAGTCTTCCTCTTAATTCTCGGGACTAGAATTCTTGTTAGATGAGGAGAATTGTAACACCCCATGTAATTAACCACAGTGATCACCCTTAGTTAATGCCATGTCAGCAAGTTAAACAGTGCCTAGTCATCATTTGCATCATATTGCATTTCAAACTCCTAATTAAAACTTCAAATTAATTTAAAGTGAAAATAAAAGTTGTTCCAAATTAGAAACAAAAATGTTCATTAAATAGCAAATAATTCAGAGGTAATTATGAAATTATAATCAACATTTATGGGATTAGATAAGTGCCCCTAACAACCTCAAACACTGGCAAACAACAACATTTAATAACCTTTTATTAAATCTAAGTTAAATATGAAATTATATTTTACCCAAACTAGTTTTTGGTGATAGGTACTAATGCACTGCAATTTATGAGCTAGGTCACTTATTTTGTAAAAGTAGTTTAGTGACTAAACAATTTGCAAAATAGAAAAGAAAATAGAAAACAAAACAGAAAATAGAAAAAAAAGAAAAGTGGCAAACACCCACTGTACCTGGGCCTAAGTGGCTACAGCACCGGCCTAGCCCACCCCGCACCTCCTCCTACCTCGCACTGCTCCTCCCCGCGTGCTGTCGCCGCGCGCACGCACCGCACCCTGGCCCCCTCTCCCCTCTGGTCGACTGCGCGACGCCCGCGCTATTTCGTGGTGGATAAGGGCAAGGCCCTGCGCCCCCCCTGGCGTCTCCCTCGCCATTCTCCCCCGCTCTCCCCTCTCTGTTCTTCCACACCCGAACGCCGCCGTCGCCGTCGCTCACCATTACCGCGGCCACCGGCCACCGTTCGCCAAGCCGGCGAGTCCCCGAGCCTTCCCTGCCTCGTCTACGTCGACCACGCGCTTCGGTTCGAGCCGGAGAACCCCACGGTGACCGCAGCGAGCTCATCCCCACCCTTCGGTCGCCGCTGATCCCCGCCTCGATCCTCTGCTCTGCTGCTACTAAGCCGATCAACGAGCACTCCGTATGCTCCTCGGTGAGCTCCCGCACTGCTCCTCCTCCTCCCGTAGTCGATCTCCCCTCCTAGCTTGCTCGCCCGCGACCTCAAGCTCCGGCCGCCGCCATAGCCCCTGAGCTCTGTGCTCCCGCGCCGCTCAGCTCGTTCTAGGCGCGCCACCGAGCTCCTGGCAACCCGCTGAGGCCGTCCTTGCATTTAGTTCGACAAAACCGAGCCTGTATGCTCGGCCCCGACATGCCCAAGCTACTGTCGCCGCTGTACCTCGCCGCCGGTGCCGTTTAAGGCCTCCCCGGCTCATGCTAGAGCCACAGATAGATGCGGCTCGTCACGCTGAGCATTTTGGTGGCCGTGGTCGGTGTTTTGGTTGCGTTTGCGGTGAATCCGAGCAGCGCCACCCTCTCTGCCGCTCGCTGGAGCTCCTCCGATGCCGGCGCTGACCTGGCGTGGCCTGGGTCCCACCCAGTGTCACTGCCAGCGGGCCCCGCCGCACGTTTGACCGCTTTGACTCGGGTCAACGCTGGCGCACTGTTCCCCCCTGCCACTGACGTGTGGGCCCTCCTTAGTTATCTGACTAATTAAACCGATTTAATTAAAACCTAATCTGATTAGTTAATTAGTGACACTGACATAGGGCCCCACCTAGCCAAACTACTTTGTTAATTAGTTAGTTAACGCACTGTCTATGATAGGTGGGTCCCACCGGTCAGGTTTGACTCTGGTCAACCGCACTGTTGACTGCTGATGTCACACATACATCATGCTGATGTCATCCTATACTGTTTTGGATAATGTTGATTTAAAATAATTAAATAAAATCCAAAAAATGATTAAAACTTTAGAAATTCATATAAAATAAACCGTAGCTCCGATCGAAAAACTTTATACTTGAAAGTTGCCCAGAACGATGAGACAAATCTGAATACGCCCTTCGTGTTGCTGTTAGATGCCCCCAACTATCTGAACATGGAACTTTTAGACTGAATAGTGCTTAACTTTAATAAAATAAATCCAAAAAAATTCCTAAATTAACTAAATCATCTAGTTAGGCAGTAGAACACCTCTGCATATCATTTAGGCATGTCATGCATATTGTTTGCATTTTTGCCGTGAATTTATTGTTTCTTCCCCTTCCTTCTCTCTCGATAGACGCTGAGACTGATGCCGACGCAGCAGAGTACGACTACGCTCCGGACGAGCAGCCTTCTGACGACCAGCCCCTATCAGCAGAGCTTCCAGGCAAGCCCCCCCTTAATCACTCCGATATCGCCCATTCCATTCTCTCATGCTTGCATTAGATTTTGCTACTGTAAATGATTGCTCCTATTCTGATGCATAGCCTGCTTTTGTAACCTGCTTATTGCTACCTTACCTGCCTGTTCAAACTGCTTAGTATAGGTTGGTTAGTGATCCATCAATGACCCCCACCTTGTCCTTGTTGCCTCTGCTTCATCATCGACAACTCGATCAACGTGATCGACGACCAGAGACCGACACCTCACTTCACCCTCCTTTGTTGTACGACTCTGCATAGTTACTATCGAGTGCCGTGGGTGATACCTCGTAACGCATTCCTGATGATAACTCTGCAGTAAAGCTGTTCGGTCGTGGTCATCGAGGGTGATTCCTCCTTAATCACTCCCGATACGACTCTGTCGTGCAACCCCTCAAGTGTGAGCCTCAAGGGTGATTCCTCCTACGTTCACCTTGATGATTTCATCGAGTGGAATCCACCGAGGGTGATTCCTCGTGGTTTTCCTCCTTGATGTTATGACCACACGGTTACTTTGACCTTTGTCGCATGCGGGTCGACCCTGAGGGGTACCCGCAGCGAAACTATGCAGTCGGGTTTGCCAGGAGGGCACCCGAGAGAGATATTGTGGCGGAGCATCAGAAACTCTAATCGTCTCCGTGAGTTATTAAATACGCCTAACGGATTTGTGTAATTGATCTGAGTTGGCCAATGGCCTATACGCACTACCACCACGTGGGATAATTGTTTATGGGGCCCTCAACGTCGTACGTTTCTCCCGAAAGCTCATCAGATGTGACAGTTCACCATGCGGGCTGATTGTTGGGGTTGGGCTGGATACTTCACTGACGAGTTCAGTGTCGCGCCTGCTCCTCGGCCAGCTCGCAACGCGCAGGAGCGCCCGGGGCGATGGCCCAAGACCCCTGGGTGCATAGGTTAGTCCGGCGTGTTGACCTCTCTGCTGAGCCTAGGTAGGGCGCTGCTTCGTGTCGATCTCCCGAGGCCGGGCATTACCCAGCAAGTGTGTACGGCCAGAGGTGATCGAGTGTGTTGGGTAACAGTAGTGCACCCCTGCAGGGAAGTGATCTATTCAAATAGTCATGTCCACGGTAACAGGACGCTCAATTTGGTATCCCGATCTATTACTTGAACTGGATACTTGTTCAATTCATTTAAGCTTCGGGATTGCTTCCTCGCAGGGAGTCGAGGAAGGATCTCTAGGCTTTTGCCTCAACATGCTTGCGTAATAAAAATGCTTTTCTGTACTCTTCTAATTGCTGCAAGATTGTGGCTTCGTGAAGATGCTAGTCTTCGATAGGACTAGGTCTTCTCTCTATTCTGTCATTTCTGCAGCCCAGTCCACATATACATCCTTTCTTTGATAATGTTGCATATGTAGTGTAGATCCTTGCTTGCTGAGTACTTTGGATGAGTACTCATGTTTGCTTTGCTACCTCTTTTTCCCCCATACCCCTTTTTGATGTTACATCAGCAGATGGAGCTCAGGATCCAGATGACACCACAGGAGCTTACTACCAGGAGGGCCTAGATGGCACGTACTACTGGATCGAGCCAGCCGACCAGGAGTAGGATCGGAGGCCCTAGGCAAGAGGCCTTCGCCTTTCGATCTAGAGTCGTTGTTTGTGCTAGCCTTCTTAAGGCAAACCTTGACTAACTATGTATGTACCCAGATATTATTTGTATGACTGACTTATGTATTCGGATCCTCGTGATCCCTGGTCTGTAATATTCGTGGATCTCCGTTTATTTGTGTTAGAGTTGTGTTGTGATATCTTCCCGTGAGTCCCTGTGCTTGATCGTGCATGTTTGCGTGTATGATTAGTGCACGATTGAGTCGGGGGCGTCACAAGTAGAGCCCTCGATGTACCAGTTCAGGCAGTCCCTTCTAAACCATGTACATGTACGTACAGCCACATGCCAAAAAATATGGCCACGTACGTACATACAGGCGGGGTCTCGAACGCCTAATCGCGCATACGTACGACCAGGGCTCGTGTACATGGAGAGGTAACGGATGGCAGCAATGGTGTCCTGTTCATCGGGTAGCCAACCGGCTGGGTCGGAACGGAGAAACAGCGCCCTGTTTATCGAGAGGCAACAGACTGGGTCGGAATGCGTCCTGTTCAACGGGAGCCAACAGGCTTGGACAGAACAGCTGAAACGGGGTCTGGTGTACCGCAGTACGGAGGAAACAGCCTTCTGTTCGACCGGCTACGGACGAAACGGCATCCTGTTCATCGAGAGGGGTGTGGCATACCGCAAAATGGAGGAAACGGACTTGTGTTGGAGCGCTATGGTCGAAACGGGGGTCTTGTTCATCAGGAGGGGCGTGGCGTACCACAAAACGGGACACCACGGGCTACTGTTCACCCACCGTCGACTTCCTTCAGCCTCCACCTGCATTGTTCATCCACCGCGTCTTCCTCCTGCCTCCACCAGCTACTGTTCATCCAGCCCTCCACCGGCTACTGTTCAACCATCCCTCCATGGGGTCCCTCCACCGGCTACTATTCATCCACCCCACCTCCTTGATCAGGGTCCTGTTCATCCAGCGGCAACGACCTATATACTACCACGTGATCCTGTTCATCCAACCCCCACCGGCAACTGTTCATCCAACCCCAACCACGTACGTCTCAACTCGTTCAACCAACCCCCACGTTCACTGTTCATCAAAAGGCAGCAGGTTATATCGGCTTCAGTAAGCAGCAGCAGCGATCGATCGCTCGGGTTCAGTTAGCAGCAGTAGCAAAGGAATCGCTCGGGTTCAGTTAACAGCTAAGGGATCGATCGCTCAGGTTCTGTAACGTAGCTAGTGCAATCGCTCGGGTTCAGTAAGCGAATGCCTCACCCGGGTTCAGTTAGAGCCCAACGCCTCGCACACACGCGCGTACGTGTACAAGAGAAATGCGCAATCCCTCCGTGCATCACTCGGCTCCGACCACCCACCGTAATCGGGAACTCCTCGATATTTTCCTTGACCTCGCTTCTACGACAATTTTTTCCGTCATGGACGGCCCGAAGAATGTCATGCAGGTGCATCCCCGGCCCGCCCAGGACGAAAAGCCCATTTTCTGTCATGATTTTTTGTCATAGAAGTAGGAGCCCACCACATCTATGATGATACTAGGTTTTGTCACAATTATCGTCATAGAAGTGTCATAAGCATGACAGATTTTTTTTTTCGTTCGGGCCTAAATGTCACGGATGTGTCTTTTTTTTGTAGTGTCATAAGCATTGGGTTTATTCTACATTAATGTAAGCATTAATATAGATCTGATAATTTGGGGCGAACAGTGGATAAGCAAGCTATAATGCACAATGATGTCACATAATCCACCAGGTATGAATGTAAGTACAACAATACAGGACAACAGGTACTAACAAGAGCAAAGCAGCGAACAACATAGTTGCGATATCCTAGGTTTTGTGGCGTTGGTTCTATCGCTAATATAAGTGGGGTGCTATCTAATTTCTCCGGTCCCACCACCTTTTTCAAGGACTTTGCTTGTACTATTTCAGGTTGTGTAATCACCCTCTTCCTTTTGGATGTCTGATACTCAAGAACAACATTTGAATGGAAAAACATGGTATGACGACAAATGGAATAGGTATTGATAATGGATGGGCATGGCATCTTCACATATATGATGAGTAAACTAAGAAGCTGGCGGGCAACAAAGTAGAAGAAATGCAAGACACCTTATGCAAGATACGTGTAACCAATAAAACCTTGCCAAATTAGAACATGAACCTTATTGGTTGAACAGGATAGGCCATCTGCCTTTGACTCCTTGAGCTCAGAATAGTCATTAGGATCATATTCTGAATAAAATTTGTAGGTTGGCAGCATGTGGGTTTCAGTGCATCCAGAATGGACCTCAATCCCTTAATGCCAAGTTTGTTACCCATTGAACTGTTTCGCAATATTTTTCTGATGTGTGCATTCTCATATTCATTGTGATTACATACAATATCTGAGAAGCATGAAAACATAAATAGTAGTGAGATTATCTTTGTAATGCAGAGTATATATTAATATAATAGGGGCTCCTTGTAAACCCTTGTGTGCTATCTCTGGATTCTGATGAGAGAGCCCATGTGTGCTGTAATATGATGCGTACATTAATATAATCTGGCACAACTACACACAAAAATAGGCTCCATGTTGGGAGCTCTAGAAGTAAGGTTAGTTGGCAGATGATAGGTTCATAATATACTATATAGAAAGTTTATTGGCACAGAGAAATAGTATTCCAACATGTCTATTTGTGGAGCACATGCATTTCAAAACTCACGTAGTAAGATTAGCTGACCAATTAAATTTAAGCTTTGGAAATATGAGTGGCATGTAGTTTAGGTTGAAGGATGGAGTGTTGCTAGTACGACACAAAGCCACTATGCAGGTCAAAGTGTTGATAAAAGGGGGACACCATAAGCATCATAAATAAATCGGGGAAGTGGAATTGGCTGGAAAAATGGGGTTGTATTGCCGCCACTAATCGAAAGCCTATCGATCACCTACAGGCCGGCTCTATTCACCTGAATGCGCACTACTGTTACCATTAGTCTAGTCTCTCAAAGGCCACACAGCTCCTAGCATTTCCTGGATATTATGGCAGACCAACTCGAATTGCTGAAAGCAATTAGCAGAAGCGGCCAAATAGACCTGTCAACTACAGATGTCCCTACTTGCCTTCCTGACAAGGAACATACTATACTTATTAAATAAGAACAGGAGAGGAACATGTTAAAGAATAGAAGAGGAAGCATATTTTCGAGATTCCATTACTTTCTATACAATGTTGGTTGCCCACCCATGATGAATCAGAGCACCCAAAGAAAATTCCATGTTGTCTCTCTCTATGTGGCCACAGCCATTTGGAAACTCAAGTGGGAGCATTAGCTGACCAATTAAATGTGTGTCTGTTAACAAATATCAGTATCATATCACATTTGTATTGGAACAACTAAGCTTTGGAATTATGATTGGTGTGTTGTTTAGCTTAAAGGGTGGACTGCTGCTAGTACGACACAAAGCACCTACACAGATCATAGTGTAGATATAATGGGAAAACCCTAAGCATCACGAGTAAAATCAGGAAAGTGGAACTTGCAGGAAAATATGGGCTAGTATTGCCGGTATGGCTAAAAAGGCTTTGGATACCAGCTCTCTTCAACTGAAGGCGCAATACTGTGACTATCAGTCTAACTCTCAAAGGCGACACAGCTCCCAACATTTCCTGGATATTATGGCAGACCAACACGAAGAGTTGAAAGTGTCCATGACAAGCGACCGAATAGACCTGTACACTGCAAATGTCCCTGCTCCTCTTCACTACAAAAAACATAATGTACTATTGTTATACTCCCTCCGTTCCTAAATATAAGTCTTTGTAGAGATTCCACTATGGATCACATACATATGTATATAGATACATTTTAGAGTATAGATTCACTCATTTTGCTCCGTATGGAGTCCATGGAGGAATCTCTACGAAGCCTTATATTTCAGAACAGAGAGAGTGCTTATTAAAGAAGAACAGAAAAGGGGCATGCTAAAGAAGAACATACAGATTTTGGATAATAAAATGTTCGTTGCCCACACATGATGAACCAGAGCGCATAAAGAATGCAACTCCGTGATGAGGACATCAATACCATTGTTACACCCACAACCCCTGTTGCTAAAAATACTGGACCAATTACTAGAGCTCGCGCACGCCAATTAAATTATCAGGTACTTTCGTTTCTTGGTAATGATTCTAATGTTCATGAGAATATGATGCTGCCTAAATTGGATACATTTGTTTTGCTTACAAATGAAGGGCCTAGCTTGGACAAGAAAGAGGAACCTTGGAGCAAGTTCAAGCATGGAGATGATGGCATGCACAAGGGGAACAAGAACGGAGTTACAAGTGATGATTTCAGGACTTTGAAGCCACCATAATGAGTGCAGGAAGCCTTGGACGAAATATACAAGATGCCACTTCATAAATTTTGTCCAGAGGCTATTATAGGTGCTGCGTCATCTTATTATTGGGCCAGGCCCATGTAATTTTGAAATACTTGAGTATAGGCTGTTTTTAGAGTCCGTATGTGTGGGGAAACAAGAGATAGGGTTGGTTTCGGACCCCTCCTTCAAGGGCCACAAAATTCCCCCCTCTTCCTCCATATATACAGCCCTTAGGGCACCGTTTAGACTTTGGGTTTTGTTTAGATTAAAAGTTCACCATAGCTGCAACTTCGCGTACTTCGTTTGTGTTCAACGACCAGACCAAGACGTCACAGAACCCCACCTTGATCAATAAAGCTTTCATCTTATATTCGCAATATCCAGATTGCAAATCTTAGTTTCTTGCTTGTTCTTCGTTTGCTTGCAGGAGATAGACCCTCGTGGTCAGGTTGATTGTGCTCCGGCATGGTTAATAACCTCTCGGAGTTGGTTTAGCGATTGCTAAGGCGCGACGTCCTCGCACGTTCGTAGTCGGATCGTCAAAGTCTACTCCACCAAAAACGATAGCTATCATCTCATCGAAAGATCGGGACACCCTAGCCTCTATCAAGTGGTATCAGATTTTCAGGTTGCTCGGTGAGATTTTACAGTTTTTCGTAGTTTAGATCGAGTCTGTTCTTCATACCTACAGTCCACGAAAAAGCCAAAAAAAAAATTAGGGTTAGTTCATCATATCCGAACCAATCTGAGCCTTTGCAAAATCTTTTTAGGGTTTTTGCTTTGTTGAATTTGCGGTTGCATCGTCGTGTCTAGTTGCTGGTCTTAGCGTATAGTCCTTTAGAGTTTCGAGTTCTGGTCATAAGTTGTCACGCCGCCGCCGCACCATCATCATCGCCCCTGCCATCTACCACCACCGTTTATCCGCCACCACTCTGAATCCATATACCATCACCGATCTGTATCCATATACCACCACCGATCCGTATCCATATACCACCACCGATCCGTATCCATATACCACCACCGCTGCCATATATCCACCACCATATATCCACCACCAATCCGAGTTCTTTTCATATTAGGTTTGTTTTCGAGATCCATCTAGTTTCCGATTCGTGTTTCCTTGCCTGAGTAGGTTTCGGAAAAAAAAAGAGTCTGGAGACCCCCGGGCAGTTTTTAGGCCAAAATTTTGGCAGTCAAAAATATTTTTTCCCTATCCTATTTTTAGGTCCCAGGGAGTGTTTTGAGGCACTTGCCATCATAGTGATTTTTTGTCGCACTTTTTCGTCGTCGCTGCCCTGATTTCCGAAAAAAAAAATTGTCAAAAAAAATTTCGTGCCAATCCTGTTAGTTTGACTTGGGAAGAGTTTTGAGATACTCGCCATTATAGTGATTTGTTGCAAAAAAAAAGAGGAACGCAAAAAAAAAACAGCGCAAAAAAAAAACGAAATTTTTTCTAAAGTGTGCTCTTCCCTTGTTTACGTGCCGCGCCGTGATTTTGTTAGTGTTCTAGGCTCGCGTCTCTAGTACGGTCTAGCCTAGGACCAGCACAGTACCGTCGTTGAGCGTTATTCAACTTTGCATCTCTGAATTTGATTATTGCTGACATTTTTGCTACCATATCATAAGCCTTCCCAGCACCACATACATCTACGTCGTGGGTTTGACACCACCTGGCAATCGCTCTATCCAATCTTTAAGAGTTTTGACTACAACGGTTGCCGATCACCACCTGCTGCTGGGTAAGAACTGGTAAGCATTTGAGATTCGCTTGACGGTTTTGTGATACACCACCACCACCACTTCCTAGTAGTCTGTAGGAGCATATTCTTGTGTGTTTCTATTGCTGCTAACCATGGCAGGATCACAAGCCGATGAGACTGATTGGGAGAACATGACGAACAAACAGCTACATGATAAATTTCAGCAAATGATGAGTGGACAGGTGCAAGATGTGCTAAACAGATTTGAAGAGGCCATGGAGAAGATAGATGGAATTGAGAAGACGTTCGAAACAAAGCTCGATAACAAGTTTAATGAATTGCTCGCGCGTCTTCCACAACCACCGCCGGCTGCACCTGTCGCACCTCTACAACAACAACAACGTCGCCTTCCAAATCAAGTGGGACGAGCACAACGCGTTCCCCTTGAGCCTGGTCAAACTTCTGGTGCCGCTGCACCTACTGTTGATGCTTCTATGGCTCCTATTGCCGCTAAGGAGGACGATTATGCGGGCGATTACGAGGATGAGGTTGATCAAAATCAGAACTACGTACCAGCACCAGGTCGTCCACATGCCAATAATCGCAATGGTAGGGCTGCATTACCAGCTCAGGTACGAGATCATGACCATCTTCCTAAACTAAAATTGAATATTCCACCATTTGAGGGTAGATATGTTCCTGATATATATCTTACTTGGGAGTTAGAAACTGAACAACGTTTTACATGTTTACAATATCCCGAGGAGAGACGTGTTGCTGCTGCTGTTTGTGCTTTTACTAGTTTTGCATGTGTATGGTGGTCTGAACATTGTAGATTATATCCTATTCCAGCTACGTGGGCTGCTTTGAAAACTGCTATGCGTACTAGTTGGGTTCCACCATATTATCAACGTGAATTACTTCAAAAATTGCAGCGCTTAAGACAAGGAAAAAATTCTGTAGAAGAATATTATCAGGAATTACAAACTGGCATGATTAGATGTTGTATTGTTGAGGAGAATGAAGCTATGCTTGCACGTTTCATGGGTGGATTAAATAGAGAGATTCAGACCATTCTAGAGTATAAGGAGTATAATAATATCACTCGTTTATTCCATCTTGCTTGTAAAGCTGAACGTGAAGTGCAGGATCGACAGGCATTGGCGCGAACTAATTTTTCTGCAGGTCGATCTTCATCATGGACACCGCGTGCCTCCTCTACTCCCACATGTCCTACTACGGCACCACTGACTTCAGCCGCCAATTCCAACCGAGATACAAGAAAATAGGCACCACCACCACCATCTGCCAAGAGTACACCTTCTGGGCCTGCCCAGAGCTCTTCTTCATCTATGGCATCAACAGGGCACACACATGATATTATTTGTCGTCATTGTAAGGGAAGAGGTCATTATGCGAGAGAATGCCAATCTCCGCGTGTTATGATTGCTACTGAGGATGGTGGGTATGAGTCCGCTAGTGACTATGATGAGGAGACTTTGGCTCTTATTACAAGTGAAGAACACGGTGGAGATGATTCTGATCATGAGACGCAATACATGGCTCCTGAAGACGCTGACAGGTATGAATGTTTAGTTGCTCAACGTGTTTTGAGTGTGCAGGTCACACAAGCTGAGCAAAATCAGAGGCATAATTTGTTCCATACAAAGGGAGTTGTGAAGGAACATTCTGTTCGCGTCATCATAGATGGAGGGAGCTGCAATAACTTGGCTAGCATGGAGATGGTGGAGAAGCTATCTCTCACCACAAGACCACATCCACATCCTTACTATATCCAATGGTTCAACAATAGCGGCAAGGTTAAGGTAACACGTACTGTTCGTGTGCATTTTAGTATCTCTACATATGTTGATTATGTTGATTGTGATGTGGTACCCATGCAAGCATGTTCTTTATTACTTGGTAGACCATGGCAATTTGATAAAAATTCTGTACACCATGGTAGAAACAATCAGTATACTCTTGTTCATAAGGATAAACACATTACTTTGCTTCCTATGACTCCTGATTCTATTTTGAAAGATGATATTAATAGAGCTAGTAAAGCAAAACAGGAGAAAAATAAGAGTGAAAATCAGATTGTGGCAAAAGAATTTGAGCAACAAATGAAGCCTAATAATAAACCATCTAGTGTTGCTTCTGAAATTAAATTGAAAAGTGCATGTTTACTTGCCACCAAATCTGATATTGATGAGCTAGATTTCAGCAAATCTGTTTGCTATGCTTTTGTGTGCAAAGAGGCGTTATTTTCATTCGAGGACGTGCCTTCCTCTTTGCCTCCTGCGGTCACTAACATTTTGCAGGAGTTCGCTGACGTCTTTCCACAAGACGTGCCACCGGGATTACCACCTATTCGCGGGATTGAGCATCAGATTGACTTAATTCCCGGTGCTTCGTTGCCAAACCGTGCGCCATACCGTACCCATCCAGAGGAGACGAAGGAGATTATGCGTCAAGTACAGGAGCTGCTCGACAAAGGTTATATACGCGAATCTCTTAGTCCTTGTGCTGTTCCTATTATACTAGTGCCAAAAAAGGATGGTACGTCGCGTATGTGTGTTGATTGTAGAGGCATTAATAATATTACTATTCGTTATCGTCATCCTATTCCTAGGCTAGATGATAGGCTTGATGAATTGAGTGGCTCTACAATATTCTCCAAAGTTGATTTGCCTAGTGGATACCATCAAATTCGTATGAAATTGGGAGATGAATGGAAAACAGCATTTAAAACTAAGTTCGGTTTATATGAGTGGTTAGTCATGCCTTTTGGGTTAACTAATGCACCTAGTACTTTCATGAGATTAATGAACGAAGTTTTACGTACTTTCATTGGACGATTTGTGGTAGTTTACTTTGATGATATATTGATTTATAGCAGATCTTTGGAGGAACATTTGGAACATTTACGTGCTGTTTTTATTGCTCTACGTGATGCACGTTTGTTTGGTAACCTTGGGAAGTGCACCTTTTGCACCGACCGAGTATCTTTTCTTGGCTATGTTGTTACTCCACAGGGAATTGAAGTTGATAAAGCCAAGATTGAAGCTATTGAGAGTTGGCCGCAGCCCAAAACGGTCACACAAGTGAGGAGTTTCCTTGGCCTCGCTGGTTTCTATAGGCGTTTTGTGAGAGATTTCAGTACCATTGCTGCACCTCTCAACGAGCTTACAAAGAAGGATGTGCCTTTTGTTTGGGGTACCGCACAGGAAGAAGCCTTCACGGTGTTGAAAGATAAGTTAACACATGCTCCTTTACTCCAACTTCCTGATTTTAATAAGACTTTTGAGCTTGAATGTGATGCTAGTGGAATTGGATTACGAGGTGTGTTATTACAAGATGGCAAACCTGTTGCATACTTTTCTGAAAAATTGAGTGGGCCTAGTCTGAATTACTCTACTTATGATAAGGAATTATATGCTCTTGTTCGGACTTTGGAAACATGGCAACATTATTTATGGCCCAAAGAATTTGTTATTCATTCTGATCATGAATCTTTGAAACATATTAAAAGTCAAGCCAAACTGAACCGTAGACATGCTAAATGGGTTGAATTCATTGAGACTTTCCCTTATGTCATTAAACACAAGAAGGGTAAAGAAAATGTTATTGCTGATGCATTGTCTCGTCGTTATACTATGCTTTCACAACTTGACTTTAAAATATTTGGTTTGGAGACCATCAAAGATCAATATGTGCATGATGCTGAATTTAAAGATGTATTGCAGAATTGTAAAGAAGGGAGAACATGGAACAAGTTTGTCGTTAACTATTTTTCTTCTGCGGGTAGCACGAAAATTGGGGAATCCGACTTGTTCACGACTCGTAGTATCGCCTGATCTGGAACTCCAAAATAAAGGAATAAATAGTGGACTCGGACTAGGACTGGTGGCAGAGATGAATCTGGTGGAACTCGGACTGGTGGTGGTATATGGACTCGGATCGGTGGTGGTATATGGACTCGGATCGGTGGTGGTATATGGACTCAGAGAAATAGCAGATAAGCTGTGGTGGTATACGATAGGGGCGATGATGATGGTGCGGCGGCGGCGTGACAACTTGTGAACAGAACTCGAAACTCTAAAGAACTAGACGCTAAGACCAGCAACTTGACACGACGATGCAACCGCAAATTCAACAAAGCAAAGTGAGGAGTTTCCTTGGCCTCGCTGGTTTCTATAGGCGTTTTGTGAGAGATTTCAGTACCATTGCTGCACCTCTCAACGAGCTTACAAAGAAGGATGTGCCTTTTGTTTGGGGTACCGCACAGGAAGAAGCCTTCACGGTGTTGAAAGATAAGTTAACACATGCTCCTTTACTCCAACTTCCTGATTTTAATAAGACTTTTGAGCTTGAATGTGATGCTAGTGGAATTGGATTAGGAGGTGTGTTATTACAAGATGGCAAACCTGTTGCATACTTTTCTGAAAAATTGAGTGGGCCTAGTCTGAATTACTCTACTTATGATAAGGAATTATATGCTCTTGTTCGGACTTTGGAAACATGGCAACATTATTTATGGCCCAAAGAATTTGTTATACATTCTGATCATGAATCTTTGAAACACATTAAAAGTCAAGCAAAACTGAACCGTAGACATGCTAAATGGGTTGAATTCATTGAGACTTTCCCTTATGTCATTAAACACAAGAAGGGTAAAGAAAATGTTATTGCTGATGCATTGTCTCGTCGTTATACTGTGCTTTCACAACTTGACTTTAAAATATTTGGTTTGAAGACCATCAAAGATCAATATGCGCATGATCCTGAATTTAAAGATGCATTGCAGAATTGTAAAGAAGGGAGAACATGGAATAAGTTTGTCGTTAACGATGGATTTGTGTTTCGTGCTAACAAGCTATGCATTCCAGCTAGCTCCGTTCGTCTTTTGTTGTTGCAGGAGGCGCATGGAGGAGGATTAATGGGACACTTTGGCGTAAAGAAGACGGAGGATGTACTTGCTACACATTTCTTTTAGCCAAAGATGAGACGGGATATTGAGCGCTTTGTTGCTCACTGCACTACATGTCAAAAAGCTAAGTCACGACTCAATCCTCATGGTTTATATATGCCTTTGCCTGTACCTAGTGTTCCATGGAAGGATATATCTATGGACTTTGTTTTGGGTTTACCTCGAACAAAAAAGGGGAGGGATAGCATATTTGTTGTCGTGGATAGGTTCTCGAAAATGGCACACTTTATACCATGTCATAAAAGCGATGATGCTGCTAATGTTGCTGATTTGTTCTTTCGTGAAATTATTCGCTTGCATGGTGTGCCAAATACTATTGTTTCAGATCGTGATACCAAATTTCTTAGCCACTTTTGGAGATGTTTATGGACTAAGTTGGGGACTAAACTGCTTTTTAGTACTACTTGTCACCCCCAAACTGATGGACAGACTGAAGTAGTCAATAGAACTTTGTCTACTATGCTTAGGGTCTTTTTGAAGAAAAACAAGAAAATGTGGGAAGAATGCTTGTCTCATATTGAATTTGCTTATAATCGTTCGTTGCATTCTACTACTAAGATGTGCCCTTTTGAAATTGTATATGGTTTCCTACCTCATGCACCTATTGATTTGTTGCCTCTTCCATCTTCGGAGAAGGTTAATTTTGATGCTAAACAACATGCTGAATTGATCTTAAAAATGCATGAGTTAACTAAGGAGAACATTGAGCGTATGAATGCTAAATATAAACTTGCTGGAGATAAGGGTAGAAAACATGTTGTGTTTGCACCTGGAGATCTTGTTTGGTTACATTTGCGTAAGGATAGATTTCCTGATTTGCGCAAATCGAAGCTAATGCCACGTGTTGATGGTCCTTTTAAGGTGTTAGAGAAAATAAATGATAATGCATATAAACTTGAGCTGCCTGCAGATTTTGGGGTTAGTCCCACTTTTAACATTGCAGATTTGAAGCCTTATTTGGGTGAGGAAGATGAGCTTCCGTCGAGGACGACTTCATTTCAAGAAGGGGAGGATGATGAGGACATCAATACCATTGTTACACCCACAACCCCTGTTGCTATAAATACTGGACCAATTACTAGAGCTCGCGCACGCCAATTAAATTATCAGGTACTTTCGTTTCTTGGTAATGATTCTAATGTTCATGAGAATATGATGCTGCCTAAATTGGATACATTTGTTTCGCTTACAAATGAAGGGCCTAGCTTGGACAAGAAAGAGGAACCTTGGAGCAAGTTCAAGCATGGAGATGATGGCATGCGCAAGGGGAACAAGAACGGAGTTACAAGTGATGATTTCAGCACTTTGAAGCCACCATAATGAGTGCAGGAAGCCTTGGACGAAATATACAAGATGCCACTTCATAAATTTCGTCCAGAGGCTATTATAGGTGTTGCGTCATCTTATTATTGGGCCAGGCCCATGTAATTTCGAAATACTTGAGTATAGGCTGTTTTTAGAGTCCGTATGTGTGGGGAAACAAGAGATAGGGTTGGTTTCGGACCCCTCCTTCAAGGGCCACGAAATTCCCCCCTCTTCCTCCATATATACATCCCTTAGGGCACCGTTTAGACTTTGGGTTTTGTTTAGATTAAAAGTTCGCCATAGCTGCAACTTCGCATACTTCGTTTGTGTTCAACGACCAGACCAAGACGTCACAGAACCCCACCTTGATCAATAAAGCTTTCATCTTATATTCGCAATATCCAGATTGCAAATCTTAGTTTCTTGCTTGTTCTTCGTTTGCTTGCAGGAGATAGACCCTCGTGGTCAGGTTGATTGTGCTCCGGCGTGGTCAATAACCTCTCGGAGTTGGTTTAGCGATTGCTAAGGCGCGACATCCTCGCACGTTCGTAGTCGGATCGTCAAAGTCTACTCCACCAAAAACGCTAGCTATCATCTCATCGAAAGATCGGGACACCCTAGCCTCTATCACTCCGTGTTGTCTCTATACGTGGCGCACGTGCTTTTCGAAAGTAAAGTAGGAACATTATCTGACCAATTAAACGTTCTCTGTTTTAGTAATATCAACATCATATCAGATTTGTATTTGAGCAACTAAGTTTGGAATTATGAGTGGCATGTTGTTTAACTTGATGGGTTGAGGAGCATTGCTAGCACATCTCGAAGCACCTATGATGATGGTACTGAATATTAAGGGAATGTCTACATGCAAGTCGCCTGACTTTTGTCATTTGGGTTAGTCGACCATTTCTGGCGGTTGGATGAAGACCCTACGTCTCCTAACCCTCCTTCTCCCTCACCTCTTATTCTTCCCCTACAGACCACCACACGGGCCGTCGGCCAAACCACCGGACCCCGCCCCCCGCCCTCCCCTGAACCGCCCACCACTACTAGTCGTCCGCCGCCCCCGGCCATCCCTCTAGCCCCCCTTCCCCCACCGCGTCGAGTTTTTCCTCCAGCGAGGCCCCACCACAGCCCGACGACCTCCCCCCACAACCACCATTCCCACCCGAAACCCTAAGATAGATAATGGGGCAGCCCTCCTGTCCGTGTCAAAACAGCCAGATCTCGGGTAGGGGGTCCCGAGCTATGGAACTTGGATTGATGGGTAACAGGGAACGTAGAGACAGCGTTTACCCAGGTTCGGGCCCTCTCAAGGAGGTAAAACCCTATGTCCTGCTTGGTTGTATTGATGTGTTTGTATGACAATTACATAGTTGATCTACCATGAGATCCGATGAACTAAACCCTAGTTGGGAATGGCGATAACGGTTCTCCTCTTTGATACGTCTCCAATGTATCTATAATTTTTTATTGTTCCATGCTATTATATTATCTGTTTTGGATGTTTTATATGCATTAATATGCTATTTTATATTATTTTTAGGACTAACCTGTTAACCTAGAGCCCAGTGTCAGTTTCTGTTTTTTTCCTTGTTTCTGAGCTTCGCAGAAAAGGAATACCAAACGGAGTCCAAACGGAATAAAACTTCACGACAATTTTTCTTGGACAAGAAGACACCCAGGGGACTTGGAGTCCAAGTCAGAATAGCCGCGAGAGGCGACAAGGTTGGAGGGAGCGCCCTGGGGGGGCGCTCCCTGCCTTGTGGGCACCTCGGGACTCCTCTGACCTAGCCCTTCCTCCTATATATTCACATATATTCCAGAACCACCAGAGAAAGCCACGAAGTGAAACTTTTCCACCGCCGCAACCTTCTGTTCCCGTGAGATCCCATCTTGGGGCCTTTTCCGGCATCCTGCCAGAGGGGGAATCGATCACGGAGGGCTTCTACATCAACTCCATTGACCTTCCATTGATGCGTGAGTAGTTTATCTCAGACCTACGGGTCCATAGCTACTAGCTAGATGGCTTCTTCTCTCTTTTTGATTCTCAATACAACGTTCTCCTTGATGTTCTTGGAGATATATCCGATGTAATCTTCTTTTATGGTGTGTTTGTCGAGATTCGATGAATTGTGGATTTATGATCAGCTTATCTATGAATATTATTTGAATCTTCTCTGAATTGTTTTATGCATGATTTAATATCTTTGTATTTCTCTTCGAATTATCGGTTTGGTTTGGCCAACTAGATTGGTTTTTCTTGCAATGGGAGAGGTGCTTAGCTTTGGGTTCAATCTTGCGGTGTCCTCACCCAGTGACAGTAGGGGTAGATAGGCACGTATTGTATTGTTGCCATCGAGGATAAAAAGATGGGGTTTTCATCATATTGCTTGAGTTAATTCCTCTACATCATGTCATCTTACTTAAGGCGTTACTCCGTTCTTTATGAACTTAATACTCTAGATGCATGCTAGATAGCGGTCGATGTGTGGAGCAATAGTAGTAGATGCAGGCAGGAGTTGGTCTACTTGACACGGACGTGATGCCTATATGCATAATCATTGCCTTGGATATCGTCATAACTTTGCGCTTTTCTATCAATTGCTCGACAGTAATTTGTTCACCCACCATATTATTTGCCTTCATGAGAGAAGCCTCTAGTGAAACCTATGGCCCCCGGGTCTATTTTCCATCATATTACTTTCTGATCTACTATTTTGCAATCTTTTATTTTCAGATCTATATACCAAAAACCCCCAAAAAAATATTTTATCTTTTGTTTATCTATCTCTATCAGATCTCACTTTTGCAATTGACCGTGAAGGGATTGACAACCCCTTTATCGCGTTGGGTGCAAGTGTTTTATTGTTTGTGCAGGTGTTGGTGATTTGTGCGTTCTTCTCCTACTGGATTGATACCTTGGTTCTTAACTGAGGGAAATACTTACCTCTACTGTGCTGCATCACCCTTTCCTCTTCAAGGGAAAAACCAACGCAAGCTCAAGAAGTAGCAGGAAGAATTTCTGGCGCCGTTGCCGGGGAGATCTAAGTCAAGTCAAGACATACCAAGTACCCATCATAAACTCTCATCTCTTGAATTACATTATTCGCCATTTGCCTCTCGTTTTCCTCTCCCCCACTTCTAAAACGATTTTCAAAAAGATTTGCCTTTTTATTCGCCCTTCTTCCGTTTGTCTTTTTTGTTTGCTTGTGTGTTAGATCTGTTTCTTGCCACCATGTCTGAATCTAGGGAGATTTTCGTCGAAAAGGATAGTAGTAATGATGGGAGGGACTTTGATGATTTTGCTAATATTGATCCTCATGAAGAACCTACTATCCTGCACACTAAAAAACTTCGTATAGGTAGCGGCAATATTATAGGAAAAGGGGTTATTCAAGATTTCTTTACTTGTGCTGGTGCGCTACCCATGCTAGGTGGATCTATTCTCCATAAAACTAATAGCCTTGCGGATGCTATATCTTTGCTTATACTTGAACTTGAAAGACAATTTGTTCATATGCATCCATGCATACAAAGGATTTTTCTAGAATTCTCTAATATTGAACATTCTTCTGTTAAACGCGCTACTACCATATTCCTAGCCCATGAATTTAGGTTCGTTATGAAAGAGGCTAGTGAAATTTTCACGCATTATAAGGTAGATGGTGGTCGTCCTCCCATAGAGGGGATTCTCTTTAATCAAGAAGAAATAATGCGTTTGCGATCTCTTGATCATGTTCCTTATAATGAAAATTTGAGAAAAAGAGTTCCTACCGATGTTTTAGTTGATAAAATTTCTGAAATTAATGATAATTTTACTATACAAAACAACAGATTGGGTTTCTCTGTTGGAAATAAGCTCATGACCTTTTGCCAAAAGAATTCTTACAATGATGAGTTCATCATACAGTATAAGGGGCCGAAGGAGGAGCCAATACCTCCCGAGCTTGATCTTAGGGATCCTTATCCCGTTAAATTTAGCCCTTTTGATTACTTTTTATTACCACAAAGAGAACTTGCTACTGAACGAAGGGAGTACGAGATGAGTTTTCGAAAGTTTCCTTATTATTACTATGACAATACCTAGATCTATGTGTTTTTATGCCTAGCTAAGGGCGTTAAGCAATAGCGCTTGTTGGGAGGCAACCCAATTTTATTTTTGTTTCTACTTTTTTGGTTCTGTTTTTCAATAAATTTTTCATCTAGCCTCTGGTTAGATGTGTTTTAGTGTTTTAATTAGTGTTTGTGCCAAGTAAGACCTTTGGGATGGCTTACGGTGATAGTTGATTTGATCTTGCTGAAAAACAGAAACTTTTTCATCAAGTCACAGAATTTTAACAATTCACTCGAGAGTTCAAAAACCCTCAATATTTTACACGAGATTTACATACAAATTTCTTCTGTTTTCATCATTTTTCAGAATTTTTGGAGTTACATAAGTATTAGAACAATTCGGATCTTTGCAGACTGTTCTGTTTTTGATAGATTCTGTTTTCTTTGTGTTGTTTGCTTATTTTGATGAATCTATGGGTAGTATCAGGGGGTATGAACCATGGAGAAGTTGGAATACAGTAGATATTACACCAATATAAATAAAGAATGAGTTCACAACAGTACCAAAAGTGGTGATTTTATTTTCTTGTACTAACAGATCTCACGAGTTTTCTGTTGAGTTTTGTGTTGTGAAGTTTTCAAGTTTTGGGTAAAGATTTGATGGACTATGGAATAAGGAGTGGCAAGAACCTAAGCTTGGGGATGCCCAAGGCACCCCAACGTAATATTCAAGGACAACCAAGAGCCTAAGCTTGGGGATGCCCCGGAAGGCATCCCCTCTTTCGTCTTCGTCTATCGGTAAATTTACTTGAGGCTATATTTTTATTCACCACATGATATGTGTTTTTCTTGGAGCGTCTTGTATGATATGAATCTTTGCTTTTTAGTATGCCACAATCATCCTTGATGTACACACCTTTTAAGAGGGACACGCATGAATTGTGATTTATTAGAATACTCTATGTGCTTCACTTATATCTTTTGAGCTAGGCAATTTTGCTCTAGTGCTTCACTTATATCTTTTTAGAGCACAGCGGTGGTTTTATTTTATAGAAATTATTGAACTCTCATGATTCACTTATATTATTTTGAGAGTCTTTCTAAACAGCATGGTAATTTTCTTTGGTTATAAACTGAGTCCTAATATGATAGGCATCCAAGGGGGATATAATAAAAACTTTCATATAAAGTGCATTGAATACTATGTGAAGTTTGATTCCTTATGATTGTTTGGAGATATAAAGATGGTGATATTAGAGTCATGCTAGTGAGTAATTGTGGATTGTAGAAATACTTGTGTTAAAGTTTGTGATTCCCGTAGCATGCACGTATGGTGAACCGTTATGTGATGAAGTCGGAGCATGATTTATTTATTGATTGTCTTCCTTATGAGTGGCGGTCGGGGATGAGCTATGGTCTTTTCCTAACAATCTATCCCCCTAGGAGCATGCACGTAGTACTTCGTTTCAATAACTAATAGATTTTTGCAATAAGTATGTGAGTTCTTTATGACTAATGTTGAGTCCATGGATTATACGCACTCTCACCCTTCCACCTTTGCTAGCCTCTCTAGTACCGCGCAACTTTTGCCGGTATCATACACCTACCTTTTACCTTCCTCAAAACAGCCACCATACCTACCTATTATGTCATTTCCATAGCCATTCCGAGATATATTGCCATGCAACTTTCCACCGTTCTGTTTTATTATGACACGTTCCATCATTGTCATATTGCTTTGCATGATCATGTAGTTGACATAGTATTTGTGGCAAAGCCACCGTTCATAATTTTTAAACATGTCACTCTTGAATCATTGCACATCCCGGTACACCGCCGGAGGCATTCATATAGAGTCATATTTTGTTCTAAGTATCGAGTTGTAATTTTTGAGTTGTAAGTAAATAAAAGTGTGATGATCTTCATTATTATCCTTTTTCCACACTTGTGCTTAAAAGTAAAACCATGATCTTCATGATAGAGTCTCCTATGTTGTCACTTTCATATACTAGTGGGAATTTTTTATTATAGAACTTGGCTTGTATATTCCAATGATGGGCTTCCTCAAATTGCCCTAGGTCTTCGTGAGCAAGCAAGTTGGATGCACACCCACTTAGTTTCTTTTTGAGCTTTCATAAACTTATAGCTCTAGTGCATCCGTTTCATGGCAATCCCTACTCACTCACATTGATATCTATTGATGGGCATCTCCATAGCCCGTTAATACACCTAGTTGATGTGAGACTATCTCCTTTTTGTCTTCTCCACAACCACCATATTCTATTCCACCTATAGTGCTATGTCCATGGCTCACGCTCATGTATTGCGTGAAAGTTGAAAAAGTTTGAGAACATCAAAAGTATGAAACAATTTCTTGGCTTGCCATAGGGGTTGTGCATGATTTGAATAATTTGTGTGGTGAAGATGGAGCATAGCCAGACTATATGATTTTGTAGGGATAACTTTCTTTGGCCATGTTATTTTGAGAAGACATGATTGCTTTATTAGTATGCTTGAAGTATTATCGTTTTTATGTCAATATTAAACTTTTGTTTTGAATCTTATGGATCTGAACATTCATGCCACAATAAAGAAAATTACATGGATAAGTATGTTAGGTAGCATTCCACATCAAAAATTCTATTTTTATCATTTACCTACTCGAAGACGAGCAGGAATTAAGCTTGGGGATGCTTGATACGTCTCCAACGTATCTATAATTTTTTATTGTTCCATGCTATTATATTATCTGTTTTGGATGTTTTATATGCATTAATATGCTATTTATATTATTTTTGGGACTAACCTATTAACCTAGAGCCCAGTGCAAGTTTTTGTTTTTTTTCCTTGTTTTTGAGCTTCACAGAAAAGGAATACCAAACGGAGTCCAAACGGAATAAAACTTCACGATGATTTTTCTTGGACCAGAAGACACCCAGGGGACATGGAGTCCATGTCAGAAGAGCCGCGAGGTGGTGACAAGGGTGGAGGGCAGACCCTGGGGGCGCCCCCTGCCTTGTGGGCACCTCGGGACTCCTCTGACCTAGCCCTTCCTCCTATATATTCACATATATTCCAGAACCACCAGAGAAAGCCACGAAAACACTTTTCCACCACCGCAACCTTCTGTTCCCGTGAGATCCCATCTTGGGGCCTTTTCTGGCATCCTGCCGGAGGGGGAATCGATCACGGAGGGCTTCTACATCAACTCCATTGCCCTTTCGATGATTCGTGAGTAGTTTACCTCAGACCTATGGGTCCATAGCTAGTAGCTAGATGGCTTCTTCTCTCTCTTTGATTCTCAATACAATGTTCTCCTTGATGTTCTTGGAGATCTATCCGATGTAATCTTCTTTTGCGGTGTGTTTGTCGAGATCCGATGAATTGTGGATTTATGATCAGCTTATCTATGAATATTATTTGAATCTTCTCTGAATTGTTTTATGCATGATTTAATATCGTTGTATTTCTCTTTGAATTATCGGTTTGGTTTGGCCAACTAGATTGGTTTTTCTTGCAATGGGAGAGGTGCTTAGCTTTGGGTTCAATCTTGCGGTGTCCTCACCCAGTGACAGTAGGGGTAGAGAGGCACGTATTGTATTGTTGCCATCGAGGATAAAAATATAGGTTTTTCATCATATTGCTTGAGTTACATCCTCTACATCATGTCATCTTACTTAAGGCGTTAGTCCGTTCTTTATGAACTTAATACTCTAGATGCATGCTGGATAGTGGTCGATGTGTGGAGTAATAGTAGTAGATGCAGGCAGGAGTCGGTCTACTTGACACGGACGTGATGCCTATATGCATAATCATTGCCTTGGATATCGTCATAACTTTGCGCTTTTCTATCAATTGCTCGACAGTAATTTGTTCACCCACCATATTATTTGCCTTCATGAGAGAAGCCTCTAGTGAAACCTATGGCCCCCGGGTCTATTTTTCATCATATTACTTTCCGATCTACTATTTTGCAATCTTTTATTTTTAGATCTATATACCAAAAAAAACCAAAAAATATTTTATCTTTTGTTTATCTATCTCCATCAGATCTCACTTTTGCAATTGACCGTGAAGGGATTGACAACCCCTTTATCACGTTGGGTGCAAGTGTTTGATTGTTTGTGTAGGTGTTGGTGATTTGTGTGTTCTTCTCCTACTGGATTGATACCTTGGTTCTTAACTGAGGGAAATACTTACCTCTACTGTGCTGCATCACCCTTTCCTCTTCAAGGGAAAAACCAACGGAAGCTCAAGAAGTAGCACTCTTCTACGGGCTAAACCCTCTGGTTTATATAGACACCAGGGTTACCTAGGGTTACACATGGTCGGTCACCATCAGTGGATAAACATGACGGTTTCGCCAACCAGACATGGAGGATACGCCAAGTCTTTGGAGGTTTCCTTCTAGAGCACGGGGTCGCCTGTAGTCCTACCTTCCTTTAATGAATCAAGAGCGGCCCTCCAGTCCAGCCCAGGAGAGATAGGCCGGCGGCCCGAGGACCCCTTAGTCCATGACACCCTCACCTCCGGGGAGCCCCTTCCTACCCTCTGACAAACTCTCAAAAATCGTCTGACCCGAAATTGAAATTTAGTCGAGTGTCATTTAGCTAATGTGGAATACAAAAGGGGAAAACCATAAGCGTTGCAAGTATAGTGTTTAGCGTGCCATGGTGGATCTGAAGGTTTGGACCGGACAAAGGCAACTTCGCAACCAATGTGTGCTTTCAACTAACAAGGAAGAATCTAAGTGATGGACAAGAAATCACAGTAAAGAAGTGGCGATCAATTTTGTTGCATAGATAAATAACTTGAGCAGATACAAAAGAGTACCGCCTCTGGTGCGGCATCGTGTAAGCATCTGCTGAGACATTGCAGGTGCTACGGTAGCGATGGGTGTTAGTGGTGTGGAAGCAGATCTAGGAGGGAAGACGGTGGTGGTAGGGATATCCTGGCATGATGGACGACACGGTCGAAGGAGCGGCCCGGCAAGGTGGACGACGTGGATGAAGCGAGAGGACACAATGCAAGGATCCTGGTCCGAAGCCATGGATGCGAGAGGTCGATCTCTTGTAATGGACGATCGCATCAGGGTATCATGATGCCGAGCAACCTATGGTCATCCCCATGGACCTACCTACATCTCCACAAGTGCCTAGTGGACCGATGACACAAGCACGTGCAAGAGCTCTCGAGACCGAGGTGACATCTCTCCTTTGTGACATTCCATATGACCCACATCAGACATGGTTACTACCTAAGTTTGAAATGCTATGTGTGATCAAGTATCAACAGGACCCTCTCGGAGAAGCTCGTGAAGACAGACAAGTCTCCAAGTTCATGGACGAAGAGGAATGACGAAAGGAACAGAGGACAGCTCCCAGGACTTGGACATCCGGCCACAACCCCGGACATCCGGCCCCTGAAGGTGACTACAGCAGCAGCCCAACAGCCGACACGCTACAGGGCCCGGACATCCGGCCAGACAGCCCAGAAATCTGGCGCCTGCACGAAAATCCGGCCCTCCATCACAGAACGCCACCGAGGCCGCCCCCCGCCAGCCCAGACAACCGGCACAGGCCTCGGACATTGGGCCCGACGTGAGACGCCGGACATCCAGCCCCCAGCCCGGACATCCGACACCTGTCTGTGCACAGTGATTGGGCCGAAGCCCTTGTACCCCTTCGCCCCCTACACTATATATACTCCTCCTATGTTTTAGGGTCAGCATTGTGATAGCTCATTTTGGAGATAGAGCTTTGCTCATCCACTTATTCTCCTACTCCATCGGAGACCGAGGCCTCCTAGGAGAAGATCCCCCAAGTGGATTCAAGACCCTGTCTAGGGAAAATCCCCTCGTGGATTCAAGACCCCATCTCCTCACGGATTGGGAAGAACTACCTACTGTTTGTATCGTCCCTTGTTGTGTTTGGATCGTGTGTCTCTTTGTGTACTTGGATCTAGCACATGTGTAATCGAATCTTGTTTGATTTGAGTGTTTCCTCTCATTTTCCCTCTCGTGTGTTCTTCGGGAATCCCCCTCCAAATCATGAAAGATTGTCTTCTAGGGTTCCACACTACATCATCTTGGTATTCAGAGCCACCTTGATCATGAATTTGGAGTCCCTACCCTTCGTTTTCTAGCCTAATTTTGTTGTGTTTTGTCCCAATTTTGAAAATCCCCACAAAAATAGCCCTCCTAATTTTTTTTTGTGATTTGTTGGTGTGATGATGTTTTGTTGGATTTGATCCATGGATTTGATGTGTTACTCATAGATCTAGCTTCCCATAACTTTTCCCCCAATTCCATCCACGAAATCCCTCGAATTTTGTCCTGAAATTTTCTTTTCCCCCACTTGTTCATCGAGTTCATCACAGATTTGGAGCCCCAGACATCCGGCCCCCCGAACATCCGGCCCGCAAGCTCAGACATCCGGCTTCCCGCAACAACAACGCCTCCACCAGTCCGTTTTTCCGTCTAGTTTTCGCCAATTTTGACCGGGCTCCCTCCACTACTTCCGCATACCACCACCACTTTCCACAACCACCATCGCTTACCCGCTACCACCTTCGTCAATTTTGGCACATTTTGTACTTTGAGAACTTGAGTTGCAGTTTCTGTTTCCTAAGGTGTTTCGGCTACTTAGGGACGGTTCGACACCGACATCACCGCTGTTCATCTTCGTCATCGACATTGACCGTTTCATCGTTTGACACCATCAACTGTAAGCAAGGACGGTAACCTCAACGACACTCGTATATTCTCCCTTGTCATTGCATTGTTAACCCCTAGCCCATTTCAAGTAACTTGCCTATCAAGACTAGCCTTTGAGTATTGCCGGCAATGTTACTTGTGCACATTAGTGATCATCGTTCCATTTCACATATCATATCATCTTGGTATCCATTTCTTGGTAGCATCATATCATACCTTGTGTCACAAGTTTGTTCCTGCATACATCATTGATAGTTTGGTTTGTGCATTTTGCATAAGTGGCCAAAGTAAGATTTCAAAAAGAGAAGAAAAAAAGCTTATAAGCAAAAGAATAGATAAGCAAAGAGCTTTTAAGCAAGTGCCTTAGCATCATACCACATTGCATATAAGATTGTCATATCCGATCATCTTGGATCAAATTGAGAACGACACCGGAACATCATACATATAGCATACTTGGGATAGAAGTTGTTGCATTTTTGCTTTGTAGGTTGTGCACAAGTCTCGTATCCGCCTTTTGAGCAATCGTGCTAGCATCTCTATAGCATTGTGCAACAAGAGCATTTTCCATGGATTCCACATTTTGAGCTCATTCCTTGGTTGCACGACCCCATTTATCTATCCGTGAGTGTGTTTCCATGTACCCCTATTGCTATTAGTCTACTTGTTTCACTTGCAAATTTGTGATTCTTTTTCAACATTATTTGAATCTCGCTAACAATTGGAAAAAATTTGTGCCACCATCCTCACCAAGCTACTCCAAAAGCTTTAATTGTGAAGGTGTGAGAAATTGACAAGATCCGGTACCAATTGTGCTATTTCCTTGCTACATTTTGAGTAATCGTTGATCCATCCCCAACATTGGATAAGGTACATTTGGTATAGTTCTTTCCTTTCTTCCACTCATATATTTGCTTGAGATGATGATTAGGCCAACTACTTCTACCAACCGACTCTTCATCAAGCAAGATGAGGACCCGAACAATTACGTCACCAAGAACCACCTCTTCGGCACGCAAAGAGCTTTGCATCAAGAGAATGAAGTGTTGAACGATCACATCGACCTACTCGCCATCGACTTGCGACAATCCGAGCTACGTATAAGAGACTACCTCGACCACAAGCTCTCCACACAAATGGAGGGCATCGACGAAAGGTTGTCGACTCAAAAGGCAGAGAACGATGCAAGGATGGAGGAGATTTGTGCCTTGTTGGTCAACCGTTCTTCTACATATTCGTCATCATCAAGACGGCACCATTCGAGCCGACATTCCTTATACACCTCTTCAGATGCAAGTCCTCCACGAGCTCGTCCGCATCATCACCAAGACCATGAAGATCATCAAGCTCCACAAAACCCATCCCATGGCAACGGTTTACAAGACCGCCTCCGGGAACGTGAATGACTACGTCGCTATGCTAATGATCCTACGGTCCAAGAGCAAGCTCCAATACGCCAAGATCAATAAGAACATGAAGATGGTGATGCCCTTCGACAAGAGCAACAATGCCGTGAGGAACAAGCCCTTGAAGCCCAACATGCTCTACGTGAATCAACTAAAGCCGTCAATGAGCACAACCGCCAAGTACGTCTACAAGAAGAGGCCCTCCACCAAGAGCGACAAGAAGAAGCCGCACGCCTTGAGGAGCGCCAAGAAATGTGAAACCGTGCAAGAATTCCTCGACATCAACCTCAAGCTAATCGAGTGGAGCACATGGAGCAAGCGGTTCAAGACCCTCCACCATGGCAAGAGCATGATCACCATCGCCCCGCACAAATTGAAGAGAAACGCTACGGCAAGCTCAAGTTCAACATGCCTAAGTTCTCCGGCAGTACCGACCCCGAAGACTAGCTTTCATGGGCATTGAAGGTCGACAAGATCTTTCGCTTATACAACTATGAAGAGGAAAAGAAGATTGCTATGGCATCACTTGAGTTCCAAGACTATGTCCTCATTTGGTGGGAGCAAGTCATTGAGCGTCGACAAACAAGAGGTGACCCACCCATCACAACATGGAATCAAATGAAGGATGTCATGCGAGCGCGCTTTGTATCCACATACTATAGCCGCGACCTCTCCAAGAAATTGCAACTCATCAAGCAAGGCACCAAGTCCATTGATGAGTATTACAAGGAAATGGAGATTGCAATGATACGAGCTAAAGTCACAGAAGATGAGGAGCAAACCATGACACATTTCTTGAATGGCCTCAACCATCCTATCAAGAAGACCGCCAACTTCCAACCTTACTCCAACCTCCTTGAGCTAGTACACCAAGCTACCAAGGTGGAGTGACAAGTGCAAGATGACTACAAGTATGCCAAGTACTCTTACAAGACCTACGACTCCTACAATCAAGCTTCAACGACTATGACACCTTCTACCTCAACGAAACCTACACCAAGCAACGTCGACAAGTCAAGTTACAAGAAGACTTCGACACCTTCGAGTCGTCCTCCTACTACAAGCAACTTCGAGCCGAGAGCTTCATCATCAACAACTCCACCGGATGAGACCATCAAGACAAGTTCCATCAAATGCTTTACATGTCAAGGCCGAGGCAACAAGACATTTGAGTACCCCACTCAGCGCACCATGATCGCCAACAACAACGGCACCTATGACTCAATGAGTGAGGAAGAAATGGAAGCGCTTGAGCACGTGGCCATGCACTAGCGCGTGAATGAAGATGAAGATGACCAAGTCTTTTTTGACAATGATTCGAGCCCCACTCTCGTTGTCTCCAAGATCTTGACACTACAACATCAATAAGATGAAGACTAACGTTGCCACATTTTCCACACCAAAGCGGGCATCAACGGACGTTTCGTGAAGGTCATCATCGATGGAGGAAGTTGCCACAACTTGGCAAGTGAAGAACTATGCTCCAAGCTACAATTGATCAAGATGAAGCATCCTCGCCCTACAAGGTCCAATGGCTTAGCGACTCCGGCACCATCCACGTCGAGCATACCGTTCAAGTCTCCTTCAAGATTGGAGCTTACGAAGAAACATTTGAGTGTGATGTGGTTCCCATGACCTTTTGCCATCTCCTACTTGGACGACCTTGGAAATTCGACCGTGGCGTCTTCCACAATGGGCGAACCAATTACTATAGGTTCAAGATGAAGGGAAAGGAGTTCGTACTACATCCTATGTCGCCAAGTCAAGTGATCGCTGATAAGCAAGCAACCACCCATTGTGAAGAGAATAGTGAGGGAGTGATCCACCACAAAAAGAGTGAGCACCACAAGCCAAAATTGACTGCCTCCACGGTGAGCGACAAGAAAAACTTAGTGCTTTTAGCTACCAAACGAGAGATGAGAGAAGTGTGTGAGAACCCATCTAGTGTTATGCACTATGTCCTAGTGTGCAAAGACGAAGCGGCAAGAACTAACACCTCTCACCATCTACCTTTAGTGTTGTCTAATCTATTGTAGGAATTCAAGGACATTTTCCCCGATGAGCTACCTCCGGGTCTACCTCCACTATGAGGCATCAAACACTGCCTCGACCTCATTCATGGCGCACCCCTACCGAACAAGGCACCGTAACACGTCAACCCGGACGAGACAAAAGAACTCCAAAGGCAAGTGCAACATCCTCATTGACAATGGACATGTACGTGAAAGCTTAAGCCCTTGTGTCGTCCCGGTTATTCTTGTGCCTAAGAAAGATGGTAGTTTTCGCAGTGTTCCAATTGTTGTCCCATTAATGCTATCACCGTTCGTTATCGCTAGCCCATTCCGCGCCTTGATGATATGCTAGATGAGCTTAGCGGAGCCACCATTTTCTCTAAAATTGATCTTAAAAGTGGCTACTACCAAATCCGCATTCAAGAAGGTGATGAATGGAAAACTGCTTTCAAAACCAAGTTTGGCTTGTATGAATGGTTGGTCATGCCTATGGGCTTATCCGAAGCACCCGACAATTTTATGCGTGTGATGCATTATGTTCTTCGGCCCTACATCGGCGTATTTGTTGTGGTCTACTTTGATGATATACTTGTGTTTAGCGAGTCTCTAGAAAATCATGTCACCCATCTTAGAACCGTTTTGCAAACTCTTAGAAATGAGCGACTTTATGCTAATATAGAGAAATTCAAATTTGGTGTTGAAAAGATTGTTTTCTTGGGCTTTGTTGTGTCTTCTAAGGGTGTTCATGTAGACGAAGCTAAAATTGATGCCATTAAAACTTGGCCACAACCAACCAACTTGCAACAAGTGCGTAGTTTCCTTGGCTTAGCCGGTTTCTATCGTAGATTCGTTAAGGACTTTAGCACTATTGCCTCACCTTTGCATGCCTTGAGTAAGAAGAATGCACCTTTTGTTTGGGGGCCATTCCAAGATACCTCATTTCACGAGCTTAAGAATTTGCTTACACATGCTCCATTGCTTGCATTACCCAACTTTGATAAAACTTTTGTAGTTCATTGCGATGCTAGTGGTAATGGCATAGGAGGTGTGTTGATGCAAGAGAAGCGCCCAATTGCTTATTTTAATGAAAAACTTTCCGGAGCGCAACTTAACTATCCCATTTATGACAAAGAGTTATATGCTTTAGTGCGAGTCTTGCATGTGTGGGAACATTATCTTCGCCCTCGTGAATTTGTCATCCATACAGACCATGAGATGCTTAAATATCTTAAGGGTCAAACTAAATTGAATAAGCGACATGCCAAGTGGAGTGAGTTCATAGAGTCATTTCCTTATATTATCAAGTATATCAAAGGTAAGGAAAATGTTGTGGCGGATGCTTTGTCCCGCAAATGCATGCTTGTAACTCAACTTGAATTGAATGCCATTGGTTTTGAGCACATAAAAGACTTGTATGCGCATGATCCTACTTTTACTATTCCTTATACCAAATGTTTGACACATACATCTTGGGAACGATATTATATCAAGGATGATTATCTAATGAGAGCAAACAAACTTTGTATACCCGAGTCTTCTCTTCATTTGTTACTTTTGCAAAAGGCTCATGGAGGTGGACTTATGGGACACTTTGGATGTGACAAGACGTTTGCTAGGCTCTCCAAGAACAATTTTTGGCGCAAGATGTTCCGCGACGTCTCCCGCTACATCAACCGATGCTCTACATGTCGCAAAGCTAAGTCTAAAGCTCAATCCCATGGCCTCTATATGCTACTTCCTATTCCATCTCACCCATGGGAAGATATTAGTATGGACTTTGTGCTTGGTTTGCCTAGGACTAGAAATGGCAAAGATTCTGTATTTGTTGTTGTGGACCGTTTCTCTAAGATGGCACATTTCATCCCATGCAACAAGACAGATGATGCTTCACATGTTGCCAATCTTTTTTGTAGGAAAATCTTGCGTCTACATGGAGTGCCCAAGACTATCGTGTTGGACCGCGACGTCAAGTTCCTTAGCTACTTTTGGAAGACGCTATGCACCAAGCTCGGAATCAAGCTCTTATTCTCTTCGGCGTACCATCCACAAACCGACGGCCAAACGGAGGTCACAAACCGGACGCTATCCACTCTCCTATGCCTGTTGATCAACAAAAACATCAAGGAGTGGGAGGAGTGCTTACCCATCACCGAGTACACCTACAACCGCACAAAGACATTCGACTGCCGGCAAGTCCCACTTCGAGGTCATCTACGGCTTCAACCCGTTGTCTCCACTGGACATTTACCGCTACCTCTACAAGAGCGCATCAACATGGACGCGAGTGCATGAGCAAGCTATCTCAAGAAGGTGCATGAAGATACAAGGCACACAATCGAGCACCAAGTACAATGCCTCGCGACCAAGATCAACATCGACAAGCAACCCATGCTATTCAACATCGGAGATCTTGTGTGGCTACACCTTCGGAAGGACCACTTCCCCAACGAACGCAAGTCCAAGCTTCTACCTCGAGCCGAAGGACCCTTCAAAGTGCTTACATGCTACAACAATAATGCATACAAGATCGACCTTCCTCGCAACAAGTACAACGTGAGCGATATATTCAATGTCAAGGATCTCTCTCCCTACCATGGTGATGAGGTTTTTGATCCGAGGTCGAATCTTTCCCTGGGGGGAGATGATGCGGACCATCCTATGGTCATCCCCATGGACCTACCTATGTCTCCCCAAGTGCCTAGTGGACCGATGACATGAGCACGTGCAAGAGCTCTCGAGACCGAGGTGACATCTCTCCTTTGTGACATTCCATATGACCTACGTCAGACATGGTTACTACCTAAGTCCGGAATGCTATGTGTGATCAGGTATCAAGAAGACCCTCTTGGAGAAGCTTGTGAAGACGGACAAGTCTCCAAGTTCATGGACGAAGAGGAGCGACGAAAGGAACCGATGACAGCTCCCAGGACCCGGACATCCGGCCACAACCCCGGACATCCGGCCCCTGAAGGTGACTACAGCAGCAGCCCACCAGCCGACACGCTACAGGGCCCGGACATCTGGCCAGTCACCGTACATCCAGCCCGACAGCCCGGAAATCTGGCGCCTGCCCGGAAATCTGGCCCTCCATCACAGAACGCCATTGAAGCCGGCCCCCGCCAGCCCGGACATCCGGCGCAGGCCCCGGACATCCGGCCCGACGTGAGCCGCCGGACATCCGGCCCCCAGCCCGGACATCCGGCACTTATCTGCGCACAGTGATTGGGCCGAAGCCCTTGTACCCCTTCGCCCCCTACACTATATATACTCCTCCTTCTCATACGTTTTATGGTTAGCATTGTGATAGCTCATTTTGGAGATAGAGCTTTGCTCATCCACTTGTTCCCCTACTACATCGGAGACCAAGGCCTCCTAGGATAAGATCCCCCAAGTGGATTCAAGACCCCATGTAGGAAAGATCCCCTCATGGATTCAAGACCCCATCTCCTCACGAATTGGGAAGAACTACCTACTATTTGTATCGTCCCTTGTTGTGTTTGGATCGTGTCTCTCTTTGTGTACTTGGATCTAGCACATGTGTAATCGAATCTCATTGATTTGAGTGTTTCCTCCCGTTTTCCCTCTCGTGTGTTCTTCGTGTTCTTCCGGAATCACCCTCCAAATTGTGAAAGATCAGCCTCTAGGGTTCCACCCTACATCATCTCAGCTTGGGCATGGTGGACGAGGACGGCGGTGGATGGGGTGTCGGATGGAGGAGGCTGGGGTGGAGAGGTGTTTTGGTGCCCACGGAGTACGAATGGCAAAATGGAGGGAGAGAGGTAGGGGGGAACCATGTCTTTGGGATGCGCTTGTCTCAAATGCGGGGAAAGTTACAAACTTAGCCCCCCGTTTAAAATATCAGACATCACAACAATATTGGTTGGTTGGGGATAGGACGGTAATCTCGCATACATCGAATATTTGCCGAGGGAGATTTCGGCCGAGGAGAGTTTGTTTTGGCGCCCACCGTGTATGAGTTCGGGTGAGAGGCGATTTCGGCCGAGGAGACACTGTGTTTGGCGCCCACCATGTATGAATCCGGGTGAGAGGCGGTTATGTCACGTTTGAGTGAAATTACAAACCTACCCCTATCGAGACCTATTGAAGTCTAGCTGATAAGTTTTGCGTGTCAGGGATAGGCAGTAATTTCCATCTCCCAGATTTTTGTTTCAGGCGGTTACAGCCGAGCAGGGACTGCGTGTTTCACTGCTTCATGCAATTTTTTGGAGAAAAAGCTTGCACGTTTACCGTGCCAACTCAATTCGAATCCATTTTGTATTCTTTTTTGGGGCAGGAACCATTCTGTATTCAAATAAAATTCTATATACATCATTCATATGTATATATACTTTCAAAAGCACAACACCCTTTATACATAAATATGATTTACAAATGCCATGATCTCATATTCATAAGGCTGAATCCATCTTAATTTGAATTCAAATATTTGAAACCACTTTATGTTGAAATCCAATGTATGCATTCCTCGCCAACTAGCTCCAATTAATGTGTGTTTCATGCGGGTTTTTTTAACTTGTCAAACACGTATAATGAGTTTGACACGCACAACATATAGTGTAGTCCCATTTAGACATGAATTGCATAAGCCATGCATTGTCTCTAATTAAAAAATCTATGGATCACTAATATTGATAAACTAAATAACATTACATATGTCCCCAAGTTCAAATGAATATGCATGTTTGATAGCCCAATTTTCATTATGATATTATTGATGTCTTGATCTCTGATTTAAATATTTGAATCCCCTTTAATCCAGATATTTCGTCTCATATAGCTATCACTGACGCCCTTATATATCTATCTAGACCCGTACGCCTTCACCATATCTCGGGTATGTCTTGTGCTACTTGTATGTTGATAGCAATCTTTTTTCTTCATAACACTCTAACAGTACTCTCTCCCTCGACCTTCACTCTATCTCTCTCTGAGTATATCTCGCTCCCTGCTATGTCTCTCTAACTATGATTCTCCCTGTGAAATCTCTTCCTCTCACACAAACACAAACTTCGTCTCTCGGGGTCTCATTTCTCTCTGTTATTCCCCTGTATGCTCCTCCCACACACCCTCTCACTCTAGAGATGTCTTGCGCTCCCTATGTCTCAATAGATACGACTCTCCCTCTTAAATATCTATCTCTCACACTCAAACGCAAACTCCGTCTCCGAGGGTCTCATTTCTCTCCACCATTCCCCTATATGCAGCTCACACACACCCTCTGTCCCTAGGGATATCTCGCGTTCCCTATGTCTCTCTAGCTACGACTCTCCCTGTGAAATGTCTCTCTCTCTCACAAACACGAACTCCGTCTCTCAGGGTCTCATTTCTCTCTAATATTCATTTGTATGTCACTCACACGCACCCTCTCTCTCTCTCACACACACACACACACATAACTCACTCTTCTGATCCACTTGACTATTATCTCTAACAAACACACTAGCCGATCTCCCTCTAGCTAGTATCTCTATCTCTCTATTTCTGTGTTTCTCCATCAACCTTCTTTCTCGGCCGCACTCTTGCTTCCTATCACGCTATATATTTTTTTTTCTCTCTACATGCACCCTCTCTCTCTCACGCACACATAACTCACCCTTCTAATCCATTCGACTCTTATCTCTAACACCCACACTAGCCGATCTCCCTCTAGATAGCATCTCTATCTTTCTATTTCTCTCCATCAACCTTCTTTCTCGGATACACTCTTGCTTCCCATCACGCTATATATATATATACATATATATATATATATATATTTGTTTCTCTCTACATGCACCCTCTCTCTCTCTCTCACGCACACATAACTCACCCTTCTAATCCATTCGACTCTTATCTCTAACACCCACACTAGCTGATCTCCCTCTAGATAGCATCTCTATCTTTCTATTTCTCTCCATCAACCTTCTTTCTCAGATACACTCTTGCTTCCTATCATGCACACTATATTTATTTCGCTCTACATGCATCTATAGGCCGAACTCTTTTGCACACGCATTGTGTCTCGCTCTCTCTGCTCGCCATATATGCATGCTACACCCCATGGCACTCTCTATTAAAGACAAAAACACACGCCCTATCATTAGGCCTTCTTCCCTCCACTCTCACATAGATGCATATTGTCATATAGATCCATCTCTCTTATCATGTTGATCTTATGACTTATGTCTCCTCTCTTTTTATCTCGATCATGCGCGCGTGCACAACCCCCCCCCCCCCCACGTATATATGTATATGTCTCGCACATGCACATTCAAGGTCTCATCTCTCTCCATACCTAGTTAATTACCCCTAGTCCCCACCCCACATCGAATCTTTCTGTTCTTGTGTGCACATGACTTCCGTCTAGATGGGTCTCTTCTCTAAAACACAAACTCACACTTAACCATCTCCTTCTGGCTACCCCTCTCTCTCACTCCCTCCCTCTATCCCTAAAACCAATAAGACTATCCCTTCATTTAATTCTCTCCTATATGCACCATCTATAGTAGTCTTCCTCGGTGTCTCTCGAACAAATGTGTTATTCGATGTCCACTCCTCTCACGCACACACGCCTTTCTTCCCTATTTGCGGACCTCTTCTCTCTCGCACCCCCGCCCCCCTCGTTGGAGGCCTCTACCATACGCATCACCTCTCTACAATGAAGCCACACACACTTAATTACTTTCCTTGCCGATAACTCCATTTTACACACACACACACTCCCTCTCTCTATATATCTATCTCTTCCTTCTCTCTTTCACACACACACGGTCTCTCTATACGACCACACACACATGCTCTAGGTGGAGTATTTGTACCTACCACCATTCATCCAACCTTACCCGTATGATAATCAATCACATTAATTTACTTATAACATGGACAAATTCCACTTTATTTTACTAGTTAGCAAACTTCTCATAATTATATAACGCAAATCACGAGTAGAAAGTGACATTTTTTACACAATCACATTAATACGGCCAGGTAAATTACAAGCTAAGGTACCATTATACTTATATCCTGATGCAAAAGGTGGAGTACATGTCCGAAGAGTAGAGACGCACACACACACTCCCTACCATACACGCCATATTTGTGCACGCGCATGTGAGTTACGTGACACACCCTAAACAGACCCATATGTGTACAATTTGTGCACGCGCGGGTACACATGCTGTAGTGCATTTATTTAAGCTGGACGGTGAACCCAAATAGTAGCAGCATTCATTCCCCTCCCGATGCCTCTTCTCCGCTCGTCGTCGCCTGATAGCCATGGCCCAACTGAAGGTAACGACATATGCCATGCTCCCGCCGGAGCGACGCTTTGAGCTGCTTCCGGTGATTTGGAGGCGGCGTGAAGCCCGGATAGCAGCTGTCCTACCTCCGAACTAGCCAGAGCTAGAGTAGGAGGTGATGGAGGCGGAGCAGCACGTGGTCACGAAGGACGTGGAGCCAAAATAGGAGGAGGATGACGCGGGCAAAGCAGAGTTGGAGGAGAAGGATGATGACACGGACGAGGCGGAGCCAGCGCCACCGGCTGCATGCTTCGCCATGGACGACGCCATGGCGCAGTTGACCCAAGAGGAGGGGGCGGCAGAATAGCAGGCCATCCTCGAGTCCATCCAGTCGGTGGCCGAGATGGAGGCCAATCGCTGCTTCCTCCGCCGGCAGGAGTGGGGGATCAACGAGATGTTCGCCAAACTGGAGGAGGAGCAGGAGGAGCTGGAGTTGCAGCAGGCGACCGCCTACCCATCTCCGACGACGAGTAGTGTGGTCCAGCTTAGGTTATGTGGGTAGTACTAGTTACTACTCATATTGCATGGTTTGTATGGATTTGAGATATCTAATACATACTCCTCAATGTAAACTACTTTTAAGATGAATGAATGAAAGCTTGGCCCCTTTGAGCGCCTTTTTGTTTGATAAAAAAAGATATCTAATATACGTGGAACATGGTACTCCCTCCTTTCTGGTTTAAAGGGCTCATCTAAAAAAAAGATTTCCTTTATATTAAGCTCACGTTGGTCCAAGTTAAAGGGCTTTGAATCTCACGCCCCATTTATTTCATATAGATAAAGAGAAAGGAAATTGGACTACCCACAGTGGGAGTAAAACATAGATGGTAACATCACACTTATCTAGACAAAATAGATGACATGGCAAGTAATTAATGATGAAAGAGAGACATGTAGTGTAACATACAATTGTAGAGAAACTACAATAAGATGATGTAGGCGGGCTATTCTCTACTTAAAAAGAACGTAAGGTTTCCATTTCACCTTTCTTCCCACCACCCCTTCGTCCAACCTTCCATGTATATGATAACCAATCACCTTAATTTACTTATCTTCTGAACAAATTCCACTTTAATTTACTTACCAAACTTCTAATCAAAATATAAGGTAATTCACAATCAGAATTTGATGAACATTTATTTACACAATCGCATTATTATTGACAGGTAAATCATAAGCTAACTTACTAGAATATTTATATCCCGTTGCAACGCACGATCATTGTTCTAGTAGTATATTTGTGTTGAGTTGGAAGAGAGAGAAGAGAAGAGAGAAGACAAGCGGGCTACAAACTAACAACCTGCTGTAGCACATGCTCCTAGAGACTTTGTGAGAGAGGGAGGTGGGCCATGTATCAATGAAGTAGTACTTATTTACATCTAACTATTATACTTGCTGGTTATATACTTGGCTATAGTTGATATGGCAACATCATATAGCCAGCAGCTAGCTGTACTATTAACCATGCTCGTAGCTAGTTACTAATGTAAATGAGTAACATCACACATACCAAGACATGTAGTATGAGTCTACAACCTAATAAATGAAGAGTTGCATGCTACCACATATGTTACTCCCCGCTATAGAGGTAGTTACTAGTCTAAGTTACTCCCCGCTGTGGGTAGTCATGCATGCATCTTTTTGTAGTACTACTAGTAGACCGGCCGCTTCCCGCGGATGTGCCCGGGCAGTGGAAGAGGAAGGAGAAGAGAAGCGGGCTGTGGAGTACACCAGCTACAGCACGAGCTACAAGGAACTTTCATGCCAAACAATGCATAGTATAATATTTAGTAGTACTAGCAACTAGTAGTCGGTAGTATGAATTGGCCTTTAGGTTGCGTGTGGATGACATGGCTACAACATGCAAGCTGCATGCCAAACAACATGCAGGTTGTAGTTTGACAGCCCACCGCTCCGCCTTGCACGGTTTGGCCAAGCAAGATTTGCATGCAGGCATGTCACGCACGTAGTTGTCGAAGTCATGCTCGAAAAAGGGCGACAAGGTCCTCTAGTCCGCGTTGGTCCCTGCGCCCGGAAAACAAACTAATCCCAGTCGCTGTAAATGTCATGCATGCTTAAATTCCGAGCTAGTGGATGGACGCGAACGTGCCGCATAACGAACCACCCGCCGGCTCCCTAATCTCAAATATAAACTGCACTAGTTCGCGCCCGCAGAACATCCACTCCGAAGGGACGAAGTGCATTGAAAAAAATGAAGGGACGAAGCCCTGCAGTTACCATCTCATCTCGTGTAAACTAGTTCCCAAAGGGACAAGGCAGTTCATCGCCATTGCCATGGATTCGCAAGGCGGTGGTGCTTCTCGTCCTCGTCCAGGTTGGGAGACATTGGACGACGATCCTTTGGGAGAAATCATAAGTCGCTCTGACTTCCTCACATCTGCAAGACTCAGCGGTACTTGCACCAAATACTTTAAGACGACGCGTAAATATGCATGGGAGAAGGCCATGCTAGTTGGTCTGCCATGCGTCCTCGAGGATGAGGATGTTTCCTGGTGGGTCTCTCAAGCGCGGCGTGGCCGTAGTTGCAAGTTGACGCCCCTTGAGATGCCGACACTGAGGGGCACTCGGGTGGCTGCGGGGCGTGCCGCCATGACCCGGTTGGGTCAACTTTTTTTGACCGGGCGGATGTTGCAGAGAGGATTTAGGGCCGGGGTCCGGCTCTAAAACTTCAGTGAACACAAAGAAACGCTCAAAGGCCTAAAGTATGTCGCTTATCCACATTATACGTTAGACTAGCCATAGTGGGAGTAACTTCAGCAGTAACATCGAGTCCAACTCCGCAAATTTGCCTATGTGGCAATGAGTAAATGAGGAGAGATATAGTTTGAGTAACTTAGCTAGTTACTCAT